>LQNS02278091.1:31292041-31312463 GCA_001587735.2 Parhyale hawaiensis | reverse complement strand
ATAAACAATTAAAAAGACCTGGCCTGTGGCCGAGAGATAAGTCATCAGCCGTAGCACAGATACGCCAGCTTCTCGAACTGAATAAAGCTCGAATTTCCTTCTATCTTTTAATGATGAAGATCGTGACACAAAAGGTAAGTAGGTACGTAGGTACTAGCGTATTAATATATAGATTATTCTGGAAGTACATGATCCCCATATAGAGTTCAATCGCATTTTATGGCGTTTGCAGGGTTAATTGGAAGTACTTGTAGTAGAATGGAATTATGTGGACTTAAATATAGTTATACGGAACTTTAGAGAGCTGTATGGAAGTAAATGGACCTAATAAAAGTAATATGAAGATAAATAAACTTATTTGGTGTTACGTGAAGTTTGTGTAATTAAGTGAATACACGAGATAAGATAGCCAGCGATAGACGGACCAACAGGCCCATTCTGAGAGAGCAGCCGAGGCTCACGCTCCGGCCCTCCATGAGCTTTGGTGTTATAGCGAAACAAAGGAAAGTGATGAATAGTTGCAGCAAATCCACAGGGGTTCTGGGCCGTTAAGTTAGAAGGGATATGAAAGACGATGGAATAAAGCGGCTTCTAAAGATCTTACACAATAGGAGTTAATAAGTCCTGGCGGAGGAGTTCAAATTTGTGTGTGTGAGGCGGGTAGCTGCTCCTAGTGTTTATGTAGACGATTTTGGAACATGTTCACTGCCTCTGCTCCGACGACGTCCGAGGGTAGTTTATTCTAAGTAGTCGCTGTGAAATAAGGGAAAACTGCTGGCTTCGATGCCGATGTCTGAGTTTTTATCCGTTGTTTTGCAGGCGATCATCAACATCTTTATCGATGAGTCCCGTTGAAGGTACAAGGTTGAAGCCATCCAACTACATGAATGATTCCATTAGTTGCTCCCCTGAATCACTTTTTTTTCCCGAGAGAGAATTATTGAATCCCTGCCCTTGAAGGCGACGCTCGTTTGACTCGTACAAGCAGCGACGGTATTAATTACCTCCGCCAAGGAGGTTATGTTTTCGTCGGGTTTGTCTGTCTGTCTCTTTGTCTGTCTGACACCAAGATAGCTCAAAAACGTATGGACGGGTTTTGACGATATTTACAGGGATTGTTAGGTAGCTATGTTAGGAGCAACAGATGATTAACTTTTAGTGAAGATCCGTCCTTCCGTTTGTTTGTTTGTTTGTCTACCTCATTTTTCTCAATGTCATAACTCAAATAGTCATGGATGGACTCTTATGAAATGTACATGATTTGTTAGGTATATCACAAAGAGTAAATGACCAAGTTTTTGTGATGATCTGTTTGTTCGTTCGTATGTTTGATTTTACTTATTTCACGGGATTACTGTGTATCATCAGTGGACGATAAATATCAGAAATAGGTACCTTTTGGCGTCAAAAATCATTAAAAATTCGTCATTATTTATAAAAAAATATGGGAAAATGGACAAATGCATATTACTTTAGTAACCCAAGCACTTGAGAGTTTTTCCATTGACGGATTGGAAGCAATAACTCCAGAAACTGATGCATATAGCACTTTCAGCAGAGCTCAGTCAGAAAAGGAACTTAAGAAAATCCAATAATACTGAAGAACTGAATTAAAACCCCAGTAAAACCACAAAGTAAAATCACACTGGTGGCCATGAACCAAATATACATGATGAGGTAAAGATACAAGGACAGCCGTGAAATAATCTTAAATGTATGGCATTTTGGTGCTGAACCCGCCCTTCACTACTGGAACCATCTCTCAAGCTGCGCATTGTGATTGACCATGTTATTTCACATGACTGCCTAGGTATAATACACCACATCGCGGTTGCCTTGCGTTACATACATCATTTCATGGTAGTCTAAAGCCTAGGGTAGATCACCTATGGTTGCCTGAGTTTAATTACTTCGTCGGTGCTTACATTACATCACTGCATGGGTGCTTACGTGACAACACTACATAGAGGTACCTACATTGCATCACTTCATGTGTGCCACTTTCTAGATTCCTACTTTATTTTATTTCATGGATGCGTATGCTACATCATTGCATGGTTGCCCACATTACATCGCTCTATGGTATCTAGTGCTACATTACGTCATGACTGCCAGTGCTACATCACATCATGACTACCAGTGCTACATCACTTAATGGCTACCAGTGCTATATCGCTTCATGACTGTGAATGCTACATCACTTCATGACTGCTTGCTGCTTCAACTCTCCCTTCAGCTGTGCTGTTTGTTCTACTATATTGTCGCTTAGCCCGTATATGAAACAATTTTCATCAAGAACTTCAGTAGCTGCTTATTTAGCATCTCATTTGGGAATCTGAGTATGCATACCGCCAAATTCAGAAGCCTCTGTTCTACAACATGTGACTGTTTATTTTATGAACTGTTCCCAAATCTTTCTAACTTACTGCAAATACCAAACGATGTCATAAACAGTTTACTTACGATATATCACTACAAACCGTTATATTCTTGTGAACTAGTTTCTTATACAAGTTTTAGAGGTATGTTCGGCATAGTCAATCATTACTGAATGCGAAAGAATTGAGTTAAATATCCTAAACAATGATTGAAATAGTCATAGAACACCATATGAAAATATGTCTGCCATATCGCACAGTCAGGCTAACGTGCGAACTGCCATCCTTGAATATCCTCAAGTGGGCTCTCAATTTTCATGAGCTCTGAGAAATGCTTTATAAATTTGCTTTCCTAGTCGCCCTGTTAAGCACATGCATATCCCAACTTCACCAAACGTTTGTTTTGGCGTTTGCCCATGACGGTTCTTTTGTGGGTTAGTCACAAAGTAGGCATAAAAAGTAGGCTATAAAAGTAGGCTATAAAACTGCCAAGTTTTTTGGTCCACAAGAGCGAGGCAAGATTAAAAAAAAAAAAACTTTCTCTAGCCGCAGTAAATGCAATGACAGTATCTTCCGCTCCTAAACACTGGACACACCGCGGAAGCTGCTTCAGATGTGCTTCCAAGCACTTACCAAACACGACCACGCCTACATTGCCTAACCATATCACTTTTCAGGAGCTTACCATAATTCCAGAGATGGGCTACGAAAGAGCAGTGTTACTTCAGAACGCTACTGGATGTTGTTGTGTTGTATGCGTACAGAGCTGTCAGGATGTGCGGTGCTTCATAGACTTTCTGCTGTGGCCTCTTTGCTGTCCGTGCCAAAACCTGAGAAGCGCCTAAATATTTAATGGTTTGCTGCGAAGAAGCGCCAGTAGCATACTCCTTACGAACTGCATCTAACCTCAAATTTCCTCCACAGGAGAGTCGAAACATGGAAACGTTTCTCCCTACCTTTCATATTAACTTGCCGTGAAAGTGGCTTCGACTTGTCTAATATTATTGTATTCAGAAAGTGCTTAAACTTCGAGCCACGGCAACTATTCCTCTGCAATGGAGGCCCCCTTGCATAGTTTCGATTCACTCTGAATTTCTACTGTTTCAATTCGCAACTGTATATATTTGAAATCAATAAGTCTTAATAGATTCAGCCGTTAACACGCGCAGAGAAACATCGGTTCCATGGACGTCATGCCCTTTCATGTTCCGATTCGTATGCAGCGGGCTTAACGTAGCTAGTGTATGCCAAGTCGTAGCCCGTCCATCCTATGTCACCCTTCGCAACGTATCTACATGTAGACACTGGGATATCACCGTTGGGTCTCGCATAAAAACCGATATAGCAATCTCACTCTTCGGAGGTACTTTTCTCATCGCTTTTCTTCTATATTTAAACGCCTTCACTAGCCTCTGTTTCTCATCGTCTGAAGCTAACCTTATTTAGACTTTCACATTTTTAACATTTCCAATTTTCATCGGTGTATTCAATGGTTTCAATTCTGTAGCGGGACTCGTGCCTGCCGTATACGGTAGTCCCCCCATAATTTTTTGTTCTATTTTATGCTATAGCTTTCTCACAAGATACATCAGACGCAACCCATTTTTTTCAATAATCGATTCATGTCGCCGAAAGTGTCCTCACTGTCAATTTACGTGATTTTTTAAGCATTGCGCTTCACTATAAAATGCTGTAGAATGAAGCAGTTCAGAACAGCTCGCTTTGCACCGTATCCTAGCTACGAATTTTCCCATATTTGAATCGTTATGCACCACTAGCTACGTGAATATTACAAGATATGAAAATCAGTATGAATGATACGTGTAAAATTAATTTCACATCATTGCTTCGAAATTGACTGAAAATTTCTCCAAGAGCGAGCGAAGAGACGACAGCCATGGCTGAACTTCCTTGCTGTGAAAACCAAAGCTTTTGGCAATTTGAAGCTTTCGTTATTGCTGAAAAGCGTAACGTGCAGACACATGGGCGGATGTACAGACGAAGTCTCAAGCAGAATTATATAGATTTCTCCGAGCTCCTAAGTTTATTCCCTATGTTTAATAACGAAGACTGTTCGCACGGTGACAGACAAGCCAACACACACGCAAAATTACCAGAGTTTAATAATGAAACTAGACAGCCTGTTACCCTTGGGTCACCATCACCATCTTCTTTGCTTCTCAAAGGAATATTCAACACTATGACTGAATGTATATATATATCCCTGCTTACAGTCATAATATTCCTTTGACAATATTTGCAATGTTAGCGTCAAACGATGAGAAACAGGTTAGTGAAGGCGTGTAAACATCGAAGAAAAGCGATGAGAAAAGTACCTCCGAAGAGTAAGACTGCTATAAAATAACTATTTCTTTCCTTTATTAAGGTAAAGCTTTCGTCAGCCCTGTCGAAGGCAAGAAGTTGACCAGTGGCGAAAGCTTGGCTCAATGAAAATAAGTTTGGAAAAAGTCTAGCAATATCCATCAAAATGAACCAGCCCAGAACATCAATGGTCTCATTACATCCTAATAGATTTTAAAAATGTAGGATGCACTGCAACTGCCAACCTCAAGGAACATAAAGAGATAGGCATTTCACAGGAGGAATAAATTCTGCTGAACAACACAAACCTTTCATTCTGTGATACGCTGAGAAGCAATTGTTTCTTAGCCCGCAGTCGAGCATTACTCCTGTATATAAATGGAGCTCGGTGTCCAAAATACGCAATGACATCATAAGTCGGATTTTCTTTTACTCAAGCGAAAAACTCTTTTGTTGACGGAAGAAATCAATTTGAAAAAAAAATTATTAGCCACCAAGTAATGCTCGTGTTCTTTGCCCGTTGCTGACCGCTAAGAAAAAAAAACATCTTGCCACTTACTCCTTTGGTCGTGCACTCAATTTGAGCTGCGGCGTGAACTCAAAGCGGCTGAAATTTGGATGTGAGAAAACTCAGAAGAGAGTACAAATCACGATGCGCGAGAGTGCTAAGAGAAGCTGTATGCATCTTCACTAATTGGATTTCAGCGTTGGAAAAGCAAGAAGTGCATCCAAATTTATATTATCACTAGTGGACCCATGCGTGAAAAAATTCACACAATAATCGATATATTTTCGCTCTTCACTGACTTACTTACCGTCTCCACATTTTCCCGCTCTCGTTTATTAGCAGCTCTTATTCCCTTCTACAATATTTCTGCTTCAAGTCTTTCTTGTCACTGTGTCGCATAAATGCTTAATGAGTAGCCCGTCTTCGTTCTTGAGACTGTAGTAGTCTCATTTCTCTTTTACGTTCCCTATCCTCTTTCTTAATTAAACGTGTGCCTTTCAATGATAAATCTTAAGTAAAACACTACAATAAGCTTGAGTGCCATTCCAGTCGGCATATATGCAATAATAGTGTTCGTATCTTTGACAGCCTACTGCCTGCTATACTGAAATATCTGCTTCACTGAAGTGATGAAGTTTTGGCCTCTGAAGTGAAATCTGCTCTCAGAGAAACAGAAAGTTAGCTAGAAGAAACTGTATGCTGCCCGTGAACTAATTCTCTACGGCCCGTTGTGAGTGCTCCTTTGATCATCTGCCGAATTTATACGTCGTGACCTGGGAGAAAAAAGTTATTATTATCATAATCGCATCGTCAGCGCTCCGTTGATAGCGGCTGAATTCATACGTCGTGACCTGAGAAAAAAGTATACAATCGGACTCCAGAAGCTGCATATATACAGTATGTTACTTCTGATTATGCAAATACAATTTTTAAAACTTCTTTTTCAAGCTAAGTGTCGAACGTTGAAACATCAATATTAACTAAATGTATGGCTGTGTTGCAAATATAAACAGCACTTGTAAAATAAATATTTAGCCATTTGCTAAGTTTATCATACAATTTGCTGATTTACGAGTTTTTTTCTGTTACCTCAGAATGTGCAAAAAGTTAACAAAAACATCATGAAGAGGAAATAAATACAAGTGAACCGGAATATTTTTATTACTCGTCCAAAACCAAGAAATCATAACCAAAACAATTCAATAAACACTGAAGTAAAAGTTCAGTAGTGGTAAACAAAACAAGTTAATGTTGAACAAGGCACCTAAATTTTTCATGATTTTTTTAAGGTGATTACACTGGGCAACAAGCAATTTGTTGTCGAAGTTATTTCAACAGTATTATCATCAGTTCTACCTTGTGATTCCAAATCTGATATCCATTTTTGTCTATCACGTCAACCTTTCAAGCAATCACGGCCTGTTTCGTGTGCTTCATCAGTGCTATTCCTACCGAACGCCCACTGGGAAGACTTTCAGACGAGTCCTGTGATGTTATTCCTACGAGAATAGCTAGTACGAATGTCTAAAATCCTGACGTGCTAGTGAAATGTCAAGGTCAAATATTGACTTTGGAATAGCGCGTAAAGTTGTGGCAACGAAAAAAAAAAATTGTTGCCCTGTGTTAGCAACAGACTTTGTCAGGTTTGATATTTCAGATGGTGCAATAGAATCTGCAGTTGTTTTTACTGCTTACTTTGCTCAAACACTGCCGACAACTTTCACAGACCTTCCTTTTGATCATTGCGCTGAGGTTCTCAATGGAATTTAAATCGGTGCTATTCGCTGGCCAGGTCATAATCCTTTTTGGTCTAAATCCTCCATCCGTAAGCCAGTTAGCAGCGTACCGTGCTCGGTGTGAGGGAGCGTTATCTTGCTGAAATACCAATTTGGATCTGCGCGCGATAGTTTGCTGATCAAGCCAAGGAATCAAGTTGGCTTCAAGAAACTGGCAGTACCTTTCTGCTACATCAAATGGACCATTAAGGATGTCACCTACTGTCCCGGCCCAAAACATTACAGCTCCACCCCCTAGTTGACGCTTAAGCCGTGTCTCTTGAAGTCGGTCATAGAGGGCCTATCCAGATGCTTATCCATCTGGACCATCAAGAGTGGCTCTGCATTCGTCAGTAAATATGACATTGGAGAAATTTGTTTTCATGTTCTCCTCAGCCCATTTGACCCTACTTTCTTGATGAGTTTTTGTTAGAAGTGGTCATTTTATTGCCTTTTTCACTTTTCCTAGCTTCTGCAGAACCTCATATCTTGTCTTTCTGATTATGTATTGGGGCTGCTCCAGCATCTTCAAATATCATCTTACTTGTAGAAAGTTCTTTTCTAGCCATAGAAACCTTCAAATATCGCATATCCCGAGCAGTCAACTTCCTCGTAGAGGCTATATCCGGAGTTTTCGGTAGACTTTACCTTCAATTGCATAAGCCTTAATTGTTCGGTGATCACGCAGTAATTTCTTGGAAACTTCGAGTGTTGTCTTACCAGAAGCCAATAACGAGGTCACTTTAATCTTTTCTTCACCGGTTAGACCGCTTTTCTTGCACATGTTGACTAGAGAGTGATATTGCATAATCTGGCGTACCAGCAGAACCCCGTGCGATAAACAAATGTTGCCATTACGTGGGAAATGGTTCCGTTTTATTTTTCTCTAGTTGTTTTTATAGTTACAACATATCTGTGCACTAACTTACTATTCACATTTTAAATGATTGACACTTACTTTGAAAAATAAGTAAAAAATTGCATTTGCATAATCAAAGGTAACGCACTGTAGTTCCGATTTGAAGAAGTGCTTCAGAAAGAAGTGCATTCAGATAAAGGGCTTCACCATCTTGTGCAACCTGATCTTTGATCTCTACGAAAACGTAGCTCAATTGCAAAATCTACAACCTGGCCTATTTTTTTGCCTATTTTCTTAAGAGCGGATACGAAGTAAATAAGTAAATAAATAAATAAAAACACGAAGTGTTTCATCAAATACTAAGAATGACCGTCGTGTGTTTATAAATATATATATTTATATTTATATATTTATTTATTTATATGTTCGGTGTCATGCTCATAACGAAATAGATAGGCGGAATTTTGCCCAGGTTGGAGGCTCTGGTTGTCCTCTCAAGCTCCATTGAAAGTGATAGGCAGAAAATAGGCCGGGTTGCAGATGATGGCAAACGTATCTTAAGCAGGGACAGTTGAAATTCCAACAATGAAGATATCGCTGGCTTAGTATGATTTGTACGAGTATTAGCTTCTCCATACATTGAATCTAAGGCAAACTAAGGACGACCATATGTCCGAATGCCCTTCTTGCATTGCCGAAGTTGAAATCGTAGCACTGAAGATATCTGAAGCTTCCGTTGGCACTCTCATGCTTCTTGATTCGTAGTTTCTTCCCACAGATGATTTCGTTGCATGAGCTATTCTTCCCACTTTGATGCAATTGTCAACGAAACCGAAGAAACATAAGATTTCACGGACAGTAAACAATTATTTCTTCTAGCTTACTGTTTTCCTCTGACGAAGCAGTTTTCTTTGATAGGTCAAAATTTGAGCACCTCAAATGAAACAGATATTTGAGGTGAAAAGACGTTATCAACGATATCTTTGCTACGGAGCGAACACATTGTATATAAGCTGCTATTTTGTTTAAGTTTGTTGGAGTGTTTTACTCAAGACGTTAATTCTGCCTGTCTATATAGAAGACCTAAGGATGACAGCACGACAAAGGATCAATGAAGAAAAGAAGAAAATTAAGAAGCATGTAAGAGAAGATGAGATTCCGCACCGGCCTAGAGGCATTAGATAAACGTATAGGTTATTGCGTGAATTTTTCACGCACGGGTTCACTAGTTATATAAGGATTCTGCTTGTCCCTCCATTCGTTAGTTAATTACCTAGTTATTTTAGTACGAGCGTGACACTTTTTTCGGTATTAGATAGGAGAAAATTAAGGCAGAGTTGACGTATCGTTGATACCACCTGGGAAAGATTAACAGAAGGAGTAAACTTCAAATTTTAGCTGCTGCTGCTGCTGCTGCTGCTTGCAGGTCTTAGATAGAAGATTCACTACCTGATTTGGAAGATTTTTAATCCTTCGTATGCATGATTCGGGTCAAAGGGCGTCATAATTGAGGTACACTGCTTTTGTTCTGTAGAATTTCCGCAAGGTCCTTCAGTATTAGATAGAGGAAAATAGGGATGATCCAGGTCTGAGATATCACTGAAGTATATTGCTTTTGTCCTGTAGAATTTCCACAGGTTACAGCTAGTAAAATATTACAGTAGGAAACGTCTGCCTTCCTCTGCAACCTGGTCTATTTTTCACCTATCATTTTTCAGGAGAGCGAGACAGAATGGCCCCAGAATTCAACCTGACCTACTTTTCGACTGTTTTCTTAAAGTGTGATAGAAAATGGACAAATAAACAAACAGATTAATGCACACTGGTCTTTATAATATTGCAGATTCTGCTAAGTCCAATTATTTTTTCCCGCTGTATGAAACTATTTATGGCACAACGCTGGTGGCTGAACGATGACGTCGCAAGAATTTCGAGGTAGAGCAGAGCTACACTTACAAGCTGCCGGTGTTTGATTTTATAAGTCTGTGATATGCGCATCGTGCACTCAAATAAAATTTGAATATGAGAAGATAGTAATAACTAGAGAAGCACTCTGAGAGCGCATCCCTCCGCCAGCAATGTAGGTAATGTTAGAAATATTCTAACTGGTCCTGAACCCATGCATGATTTCCTTTTGATTCTTACCAAAATTTGGTCTTCTGTTTCACGTACGTACCATTCCTAACATCTCCTCCAGATTTTATGAAGATCTCTCTGTGTAATGAGAACGTTGCTTGACGTTTGGGCTCGTTCATGTTCATAGATATTCATAAACTTCTCCAAACTAATTTTTATTGGGCCAAGCTTTGAGCCCTGGTCAAGGTAGTCCCTTTGCCAGGGCGAAAATCTACAAATTCTGCTAAGATATATCACTACGATCTCTATACAAGATCCATATTTCGAATTTTATCTATACAGTTAGGTACATAGACTTCGACTAAAACACTTCACATGAAAGCGTCTTACACATAAAGTTGCTAATTCAAGCCTAATTAACTTGATGTACAAATTTTGTCAAATTAAAAATGACACTGCGTTTTCTGATGCAACACACTGCGGGATACGCGCATATTTCAATGTATGAGTGAACATTGGACTTAAACATCATATTAATCTCCTTCGAATTAACAAAAAACGCCTGTCAAGTCTTGCTTAATACTACTTAATAGCACTGCATAAAGAGTAACACTGGGTTCACTGACGTAACCTACAGCCCGAGACTGACACATGTTAACAGTTAACAGAATTTGAGATGAAATTAACTTTTTTAAATAGCAGCATTTTCCGTAAGATGCTTGTAGAGCGTTTCTTAATAGTCAGAGTTTTGGTACCTAACTATTTAGATAAAATTTGAAATACACTAACGGGCAAAATAAGAGAACGATTTTCATTTTTTTGAAAATAAAGGTTAACCATGTAGAGTTGGTTAATGAATCTTTTGATCAGGCCCCAAGGAATGTATTTAACATATTTCTACAAAATATCAGGACAAACATAACTATATTTAATACATTAGAGCAATCTAACAAACAATAACTAAAATTGAACAGTGGAAAATCAGAGAACGATCGTCTCTAAATACAATTTAACAAACAAATAACATGGAACAATGGTCCATTTTAGGTTTAGAACAATTAGTATGGAGTACTAAAACCTTTATTTTCAATAACTTTAGCACAGCGACGATTACACGACATCACAAGTTTCTTACAAAACTCTGGCGTTATTTTTTCCATTGCTCTTCAATTTTAGTCCACAGATCCTTTAATGTTGATGGTTGTCGTTCTCTTACATTGTCACCAATAATTTTCCATACATTTTCAAAAGGATTAAGGTCCGGGCTTTCGGCAGGCCACTTCATGACTTCGATATTCTATTCCGTAAAATATTACTTCACTTTCTTTGCAGTATGGTACGGGGCATTATCCTGCATAAAAATTGCTGGCTGGTTTGGTGCTGATCGTAGAGATGGGATAACATATTGCTGTACAAGATTGAGTGAGCTACACATTAGCATTGACAGTTTCTTGAATGACAACCAACGGTCCAACTCCTTCAGATGAAAACATGCCCCACGCCATTACGCTACCTCTCCTATGGTTTACAGATGTTTTGACACATTTCAGGTTCAGCCTGTCACCTGTTGCATGTCTAACATACGGTCTGCCATCAGATCCAACCAAATTAAATTTACTTTCGTCGCTGAAATGCATTCTTTCCCAATCTTCAACTCTCCAAACGATGTGCCTTTCCGCACATTCAAGTCTTGCTTTCTTATTCTTAATGATAAGTGGTTTTGTGGCAGGACTGCGTGCCTTCAACCCACATGCATTGAGGCGACGAAAAACTGTATAGCGAGACACTTCTATGTTGTTATTAACCTTCAGCTTTCTGGAAATTCCCGGTGCAGTTTCGAAAGGATCCTTCTGGGCATAGCGTTTCATAATCCCATCAACTCGTACCGTGGTTTTTCGAGGGTGGCCTGCAGATACCGGTGATCATCATAGAGCATCAAAGCACGAGAAACAACGCTCTTGGATTGGTTTACCTCTCTTGATATGGCCGAAAGAGTCACTCCTGAGGACTTGAGCTTCAAAATTTCTTCCCGCAGCTCAGGAGTAACTTTCACGTGAGGGGCCATGTTTCTAGAATGCTAGAAATCATGTACACGAATTGAATGTTGCCAGATGACCGGGGCAAATGTGAGAATGTTTCAGAGACGATCGTTCTCTTATTTTGCACTGTTCAATATTTGTTATTGTTTGTTAGATTGCTCTAATGTATTAAATATAGTTATGTTTGTCCTGATATTTTGTAGAAATATATTAAATACATTCCTTAAGACCCTACTCTACATGGTTAAACTTTATTTTCAAATAATGAAAATCGTTCTCTTATTTTGCCCGCTACAGTATGTATCTTGTATATAGATCGCAGTGATATAACTCCGCGGCATTTGTAGATTTTTGCCCTGTTGAAGGCACTAAGAAGACGAGTGCAGAAAGCTTGGCCCAATAAAAATAGGTCCGACAAGTTTATTATTATCATCTATCTAAACGAAGAACTCTTGATAACTTTTCGAGTTATGTTACCTAGAAAAGAAAACAGAAAACAAACAAACAGATGGATGGATCTTCACTAAAAGTTAATAATTTGTTCCTCATAATAATTAAGGCATAACATAGCTAACAACCCCTGTAAACTTTATGAAGATCCGTCGATAACTTTTTTAGTTATCATTGTAACAAATGTACATGTATACGGAGACAAACAGACAAACTCAGACAAACTTAATCTCGTTTGTGGGCGCAGTAAACTGCAGTGGAGGGCTGAAAAATATTACAGATGCTCTCATGGCTTTAATTTTAAAATTGGAACTTCGGAAGGGAGTCTTTCTAGATGTTCATCACGATATACGAAAACAACTGCTGGTTTAAGGTCGTTTCTCAAGCTTTATGTTTGAGTTCTAGTCCGTTGTTTTGAAAGCGATCATGAATGTCTCTCTCAAAAAGTCTCTCTGTAGCTACGTCGCTGAGTTTGCGAAAATCACTAAAACATTGCAACCAGTTTTCCCATATTTTATCATGGATGGAATATCACCAAATTCGTGAAATTACATCATAATTCGGCATGAAATCGACCACAGACCACAGTATGATGTTGGCTAGGTTCAGAGATGACCAGGAAAGCACTCTGAAAGTAAGACCAGTACGTCAAGTACTTTAATAAAACTGCTTTTAGAACGTAATTTGTAGTACACTTTCTAAATTTACTTTTTACTTTGCGAGCACATTTAAAAGAAAAGTACTTTTTAGCAATAATTTTGAATTTGATGATCGCATTGTTGCCAGTGCTGAAAATTTCGCAACTATTTCTACATTTTTTGCCTATGTTAATTCGAACAAATAAGCTGTCAGTGCGTGCGACATTCAAGCGTTGTATACTGACTAATGGTTATTATGAATGTCCATTTTTTATCAAATCGGTATTGGTAACATTTCGGGTGCAGCACCCTTTAAAAATTTAACGTCCTCACGCAGCAGTTTTAAGCGCTTATTGGATAGAGATAACATCAAAACGCTAGGAGGCCGATATGTAACTATTAAACGAAAAATCGTTCATGTTTCGTGCTTATTATTAACATTTCACTCAGAGCTTCAAGGCACGGATTACAATGAATTGAAATACAACATTAAACAACTCTAAGAAGCTCATAACGCTGCTTAGATTATCCAGCAAAAATAATTACGATAGACTTGAACGCCTGGAAACCCACACGACCAAACACAGGAGTTTAGTACTTAACAGTCTACAGAGCCAAGGGATCAATCAGGCCAAATCAGGCCACCGCTCATTCGTTCCTCCAAAAATCTTGAGGTAAGAAGAGAGGACGGCAACCAATGTTCCTACTGTAAATGAAGTGTTCGGCTGCCTCAGCCAGCTAACACGTGTACGTTTCAAAGTTACTAAACCAACGCTACCGCCTGACGTCCTGCATAAGTCAAATCTATTGGACTTTATTGTTTTTTCCTTACTTCAACTTCGCCGTGCCAATTCAAGGTACCTTAATTTCCTACATTGTACCGCTTTCCTTAACATGAACTCATGTCTACATTAAGTTTTTTAGGAAAACAGAAGACGTTTCACGAGAGCAGACAAAAAATTTATGGAGGTACTTTGCTCTCCCCGCAGTTTAAAACTTTTCATACTACCACTTCTGATTCAGTTACTGAAGTCCATAACATCTGCGACTTAGCATGTCGAGTTCATTCGGTGATACCTAAGAAACACCTCTATTAACTACTTACTATATACAGTAAAGTGGCACATCACTGCGACGGATGCGCTATCAAAAGTTCATCTACTATTGCCTATCTTAGCTCTTGATTTGTTCTTCAGTTAGATCGAGAAATCGCTGGCTATTATTTTCAGTGACTTCCCGAAGTCCTAAAATTCGAGTCATTTCATGAAATCCTGTCTTGACTGAAGCAGTTACTAAGCGAAACCCCTGAACATTTCAAGGATTCCAAGAAATCAATAATTTCACTATTTCACGGTAACATGATTGTGTATAATAGACAAACACACAATGGTATTTATAATATCGTTCTAATGAGCAATTATGAAAAAAGTAGTGCATAAAAGATTCGCTGGGAACTTGTGTGCTTTTATTGGAGAAATAACGCTTTACTAACAGAAATAACAGTCACTCTAAATAATATTTGGGCCGAGCCACTGCCACTCTCGTTGCTGGTCTTAGACTATGTTGCTTGTATCAGAAAGTAGTAGGCTACAGTATCAAGGTTAATACTGTGGGTACTTTTGCCAGGAGAAGACGTAACGAACTGTATCTAAAACCGAAGAAATAGCAAGTATTTTAATTATTTCGTGGCGTACATAGAGCTTCTATCACAACACTACCACACCTGCGATTTTACAGGAGGATCATTTCAGCCCGATTTCGCAATGATCAGCCATTGCATATATAGCTCAAACTAACTCTATTTCTGCTCGTTTATTACCGGTAGAATCAGCGACGTTAGCTGAAACTATCGGTGAGCTTGGTACACAAATACAGCAACGATCGTAGAAGCAGTTTTTTCCTTCGTGAAATTTACGAGGTCGCCACACTTCACGCTACCGCTCCGGTTTTAATAAATTATTTATGCATTAGCGACTGTTACAGAGCATGATGTCAGCGACCCAGATCTGCACACACCGGAAGGAGCTTCTTAGGTTGTACTATTTACGAGCAGGCGTATTAGGTACAAGTACATCCTACATAGATAAAAAACTAAACTTTCGTAAAGTAAGTTAGCTTGTTGACAACTCCAAGACGAGGTAAATATCGAGTAAATGTGGTAATACAAACACACGACACCCAAGACGCAGTGACACAACAGGCACAAGTTAATCAGAAAAATCGCGTCTCCGTTACCACTCAAGTCCCACAGACAAGATTTCACGGCATAAACGCTCAAAGAGCAACAAATAATATTAGGTTGCGAGCAACAGCAGCTAGGGCAGTGCTGGCCCCATTACACGGTCGTGAGAGCACACACTGGACTGTGAGGGTCGTCAGGTGTATCTGCAGCGCAGCCCACAGATGGCGCTGCGGCCCCGGCACTCACTTGCAGTGCGCAGGTCCCCATATCGATTGCTGCTCACCCGCTTCCCAAACGTTTGGCTCTCCCCAGGCTCTCAAGCAACGCTTTCGTAAATTATTTCGATAATTGTGAGCGGCTTCAAAATGGAAGTTGATTCGAGCACATCTAAATAATGGGAAATTCATGGAAAAAGAAAATAAACAACTGCAATACTCGTAAATTGTAAGAATTGGAGCTATTTTTGGTCATATTGTGAAATATATTGCAAGCTCTTTACAACCAAATATTTCCCTGATCTGTGCTACAGCCTCCCATGAAAATTCTAATGTTCGTGCCTTTTCAATGAAGTAATAATGAAAATAATCTGCGCTGTCAGTGTTGGTGGGTGCGATCTCGCGCGTACTGCACAGCGGCACAGCTCAGATCTACAGGTCTGACCCAAATACAGGTAAGCAAGTATGAGTATACAATGAACTGAGCCGTAAGATTGCACTACACTTGACAGCGCACTCATAATTAACATGAGGTTCCACGGCTGGCTGATGAAACTTCAATAACACATTTCTACTCGAGGTAAGGCCCTCCAATGAGAAATGAGCTGCTCATGGCGATAAGCAAGTTATTAGCAGGAGTAATTGCTTGCCAATATACGTCAGTGGTGGGCTGCCATAACGAAATCTTTGAATAGAAAAATAACCTAAAAATAAACACAATTGATACTGTCTCAAACCGATGGCCTATGCTAAAAGATAATTTTTTCAATCTCTGTCGTTCTTTTCTTAGAATCCTATATTAATTAATTAATTAATTATTTTATTTATTTATTTATTTATTTTGTTTATTGATCATTTATTTACATACTTAAATCTTCAACGAAAACATGGTCACCGTTCATCGCTTCACTCGCGGGTGATAACGATAACAGACAACGCTGTAGATTGCAATATTTTTCTTCAGATTTTGATGATATCAGCGCATATGAATTACTAAATTTATAAAGACAGTTTGAACGACTGCCGACTGTGAAACACACCACAATTTACAGCAGATTGTTAGAATAGAAACAGGACTTGTGATCATCCAGTTTAATTAATAACAAAAATGTTTATATTTGTGAATGTGAATGAGCGGATTGTCGCCAGACACTCGGAAAGAACTGGAAGGACCTGTGATATCCGTATCCCACGCAGAGATGATGGGAAAGCTGTGGCCACAAAAATATTCTAATAGCTTCGCTGTACGAGGAGCAAGATTGTTTAACAAAATGCCTCGGCATATTCGAAACGCCACTGGTATCAAAACTGTAAAGTACAATAATTTGCTGGATTCACATTTAAGAAGAATACCAGATAGACCAGCGGTCAGCAGTTACGTGCACTGTCCAGATACTTCGCTGCTGGCTCTCTCTTTGGTTTCGAACTGCGGCACCACAGAAGACACCCAGCAGAGACTCCACACACGTAAGGTGATGTGAGAAACATCACCTGGACTTCTTCCGAAGACTCTCAAGGTAACTCAAGGTAAGGTATATGCCATTAGCGGCGAAGCAGTAACCCACAAGCGAAAATGCAAGATCCGTTTCTATGGATAGTTATATATAGGCTTATGTTGCTTTAACATTGGTTTAAGTTACCACCCAGGTAGCATTGAGACTTATATTGATATTAGAATAATATTATGAAGTAACATTATATAAGGTTATACATCAATATTAAAATAATATTAAAAAGTGCCAATTATTTCAAAGTTNGGATTAATTGCTTCCATAGTGTGAGCATTACATCTATTTCGCGTGACGAGAAAGTTCGTAAAACCCATCCACTCCATCTTTTTCCAACAGCGATAACTCTAGCAATATGTTCTTCGAATATGTTCTAGCAATATGTTCTTTGGATAGAAAAATAACCTAAAATTAATCACAATTGATACTGTCTCCCACCGATGGCCTATGCTAAGAGAGAATTTTTCAATCTCTCTCGTTCTTTTTCTTAGGCTCCTATATTAATAACGGACAAAATTTTGTTGAGTTTTACTAAAGTCCTTCGGACTCATTTGCTTTGATTGGACCCTGCAGAAGTCTCCGACTGAACAAAGACGGTTGGAAAGAAGGTGGCAGATGCAGGATTAATATTTACAAAAAGTATGAGTGCTTACATCAGTTTCATGCGCGCAGTACCTATACTTGCTCAGATGTGTAGCATTGCAGATGCAACATGTTACACATGTGCGGCAATTATGCATCACTCATGCGTGTTGCTTTCTTTATACATGCAGGACGTAACACTGCCGACCAAAAACTTAGCTCTACAAGCCGCAGCTATAGAAAAGGAGACTGTGCGTATATAACTGCTAGAAAATAAAAGTGGGTATGGCTCACATACTGAATGCAGATGCCTGGTGAAGGACGATAATTCAGCATCTTTAACTTTTAATGGGTGACTAGTACGCCTGGCCATAAAAAATAATCATTTAATGAAGTAAGATCTGTCGGTTCGACCTCGATCGGCAGTGAATTAGCATCCCTACCTTCTCCCAGGAATTAGTTTGAAAATTGATTTCTTTTCTCGATTTAAAACCGTACAGCAGCCGTTGCCCTCGAAGCAATAAAAGTACACCGCCTTAGATGCTACGGAGAGTAAACCCTTAATAGCAACAAATGCAATACTATGAATGGAACAAGCAGTAAACATGAGGAGAAAAGAGACACGTAATAGCGTTTCCACCTGGAGAACCAGCTTAGATGAAAAATCAAAAAGCAAAATGTAAAACGGAAAAATACTTTGCAGATACTAAGCGCAAAAAAATACCTGCAAACGGGGGATTTCAGGCATAAGGGGCAATTTTTTATCACACAAAACTTGTTCAGCGTTTAACTATGGCAGATACGGCTGCTGTAGGAGGAAAGAATGCGGACTCTTTAGGTATGTCGCGATTGCTACCAAAGCGGCCAATGGCTGAATGCGTCATGTCGCGAAATGACTTCAAAAGGAACCAAACTTGTTGTTATACTGAGCGCTAAGCAGCACCACAGCTTGCATGGGAAGAGGATAGGCCGTTAAGGAGATCAACTGCCTCTCCAGAGATTTAAGGTTAAAACATTTTATACTGGTAGTGTAGCAAAATAGTGTTTGCAAATACTAAAAAAACATGTTGCGACAAAACTCGCCCTAAACTTGATTCCCTCTACACCGCTTATATTCTCTGCGATTTACTTGGCACTCCACTCCACGACAAGTACCTACGTATATATACTGTATTCTCTATTAGCTTTAATAACTCTATGATCAAATCTCTCCATGTGTGGGCCGATAAGCATTTAATTTTTGACTTCCACATTCGGAAATGATGCAGAAACTAGAGTAGTACGCTGGTATTTATCCACAGAGTTACATATATGTTTCCAGATTAAAAATTAATCCCTTCCCAGTCGGGAATAATGGTTGTGATTATAGTAGAACAACTATGATTATGTTCGAGATCTTTGGTTGTTTATTATCGAAGTATCCTCCAGATTTAACCTTTATGGGGTGCATTATGGTTTAGATATATCACAACCTTCGACCATATTGCCAACTATAATTTCCAACCATACATACCCAATTACAACCAATTAGGTTTTAGCTGCACCACCACGATCTACCATAGTGAACCGTAAGAAACACCATTCACGACCAAAATCGTCTGTGTTCAGCGAATGATTCAACTATATACTCCCAAGATAAACTTTTTCAACTGTTCACATATTATGCATTGAATGCCTGCTTTGTTTGCTGATGATTAGTTTGTATAGAAAAAAAGTTTAATTAATTCATCCGTGCGTGTTAGGCCTGCTGGAGCAGGAGCTTGAGCTAGGCTGGCAGTGCAGTTAACGCACGTTTATATGCCAATTCTTTAACTCTCAGCCGGTGCAGAGCTTTACTACACAGTTTAGAGGAAGTCACAATCCAATTGATGAACTTTGGCCGTACTCGTTGTCAGGGTACGTAAGACTAAATATAGCATGAAACTTAACATTCTTTCACTTAAGGCTAATGGGAATAATTTCTTGATAAAACTTTACAGATATAAACTGAATGAACCTAAAAATTGATGGCAATATTTGATCAAAGATTGCAAAACTATCTAATAAGGGATACAACAAACAAATAGAGATAACGGGTAACTACGCTAATATGGATATGAGTAAGAAAAAAAAGAAAAAAAAAATTGGGAAACGATTGATAAAAATAACGTCAAGGCGGTTAGAGTCCACACATATCCTGCAATTTTTTGCGATTCATCGACAGGGAAGAAAAAATTGAAAATGCTCACAATGTTTGCACTATAATATGAATTTTTAGATGTTTCGCATTCAAACTCATAGTCATACAATATTATTTTGGTCGATTATGTTGGGAATTGTAGCCATATTATTATAATCTATGGCAATCCATACACATTCTTCCCCAAATAATGGGAGGAATTTCCCTCATGATCGTACGTAGGGAAATCCATTGATAACCTACCATAGTTATGCTCTAGCATATGCTCTACCATATATAGTCTTCAACCATCCATGTACTACCATTGGCCTATGCTCTACCATATATAGTCTTCAACCATCCATGTACTACCATCGACCTTCGTTTCCTGACCAACTTTAACAACCGATATTGACTCTACCAATATCGACCTAAGTACACTATAATGAACGTTATGTTATGGTCGACATAACTACTATAGTGTTTTATCATATATAATCGACCTCAATCTCTCATACACCACAGCCTGAGACTGGCCAGGGTTGTCCTAGTATTCAAAAGCGGAAATAAAAAAAAATTGTGTGAACAACTATCGACCCAACTATCGACAATAACATAATGAATCTGTATCCGTGAATAACAATCTTGCTTTATCTTTATTTCTATTTTTAATGAAATTATAATGAAAATCATACATTAACGTTTTACTGATATCTAGTATAACCATTCCTA
>LQNS02278091.1:31246711-31268972 GCA_001587735.2 Parhyale hawaiensis | reverse complement strand
AAGGATTTTCAGATAGAAAAGATTATTTAGAACTTGGAAATGGAAAATTCAGTGCTTTCATTCCTCTAAAACATATTTTCGGATTCTGCGAAAATTACGACAAAGTTTTATATGGAGTACAACATGTGTTGACCCTACGCCGAGGAGGTGATTATCAAGATTGTTGAAAGAAAATACAAAAAATACAACTGATCCCACACAAGACAAGGTTAAGGATGGAAAAATTGTGTTAAAGAAGCTGGCTTGGAAGATACCTTGTTATAAGATTTCAGATGAATACAAATTGAAACTGTATAAACAAATCAAAACTAAATCGTCAGTGTCCATAGCATATTTGAAACGTCAGCTTAAAGAGATCGCTGTATCTTCAGGTCAGAAACAATTAGATTGGATATTGAACGTAACTTCGGGTGCTGAAAAACCGAGGTATATTATTATGGGTTTTAAAAGCGACGATGTAAATGAACAAAAAAAAAAACAGAAAATACATCTGTATTTGATCATTGCGAATTAAATAATGCGTATGTTCTATTAGATAATGATCAATATCCTGAAAATAATTTCAATGTTGATTATGCAAATAATCATTATGTGACAGCGTATAAAATGTTGACTGATTATATGGATCATCGTCAAAGTGCTGTGACGATCAAAGACTATCGAATGATTTATCCCATAGTGTTTGATGTGAGTAGACAATCGGAGAGACTGGAAAATACTGTAACTGATATTAGAATTAAAGCACAATTCTCAAAAAATATTCCAAATCATACACAGGCATATGTTAGTATTATCTGATCGAATAATTCATTTACAATCCGATAGAAAGAAAATGAACGTTGTCTGTTAGAAAAATTTTATATTAAACTTTTTTCTCTTATAAAAATGCATTGTGTTAAATGTAAAACTTCTACTGAAAGTCTAAACTCTTGATATTCAAAGACAAAAAAATAATAAATATATTATGAAAGGATTGTGCAAAAAATGTGGGAAAAAGAAAACTAGTTTCATCTCTGAGGAAACTGCGAAAAAGGTGGCTTCTTAATTACCTCTCTTTTAGCTGGATTAGCCGCTGCAGGTTCTATAGTGGGAGGTGCTAGTGCAGTTGCTAGTTCAGTGAATAAAAAAAAAAAGGCTGACGATAAGTTATTACAGGAAACAAAGAGACACAATCAAGCCATGGAAAAAACTAAAGGATTTGGACTTTTTTTAAAACCGTCAAAAAAGGGAAAAGGACTTTTTTTGAACCTTACAAGAAATAGAGCTGCCTAATAAAGCTCTAAGTAAATACGATTTAATAAACTTTACTCGGAAACTTAAAATTCTTCATTTCAGAGGAGTGTTTATGCGAGATACTTTACCAAAACGCAGGAAAAAAGACGAATGTGGCATTTTAAATTTAGATACAGTTAACGGCTCCGGAACTCATTGGACTTGTTGGTATAAAAAGGATCAGATGTGTTATTATTTTGACAGTTTTGGGCTTGGACCACATTGAATTCGAAAATTATATAAAAACAGATCTATTATGGTCAACATATGAAATTCAACAGATGGGAGCCATCTTATGCGGTCATTTATGTCTCATAGTTTTGTACGAATTAGTGAAAGAAAATAAAAGATTCGATCTCATTTTGATGAAGTTGAAAAGAAACAACTATTTATTCTTATAAAAATGTCTACTAATAAATTTGGTACTGATTTACAAATAAATCTACACTTTCAATAAGAGGTCCACCAGGTATTGGCTTCAGGTACTTAGATGCTGAAGGTAATTATGACATAAACTTCAAACGACTTGCTAATGTGAAGGAACCATTGAAGATTTTGATGCTAGCACGAAAAATTATGTGTCGACGAACATTTAACGACATTAATACAAGCAATGGTCGATGGAGATGCTACTGTGAAAACGGATTCACTTCGTGTAATTTCTGAATTAAAAGAAGGGATCGATGAAAGTACAAAAACGACAAGAAGGATGCTTGATTCGTTGAATGAAGCATTAAATTTCAGACATCAGCAAATCGTGCGCATTGAAAGTGAGTTGAAAGAAATCAGAGACACTTTCGTCAAAGAAGAATACTTCAGTTCAGTAATTAATGAAAGACTTGAAATTGTCAGTAGTCAATTACAATCACTGAGAACGGACCTATCATCTGATATAGCTAAAGGGATTGATAAGTTAGAAGTACAAGCCGATCTCATTCACGGAATAAATAGTGACCTAATAATTAACACAGCTGAAATAGAAACGATTAAAAGTAATATGCAATTAATCCAGGATGGAAGACGAATGTTAGATGATCGAAATGCAGCCGTTTGTGACACCTTTAGGGAAAAATAAAAAAAATTGGTAGAAAGAGTTAATCAACTCGTAGCAAATAGAAATAATGACATGATTTCAGAATAATTTATTTCTCTCCGATGAAATAATTTCTTCATCTTATAAAAATGGCTGGTGTAAATATTTTTGGTTCTGGAATAAATAAAAATTCTTCTACTCCATCTACAAGAGGTCCTCCTGGAATTGGTTTTAAGTACCTCGATGGTGAGGGAAATTTTGATTTGAGTAATCGAAGGCTTGCAAACATTTCATACCCTTTCGAGGAAAATGATGCTGCAAGTAAAACTTACGTCGATGAATCTGTAGGAAATTTGATACTTCACGTTAAAAATGATATAGAAACGATGGTGGTTAAAATCACTGAAAATCACGAGTCGAGAGTTGACACGTTAGACAAAAGAATTTTAGAAGATATTAAAAGTGGAGTTAGCGAAATTGATAATTGACATTCTACTAACTTTGAAACAACTAACAAAAAGATAGATTATTAAGAGAAGCAGTGAACGAATATATAAACTTTTTTGGAAATCAAATTACAGAGCTTGAAAGTGAAATGAATGAATTAAAGTCTGTGGGAGAAACTGTTGAAGACTTAGAATCTAAATTTATAGCTCTTGAAAGAGACTTCCTTGATTTTCAATCCTATGTAGAAAGGTTTAGAGAGGTTTGAACCTCCGTACTCAAGTTCCAAAGTCAAGCGTTCTATGCTTGAGCTATCAAGGACATTGGAAAATTCAGTTCTTAGAGTATATATAAACAACACGCATCATGAATTAATATCTACAGCTTCAATACTCTCGAAAAAAGTCATTTTATATGATATGCATCAAGCTGCAATTCTGCTACAAATGGTTACTCTTGGTCTATGATATACTTGTTGCACCATGCATCATATAATATCGTATTATTTACTATTGCATCATGCTTCTGAGATATCCTTTTAATCATTTGCTATAGTATCCCTGAAAATATATTCTTTCACATCTTATTTTCAATAGAAAATTTTTATTAGGGGAGGGACTAAAGTATCTGGTGAGAGGAGTCGTAGATTGACTGAGTTTGACAGAATTATTTTCAGCTGGTAGACCTTAAAGCCTTATACAGTAGAACCCGCTTAAGTCGACACCATCGGGGCGGAGGCCTGTCGAGTTAACCGATAGTACGACTTAACCGATATCCCCTTAAGTCGTACACATGTCGAGTTATCCGATACTCTGTTAAGTCGTACATGTGTCCGACTTAACAGATAACTCGGCTATGTCGTACCTGTTAAGTCGTATTCAAGTCCGACTTAGAGCTATGTACAACTTGATTGTATCCCATTTTAAGTATTAGTGCAGTACTGTATTACATACTTCTATGCATACGTATGTACATACTACGTATTAAGCACCAGAATTCAACAGTTCATACATATTCATACGTATATAGCTATATGTATGTGTAATAGCTACTTAAGGAGATTATGCAACATGTAAACTTACCGTACACATAAATTATTTATAGCCTATATAGCCTATATATATAGCCTATATTTATAGCCTATATATATATATATATCTTAAATCATTATGTACTGAATATGTACTACATTTCGTTTAAATATCTTCATTATGGACACTAACAGATTTGTAATGAATATATTATCAGTAGATAATGTGAATTTTCCTCGCAATATGTATTTCATCACCCCGACAATAATTGTGTCATCCAAGCTTGGGAATCACCTACGTATAGCTACTCATTGGCGCGCTCGTCCTCGCATAACTCAACATAAGTGGATGGTAAATCAACACTTTTCATCGGATAACTCGATACTTTGTCGACTTATCCGATCAATTTTCACCGGAGAACTCGACACTTTGTCGACTTATCCGATATTCGGTTAAGTCGACATTTACAAATGTTAAGTCGTACTTTTCTGTTAGTGTACGACTTAACCGGGTTTCCGACTTGAGAGGTGACGACTTAAGCGGGTTCTACTGTAGTAGTATAACAAAATACGGGGTTGAGAATAATTGTGAGCCGAAGCGAGGAATTGTTCTCAAACTCGTATTTTATTATACTACTCCTGTCTTATCGAAAATATTTGAAAAACTTATGTGCATCCGCCTTAATTCATTCCTAAATAAACATAATATTCTTTGTCCGCACCAGTTCAGTTTTCGCTCTCGCCGCTTTACACCATGTTTATGATAGTCTTGACTGTAAATGTTCACAGTCAACCACAGTATATTACTTGAGAAACTGGAATGGTACGGAGTACGCGGGGCTGAGAATGTGTGGTTCCGCTCGTACCTTACGGACCGTCAGCAGTACGTGTCCGTTGCGGGGAGCTCCTCAGCCCTGGCACCCGTGACAATGGGTGTGCCGCAGGGTTCCATCCAGGGGACCGTCTTATTTCTGCTGTACATAAATGACATGGCCAATAGCTCCAGTGCGCTGAACTTCGTACATTTCGCTGACGATACGACAGTGTTCCTAAGCGGCAATAATTATGGCGAGGTCTTCCGATGTCTTAATGAGGGATTACTGTTGATTGATGAGTGGATGAAAGCAAATAGGTTATCATTAAATATTAGTAAGACTTTATTTATGGTAGTGTCCCACCGCAATGACCAAATAGATAATCCTGTTCAAATTAGGGGCAAGAGATTAGGAGGGTGACTGACGCCAAATTTAAGGTGTTGTCTTGGACGAAAGCCTAAAATTTGATTTACATGTGCGGGCTCTGGCGGCACGGCTTACACACAGAGAACCGTTTGGTTACTGTGAACTAAAATTGTTTAGCCATCGGCTAGGTCTCTGGGATGACTGTCTTTCGTGCCCACTGAGCTTCCTTCCATCTTCGTACTTCTACTGACGCTTTGTTCTGTTCTTCCTCTTCTTACCTGGCTTGCTGTTCCCGTGTGCGTGGGCTCGTGCTTGAGTTAAACGTTTCTCTTGGCACTATTTCTTCTCCTCCTCGTTTTCGATCAAAGTGTTTTCTGTGTGGGGAGACTTAAACTGGGTGAATGTTGCTACTACTTCTACGCACTCTGTAAATAGAGTACACAACGGTCCCTTAAACTCTCGTCATGATTAGTTTAGTTAGGTTTAATTTTGTATGCTTTCCTTATTTGCCCCAATGCCGTGGAACGTGCTTATGTTTCTTTGCCTGAAAAGCATTCGCTACCCAGAGGCTCGAAACACTCCAATTCTATAATTTTCCTTGTGTTCATATGTTACTGAGTACGTGCCAAGTATGATGTCTTTTATTGATGAGCTTGTTTCAATAAAGTTGTAGCGCATTGTATTGTATGTTCTACTATGATCACAACCATTATTTCCGACTGGGTTATTCCCGCTCATTTCAACTACTGCAGATTCATCCGGAGAGAAGCCACCGAGTATGTTATATGAGATGTGCAAACACTCTGACACATTCTGGCGGGCCCTTTCCCAGTCAGAAAATTATATGGGCATCCACACTCATGGGCTGCACGAGTGCCTTTTCTACAAGAGATATTGCAAGCGGCCGCAGTTCCTGCTGACGAGGTTAGTTTGTCGAGTTAGATTGTTTTCTATACTTAAACCTTCTGTTCTGTGAAGTGGCCCCCCTAATGGCAGCGAGCGACTCCTCCCATGGGACTCTTATCTGCTCCCGTGTGAAAGGACTATTCGCATGGATGTTTCTTTCTTATGTTTTCTTCTCTTTTCTCTTTTCGTTTCTTTGTGCCTAGTGGCTGAACGTACAGCCGTGCTGTATAAGATTGCAGATGCTCTGTACCTTATTTTCCACCAGAAGTAGCGCGCTGGCAACTTTGAGACCAATAAAACTCATTTGAGCTCACATCAAGTTTGAGACCTTCTTGAAGAAGAGAAATCACTGAGATTCCGGTACGATGCGACTAGTGTTGCTGTCCTTCTACTACTACTACCACCACCAGAACTTTGCGGCCAAAGTGATCGAGCGTGATCACATCAGTCCATTGATAAAGAGTTTCATTGGTCACGAATTGGCTCAAATTCAAAACAAGATGTAACCCAGCACATTTTTTGTTAAATACAGGGAGCTCAATAAGGAGATCAGTGGATGTCTTCTTCAATGATATCGTCTCCAAGTGCGTTCTACCTCACAAGCACTTATAAACGTGCTCTTTCTGTCTCTAGAATGCTCATCCAGCTCCAGTACATAATGCAACTGAACTCAGTAAGTTCACCAAAATGACACCGTTGCATTTTGAGGAGTCTTAATAACTGTGATTGGCCAAAAAATTGCTCGGAAAATGTGACGGTCTCTCACTCTTGACAAGAATATTAGATGGTGTGAAAGAAGAAAGAAAATTTTTGTAAATAATAGCTTATTGTCAATTGTACTTACTCTGACTTTAATCGGTAGTGCGCACCGAAATAAAACACTTCTAAAACTGGTTCTGTCTTTGTGCAAAATAGTAATATTTGTATTTGTCTTTAATAACGGATGGACACCTATTATCCACTGGTGCTCTCAACATTCTCCCCACATTAGTCATGTTAGTCCGCTTGCAGAATGATTTTCAGCTCCAATAAATGATGCGACTGAGTTCAATCAGTTCACTAAATTGGAGATGTCGCATTTTGAGAGATCTCAATAACTGTGCCAGAATTTGTTCGGCATATGCGATAAGAAGTCTCTCACCCTTGACAGACATTTCAGCTAGTCTGCGGCTTCTAGATTGCTGTAGCATAGATACGGTAACATCAGCGACACGTTCGTGCGAATGTCTGATGTGTGCCTCCATCATTCAGATCCCAACCAGTCCCTGTGGTGTGCATTAACATCACCCACAAAAACAAACGCTGCCTTGGAATCTGTGCTCTGTATCGAGGCCATCGCCGTCAATAAACAGTCATAAGGAGAATCATCAGTTGCAGGGCTCCGATATAAGGAGAATAAATAATAATTATTCTGTCGGCCACACACCCTTACAACGATGATCTCATGACAGGCGCTTTCGTACACTGACTGCCGGTAAGCAGAGAATCCGCTCCGGACATAGACGGCCATTCCAGACCCCGATCCACACAGCCTTCGAAAAGGGGACTGAAAACCGGCCAGGGCAAGCTCAGCGTCGTGCTTTCTGCCAGTCACCAATGTCTCGGAGCAGCACACGACATCCGCACCACGGGACACAAAGTCGAGCTCGGCAAGGCTCGCATGCAGTCCTCTAATATTAACAATAGAGAAGACGACACCCCCGAGCCCGACCAGGTCCCGGGTTGCTTTCCACATCCCAGTAAGTAAGAGAAAGATAAAAATATAAATATACAGTAATTTACAGATTAATACAGAAATATATAAAGAAGAAACAAAGAATCCCATGAACTAAGAAGGTAGTATAAAACATAATAAAGCAAAAACAAATCGACAGTAACGATAGCTACGAAAGCGGCCAGCTATCTACGCGCCCCAGACCCTGCCATCACCAGTGCCGGCTTTGGCCGTAAAGAAGATGAAGAGAAAGGAAAGGAAAAGAGCATCAGGTGGTACTACCTGATGGAAGAGAGAGAGGAGCAGACTGCGAAGACTGAGTACCCAGCTATGGCACCAGCCTGTTCATCTCCTCTCAGGGATGCCGTTTGACCAAAAGGTCTCATCCGCCTTTAGAGTGGCATTTCTTCCAACTCAGGGGCTACCCAGAGCCCCAAACCCAAAACCAGCTCATAGAAACAAAGAGGCGTCCGGTGGCCGGACAGTGGGGGCGGCTTGATAACGCGCAAGCCACGCAGCTGTGGCATATTTGACATCTCAGTCAACCCAACTGACTTCCTAAAAAAAAAATATATATATATATAATACAAAGCATCTAACCAGGACTCGATCTGGGGACCTAGAGATTACCTTGCCAATACACTACCAGTAAGCCACAGCAGCTAAAAGCAACGCAAGCACACGAGGTGCTTGTGCTGCCCGCTGCACTCTGGCAAACATATTAAGGCAGAGCCGTTTGTGTATATGAGGGTCCCCAAATCGATTCCTGGTTCGATGCATTGTATTCATTCTATTAAAACACAAGAGTGGACGGATGAGCCCCTGTCTGGATAATTCCGGGTGTTGACGGGACGAGAAACTATAATATGTATATCATTGTTATCACTCAGCTCCTGCCTCTTTTTGGGTAGACAGACAACAAAATTCGTCGCCGTCATTTTTTTATAGCTAGCTAATTCTAGTTTTTTTTTTTTTTGCATTGTTCACATCTAAGGCAAGGCACCTGACTTCCTGCTAAAAATATATATATATGAACATTGCTCAACTCCTTCTGCCTCTTCTGCGTGGAGTTACTGATTAAACGCCGTAATTTTTTAGGGTCAGCTAACTCAAAATTTTTGCTATTTTTCACATCTCAGACAACCCACCTAACTGCCTGAAAAAAATATTAGGACTCAACTCCTGCCTTTCTTTGGGTGGACAGACTACAAAATTCATCGCAATAATTTGTGATGGCCAGCTAATCTTGGTTTTTTGGCATTGGTAACATCTACGTCAACCCACCAATCTCCCTGCAAAAAATTATGAATATTGTTCAATTCCTTCTACTTCTTTTTGCGTGAAAAGACTCCTATGACTCCTATGAATTTAAAGATGGAATCATAAACCTTCAACTGCCGCCCAATTCATACCTATCCAGCTTTGACATTACTTCCCTACTTACAAATATACCCATTGATGAAACCATAAATATTATATATTATAGTATTTTTGATAACTCTGACTTGTTCCACAACATGGACCAACCTACATTCAGAAATTTCCTTAATCTGGCCATCAAAGATTCGTTTTTTTTTATTTTTAATAACAGGTTATGCAAACAAATCGACGGGGTCTCCATGCGCTCCCATCTCGGCCCCACCCTATCCAATATATTTTTATGCCATCACGAATCAATATGGCTCAACGACTGCCCGAAAGGTTTCAAACCCATCCATTATAAACGCTACACAGATGACACTTTCCTTATTTTCAAAGACCCAACTGATCCTGATTTATTTCTACAATATTTAAATAGTAAGCATCCTAACATAAAGTTCACCGCCGAAAAAGAATCAAACAATTCTATTGCATTTTTAGATACCCTAGTCAAAAAGCAGGACAGTGACGTAAGTGATAAGTTCTGCAGAGACTCGAGGTGGCAGGTGAAGCTGCTGTGGACTCGCAAGTCTTGAGGTGAGGTTGTTTAGCGTCAGCCAGCGTCCCTGGACACGCGGCAATCTGATGCCAAGCAGCGATCTGTGTCCTTGCAACTGATCACCTCACTAACAACCCTTCGGTCCCACAGCCCGCGAGCTGCATGCGCTCGTCTCCTGGCGGTGCAGGTCATCAGACGCCTGAACACTTACTTCTCCAGTCAACTTAATCCTTGTCCAAAAGCTTAATAAACATCGCTACAGGATTAAATTTGTAGACTATTTATACAATATCTTGAAAAAATGTTTCTAGACGCTAGTCATGTTCATTCATATTAACGAACTAACAATGATGCACCCAACTATGCTAGGCGCACGGTAACATGGGGACTATGAAGGCCACTGTATAAGAAAAAGAAAATTTTCCGGGAGTGGCTTGCTCTACCAGACTCTGGGAATAAAGTTGCCTGAGGAGCAGATTGAGCAGGATGTGTCTACGCCAATATGCTTGCCGCATTTCAACAATGTGAAATGACTTGTAGGTTACTTTTCCCCTGTTTTATGTATTCATTGCTAACTTATGTAACCCTGTTTAAACTTTACTTCAAATGGATGAAATGCCAACAGCAATGTCAAAAGTATAAAAGCAAGCTGGCCCCGGGTTAAGTGACGGAAGTTGTGGCGTCATAAGTAAATGATAGCTTCCCTTGTTATGCTCTTCATCAGTAACAGATATTAGCAAATTACATGTGATATATGTAGTTCGGTTGTCTCCATGATACGGAAGATGAAGTCGCGTTCGGTTACATGAATGTGCACGTTAAATTAAAAGGTGATACGCGCAAAACAATTGGGCAATACGTCACATATAAATTTTTCTTGCGCACAGGCAGTGTTGAATATAGCTTTCAAAGCAAAGGAGCTGGTGATGGTGACCCACACGGCCAGGAGGGAACGGGGACAAATAGCGCGTTCTCTTTGACCAGCTAAATAACACTTGACTTTTGTTAAAGGAAAAAAATTGTGACAACGCTCCAACGAGCACGGGTAGTTTAGTATACTATAAAACTAGATAATATTTGTTTATTACTGTAGAATTTCCACGGGTCCAACCAGAGAGGCCCCGCCAGACCGTGAAATTTTCACGGGTGCAACTAGTTTAAGATTGAACTTCGTAATTGCGCTTTCTTGAACCCAAGAAATTTGATTAAGCTGAAATTTCAACAAATAATAGTAACTAGCGGGACTGTCAATTAATGAGTTCGCGTGTTTTAGTTTGACCTGAGACAGCGCTTCCAACTTAATCCACCCCGTCTAAACTAATGTCCGCCGCTTAACCCTGTCTATCGTTACGACGTCCGCCTACCGCACACATCGTCTAATTTCTCTTTGTATTTTGATTTCATCTGTGAACCACGCATTTGTTCTGTCAGCAAGGAGTCGCATTTATGTCTTTTGATATAGACATAGAAATACGACTGTGCTTCTGCATGAGTCTCCTGTGTATGTGTATTTCCACCCCTTTTCTAAGCTCTGTTTCCCAAAGTTCACAAATATTTTAGCTCTTACACGTTTCAGTTTTTACTCAACGTAACTGATTTTTTCGCACTATTCTGCCATGGGACCAGTGGATATTGATCAGTAGAGCCCGGATTTATTGCGCTTAAAATATTGCAGCTATAGCTCCTAAAAATTGCTCTTCTTGCATCTAAAATTTGCTCTTATTGCACCTAAAAATTGCTCTTATTGCACCAAAAATTTGCTCATATTGCACCTAAAAATTGCTCTCATTGCACCTTAGTAATAGGAGTGGTAAAAATAGGAAACAAAGAAAAAGCAAATACAGTAAAATAGTTTGAAACGACCAATAAAAGTCGGATAGCAAACGGGAATAGCATGTCAGTGGATCAACAGACACTTATATCAGTTGCAAATACCAATTGTCGGTATATGTTTCGCTTGTGTACAATTCTTCCCAATGGCGAGAATGATTGCTGCAAATATCCCGCTTTACCTGTTCCCATGATGTATCTCCGAACGAAAATGGTTATAAAAATTTAAGAGTCAGATTTTGAGAGTTTGCAACTCAAGTATATTTTTACCCCAACAAAAACATGGAACAACTAGGGCACTCTGAGAGTGCATACCTCCGCCAAGCGAGGCAACGGTAGCAAAAAATTCAAATAGGCTCTGAAACCATAATTTTCTCTGTATAAACTACAAAATCTAATCATTCGTGCCTTTTGATAGTAATAACAGCTTGTGCAATTTTCTTGGAGATCCGTTCATAACTTTTTGAGTTATACTGCTAACAAGCGTTATGACAAACATGAGTACATACAAACGAACAAACCAATGTGCACCAAAATTTCATCATTTATGTCTTTCACTATTACTAACAACCTTATAAATTTCATAAAGATCCATTCATTATTTTTTGAGTTATTGTGCTAACAAGCAAAAAATTAACAACAGTGACAAACGAACGAACGAACGAACAAACGGATAATACCAGAATTTGGTCCTTTACTTTTTGTAATATACCTAACAACTCATGTTATATTTCATAAAAATCCATCCATAACTTTTTGAGTTATGGCATTGAGAAAAATGAGGCAGACAAACAAACAAACAAACGGATGGGCACATCTTCACCAAAAGTTAATCATCTGTTCCTCCTAACATACCTAACAATCCCTGTAAATTTCGTTCAATTCGGTTCATAACTTTTTGAGTTATCTTGGTGACAGACAGAGAGACAAACACGACGAAAACATAACCTCCTTGGCGGAGTTAATAATTGATAAAGGTACCAATAGTCATGGTGTATGAAGTCTTGTGACACGTGGCATGGATAAAAAGTGCCACGAGTTCACACGTCCCTCATCATAACGCGTTCAATCACGAATATGAACACGAGCTTTACGTCACTTTTTTTTTCTGTCCACACGTAGAAGTGTCCTTCGTTCATATGAATGACGCCGCGCGTTCAGTTGATATCGTTTTTTTACATTTTTGCTTATATTTCGCGTCGGTTTGAAGTCACATTCGTATCCCATCATCTCATAGACTGATTTTGATAGGAACAGCCTATTGTCAAAGTATTTATAGCCTGATAAACCGACAGAAGAGAACTCAGCACCGCGCAATCAGTTGAACTTCCAAATCGAAGATGGCACCCTGTTCTTATAACATTTTCAGATTTTCTAGTGTTCTGGTCTTAAACGGGAGCACTGTATAGTGATTTTGATCATTAAAGTGAAGGTGGAAAAAAAAAATTTGTTGACTTGTCCATGATCTGTGAACGCTGCAGAGGATAAATTCAACATTTATAAGTTCTGTTTACTGAACTTGAATGACGCAGCGCGGTCAATAAAGGGACATGCTTCATTCTTCAGTTTATCGCATTTGCAGCAGCTGCTTCTCTCAAATTAACGCGGCGCGTCTATCAGCTTGAGTGAACGAGTTACGATTAGGGACATGTGAACACGGCCTAATATAAAAGATTTATTTCTCTCATTGCAGTTATTGCACTTATTGCGGTTATTGCACTAACGTCGGAAACTGCAATGAATCCGGGCTCTATCGATCAGTAGCCTATCATTTTTCTGCTTTGTTTAATGCGATAGCTATACAACAATGTACAACAGCCACAGCCAGTTTCTATAGTCACAGCAGCGTAACCCTCTGTTCTCGAGACATCATTGCATTACCTTAGGCATCGAGTACATTCGCTTCAAAAAATACTTTTGAGCCGAGATGTCCAGACTTAAGAGCTCTGTGATCCCGTACCGTATCCTGTTACGCAGCTGGTCTTACCAACGATTTTATCCGCGGCCAGCAAAGTGAACATAATACGGCATGAAAAAGAAAAAAATAAAAGTGGTAGGTATGATACAGGTGAAATGATTTTGTGTCTTTGCTTCAAAACTGACTGAAATTTTTTCAAGAACCAAGAAGAAAAAGCTATGGTTGAATTTCCTTCCTGCAAAAATCAGAGCTTCTTGCAAGTTCAGGTGAGTGAAAACATTAAATAACCGTGGAAGTTCTACGGGTCTCTAGTCAATAATATAATTGTGCTTGAGGCTCCGTACGTCCGTCCATCTATGTGTCTGCACGTTACGGTATCAGTATTATACTGATACCGTAACGTGCAGACACATAGACGGACGGACGTACAGAGCCTCAAGCACAATAATATTATTGACTAGAGACCCGTGGAACTTCCACGGTTATTTAACGTTTTCACTTACCTTAGTTTAACCTGAGGTATAGTGCTTCTGACTTAATCCACCCCGTCTGAACAAATGTCCGATGTTTAAACCTAGCTATCGTTTCTCAATCCCACAGTATACAGATAACACTGAGCAACAAGCAATTTGCTACTGGAATTCTTTCAACTGTACTTGAATCATTTCCACTTTGTTAATTTGTTGGCTCGTGTAATTTAGCCCATCATCATCGTGTGCATTTCAGTTTTTTGTCGGAGTATCCATTTTTTTTGTATTTCGGAACCCGTGGATACTAATCAGTAGCGGGGCTCGTGGAACTTCCACAGTTAATTGATGTTTTCACTTACCTTAGCTGAAGACCGTTCTTGTTCATCACGTCCCAATTTCCAGTAATGACTCTCTGTTTCTTGTATGTCATCAGTGCTATTCCTACAGAACGCTCATTGGTAACATTTTCAGACGTATCGTATAATGCTATTTCAACGAGAAGGTTAAGTACGAATATCTAAAAAAAAAAAAAAATTACGTGCTACGACAAATCAAAGCTCAGATTTGGATTCAACGTACCTAATATAATGAGATACACCAACATTTTCTCAAGTAGCAGAGATGAAATTAGAATTTGTTGGCTCGTGTAATTTAGCCCATCATCATTGTATGCGTTTAAGTTTTTTGTCGGAATATCCATTTTTTCTATTTCGGAACCCGTGGATACTAATCAGTAACGGGACCCGTGAAACTTCCACGGTTAATTAATCTTTTCACTTACCTTAGCTTAACCTGAAACCGCGCTTCTAACATAACCCACCCCATCTGAAATAATGTTAGCCGCTCAACCCTGTCTGTCGTTAATCAATCCCACAATTCATAGATAATTTATCCCTTTATCGTCTTACACCTTTCAATTTTTATGTCGGCGTATCCGATTTTTTCTCACTAGTTTGGGATCTGTAGATATTGATCAGTAGCCCATCACTTTTCTGCTTTGTTTGACGCGATAGCTATAGGATAAAAGAAAAGAGAGTGGGTCAATTTTTTCACTCGCAACAACATAATCTTCTATTCTCAAAATGCCATCGTATTTATTGATACCGGATCTTTTCGGTTTCACTGCCCGAAAAATTATGAAACCAGAATAAACATTTCTAATGCAATATTTTACGCTCTTTCCAAATATATTTTGTTTTTTCGAGAAATGAAGGATAAAATGTCATGAGCATTTAATGATCGATATTTCCAATGTATTTGTTAGGAAACTCAATTTTCGTTGTTTCGTCCGATTTTTCAGTTAATACTAAATAAAGTCAATATGGCTAGCTCGGAATATAATCAAACCTAACCTAGCCTGAACTAAGCTAACCTAACGTTTTCGTTTCAGATATGAGGAATAAACGAATATTGAGTTTCTTAACAAATGCATAGGAAATATCGACCTTTAAATGCTCATAACATTTTCATCTTCATTTCTCGAAAACAATACACATTTCGAGACATAAAACGACATTAAAAAGTGTATTTTGGTTTTACAATTTTTAGGGCAGTCAACCAGAAAAGACCCCCCAGACATCGCACTGTCATGGCGGATGCTCTTCCAGTAACACACTCTGTTCAAAAAATATTTTATTACAGAGATGCCCAGCACTATTCGTTCTGTTTTCCCGAAGCGCATCATGGCTACGCGATGTGGCCCTATTAGCAATATCATCCGCTACCAGCAAAGCGAGTATATTGGTGTGAAAAGAAAAGCTGTGAAGTGATTCACATTTTAAGTTAAATCTCTAATTTCCTCCTATCTATCTATATATTAATATGCTTGTATCTACGCGTGTGTGTGTCTGTGTGCCACGCTCTTCACAAATAGGCGAAAATTAAAGATTAGACTTCATTTCACCCGTATCATATCTACGCTTTCGTTTTTCTTTACAAAAATTTTACTTGTTTTGCTGGTAGCGGATGGCATTCCTCATAGGGTCTGAGGCGTAGCCAAGATACGCCCTGGGTAAAGAAAACGGATAATGTTGGGCATGACTGCTCTAAATTCATTTTTCGAAGAGAATATGCTGCGGGGAAAGCATCAGCCAGTACAGCGCTATGTCTGAGGAAATGCAATGACATCTTCAGAACAAAAGAATACTCTCCTGCTAATGAAACAATTGACCCAATCTATTTTCGTTTATTTTATGCAGCTTTGTGTTGCATTAAATAAAGCAGGAAAATGATGGGTTGTTGATCAGCAGTATTAATGGGTTCCGAAATAGTGAGAAAAAATCGGATACGCCGACAAAAAATTAGAACGTGTAACCTTATGGCGGGCTAAATTTTCCGTAAACTGTGGGAGATGGAGCTTTAAAAAAAATGTGTGCAAATAAAAGGACAACATTGCAAGAAGTGATACATTTTATAAATTGAGAGCATTAACAAATCGTCGAATTCTCACGGGTCACCCACGCTTCACGTTAGAGACGGACTACGAAACGATAGACAAGGTTAAGCGGCGGATGCTAATTCAGACGGTGTGGATTAAGCTAGCAGCGTTACCTCAAATTAAATAAGGTGAGTGAAAACATTCCCTAACGAGTGTGTCACGCTCTTCTCTAACAGTGTGAAGGAAATTAGAATATCCCGAGGTACTCTTGGATACGACCCGGGGAGGGATCAAATGAAGAAATAGTCAAATTCATATTTCAGCTTCTATGCGGTCTAGGGTAGACGCTGCACGGCCAGACTCGGGACATTTTCAACCTTGGTATGTGTGATACTGGTGCTAGGGTACCAAAATTAAAGATCAATTCATTTGTTTCTAGAATTTCCACAGGTTCATTCAGTATTAGATAGGGGAAAATTCGGATGATACGGGACTGAGATATCACCGAAGAACATTGCTTCTGTTCTGTGTAATTTGTAAGGGGTTCCAGCTGCACCCACAGCAGCGTAATCAGAAGGGAAAGAAGTAACGTTCCCATTTTTCGTTAGACTGAATTCGTCAGGATTAAGTGATTGGCGTTATTTATGTGGTAAGTTAGGTTAGAGAAGCTGTGATAGGTTAGGTGCGTTATAGTAGCGTATTGCTTAGATTGCTACATCTTATAAAGTGGGAGCATTAACTTATCGGTGAATTCCCACCGGTAACGTTAGCTTATACGACTAAATTAGGCTGGAAAGACAGACATTGTTAAGTTGGAATGAGCGACGGAGACGGGGTGGGCTACGTTATAAAAGCTGCATTAGGTTAAACTGAGGTAAATTGCAATAGTGTAGCGTGGGTTGGGTCATTTTGGAAAGTATAATCTTTATTCAACCGTGGAATTCCACACATCCCGCTAGTCTATTATCAAGGAGCGTGACACAATATAGGTAGGTTTGTACGTAGGTAGGTACTAGCGCACTTTAGATTATGATTCTTACTGGCAGCACACAAATATATATTTATATATATAAATATACAAACCACAGTGCGAGAATTGCTTTATCTATCCGCCTTAAATCGGGTCCGACCTCCGAGACCACCAGGAGAGTTCGAGGTAACTTTCTGATAGGCAGAAAATAGGCCGGGTTGCAGAAGATGGCAAACGAATCTTAAGCAGGGATCATTGAAATTCCAACAATGAAAACATCGCAGGCTTAGTCTGATTTGTACGAGTATTAGCTTCTCCATACGTCGAATGTACGGCAGAGTATCGGGCGACCTCATGTCTGAATGCACTTCTGGCATCGCCGAAGTTGAAATCGTAGCACTGAAGATATCTGAAGCTTCCGTTGGCACTCTCATGCTTCTTGATTCGGAGTTTCTTCCCACAGACGATTTCGTTGCATGAGCTATTCTTCCCACTTTGATGCAATTGTCAACGAAAACGACGAAACATAAGTTTTCCCGGGCAGTAGACAATTATTTCTTCTAGCTTACTGTTTTCCTCTGACGAAGTAGTTTTCTCTTCATAGGTCAAAATTTGAGCACCTCAAATGAAACAGCAAATCAACGGTATCTTTGCTATGAAGCGAACACATTGTATATAAGCTGCTATTTTGTTTAAGTTTGTTGGAGTTTATTACTCAAGATCTTACTTCTGCCTGTCTATACAGAAGACCTAAGGATGACAGCACGACAAAGGATCAATGAAGAAAAGAAGAAAATTAATAACCAAATAAGAGAAGAGGAGATTCCGCACCGGCCTTGAGGCATTAGGCAAACGCATAGGTTATTGCGTGAATTTTTCACGCACGGGTCCACTAGTACATGTATATTCACTAACTGCACCCGTGAAATTTTCACGGTCTGGCGGGGCATTTCAGGTTGGACGCTTGAAAATTCCGCAGTAATAAACAATCATCATCAATTTTTATGTAATGCTTAACTGCCCGTGACCCGTTGGATCATCATTTAGCTGGTCATAGACCACACGCTATTTGTCCCCGTTCAATTTTGCAAGTACGGGTCACCATCACCAGCTGCTTTGCTTTGAAAGGTATGTTCATCATCCTGTCTGTGGGCAAAGCAAATATACACGGGACGTAGTTCAATTGTATTTCCCTTATTACCTTTAAATTTAGCTTAGCCTAGCTTAGATTCATCTTCCATATCACGGATAAAATCAAATTGTATCTTCGTTGCTAAAACTTTTTCCTACCCTTAAGCGAAGAATCTGTCTTGCCCTGACTCCTGAATGATAACATAGATTGTATAGCGAACTTTGGAACTTCCCAAGAACGTATCTTCAATTTCCGTCTATCTACAGAAGTAGTGAGGAGCGTGACACAAAAGGTAGGTATGTACAAGCGCATTAATACATAGACTAGCTACACCCGTGAAAATTCTACGGTTAGTGAATGTTTTTACTTACCTTATTTAATCTGAGGTAGCTCTCATATCCTAATCCACCCAGTTTGAACTAATGTGCGCCGCGTAACTCAGTCTATAGCTAAGCCTTCCGTCTACCTAACATCTCGTCTAACCTTTCCTAGTATTTCGATTTCAACACTGAATCACTCATCTGTTCTGTCAGCAAATAATTTGCTTTTGTGTCTTCATAAACACTTAAAAATACAACGGTACATCTTGTAATGTTCTCTTATGCATTTCCATACATTTTCTTAGCTCTGTTTACAGTTTACAGATAATTCATCTCTCCACTCTATAAGGTTACACGTTTTAATTTTTTGTCAGCGAATCGGATTTTCTCCTACTATTTCGGAACCCGTGGATATTGATCAGTAGCCCATCCTTTAGTGTTTTGTCTAATGCGATAGGTATATAATAAAAGAAAATAGTTTCAGTTAATTTCTTCAGTTTTGTTCACTTATGTTCTCGAGATGTCATTGTATTTTCTCAGACATCGCACTGTACTGTAGTGGCGGATGCTTCCCAGCAGAACATACGCTTCAAAAAACTTCAGAGCAGAGATGACAAACACTCCCCATTCTATTCCCCTTGGTGTATCCTGGCTTCCCAACTCTCCCTATTAGAAATGTCATCCGCTACCAGCAAAGCGAATACAATATGAAAAAAGGAAAAGCGGTATGTAGATATGATACGGGTGAAATTATTAACATTTGAAGTCAAATCTCTAACATTCCTCTATCTATTATTGAAGAGCGCGACACAAAAGGTAGGTGGGTAGGTGAAACTTTCAAGGTCTGGCAAGGCGTTTCAGATGGATCAGTGAAACCTTCACATTCAGCAATGGCAATTCCCCTCAACTTCACAAATAACACCAAGATTCGATCTTGCGACCGGCCTCATTGCTGACAATAATTACCTACTGAAGCTGCCCCTGTCGAATGGACCCATGGAATCCCTATATGCTAAAACGCTTCGTGTATTTATTTATTTCGTGTCCGCTCTTAAGGAAATAAATAGGCGAAAAATAGGCCAGGTTGCAGATTTTCTAATCAAGTTACGTTTTCAAAGAGATCGATCACCAGGTTGCAGAAGATGGCGAAACCCTTTATCTGAATTCATTTCTTGCTTGATGCCCTTCTTGAAATCGGAACATTATATATGCAGCTTCTGAAGTTCGATTCTATAACTTTTTTCTCTCAGGTCACGACATATAAATTCGGCAGATGATCAACGGAGCACTCACGATGGGCAGTATCGATATTTCACCGCAAGCAGATAATTATATCTTCTAGCTTTCTGCCTTTCTCTGAGAGAGCAGATTTTACTTCACAGGCCAAATTTTCAGCACTTTATTGCAGCAGATATTTAAGTATGGAAGACAGCAAGGGTTATGAGATCCAGCAGGTTAAGCCACGGGGCGGGGCCAAGCTGAATTGCATCTTGGGAAATGGGCTTGTGACGTCATAAAAACCTGTTACGTACATCAGTAGCTATTTTGCATTGTTTCATCCTTCCATTTGGGCCTCCAGAGTGTCCTACAATCTAACTACCTAACTACGTATGAAAGCATCTACGAACTGTTTCAGCTTTCTCAATGACAAAATTTCATTACTTAGGTTTTTTTTCCGTAACAGGCACGCACCCGGTCGGAGAGTGTCGGTTAAATGTAAACCTAAGTAGCGCCGTACGTCCCGTAGGCGTCGTTAACATATCCTCTGCTCCTAATCGTAAAAACTACAGCATCATTGGATAAAATTATGTATTTAACATTCGCCAGGTTCAACAACATCGTTTCGTAAGACAATTTAGGTGTGGGGAATACGGTTAGGTAATTTTTTTAAAAAACTTAGGTAACGCGAGTCGACGCGGCACTACTGTTATTCTGCTGTAACTCGCGCACCGTATAGTAGCTGATTTTTTTTTTCTAATTTTACAGAACAATTGTATGGCTTCTGCTTATTATATATAGACTTTTGCTTTAATATTACTTCGTCAAAAGGGTGAAATGATTCACATTTGAAGTCAAATCTTTAATTTCCTTCTATCTATTATTGAAGAGCGTGACAGAAAAGGTAGGTACGTGCGTTGGTGCTAGCTTACTAACATAGTAGTGTGCCCGCGCTGTCATAAAATGACAGCGAATAATTTGTGTTGATCCTTCTTCATTAACCATACTTTCCTTCATACAATTGCCAACTTTAAAGATCATCCAGGTGAAAGTTCACGGCATCCTAAGTGCCCTTGCTACTGAGCATCAACACTCTTATTTTCTGACATGAAAATACTTCATGACTTTTGCAGTCAGTTCAGCAACACTGAAAAGAATTGATTGGATTTGGTATCATAGATAGGCCGATAGTCTTTTGGTTATTGAAAGACTAGTGGACCCGTGCGTGAAAAAATTCACGCAGTTATCAATATGTTTGCTCTCTTCTCTGACTTGCCGTTTCCACATCCCCCTCCCCCCCCCTCACGCTTATTAGCAACTCTTTTTTCCTTTTTTTTAACCCTTCTGCTTCAAGGCTTTCTTGTCGCTGTGCCCCATAGGCGCTTCATCTCTCCATTGATAGCATGTCTTCGTTTCTTCGTTTAAACCATGGCAATACGCGTTTATTAGCGTATTAGAGTTTACGCGTGGCCTGCGCGTTATCAGGCCGCCCCCACTGCCCGGCCACCGGACGCTTCTTTGTTTGTATGAACTGGCTTTGGGTTTGGGGCTCTGGGTATCCCCTGAGTTGGAGGAAATGCCACTCTAAAGGCGGATGAGACCTTTTGGTCCAACGGCATCCCTGAGAGGAGATGAACAGGCTGGTGCCATAGCTGGATACTCAATCTTTCGCAGTCTGCTCCTCTCTCTCTTCCTTTCGGTAGTACCACCTGATGCTCTTTTCCTTTCCTTTCTCTTCTTCTTCTTTTCGGCCGTAGCCTATACTGGTGATGGCAGGGTCTGAGGCGCGTAGATAGCTGACCGCTTTCGTAGCTATCGTTACTGTCGATTTGTTTTTGCTTTATTATGCTTTATACTACCTTCTTAGTTCATGGGAATCTTTGTTTCTTCTTTGTATATTTCTGTATTTATCTGTACATTACTGTATAATTATGTTCTATTATTTTTTCTCTTTCTCTCACTTTCTGGGGATGTTGAAAGCAACCCGGGACCTGGTCGAACTCGGGGGTGTCGTCTCCTCTACTGTAATATTAGAGGACTGCATGCGAACCTTGCCGAGGTCGACTTAGTGTCCCGTGGTGCGGATGTCGTGTGCTGCTCCGAGACATTGGTGTCTGGCAGGAGGCACGACGATGAGCTTGCCTTGGCCGGTTTCCAGTCCCCTTTTCGAAGGCTGTGGGGTTTGGGGCCTGGATTCCGTGGAATGGCCGTCTATGTCCGGAGCGGATTCAGTGCTTACCGGCAGTCAGTGCACGAATGCGCCTGTCATGAGATCACCGTTGTAAGGGTGTGTGGCCGACTGAATAATTATTATTTATTCTCCTTATATCGGAGCCCTGCAACTGATGATTCTCTTTATGACTGTTGATTGACGGCGATGGCTTCGATACAGAGCACGGATCCCAAGGCGGCGTTTGTTTTTGTGGGTGATGTTAATGCACACCACAGGGACTGGTTGGGATCTGCATCACCGACTGATTGTCACGGTGTGGCTGCGCTGGACTTTTGCACCTTGTCTAGTTGTGTGC
>LQNS02278091.1:31193618-31204799 GCA_001587735.2 Parhyale hawaiensis | reverse complement strand
TTGGTCGTGTTGGCCTGCAGGCTTTTAAGTCGGCTGTTAATGGTTTTTTGCTGGATTTCCTTTAGCAGCGTTTTGGGCTTCCCGGTGTTGCAAATGCTTCAATTGGGTTGTATTACCTGTCCGTGGGAGCTCAAGCGTGAAGTTTTAATAATAATAATAATAAAGTCTAACTTTCTAACAGGCTGACGGTTGACAAAAATCTAATCCTAACGCAAGTAAAAATCTTAACCTAATGGTTACCCGGTTAATCTATTTGAGAAATTTGTTAGGAAGCTTTTTGATAGTGCCTACAATCGAAAAACTGTTATTGTCACTTTGCCGAAGAAAATTGTCTATTCTTTCTCACCTTACTTTGGTAGACAGTCGGGAAAATTTCTAGTCGAACTTTCAGCTTTACTGTCCAGTTACTTCATGCAATGTCAGTTCAAATTCATTTTACTCAATAGTTGTAAGTTAGGTTCTTATTTCAAGTACAAAGATAATCTTCCGGAAGGCATGCTCAGTTTCGTAATTTATAAACACAGTTGCGCATCATGTGCGTCCGAATACGTGGGCTAGACTACCCGGTCTCTACGTGTTCGTGCTGCTGAGCATGCCGGCAGGAGTTATCGTACAGGCCATATCCTATGCAATACCCCCTCAGTCTGCCATTAGATCTCATGCCGAGCAGTGCAAAGTTTTCGTGCGCTTAGAAGATTTTACTGTGTTTGGGAAAGCTGCTACTCCATGCGATCTACGTATTTTAGAATCTCTTTTTATTTACAGTCGTAAGCCACCTCTCAATGATATGCAATCCGCTTATCCATTACAACTCGTAAATGCTTAGCTTCTCGATATATTTTACTTCTATAGGCAGTATATATAAGTTGCTTTTTAGATCTTCTCATTAATAGTACAGAGTAATGATAGATGAAATTTTTTTGCTGAATTCTTTTTCATTTTACTATTCCAGATGTTGATAATAGCCTTGGAGGCTGAAACGTTCAAATTTTATAGTTACGAACTTCTGTTTCTTTTAAATATCAAACATGCTTTCTCTGCAAGTTTTTACCCCTGCCATTCTCTTCTTAATAAGAACCTTCAAGGGAAATAAGTTTAATTTGTGTAGTTTAGTATCTTTGTATATATGAATGCCTTTGTTTGGCCCACTGAAAGCAGGTAAGCTTGTTGCCGCAGCACAGAGCGGAACTACTAAAGAGAGCCTCCTCTGTAGCAAGCAAGCCACCTAGGTAGATCAGGCTCAGTATGAAAACAACACGGAAACCACTTCGGATTTCTTACGAGATTGATGCTGTAGCGCTGCTGGACCCCGTTACTAATTCAAGGGACTCTGGTGTGTGAACAGAAACATACGTCTAACTGCTGCTGCTAGATACATAATGCAGTGACAGAGCGGTTTAAAAAATGTTCTAATCTTGTCTTTCTAGCGGTATATTGATATTAATATGCGTTGCTAGTTCCTTTATAAATTACACATCTCGCTGGTTCTTCAAGTGAACCTTCACATCATGCAATATATAATATTTGTATAGCACTGTCTATGCGTAGTTATGCCTGCAATAATCAAGATGTGGACACTGCTGAGTAGAGAATTTCCTAGTACTGGTACTAAAGTTTTTATGGTGCCTACTGAACTGAATGTTTCTAGGCGACATGTTATATTCAGGTCGATACAAAACTTGAATCTGTTGCCGTAATTAAACCCTAGTATTTTATTCTAATATTTATGCGGAGATGCAGACGTGCAATGGTGAAAGGTATTTACAATTGCAATCAATATGTGCCTAAGAGCAGCAAGGCTTAGCTAATCCGCGGATATCTGCCGATGAGTTTCGCTCCTGCAGTGCGGCTCTCTGCGGTCTGCCGTATACAGCCTAGACCTGTGGGGCTGAGTACAGCCCAGACCTGTGGGGCTGAGGACAGCCCAGACCTGTGGGGCTGAGGACAGCCCAGACTTGTGGGGCTGAGGACAGCCCAGACCTGTGGGGCTGAGGACAGCCCAGACCTGTGTGGCTGAGGACAGCCAAGACCTGTGGGGCTGAGGACAGCCCAGAAACGTTGGGCTGAGGACAGCCCAGACCTATGGGGATGAGGACAGCCCAGACCTATGGGGATGAGGACAGCCGAGACCTGTGTGGCTGAGGACAGCCCATCCAGACCTGTGGGGCTAAGGACATCCCAGACCTGTGGGGCTGAGGACAGCCCAGACCTGTGGGGCTGAGGACAGCCCAGACCTGTGGGGCTGAGGACAGCCCAGACCTGTGGGGCTGAAGACAGCCCACCCAAACCTGTGGGGCTGAGGACAGCCCACCCAGACCTGTGGGGCTGAGGACAACCCAGACCTGTGGGGATGAGGACAGCCCAGACCTGTGGGGCTGAGGACAGCCCAGACCTGTAGGGCTGAGGGCAGCTCAGACCTGTGGGGATGAGGACAGCCCACCCAAACCTGTGGGGCTAAGGACAGCCCACCCAGACCTGTGGGGCTGAGGACAGTCCAGACCTGTGGGGATGAGGACAGCCCAGACATGTGGGGCTGGGGACAGCCCAGACCTGTGGGGCTGAAGACAGCCCAGACCTGTGGGGCTGAGGACAGCCTAGACCTGTGGGGCTGAGGATAGCCCAGACCTGTGGGGATGCGGACAGTCCAGACCTGTGGGGCTGAGGACAGCCCAGACCTGTGGGGCTGAAGACAGCCCAGACCTGTGGGGCTGAAGACAGCCCAGATCTGTGGGGCTGAGGACAGCCCAGACCTTTGGGGATGAGGACACAACCCGAACCCCACTGCCGTAGGCATAGGGTGGCAGTCTACCACTTCAGAGAGATCTACAATAATTTCCGTAATAAAACAAGAAAATATACTTACTAAGAGAGGGCAAGTAGTCTTGAAACTTTTCTGGCGTTATAGTATAGTACCATATGAAAATATGCAAATATCGGCTTAACATTATGAGCGGTAAATATACTTATGATATGAACAATCTTCTAGTGTGGCGGTAGCTACAACCAAGAGCAGGATTTCCGTCATGCTGTTGGGTGCATACATTAGTTAGTTGTGCCTATAGAGCGTTTACCAATAAGCGTATGATTGTATTGGGATAGGAACAGAGAGTTATTAAAGTTTTTGAGGTTGGTCGGGAAATTCACGTTATCAAAATTTCCTGTCGGTATTCTTGTGAACCACTCGTGGTGTGCGGCGCACCAGCTGGTGTAAAGTCTTGCCTAGTGCGCGCTCATTACGGCTGCGAATGCTACTAAACTATAGATATAAACATTGGCAATGCAGCTAAGGCCCAGAAATTAGAATTATCACTTTAAATTTTAAAATAATAATAATATTATTATATGCCTGCATGGACAATACACTCTCGCAAAAATGAAATTTTAGTAGAACTGGCCCAATGCCGGGGAATTTTGTGTTATCTTGTTTGCTTCGCTACGTCCATGGCTGAAATACGTAACAGGTTAACTTATCGCTGAAAAAGTTTGAGATGGTTCTGCGCACCTCTTTGTATGACGTCACGTGGCGCGAAATTTGTGAACAAATTAGGAGCCGGCGAAGTAGTAACAATTTTGGTTGATAATCAATCCATTCGATTAATGAATATATTTATTAAAGTGGAGCGGTTTTCGATGTGTTCAAGTGTTCTAGGAAACACCTTCTAATACAATACCCTTACCTAGCTCCATAAAGAGCAGTAGATATGCTGTTCTGGTTGTTTTTCTTATCTTGCCTCTTAATGCTATTAAACATCTTGTGTTTAATATTTTAGTCAAAAAAGCGAGCAACTTTTACCCCACCATAATAAACTCCCATACTTATTTCTGAAAATAGCCAATGCCCGCTGCTTTCACAGTAAATGTTCAGGGAATAACGAAAACCGTTCACATTTCTGTCTCTCCACATGACGTTACAGTTAGATAGAATGGGCGGAGATTTCGACACTACCTGTGAGTTGGTTAACCTGTTACACATTTCAGCCGTGGTTATGTCGTTCTCCGAAATAAACTTCTCTAATTATTGTGCAAGCATTGTAGTGTCGTTTGGTACCATCGACTGTTCCGAAATATCTTACGAGCCCCATAATGTTGTTCTGCACGACAGACTCTTCACGGGCGCGCATGAAATACGTGAACCTCCACAATGCAGTAGCATGCACGAAAGGGTAGTGTATATTAGTTTGTAGAGAATCCGAATCTTATAGTGATAAATTCCATCGTAGCAAGTGCACTATTACTGATAAGCATCCTTTGTACCGCTGTTGAACAGAAATGCCTTTATCATTATTAGAATTACCCTCCAGGGTATCAAAGGGACGGAAATAACCCATAGGAAGCAAAACAACCCCAACACACCCGATCCAAGTGAACACGAATCCCGGCAAACGAAATGCATTCTGGATATACAACAGCGACCGAACTGACCGGTGTGACACCTAACTGTTGCCATAGTAAAGGCATATGGGCTACAGACGTAACACGCTTGTTTCTTCCAAAGATCCTCATTGGTGAATACTTTATAGAAGATGCAGAGGCAGGGATGTGGCAAAGTATATAACTTGGGGGGGGGGCACTGAAAAATACCGACTGACGTTAACTATCAGTCATATTAATGACTGGAAAAAATATACATATATATACAGTACTCATGCACTATAACTTTTCGAGAATATTGCACAGGTAGCACAGCTGCTCAATCAGACGTCACGCACACAGTGGCACTGCGTGACTGGTGATAGGTTTTGATAGTTTTCTTTACACACATATACATTTGACATATTCCAAGTATTTGGTAAAGTAGTACTGTACACTGTAGAATAATGCATCTGCGTAACCACTGAAATTTAAACTTTTTGGGCAACACTGAGCAAAAGCTAATACAATTGCATGATGTATTATTTAAAAGCTTTTCAAAGATATTTTCAAAAAGTGGGATCTAATAAACACTCAGGTAGTTTATTGAAAAGCGTTGCAATTTGAAATACTGTAGCGCGTTTCTCAACGTCAACACGCACAGTTAGAAGATTGAGAACAGAACGTCTCATTTCGTAATTTTGTTGGGGAACAAGGGGACTGAATTACTTTAAGATGATTATAACACACAAATCGACAAAATTTTAGCAAGGAATAGTGGTAAACATCCTGAAATTGCAACATTTGCAACTACAAGTACATTTCACTGCAACTCATTACAAGCACATTATTTTTGTTACGTCTAACTCGTAGTATTCGCCTAAGTATATTATTCAATATTACTTGAAGTTTGTGAATACGACGACGAGGGGCTCCGTCCCAAACGATGATATTCTGGACCAGCACTGAATGAGCCAATGAGTAGTAAACTATTTTTAATGATTCACGATTAATATAATTGAATATTGCATAGATTATGCCGAAAATCCTGCTAAGCTTGCGCTCCACTTCTTCAATATGGGATTTAAAACTTTGCTTTTCATCCAGGATCAGTCCAAGATGTCTTATTTGTGTCACCTACTCTAGTAGATTGTTAAAGAAAATAGGTGGAAACTGTTGGTGAGAACAGTGGGGGGGAAAGCATTAATTTGGTTATATTCTCATGGGCAGTTAATCTATTTTGAGTTAACCAATCAGACAACACATTTAAAAAAGCTTGCATATCAGTTATGGAAACTTAAAAATTACTACTATTGGTGTTGAAAACTGCGTCATCCGCATACAATACACAAGTCATACCGAGGGTAATAATATCATTAATAAAAATGTTAAATAATAACGGGCCTAAAATGCTTCCTTGGGGAACACCCGAATTAATAGGTAATATATGTTATTTGGCATCGTTATAGAGTACACATTGATCCCTGTTTGACAGGTAACTATTTAGCAGATCAAGTTTTTATAGTAAAAGTGATTTATCTACTGTATCGAACGCCTTTCCAAGATCTACAAATAAGGATATACAACATGTTTTATCGTGAAAGCTGTTCAGAAGATCTGTCAGAAGATGAAAAATTGCTCGCGTAGTATTAGATTTAGTTCGAAAGCCAATGTTTTTAAACTGCTGACCACTAATTACGTTATGTGAGGAAAGGAAGTTTGATGGCCTCGAATGAATGGCTTTCTCTAAAATTTTATTGAAGATAGATAACGTAGATATGGATCAATAATTAGCCACATCATTCGGACTACCTGACTTGAAGATAGGAATAACACAAGCATGTTTAAATGCATTACGATAAATGCCATTCTGCAAGCACAAATTGAAAATATGAAAAAGAGGTGATTCAGTGAACCGTACGCAGATGCACGCGCCGTAACCCCTGTAAGTTACGTGTATAAACTTAAACTTGTATAAAAGTAATAAAACCAGCGCAGATCTAAATGTTCACTCTAAATACTTCTACTTCTACACCAATGAAATACAATAAGAGCATATGATAAGTTTTAATGTATATTTATCTAATTAGAAGCAGTTAATGAATTATTACATAAAAATTTATTCAACATTGCAGAACAGTAACGTGAAGGCAATCACACTAATTGTCTTTATTTGATTAAATAAGTTCAATTAATTGATAATATAGCAAAACAAAATGATCGCAATGTAAATAAAGGTGAAAAAGTTTTATCTCATTGCGCTTTAAGAAAATAAAAGTGACGTTATGTTGCTATTGCAACAGGTTCACCGCTTTAAGAAAATAAAAGTGACGTTATGTTGCTATTGCAACAGGTTCACATGCAACACGCCACTGTCGCCACAGACTGTCTTTGTGCACTGTGCAGTACTGTCAACAGCTTTGCCGTGTTTTTTGTAACTTCAAGAATGCCAAATGTCACCAAGAAATTCCAAATCTCTTTCTTTCTTTTCTTGCCTAAATATGTAATTATATGCATATTTTTTAGTATGCATATAATTATGCATATCAAAACCCTTTCCTATAAATTTACCGAATATGGCTACCTAGTCTATGTTAATATAACTTGACAGAAACCTGTTACTAAAGAATACTTGTGAGACAGACATCCTCCTCTCACAGTCTTAGTGCATGCTTGGTAATATTGCAAAGATGGGTGAGACTGTGGTAGCGGCAAGGCGATCTGAGCGCAGCGCGAAAATTTTTTTCACTTTGATGTTCGGTTCCAGTAAATTTTGACGTGAGTCGGTACGTTTTACAGCTAAGTTGGCACCATTATCATAAAAGTACCGACTGCTCTTGTCAAAAATATACCACTATAGCCCGACCAGAAATTATGGGGAGGGGGAACCCCCCCGCTCGCGACATCCCTGTACAGAGGCAAGCAATACTCCGATGCCAGGTTATCGTGGGCACACAACGGGCTGGCCGACGCGGTTAAGTCGGTCAAGCAGAAGAAGATGACTAGTGGCAGACGAAGCCCAAATTGGGAAACAATACACTAGCAAGAGAAGCAAAACAAACATAATTACCATTAATATTAAAACCTCACGCTCCGGCCACCCAAATGAAGCACTTTCCAACAACAAGAAGCCCGAACCGCTGCTAATGAAAGTAGAAACAACCCTGGGCTACTTCACTGTCGCCTAACCCAGCGTGAACCTTACGTAGGATCCCAACCTTATTGAAAACACGAGAGACCAGGTGCCTAAAATGCGCCTCAACCGTGAGCTTCTCATCACAAACGACACCAAGTATCTCCAGAGAGCGTAGCACGTTGGCAAGCGACACGCCGCACAGCCCAACTTCACACCACCTGCTAGGAGAGAGTCAGATGGCAGGTATACATGTCTATTTTGAATCGTAGATATTCCGAGAAATCATTTGCGACTCTACCAACAGACTGTTATATATATTTTGCATTACACCATTGAAGCCCTCGATCTCCGCCGCAGTAAGTTTTGCCTGTGTGCCCCGAGTCCTCAAGGCAGGACACAGAAATCAGAGTTATTTGCACCCGAGACATAAAACTGTAGAGAACATTTCAATTTAACTCGAGTATTCGTTTTAGTGGACCAACTTTTCCCGCGCACTAAAAAATAGACGTCTTGCAGTGTGTGCTCCTGTTCTGTGATAGTGCGCGAGTAACTTTAGTAATGAGGCTCTTTCCAGAACCTGATCAAGAGAGATACGTGTCTGATGTCATTTTGTTATACTTTATGCATTGCTGCAAGAAGAAACGTCGGAGTATAGGCAAATGTGGCTAAAAAAATTATTTTGATCTCGCTCATGCTCATTGAGTTGCAAAAGTGATCAGTACAAAAGCTGTATGGAATCTTTCACTACTTTTTACACAAACATGACCTAAATGCAACCAGTTCAATTCGATGTAATTCTAGCACTTGAAAAAATCATCTTTCTGTTGGCTACGTAAGAAACACGAGAGGAACTCCCCTTTCGACAGACGCTCGCTTGTAAAGCAACAGAAGTTGCTTGTAGCAGAGAAATGCTCGCGCTGGGTTATAACTTCTTCATATAACCACCGTTTGGAAGACATTGTCGCCGCAGTCGCTGTGTTTACTATCGTAGAGACGACGCAGATAATTTGGACCGAGAATGCTATTAGAAAGTGTTCCCCTAAGCTGCAGCTCACCTGGAGAAGATGCAAGCCCGCCTCTTCGCTGCGTTATGCAGAAGCATATACAGTAGTTTCTCATGCACTAACGCAGAACAGGAGCACACGCTGCAAATGAAGACTTTGTTTCCTGCAGCTTACAAAGTAGCAAAAGCAAATCTTCCGATGCCCTTCTCTCTTCTGATAAAGAAATGATTTGCAACATTTTTCTATCGACATTAGGAAGTAATGGAGTTAAAAAAAAACTTCGATACCATTTTCAACAACACTTTAGCGTGTCAAAGAAATTGGCAACAAGTTATTTATAAACTATTGCAATAATATGGAAGTGTGTACTCGATGAATGTACACCTACTGCGTGCATCAAAATCTTGTTTCCAGTTAAATTGATGGGATGTAACCCCCTGACAGTCACTCTTAAATTATTAAGTGCAACAAACGTATTGCGAAAGCCTCTATTTCTAATGAACTTTCAGGGATACCAGCAGATCATACAACACCAGGTAAACTTGCATTGCTTTCCTGTACCCTGGATACTCAGAAATAGACGCCACGTTTGTCCTTTTCTGACTTATTGCTTATGACATTTACTTACTTGCTGGTTTACTTGACTTTTTTCCGTAGAGGCTCTCATATCGTTTCCCTAATCCTTATTTTCAACTGTCTCGCCTTTGCTGTCTTCTCATTCACAAAACCCATTTCCTCGTTTACTGGAACTTTCCTTTTTTCTCATATACAGATAATTGTCTCACTTGTGTAGACATCCTCTCATATACGAGGACTATCCTGTTATTTACGTTGACTAGCCCCGTACATAGACTACCTTTTCGACTGTACAGACTATCCTCTTCCTTTTGCAGACCCCCTCGTTTAAGCATAGATTATCCTCTCGTAACCTAGACCGTCTTGCCATTGATGTAGACACTGCCCTTTCGTTTATATAGACCGTCGTCTCGTTTATGTAGACCATCTTCTTGTTTGTGTAGACCGTCCCCTCGTTTATGCAGACCATCCCCTTGTTTATGAAGACCGTACCTTCGTTTATGTAGGCCGCCCTCTCGTTTATGTAAACCGTCACCTCGTTTACGTAGACCGTACCCTCGTTAATGTAAATCATCGTTTCATTTATATAGACCGTCCTTCGTTCAAGTAAATATGTTACTGACAATCGTAAAAACAAACATAAAGACAGGCAAGAAAATAAGCGGACAAACAGATCAACACAAATATTTAGTCATTTGCTCCTCTTCATAACTTCACACTTCCTATAAATTTCATAAAGATTGGTCTAAAACGTTTCGAGTAATGCTACTAAGAAAAATGAAGTGGAGAAACATACATGCCAAAGGTTGAACGGATCTACACCAAAGTTAATACTCTGTTCCTCTTAACAAACCCAGTAAATTTCGTAAAGATCCGTCCATAACTTTATGAGTTATCTTGGTGACCGACAAATAGGCAGTCAGACAGACAATTTGACTAAGACATAACCATCTTGGCGGCGGTAACAAAGAGCAACTACAATTGCAGCTATCACAGCTCATACATACAAGCCAATATATATGCATAATTACCTCCGCCAAGCAGGTTACGTTTTCGTCGTGTTTGTCTGTCTGTTTGTTTGTCAGTCTGTTTGTATGTCTGTTTGTTTGTCAAACTGTTTGTCTGTCTGTTTTCTGTCTCTTTGTCTGTCTGCCTGTCTGTCTGTCTCCAAGATAACTCAAAAAGTTATGAACCGATTTGGACGAAATTTACAGGGCTTGTTATCTATGTTATGAGGAACAGATGATTATTTTTTGTTGAAGATATGTCCATCCCTTCGTTTGTTGTCTGCCTCATTTTTCTCAATGCCATGACTCAAAAACTTATTGATTAATTTTTATGAAATTAACATGAGTTGTTAGGTATATAACAAAGAGTAAATGACCAAATTTTGGTAATTATCTGTTTGTTCGTTCGTTTGTTACTGTTTTTAATATTATGCTTGCCAGCACAATAACTCAAAAAATAATGAATGGATCTTTATGAAATTTATAGTGGTTGTTAATAATATTAAAAGACATAAATGACTAAATTTTGGCGCAGATCGGTTCGTTCGTTTGTATGTTTGACTTATGTTTGTCATAACGTTTGTTAGCAGAATTACTCTCCAAGAAAATTGCACAAGTTGTTATTAGTATAAAAAGGCACAAATGATTACATTTTGGAGTTTATACAAAGAAAATTATGATTTCAGAGCCAATTTGAATATTTTGCTACCGTTGCCTCGCTTGGCGGAGGTATGCGCTTTCAGAGTGCTCCAGTTGCTTATGTCTACACCTGTGTAAGTTAGGTCGATGACAACAAATCTAGAGTGAGAAAAAAATTAAAAAGGCTAAACAAAACAGCGGTGTCAGTTGAGTTAGACGTGTACAGTACAGGCAAAAGCTGTAGGCAACTTTGCTAAGTGACTTGAAGACTTTACACGTCCTGAGTCGACGAGCATAGCGTGAGATGCAAGTTGATGCATCAGGGGTCGGTCACCATAGCGCAGCCACTGGCCGCAGAGGTCGCCCTACAGTTAACGATGCATGCGCGTTCCCGTCTGCTTGTGTTGTCACAAGGGAGAATTCGGGGGTGTTAGTGCCACTGGAAGAGAGGGGGCATTTTGAGGGCTAC
>LQNS02278091.1:31123473-31133826 GCA_001587735.2 Parhyale hawaiensis | reverse complement strand
CCGACGCCATGTCCTCCCAGGACCTCGCCCCATGCGTGTACGTTGCGCCCCACTCTGGCGTTGAAATCCCCAGCTACAACCAGGCGGTCTGTGTCTGGTACCCATCTGACAGCCTCCTGAAGTGCAGCGTAAAATCTGTCCTTCAGTTCCTCATCGGCGTCCAGAGCTGGTGCATACGCGCTTATAATCGATAGGTGGTTGCCATCATCCAAAGGCAGGCGCCAGGTCATAAGACGCTCGTTGATGCCCCGGGGACTCTCAGGGATCCTCTCCAATAATTCCGTTTTGATGGCAAAACCTACACCGTGCAATCTTCGCTCTTCACTAGGGAGTCCTTTCCAAAAGAAGGTATAACCTTCACCGACCTCGGTTAGGGACCCCTCCCCAGCAAAGCGAATCTCAGACAGAGCCGCCACGTCAACACCATATCTGGCGAGCTCTCGTGCAACGAGTGCGGTACGCCGCGAGGGAACTCGTTTTGGTCGCTATCGAGCACGGTGCGCACATTCCACGTTGCAACGGTTAAATTAAAGACTTTCTTCCTTTGTATGTTCTCGGTTTCGGCCGCAGTTGAGGAATGACATGGCAGGCGCGGCGGCCTGCCCATGGAAGTCTGGAAAGAGCAGTGCTTAGGCCCTCTTTTATAGGCCCCTCCCGTCAGGGGGTGGGCAGTGTGGATCCTAAAAAGGGCTGCCCAGTCGCCCCGGGAGCTGCCGAAAGAGACTGTCGTTCCGGCCCAGTCCCAAGAGACCATCACCCCGAGGCCGCCGCGCGTGCAGGGCTGGAACTAAGAGCTCCCAGAGGCATTCATCACCTGTTCCCACCACCCCAACCCCATCGCCGTGGAACTTGGTAATTGGCACGAGTAAAATTGTGCCGGAAATAGAAAGTACGAAGGGAAAGGTATTGTAGGAGAAAAGAAGAAGAGAAGCAGAGGAGTGAAGCATGTGCATAGATGCTTAGAGTGGGAGGAGAGTGCACAGGTCTCAGCCCACTATCTCCGCTCCGTCCCAGAGTGTACAGTGGCAAGGTAAAATCCAAGACGACTGGTCCGAGAGGAGCTGCAGGGTGTCTGGTCCACGGTGTCTAATGACGCAACCCAATCCAAGGAAAGGGGTTCCCTCATCCGCCAGCCGAGGGACGTGCCCCTACGCTGACACCCAAGCGGGGGTGTACCTTGTACTGGCGCTTGTAGGGGTGTACCTTGCACTGGCATTGGTAGGGGTGCACCAGGCACTGGCATTGGTTGGGGTGCACCAGGCACTGGCATTGGTAGGGGTGCTCCAGGCACTGGCATTGGTAGGGATGCACCTTGCACTGGAATTGGTAGGGGTGCACCAGGCATGCATTGGTAGGGGTGCACCAGGCACTGACATTGGTAGGGGTGCACCAGGCACTGGCATTGGTAGGGGTGCACCAGGCACTGGCATTGGTAGGGGTGCACCAGGCACTGGCATTGGTAGGGTGCACCAGGCACTGGCATTGGTAGGGGTGCACCAGGCACTGGCATTGGTAGGGGTGCACCAGGCACTGGCATTGTAGGGGTGCACCTTGCACTGGCATTGTAGGGGTGCACCTTGCACTGGCATTGGTAGGGGTGCACCTTGCACTGGCATTGTAGGGGTGCACCTTGCACTGGCATTGGTAGGGGTGCACCTTGCTCTGGTATTGGTAGGGGTGCACCAGGCACTGGCATTGGTAGGGGTGCACCTTGCACTGGCATTGTAGGGGTGCACCTTGCACTGGCATTGGTAGGGGTGCACCTTGCACTTGCATTGTAGGGGTGCACCTTGCACTGGCATTGGTAGGGGTGCACCTTGCACTGGTATTGGTAGGGGTGCACCTTGCACTGGCATTGGTAGGGGTGCACCAGGCACTGGTATTGTTAGGGGTGCACCAGGCACTGGCATTGGTAGGGGTGCACCTTGCACTGGCATTTTAGGGGTGCACCTTGCACTGGCATTGTAGAGGTGCACCTTGCACTGGCATTGGTAGGGGTACACCTTGCACTGGTATTGGCAGGGGTGCACCAGGCACTGGCATTGGTAGGGGTGCACCAGGCACTGGCATTGGTAGGGGTGCACCAGGCACTGGTATTGGCAGGGGTGCACCAGGCACTGGCATTGGTAGGGGTGCACCAGGCACTGGTATTGTTAGGGGTGCACCAGGCACTGGCACTGGTAGGGATGCACCTTGCACTGGCATTGGTAGGGGTGCACCTTGCACTGGTATTGGTAGGGGTGCACCTTGCACTGGTATTGGTAGGGGTGCACCAGGCCCTCGCATTGGTAGGGGTGCACCTTGCACTGGCATTGGTAGGGGTGCACCAGGCACTGGCATTGGTAGGGGTGCACCTTGCACTGGTATTGGTAGGGGTGCACCCTGCTCTGGCGCTTATTTATCACTGTTGCCGAAGTCTGGCAATGAAGCGCTGCCTGCCTCTTGTCTCATTACGCTGTACCTAAACACCTTGTCAAGCCTGAGTTGTTGGATCGGGAGTATTGTTATTATGCAGGTTTGGTGTTGTCAAGGTTTCTCCACGGTGCTGTGTCTGAACCATAGCTTGTTGTATCGTAGCACTAATGCCTGTACGCAGGTGCTTCACGAGGGTCCCGCCAAAATGAAAACCTCTTCCCTCGGCGCCCCTCTGTTCCCGCGCTCCTTCACCAGCGAACCCCTCAGCTTGGCCGGCCACACCGCCGACTTCGCCAGTCCAGGTGAGCCCCACACCGGCGAACTGACATCCGTAGGATGTGGATGCTGCCACGTCTCAACGCTAGTACAGTGAGAGATCTTAGCTCTTAGATTATCATATTAAATATGAACTTTTTTATATACAACACACTGTTTGAAACGTGACCAAATTGACCCTATCGGTGACATTGAAGTAGCTAGAACTGATGCACTGAATAACGCGGTGTAAGCAATAGCAGTTGAGGGTTATTGCACGAAAGTTCGGTCATAGTGCAGGTGTATTTTTTAGTGCTTCCTTCTCCTGTACAACATCTGACACTCATTCATGGAGCAGATTGCGAGTCGCTATTTTCTGCTCATCCAATGTGGAGGTCTGAAGCACCCCGCATTTGCTAGTTTATTTCATATCTTGTGTTGTCTATTCAGGACGTGCAACTAACAACAGCGACGCTGGTGTGACCAGCGTAGACAGTGTAGCTGTGGAGGACAGAAGCTCCCCACACCTCAGCACCCCCGCCACCGACCCTTGCCCTGACTGTAATGACTCCGGCAGTGATAACCTCAGCTCTGAGAGAGAGGAGGAGGATGAAGAAGATGACGGACCTCACTCTGGTAACCATGTTGCTGCTTTGTGCCAGTTTTGTATTAGGATTCCTGTGCTGTGTGCAATGCATTTTTATGTCTGTAGTTGTAACTCACTGAATTTTATTTTTAAGTTAGCCTAGCAGTGTTGGGCTGGTCATTTGGTAACAGAAACACGCGTTCTTTCGCTTGCTCAATTTACCCTGAACGAAGACCTTCATATGATCAGGTAGCTTCTTGTGTTTGAGGTGACGTTGCGGCGTTAGAGTGCGTTGAGAGGAGGACGTTAATTTGCGCAGCAACAACGTTTGGCATTCAAGGCTTGGAATCAAGTCAACATATAATAGATGAATCACAGACCACACCATACCTTGACTGCCCATTTAAATCGGGCCTTCGTAAATGGGCCTGGAGGCCAATTTTCGTTAGCGTTTTAAGCGTAAATAAAAGAAGTTCAAATTATCACAGACACCTCATACCAAGATTATTTTTTTCATCGTGACGTAAGGAATGTGTTGCAGAGCAGAGAATCTAAATCACTATCAAATGTCTTCAGTTGGCGATTAATATCATACCTTCGGACACCAAGAATAATTGGAAATTCGTCATAATTGTTAGGAATATTAAAATTGTATACAAAAATTGGCACATATTTAGATACTACATGTAATGTACTTTAATATCACATACAATTGAGTTTTTATTCCACGACGGATTTGAAGCAATAACCTCAGAAATTGAATATGTATATATATATATAACTTTGGTAGAGCTCAACCTTATAGCCACAAGGAAAGGAAAGTTAAGAATATTATCTAATACTGGAAAACCTAATTAAAACCTCAGTAATACCACAGAGTGAAACCACACTAGTAGCCATGAACTAAAACTGCATAATTAACCATGAGATAAAGATACCAGGACAGCCGTTAACGGACACTAAAACGACACTTTGGTGCAGATACAATCCTTCATTACTGGAACCATCTACAGCTGCACCATGTCATTTCACATTACTACCTAGGAATACTACGCCACTTTGTGGTTGCCTAAGTTACATCACTTCTTGGTTGCCTTTGTTATATCACTTAATGGTGGCCTAAGTTGAATCACTTCATAGGTAGGTGCCTGAGTTCAATCATTCCATGGCTTCATAAGTTGAACGCGATCATGATTGATCCTTACACTGCATTACGTCATCATCGTCATGGCTGTCTGTCTACGTTACATCACTTCATTTTGTATATGTTACTGGTACATCTCATCATGTTTGCCTTCATTAGATACGTGGTTTAATAATTACTATGTTTAATAATTTCATGGTTGCCTACATTACGTAACTTCATGGTTGTCTACATTACGAGATTTAATGGATGACTATGTTACATCACTTCATAGTTTTCTCCATTGTATGATTTAATGAATTACTGTTACATCACTTCATGGTTGCCGGAGTTAAATTACTTCATGGTGGCCTACATAACATCACTTCATGGCTGCCAATGCTATATCACTTCACAGTTGCCAATGCTAGATTACTTTAGGGCTACCAAAGCTACATCATTTCACGATTACCAGTGCTAGATCACTTCACGGCTGTCAGTGCTATATCACTTCACTGCTGCCAATGCCACCTACGGTATATCACTTCACGGCCGCCACAGCTATATCACTTCACGGCTGTCAATGCTATATCACTTCACTGCTGCCAATGCTACCTACGGTATATCACTTCACAGCCGCCAATACTATATCGCTTCACTGCTACCAATGCTATATCACTTCACTGCCTCCAATGCTAGATCACTTCATGGCTGCAAGCTGCTCCAACTCACCCTTCAGCTCTGCTCTGCTGTCTGTTCTGAGTTTCTCACTTAGCCCGTATGGCAAATGATATTCATTAACATTTCCATCAGCTATTTATATGGCATTTCATTGCAAATCAAGGATACCACGAATTTGAGAAGCTTCTGTTGTACCGTTTATTTTACTAACTATTACGAAATAATTTTACTCTTAATCAATTATCAAAGGATGCCCTATACAGTTGCTTTACGTTATTACACTTCAAGCCTTGATATTTTTGGGAATTTGTTGCGTATGGAAGTTTTAGAAGTATGTACAGGTGTGTCAATCATTACTGAATGGAAAAAGAATATAGTCTAATAGCCTAAACAAAGTATGAAAAAGTAATGAGAGAAGATATAAAAGTAAGTCTGTGGCACTGTGCAGTCAGGCCCAATTACGGGAACCGAAATCTCCCTTTTGGGCAAGTGGCTCCTCAATGTTTGTGTACCGCACTCTATTGATGAATAAATCTTACATCATGCAAGCTGAATTAGAATTTCATTATTGGTTTTAGTAGCCTTGTCCTCCTGTGTACACGGTATGCCATATCAAGTCATTGCTTTCCTTGCTAGAATTCACTGAAAAAACGCTATGCATCGAATTTTTCCNAAGAATAAATCTCACATCATGCGAGCTGAATTAGAATTTCATTATTGGTTTTAGTAGCCTTGTCCTCCTGTGTACACGGTATGCCATATCAAGTCATTGCTTTCCTTGCTAGAATTCACTGAAAAAACGCTATGCATCGATTTTTTCCTTTTTTAATTTTCACTTTCTGCAGTTATTTGCTCCTCTACTGATGTTTTATTCCACTTTTCTGGTAAAAAATAAACATACAGGGACCCCAAGGAAGAATTATTATAGTCTAGTACCTGTACAAAGTGCTTTTTCTTGATTGTTATATGTATTAGGAGACTTATAGTGAACTGTGCTGCTCTTCTGTGGTAATTATCTCGTACACTGACTGCTTACATCACAGCTTGAGTTTTATGCTTTTTCTGTTCAATGTACTTGTTGCCGACGTGTTCACGTGATAGCCTGTTGGACGAGTTCTCCCTACCAACCATCCGAGTGCGGCGCTGTGTTGTTTAAACTGAGAAATCTGCGCAATATTCTGAGAGTCTAATTTGATGCTAATTTGCAGCGATATTAGAACTGTGCCAGTGGCGCTGCTGCAGCTAATTGACTCGCCCGCTAGCATTTCAGTAAATCTTTTTGGTAAAACACTCAGTTGCCTTTAGAAGGATAACTACAACAAAACATTCTTACGATTAGGTGAGAGAGAACATGTTCAAAACACCGTTGTGTGAAACTGCATTTAATTTTTAAGTTACACTTAAAGATGTATTGGAGGAATTTCATGTTTTGGCCTATCACAACCACCTTAGTCCTTCAGAGGTCACTTCTTACTGCAAAACCATTCGTTTCAAGTGATTGCAAGGCTTATAGCTCTTGCAGCTGTGGATGTTGAACAAGCTCGCTCAAGCTATCAATTGCTTCATTCTGTTGTTCCATTACCTCCTTATCTTATATGTCACACTCCTCCGGTGCTCTCCTTGCAGAATTTACTGAAGAAAGAAAGAAAAGTTTGAATCAGCAGTTCGTGTATTTACTGAAATTATCGATGCGCAGGGTTATAAGTATGGTCTCTATATGTATATTATGTTCCTCATTGTACACTGCTTTCGCCCGACTGCATTACTGAACTATTTCCTAAAAGTCGCGTTTTCCTCAGGCCAAGACGAAGCGATGAGCTGCGAGGAGAGCTGCCTCGACGATCGCATGTCTTGTGAGGAGGATAATGAGGACGATTGTGAGGAGGGCTCCTCCAAGAGCCGGCAGCTGAGTCAGCTCTCTACTGAAATCCAGCTACAGATTCCCCACATTCTTGACAACGGTACGCTGACCGATGCCAACACTCGCTGTCTTTCCTCTGTCAGTTCGCTCCCTCCTTTTGTTCCCTGCTGCGCACTTGTGCTAACGGAAGTGGTGCGGTTTGGAAATGCTGCAAGAGAACGGCTTAACACATTTCTTTTGGTACCGTTGCTCCTTGACGCGCTCGGTTGCTGCGCGTGCGCTTCACAGTAACTTTATTGCCTAAGTTCTTGGGACGATGCAGGGAAAGTCAGTGGAAGATTTCTGAGCTCATTTTTAGCGTTCCAAATGTCGGACGTGCGCGGCGGCGACCTGGCGCTCATTTGTAGCACTTTTCGTCTCTCACTTTTATAACTTCGTGAGGCACCACATGTGCACACAAACACTAAACTTTGTGTGTGTGTCACGTTACTCCTGCGTTGTGATTATCAGAAGCCTTGCCATCTCCTCAGTCTCTGGTTACTGACGTGCGCTTTTATTTGGTCAGCTTCCCAATTTCTACACAGTTGATTTCGTCTACCGGGCCCCTACGCCCCTGGAGGCTGGTCCCCTACGGCCCTTGAGGCCGGTCCCCTACGGCCCTGGAGGCTGGTCCCCTACGGCCCTGGAGGCTGGTCCCCTACGGCCCTGGAGGCTGGTCCCCTACGGCCCTGGAGGCTGGTCCCCTACGGCCCTTGAGGCCGGTCCCCTACGGCCCTGGAGGCTGGTCCCCTACGGCCCTGGAGACTGGTCCCCTACGGCCCTGGAGGCCGGTCCCCTACCACGAATTGCGGCTGTGTAATTTTGGAGAGGTGTGGGGGCTGCTTCTAACTGTGCACTGTACTCATTCTGAGCGCCGTATAGGAGGGAGACAGTAACAATTAAAAGTCCTTGACTACTGAGGGGTTTATTCTGATGTTCTGACCGCCTCCACCTAATGCCTCCCCACACCCATCCCAACCCCAGGTTACCTGAGGCGTGTTGCCATCACAACCCGAGGTTACGTCAGAATATTTTTTAGCCCCGAAGAAAACCCAGCGGTAGTCCCCATGCCTTCATAGAAGGGACATAGCATCAGACCGAAGTTGCTACTGTTCGATTAGTTTATAAGGTATGGTAGGCCTCTGCTTCCTCTTCTACTCCGAGAGGTCAATCGCCATCTTGGTCAACTACCGACCTAGCTGAACTCCTACCTGCTTCCGCATGGAGGGCCACAGATGAGACTCTCCTCACGAGTGTTTCTCTTTTCTGTATAAACCAATAAATTATGAACAGATCTTATGAAGTTTGCAGGAATTTTTGGAAATATCAAAAGACACCCAAAGCAGCAGTAGATCATGCGTGCTTGACTAGTGTGCTAAAGGTGGCGGGATCGAGCGACGAGCTATCAGAAAGACTTTGTGGCATCCGGCGTGCTGAGTCAGCAAGTTGCTTGGTATGCAGAGCTGCGGAGGGGCACTTACCTGACAAAGAACGGGGGGGATAGGAGGGGTGCGGGTCGTTGAACTTTCCGTTTTGGCGCCATTGTTCTTAACGACCTGAAGTCGGCTACGCCAGTTGGCCTATATCTACAGCAAGAACCAGTATGTGTGGGTTTTCCAGCGGAGGGTGCAGTGAAAGTTGACTTTACGACCAAACTTGGGTGATGATCGGTGCGTCCGCAAGTGTGTTGAATTATATGTTTGTCATAATGCTTGCTAGAAAATAAATCAAAATGTTTTAATTGGAACTTCAAATAAATTACAGGAGCTGTTAGGAATGTTGAGAGACACAAATGACCAATGTTTTGCGTTGATCAGATCGCCATCCCGGTATCAGAACTAATTTAATTTTTTCGTCAACATTGCGTTGCTTTGCCGAAGTTTAATCTTAAACCGTCATGTCATTTCACAGGTTTTACTGCTAATTATGGTTTTCCATCGCGTACTCTGTGGTGAGGCTAATATTTTTGCTTGATGTGGGTACGGTACAGCTGTGCTGCTGGTTGGTACTGTTGAGTTGCCTCAGGGTGCAGCGCTGCAGCTCTGCTCGTTGCTTTTGAGTAGTAGAGGATGATTGCCCGGCTGCACTGTAAATTTATCACAGGTAAATCTATTATTTCAACAGGGGTAAATTCACTACCTGTAATTCTTCACCCGGTAAATTCATTGCCTTCTGCGGTATATTCACTGCCTAGTAAACTCGTTGCGATTGAACACACTTTTACGAGGCAATGAACTTACCCGGCACTGTATTTTCCTCGCTGAATTAGCCACGCAGAGAGTTTATACAGCGCCTGACTCTCAGTTCATTTACTACTACAGAAAGTTACGTCAGACAATAGAGTGGCAGCACCTGCAGTTACAGCAGTATAAGGAGCTGCCGTTCGCGTCCTCATGTTTTTACACCAGCAGAGTGACGTGGCAGTCGCCCAATGGCTGAAATTGACGCCAATCACGGCGGTCGCTGATTGGCTCAGATGGTGTCACGCTGGGTCGCTGATTGGCTGAGATTGGAGGAAAGGGTGTTCCCTTAGGGCTGACTTAACTATCTGTAGTTGAATGAACTGTGGCCTGACTAAAGCGAAGGTTTACGGCCTCCTTACAACGCCTGACTAAAGCGACCTTTGCGTTGGCAGACTCTGGTGGACAGACGCACGCTAGCGAGAGCGACGACTGCGATGAGGAAGAAGAAGAAGACCCTCAGAACAAATGCCATCCAACGGTAGACGGTCGCGTCCCGTGCCAGACGGCTGATGACGAGACTCCGCAGAATATGATCTGTCAAGTCAATGATAAAAACAACAAAAATTCCTGCCAGGTAACGTGGTGTGTAAAATGAATGATTAAAGCAAAAATTCCTATGATAAACCATGGTATGCACTGTAATTAATATGGAGAACAAGCATATTGTGCTTATAACCTATAAACAAATGTACTGTGTTTCTACTTTTCTTTTCACAATATTTGCTCTGAGGCTGAAGACTTGGCGAGTTCTGTAGATTTTCTCTTCCATTCAAAGTAGCTGAAATAGCTTACATTACGACCTGTTTACCATGCAGTCAGCATCGTTTTCTGACTTGCTTATGCATTGCCTCAAAGACCTCTCCATCATAAGTTTACCCCACAGCAAGGGCACTGTAGCCCAGTAGTTGGTTCTTTTCACTCATGCACTCAACAAATTTGGTTGGCATGTTTCCTCGTCCAGTTACCAGCTTCTCCCCCCATGCAGCCTGGAGACGGCCAGTGTGACGAAGGATACGATGAGTGGGAAACCTTCGACCCGTACCTCTTTATTAAGCACCTGCCGCCTCTCACCCCCGAGATGAGGGCGCGGAACCCCGCGCTGCCCCTCAAGACCCGCAGCTCCCCGGAGTTTACGCTCGTGCTCGATCTC
>LQNS02278091.1:31111075-31121988 GCA_001587735.2 Parhyale hawaiensis | reverse complement strand
CCCAGGTACCTGAGGGGTGTTGGCATCACAGCCCCAGGTACCTGAGGCGTGTTGCCATCACAGCCCCAGGTACCTGAGGGGTGTTGGCATCACAGCCCCAGGTACCTGAGGCGTGTTGCCATCACAGCCCCAGGAACCTGAGACGTGTTGCCATCACAGCCCCAGGGTACCTGAGGCGTGTTGCCATCACAACCCTAGGGGAGACCTGAAGCTTGTTGCAATCACAACCCCAAAGTTACCTTTACTACACCAACGTCACTCAACGCGTAGCGTGTAGCGGTAGCGGTCGAGAGCAGCTCAGATATAAAGTGGCGTCGTATATTTAATCTCGTGTCGCTGCCAGCTCTATACACTCATAGTAGCTCCAAGAGGCTGTGCCTGCCGTGTGCCACACAATCTATGCTATAACTCGCCAATACCCGCGCTGTCAAAATTGACAGCAAAGAATTTGTAGTGACCCGTCTTCATTCAACGCCAAGCTTTCCTTTGGTGATACGCTGAAAAGCAATTTTTTGGCCCACAGTCGATATTGCTCCTAATAAATACTGAACTCTGTATCCTGGATGCTCCATGGTGTCACATAACTCGGAAGTTTTTTCCTCAAGTGCAAAGTTGTTCTGTTGGAAAAAGAAACCATATTGGAGAAAATTATAAGCTGCCAAGAAATCCTCGTGTTCTTTACTCGCCTGCTGACAGCTGAAGAATATCTTACCATTTGCTTTGATGATCTATCTGTTTTGTTAAAGCGTTACAGAAAAAGGATAAATAAATATATAGTATATAAATAAACAGATATATACACATTGGTTTTTATTATATTGTAGATAAGAGAGCTGTATGTGTGTCCGAAGCCTACCAAAGACCGTATCCAGGATACAGACCTGGCAACAGCTTATTAATTACTATAGGCCTGTGTTCGAAACATGGTGGCGATTGTGGACCGGTGGACCTGGCAGACTTCGTGGGCTTAGTTGACTTTGTGGAGTTGGTAGATCGTGTGGAGCTGCGAACATTTGCGATGGATTGGTAAGATGTAATAAAATATATATTTTATGACCAATACAAGAAAAGAGTTGCTCTTGGTCTAGTTTGATAGAATAAAACTGCTCTCAGGACGAAACTCTGGTGCACTGCAGCCTGCAGGAGCTGGAAGATGCGAGCCTCAGTTTTCCTGTGGTGTTCCAAGACGTCCATTACCAAGTCTTCGTGAGAACTCGGCCGTATTTCAAGTGAGTTTCTCTATTTCATCAGTTAGAGTCTAAACGATAACTTTTTTACGACTAGTGTACCCGGCCATCAAAAATGACGGCAAATAATTTGTAATTATACTTTTCTATTAGCATGATTTTGTTCGTAATTTGCTTCTGTAGGATGCACTGCGACTTCCAACTCGAAAGATCATAGGCCTGATTTCTACTGAATAACGCCAACCTTTCCTTCAGTGATACACTGAAAAGCAATTCTTTTATGGCTGCAGTCGACGCCGCTCCTAATAAAAATCGGCCTCTATATCCAAGACATCCGATCATATATAAGTCGGAAATTGTTTTCTTTTTCTGCTCACGCAAAAAGACGTTCTGTTAAAGGAAGAACGCAAACTGGAAAACATTATTTGCTGCCAAGAAATCCTTGTGCTCTTTACGCCTATCTCCTACTGTACACTTATTGCCCATACTTTGTTAATTTGAAACCAGTTATATTAAAATATGTTAAAATTATACTGTAGTGCATTTACCTAACGAAACCAACCCCTAACCTATTCTAGCTTTTCCTAATTGAACTCAGCCTAATCTAACCACATCTAACTAAACCCAACCTATTCTAACATACATTACCTAGCTGCTTCTAACTTAACTTACGAGTTCTTAATTCACCTAACTTACCTAACTTAGCCTCAACTAACTAGACCTTAACGTTTTTTATAAGAGCGATTCAGTATGAGAAAGCAGGCCTCGCCCACCTAACATTTCCTAATGGTTTGAATCCTCGTGTAATTACCTAACTTTTTGCACTTAAGGAATTTTCACCTGATAGGCCCAGCAAGCGTTAATTTGCTCGCTTGGCCCTTGAGGATTGCACGGCTGCAGTCGGTCAATGACGTCACTGATGGCATCAATTAAAAAAATCGCGTTAACTACTGCAAGCAACCAAACCCCTTCCCGACTCCAAGATTAAGCTGGTCAGTGCTCTCTCAGGCTGACAGTTAACTGTGAATGTCAGAAACGCTGACGGTGCAATCCCGAGTATCGCAGAATTTAACTCCTTGATATTGGCAGGGAAGTGAACATCAGACCTCTCGCTACGACTGAGGGAGTCATAAAAAGTTAAATGTTTTTGGTCTCAATGAATGGAAGTGACACTCTTACTGGTCCCAGAACTGGGAGTCTGCTGTCTGATCCCACAGCCTTCCTTTGATCGTGATTAGTGCCTCATGTTATGCCTGTGCTGCTAGACTACTTGCAATGTTTCTCCTCTTGCGGCTCAAGTGAGAGTTAGAGCCGAACAGCAACATTTGCATTGCTGCGCACCATTGGCAGCTTGTGCATAGGCACGCGCTGCATGCGATACAACGCGTCGCTCTCCTATTGAGAATTGTAGGCGGTGCCTAGTCAATAAACCTAATTAATGCTAGCCAGCGGCCGTCTTCTGGTCCATCAGCAGTGCATAAATACATACTTGTAGCCTATAGGACGGTGCAGCACCCCAACTAATTACTGTTACGAGCCGCCACTGCCCAGCACTGCGGTCCTGCCGTAATTAACATTGAGCCGTATTCATAAAAAATGAGGATATCCTTGCAAGCAAAGGGTAGAAGTATAAGGTAATGCTCCGCAGCAAATGGTAGAAGCATAAGCATCTCTTTCTTTCCACATTCATAATGATTACCTTATACTTGCGAGGATATCCTCTAAGCAGAAGTAAAAGATTGACTAGTGTTTCGGGAGGTCTGAATCCAGGTCAACTAACATCAACACTAGTGAATATTTCTTTGGCAATACAAGTGGCTTAAGCAATAAGAGTAAACTTGCCTTTTCGATTATTAATGTACTAATTTCCATGCAGTTTTGGTTTCAGTATCACTATGAGAGTACAATCGACGACACAAATAGCTGTCGAAAACGTATACCTCTTTTGCCATAACTATTTCACCTCTGCTATTTCTCTGTTGGTAGTTGCAAACTTTATCCGTTCATTCGCAGGAGGAACTAGAGCACTCTGAATGCGCGCGCATACTTCCGCCATGCAAAGCAACGTACGTCAACAAAAATCTCGAATTGGTTCTGCTACTATATATTTCCCTTTAATATCAGCACCAAAATCTGGTCATTTGTGTCTTTTTACCGTAATTAAAGGTACTATAATTTTCCTCAAGATCCGTCCGTAAGTTAATGAGTTATGTTCTACAAAATTTTTATAAATAATAGTCAAACACACTAATGAACAAACCGATCATCACCAACGTTTGATCATTTACATGTATGTCTTTTATAATTTGTAACAATTCCTCTAAATTTTATAAAGATCCGTTCAAAGCTTTTTGAGTTCCTTTGCTGACAATCACAAAATAAAACAGTAACAAACAAACATACAGATCGTCAATAATTTGGTCGTTTGCTCTTCGTAATATACCTAACAAATCATGTAAATTTCAGAAAAAATCCGTCCATAATTTCTTGAGTTATGGCAATAAGCAAAAAGAGGCAGACTAATGCACAGACGGATAAGCGGATCTTCCTCCTAACATATCTAACAAATCCTGTTGATTTCGTATAATACGTCCATAACGTTTTGAGCTATCTTGGAGTCAGACCCACAGATAGACATGGAGACAGACAAACAAACTCGATGAAAACATGACCTCCTTGGCTGAGGTAATTATAGTATACTATCAACAACTGTATTCATAGTCCGTGCATGTTATACCGTAGCTTGGCTAACACCAAGTTCTTGACCAATACCATTTTGATAGCCTGGACCACTGAAAAAACGCAAACATTTTTGCATTCTATGGACAGATGACAAGGCGCCTCCCCGGATTTCTTTATTGGTAGCTAAAAATCTGTCCACAGGCCACTGTACATTTTGACTTTTCAAAACGGAATGACATCTCAAACTTTATGAAGGGTTCTAGCAGCTCCAAAATGTCATTTTGATGTACGGTATAACATTTAAAGGCTCTCCTGGTATCTTTATCTCAAGATTCATTATGCATTTTTAGTTCGTGGCTACCAATGTGGTTTTACTCTGTAGTACGTAACTGTGGCTATAATCAAGTTTTTCAGTATTCATGGGGTTTCTTAACCTTCCTTTAGGCTATTGGGATGAGCTCTACCAAAAGCTCTACATACATTAATATCTGGGGTTATTGCTTCAAATTTGTCTTTGGAAAAAAATAATAAATTGTGATACTAAAGTGCATTGCACGTAGCATTTATGTGCAAATTTTTTCTGTGAAATTCTTATGTTCCTAGAATTACGCTCAATTTTCAGTTATTCTTGATGTCCCAAGGTATGATATTTATCGCCCACTGAATATATTCAATTTTGAATTGAGATTCCCTGCTCAGCAACACTTTCCTTATGGTACAACAAAGAAATTAATCTTTATTTGAGGTTCTCTGTGATTATATTATTAGAACTATAGACCACACCATACATTGACTGGACACTGAAATCGGGCCTCTCGCAATTGGGCCTGGAGGTTGATTTACTAAAGTGTTAATAAAATGAGGTCTAATAATCACAAAGACCTCAAATAAAATTAATTTCTTCGCCGTACTGTGAGGAATGCGTTGCAAAGCAGGGAATCTGAATTCACAATCATATATCTTCCAGTATGCGATACACATCATACCTTCGGATACCAAGAAAAATTGAAAATTCATCATAATGTATAGTAATATTAAACTTTTATAGAAAAAGTTGGCTCATAGATACTACACGTATCGTACTTTAATATCACATTCAATTGAGTTTTTTCCAATGACAGATTTCAAGAAATAACCTAAGAAATTGATGTATGTGGAGCTGTCGGTAGACCTCATCCCCATAGCCGCAACAAAAGTGAGGTTTGAGAAAACCCCGAAATGTTAAAAAAATTAAATAAAACCACAGAAATACTTCATTGGTTTCATTCAACTAAAAATACAGACTGAACTGTGGATAAAGATGCCAAGGCAGCCGGTAAATGATACCTATTAAAACATAACAACCTTCGTAACTGGAACCATCTAAAGCTGCACATCGTGATTGTCAACAGCATATCACATAACTGCCTAGGTACATTACACCAATTTATGGTTGCCTACGTACATCACTTCATGGTTTCCTATGTAGAATCGTTTTTGGTTGCCTAAGTTGACACACATCATGGTTGCCAGAGGTAAATCACTTCACAGTGTGGCTTACAGTACATCACTGTACGGCGGTAACTGATACATCACATAACAGCTGTCAAAGATACATCACTTCACGGCCGCCAATGCTATATATCTCCACTGCTGCCAAAGCTAGATCACTTCAATGCTTCCAATGCAATATCACTTTTTGGCGGCTAGTGCTTTATCACTTCACTGCTACCCGGGCTCCATTACTTTATGGCTGCCAGTTGCTCCAGTTCACCTTTCTGCCCTGCAGTCTGTTCCTATTTTTTCGCTTAGGCCGTATAGCTAATAAATTTCATTAACATTTTCATTAGCCGATTGCTTGGCTTTTCATTTCAAATCGAGCAGACTACGAAATTGAGAAGCTTCTATTTTACGAAATGAAACTTTATTTCACTAACTATTGCGTAAGTTTAGTGTAAATATCAAAGAATGTCATAAACAGTTGCTCTACGTAATTACACTTCAAGCCTTAATATTTTTGTGAATTTGTTGTGTATAAAGATTTAGAAATATGTACTGGTATGTCGGTCACTACTGAATGTAAAAGAACTAAGTCAAATAGCCTGAACAAAGTATGAAAAAGTAATTGGAGAACATATAAAAATGCGTCTGCGGCACCGTGCAGTCCGGCCCAATTGCTTGACCAAAATCTGCCTTTGGGGCCAGTATCCAGTGGTGTGGTCTATGTTAGAACATATTGTTATTTTGTCAACGCTAATGTAAATCTGCCTCCAGGCCCACTTGCTAAAAGCCCGATTTCAGTGAACAGTCAAGGTATTGTCAGTCTATGGTTCAGGAAATGATGGTATTAGCCTTGTAGGGACCCGCATGACGACTTGTTATAAAAAATGATAAACATGCGACGTCGCAAATGGCCTGGGACGTTAAACTAGACCCTGGGTCTCATCGCAGCCGTCCTTGTATGGAGTACGACAGTTAGAAGACGGAGGTAGTTTAACCGTCATTTTCACGCACTAGGGCATCAGTCTTCCACCTTAACGTCGCACGTGCTGCCTGTCACCGGACCCGCTTGAACAAGTTACTCTCGTCCCTGAAGAAAAATTCTTTCCCATGCATTATCAGTCCATGTGACATGTTCAGTAGCCAGTAGAGTCCGCTTTTTATTATAAAAAGGTTTGACTGCAGGATTTCTCACGTCTCGCCATCCATCACACAAGCAACGGGATACAGTCACGTATCTTGACACGTTCAAAACAGTCTCGTATAGAGAACCTATAGATCACTCGATCTTAACCCTAAACTCACCGACCAATATCAGCTGTCACGTAGGTATATTCTTGTTTAAAACTTGAAAAAAGGTAATACTAGTGTAGTCGGTGTTGAGTTAACGTCAACGAGCACTTATTTTCCGAGGACGTCCTGGCTGCTTCCAAACACAAACAAACGAGCTTTACCATGAAAATTTCATTTTCTTGAAACTGCACACTAGCTTCAGCTTATGCATCTGGCCATAGCCGCAATGGTTATTCTTTGCGTCTTCAAAATAATCTGCAGTCTGAGGGGCTTCATCAACTTAGAACGGCTTGCCACATTCGTTAATACAATCTCTTGAAAAAACAGTCCTCCAACCGTAACGGGAATGCATGTTTACATTAGAATGTTCCATATAAACTCATTCAAGGAGTCTTTATTAAGCTAACTTGACTCTTTCGTTAGGTTTGTGCACCTTGCGTTTTCCCAATGTACATATTTTCCAATATATCTGTTTTCTCCTTTGCTTTTCCTGGTGAAGTTACAAGGATTCGTTTCAAGAACGTACAGGTTGAATTTCTTTATTGTGTTTCGCTGATGTTTGTTTATTTTTATTTAGGAGTTTACTAGTAAAAATTCTTTTTCATAGTGTATGTAGAGGACGACTGTTGCGCATAGTTACTGCAATGGTGGCTGTTGTGCCCCTGTCTAGGTACATTAACCAGGACCCCGTTAATGCATAGTTCTGGTCATGGTGAAGCTACCAATTGTAGCTCGCTGTCGCTTATTGTCGTACGTTGCCTTGACCTGTAACTCATCGAAGCGTTTACTTCCAGGGAATTTCTAGATCGTGTGAGTCGTCTCTACGAGGTCATCCTCTTCACTGCCAGCAAAAAAGTCTACGCCGATAAGCTGATGAATTTGCTCGACCCGCACCGGAAGTGGATCAAGTAAGCTAATGAAGTGGCTGTCCGCCACAGGGCAGCGTGTGGCTAGGTTGTAAGCTAATGAAGGGGCTGTCCGCCACAGGGCAGCGTGTGGCTAGGTTGTAAGCTAATGAAGGGGCTGTCCGCCACAGGGCAGCGTGTGGCTAGGTTGTAAGCTAATGAAGGGGCTGTCCGATACAGGGCAGCGTGTGGCTAGGTTGTAAGCTAATGAAGGGGCTGTCCGATACAGGGCAGCGTGTGGCTAGGTTGTAAGCTAATGAAGTGGCTGTCCGCCACAGGGCAGCGTGTGGCTAGGTTGGGGTCTACGGGATTGAGAAAATTGATTTGAAGGGCAGCTTGCAACTATTGACGGTCTGCCAAACCACTTCACGAGCAAAAATACTCAGCAAGATGCAGAGAAGATATGTGGCGCACTAGGTGTGCTCAGTGGAGCGGACACACAGCACACTAGAAAGGAGAACTTTGGGTATGCATTTCTATTGACATGAAATATTTTCGATTCTTTTTCCAGTGATTGCATCTGTCAGTGTCATCCTCGCCTAATTTCTTTGCTACATTTTTGGCTGCAGATTTTATGTTAGCTATGTGGCACTGAACTCAGTACGTGGGGACCACTGTTTCCCTGGCACCGTGTGTTACGTCTGCACTACATGGCGCGCGAAGTCTAAAATTCTGGCTATGTAGTCAGTCAAATTAGGTAACTGTGTTTTATGAACTACGATTTCTCATCGAATGAACGTTACTCGGTACAGTGAACCTTGTTCGTACCTTATGGAAACAATAGTATCAGAGCTAATGTTATCGTTTCCTGCTCCCGCATGCCTCTTCACTCTCATGTCAGCATGTACTTTATACCGTCACTGGGTCCATAGTTCTTCATCGGCTTTCATCTCATATTCTTAGCTCCGTGCGAAGTATTACGTCAGGTCCATACTTTGTACGATTCATGCTTGTGTGCGCTCTCTCCTGACTTTTCTTGCACCGTACTTTGCTTTCATGTAACTTTAAATAGAAACACATGGAGCGTTTATGCTGTGTCTCTGACGACATATTTCGCTGACTCATGAATATGCAACTACCAAAATGATGACTGATGTTTGCGACACGGGGTGAGGCCTACCTCAAGTTTTGCCCTGTCGTGCTGCATGCTGGCCATGGAAGTAGATGTAGCAGCACCGACTGCTGTTGTTTTTTTTTTACTTTGAATAGTCAATGCAGCACTCAGTTGCTGTACTGTACTGTATCAGCAGTCTATGCGTTTTCGTAACTTTTATGTCACGATCGTTTAGTCTAGTTAAGCGTTGCAAGAACTGAGGAAAGCACATTTGCGAGGCCTTATTACGAACCCTATCCATCGTAACTGCAAGTCATTAATACATGACAGGAGCTGCCGTTATACGTAGAAATATGAGAAATTTAAAAGGTGAAACGCATTCAAGCAGAACGCCCAGCAAAAATAAAGTAGTACGAAATGTATTTTAAAAAAAATAAATATAGGTACTGTATTTAATACACAAAAATGTAGTTAAATACAGTACTTGCAAATGCTTTTGAAAATGTGTAACTAATATATTTTCAACTAACCGAGTGCATTTAAATACGTATTTAACTGCAATTCTATTTAATACTGCACATCACTGGTTACGAGAAACAAATGAGTCAAATTTTGTAATGATCAAAAAGACATCCTGATTCAGGACTAATTTGAAATGTTGTTAACATTGCGTTATTTGGCTGAGGTGTGCTCTGCTTCTCTAAGTGTACCGTACTTTTTTCTGACGGTTTTTCTAACACATTGAAAAGATGCAAGATATAAATATAGACCAATTGCTGGTCAAATCTTTCCGATATGCATAGATCAAATCTGAGTACGAAGATCGGTTAGACGAGGTGTGTTGCAGTTAGGCAAAAAAAAGCTCGTTAGATAAAAATAGTAAGACATGAATAAATACACTTTATCAGGTACACATAGAGATATTGGGCTTGTGCACAGGACACAGCTACGCTGCATTGCGGCGCATTAGTTGGCCCCTGTTTGGTAACAGTGCACGCTGCCATCGGCTGAACGTATTGATACATATGAGGTAACCAAAAAAGTTCTGTCCGTTTTTTATTAGGTAGCTATTGAATGAGGCAAAAATAGGTACGCAGTGCTAGCAATTGTTTTTTAAAGCCGCACAGCCAGAAGTAGCAACATCAGACGTTATAAAAACACGCGCCTGTGCACCACCATCAGGTATCAGCCGCATAGCAGTGAAGGATGATGGAAGTGTCTACAGATCTCGTTCGGGGCTGTTTGCTTTACGACTTTATAGTGGGCTCATGAGCAGCTGCATCAAGTCGCCGCATGTGCCAAGCGGTTGGGGATAGCGCTGCGAGTGAACGCACTGCAAGGCGTTCGTTTCGAAAATTCAAGTCGAGAAATTTGTCCTGCAGTGAGCCTCGCTGCGGACGAACACGGGTCTTGAATGATGGAGCCCATTCAAGACACTAGTCTAACGTGTCGTGAACTTGCCAGACACTTCATCGTTTCCGATGAAGCAGTTAGACTTCACCTGCACCGCCCGTCTGGGTAAGACGTACAGACTGAGCAAGTAGGATCCGCACACGCTGTTGCAGGTCCACAAGAGACGTGTCGCCGTTGCTTTCTCGCCACCGTACCGCATCCATATTCAATCGAGTGCTTACCAGCGATTAAAAGTTGGTTCTGTACGAAACTCCCATGAGTTCCAAACATTGGTTGTCACCCCCAGGACGCTGTCCCTCACACCGCAAGACGCTTATGCACCCACGCAAGATAAGGCTTCGTTTCAGGTGGACAGGTCGTCAAGTGGTTCTTCATGAACTACCAACGGACCAAACAGTCACTGCAAACCTGTACTCGCAGCAATTGGAACGTGTGCAACAGACATTGCGCCAGAAGGAGCCGGCACTTGTGAATCGCAAAGGCATGTTTTTCTTCCTTGGCAACGCCAGACCGCATGTCCTCGGGGATACCATACAGCAACTTGGGTGTAAGACTTTGTGTCATCCACCTTATTCACCTGACCTTGCACCATCCGATTACCACCTGTTCCACTCTCTGGAAAATCGTCTTCGTGGTAAATTCTTCGCCACTGTTCCGGGTAAAGCGCTCTTCTGAAGGGTTCCTGGGTGGAGATGGCCGCACTTCAGCTCTCGGAGGGCAGTCCTGAGATTCTTGGACATAGCCCCCAGAGCTCCGATGACCACTGGAACGACGTCGACCTTCATCTGCCACAGTCTCTGTAGTTCGATGGCAAGGTCCCGGTACTTTTCCTTCTTCTCCGCTTCTTTGTCGATGATTCTGGAGTCGAAGGGGATTGAGACGTCGATCAGTTTGGCCGAC
>LQNS02278091.1:31012961-31035201 GCA_001587735.2 Parhyale hawaiensis | reverse complement strand
GTTGTGGGACGTGGCGGCTAGACTTGAGGTGGTGCTGGGGTGTTTGGGACGTGGCGGCTGGACTTGAGGTGGTGCTGGGGTGTTGTGGGACATGGCGGCTAGACTTGAGGTGGTGCTGGGGTGTTGTGGGACATGGCGGCTAGACTTGAGGTGGTGCTGGGGTGTTGTGGGACGTGGCTGCTAGACTTGAGGTGGTGCTGGGGTGTTGTGGGACATGGCTGCTGGACTTGAGGTGGTGCTGGGGTGTTGTGGGACATGGCGGCTAGACTTGAGGTGGCGCTGGGGTGTTGAAGGATTGGGACACGTCAACACGCTGAGCTACAAAATAGCTACGGCAACAAAGCCAGCAATCCGCACGTTGCGGGGCTTGTCGTCGCTCCAAATGAAGTGTGTGCCTGCAGGCGGTATGTGCATCAGTTACGTCGTCAGTCTGGTACCATTCTGACCAACTCTCTTGTTGTGTGGAGCTATTCCCAAGTTGGCAGCTCCACTGAAATTCCTCAGCATGACAGCCCTGCCGTACCTGTCCACCCCCTGCAGTGCGGGCGTGGCGCCACATGCAGCTGTAGAAGACCGCGGCTGTTTCGCCGGTTGACCCTCGCGTGCTTTATGCCGCAATATCTTCTCCTGGCCACGAATGCCTTCCTCTCCTCTGCGGGGCTCACCGCTGCGTGTGTTGCTGTAGTTACAATTTCCTCTCACGTGTTCATACTATAACACTTTCTCTCTTTCTGTCGCGCTGTAATCTAAGGACTTTCTTATAAATGCTCTTAGTATTACAGAGACCTTAAGTAGTAACGTAAGTGGCGGCAGCAATGCGCTCTCTAACTTTGTATTCGATGTTGCTAGTGTGCTAGATATTAGGTTAAGTGTAGGACGTACAGAGCGCGGCGTGCATAGCTGCACTGAACTCAGCGGCACGCGTGCGTTTGTGGCACGAAAGTTCAGTTATTTCCACTGCACCAGATGCCCGCCCCGTCCCTGCTGGCACGGAGTAAAAGTTCAAATTAATTCAGGTTACCGACCAGCAGGTCGTGGCGCTGTTTCCCGACAGTTCTACTGCCTGCACATTGCAGTGACAGCGCTACTGAAGCGGCCCGTCTCGGTCGCTGCTGGCGTCTTCATCCTGCACTTCACTGAATCGCACCCTAAGAATATAGTTAGACCGGCTTGATATTATGACTTTCCCTCGCTGCATTACCATGTTTGCTTTTGTTCTCCCTTCAAATTGGTTGTTATGATGAAAATTCGTTCATTGTTGTTCTCATCAACAAAGTCAGACTTGGACACCATTGTGATAAGCTGCATTTCTCTTTCCGACAGCAGTTACTGCTAAAGATCTGTACAAACTTATCATTCAGTGGTTCATCTCGGTGAACATATAAAGTTTATCCTCGATAGTGAGGCTCTATGAACTTTTGTCGTATTGGTGTGGCATTTATCGACACACAACGAATGTTCATCTGCCACTATTCTACTCATTGTGTGGCAAGCTATTACTGGCGAACTTGTTTCTAATTCTCCTCAGCTGCAAGTTCCTAACATTGTGCAATAATACATAGTTATTATGATTTAGATTTACGGGGCGATTATGCTAAAATATTGCCTCCGCCCATCAGTTTGTACTGCTTTCACTCCGTAGCTTATGTTTTCTGCGTTAGTTGCGTGTCAATTGATGAAGAGTTGTTCCATATTTCTTGTCGCAAGTGTAAGTTCTTTTGTGCTATATAATGGAAAACTTGCCAAAGAGAATACATTTATAGCGAATTTCCCACGAGTAGTTCCTGCGCGTGATGTGTTGAGTTTAGAACGATTCTGAGCCCCAGCGCTGCCTGGCTGGCGGCGTGGGCTGTGAGCTGCACTAGCTGCGGCCGCACTCGCTCAGGGCATCAGCTATATAACTCATTTCACATGTTAGCTACTCGTTTCATTTTTATTCATAAGTGTTATTATTGATATGGATACGGAACGTTTTTATATATAATTAAGAGCAAGCAGCCTATTGGGATTACTTAATTTGTGTAGTGATGAGCGATGCTGCTAAATTGTTATTTGTTCCTGAGAATTGCGCTGTGGAAGAGGGGTATGTTGTTCTATCTAGTTGGTATGAGCGCACATCTCATTTTATGTTAAAATGTTGACATGAATGTTGTGGACGGTACAAGGCTTGCAATTAAGCATTTAATTAGCGCTAACTTTATTTACTTATTATTTGATGCGGATATGCGTCATTACATTCTGGAAGTTTGCGATTTATTGTTGTTTCTACAGTTTTATGAGGCATTGTGCAGTGGATTGAATTCTGATAAATTTGTTCCTTACTTTCTTCCTCCCTCAACCGTCATGTCCATTGTTTTTTTTTTTTTCTAAAGTGCGTATAGCAGCCGCTGTGGGTGCGGTGCTGAGGGCCGCCCCGTGCTGCGTGTGGCAGCACCCGCTGCAGCTCGCGGCACCTCCGTTGGCCTCAGCACACAAAACAGAAGAAATATGAGACGTGCTCCAGTTATGCGCAAGGTCACCTGCGTTCAAAAATTATTCGCATATTTCGTACCGTGCAGCAAACTTGCAGTCTTTTCGTAGCCCGGGTCGCTGTCCGACGGTTGAAGTGCGTCTGTCGAGCAGACGCACAACAGTGCAGTGTTGTGTGGGCCATGGTGCCACTGTGCCGCCATGTTGTCACATGGCAGGTCTGGGATTTCTATCTCCCTCACAATAGCGTAATAAATAGTTCTGCTTTGCTATGGTTTTCTTTCTTATTGCTCTTTCTATAAGAACGTTATATTCCACCATTGGGCTTGGTGCCATTCTTGCAGTGGTTGTTATGTGTATGTGGACCAGAATAACTTTCAAAACTACCGTGATGACTCTTGTGACTTGGACAGCCGACGCTATTAAATTTTGAAATATTTATGTTTTCGAATGCGCTACCGGTGCAACGCATGAGCGCGGAACTGTATATGTTTACTGACACCCATACTCTACGTTCACGTTGTTTTAGCAAATTATTTTTGATCGTCAATATGCACTTTTCATTTCCTGGAGCTTGATTTCCTTTCTAATTGCGAAAGTTCACTGCAAGTCTCAGACCACCGTGAGGGGACTGTAGCCCAGCTGAGGCTGGCCCATCGAGCACAACACACGCTCGTTAGAAGTGTGTGACCTGTTGAAAAACTGAAAAAATACTAGGAGTATTATACATGGATAGACTTAAAAACTCTGCTAACTAGAGTTTACTAGTTAGTCTAATCAAATTAATTAAAAAATTATATTTAACTGAGATGTTCACCAGCTGATAAAAGATTTGAAACCAGTGACTCAAAAAGTAGACGAACTCAGCACAACGAAGTTTAAGTTAAGAAAACAAGGAAATAGTAACAAGTCGTGCCTCCGATGTTGTTGATAACCTCAAAAATTCTGTACTGCATGCTTGACATGAGGTTTTGACATGAGGGTTTCCAAGAGGGTTAGGGGAAGATTACTTTCAGTGGTGAAAATTACATCACGACAATCATTTACTGTATCGAATTTCTCTCCATTTCTGTAGGCCTTCCTTACCATCCATGCCCAAACGTTCTCTGTTGGATTTAAATGTGAAGAACAGGCTGAATAACGGAAATGAGGGACATCATTCTCCTGTTGAAAAGTCTTGGTCAGACTGATATTGCGGATTGCTGCATTGTCGTGTCCTTTCCCTGCCACAATATATTTGGGCAACACGCACCGAAGGGTCCCTAGTGCCTTTTCCGCAGGAGATGTTGCAGCTTCCCGTAGTTCTTGCTGACGAGTTAGTTTTGTAAACTTAGGTGAGCTCTCTAAATTTCCTTTTCTGTCCCGCGAGGTGGGCCGCCGATCGAGGTGACAGACTTTTTCTGCAGGGCTCTTATTTTCACCCGTACGGACGGCCACGGAGAGGACCGTCTGCTCGAGCGCTTCTTTCTGCTGTCTTCCTCTCTTTTCGTCCTTCATCTTTTGCCGCCTGGGCACAACGTTGTGGTTCCGGCTGTAAGCCGAGTAAATCATCTTAGATCGCTATGATCGTCTTAGTTTCGGAAATAGCCGAACAATAACAATATAATAATGATAATGCATTGTCCTGTTAGAAGAACTGTCCATCACCACACAAACGAGAGCCCTCCGTCGTAATGGATGCTCTCTGCAACATACCCGCATAACCAGCCGCTGTTTGACGTCCCTGCACAACCTTATATTCCCTTGCGCCTCTGGACCCGACGACATCACGCATCCCCGGATCTCCCAGGTTCAGGGAGCGACTCTTTGTCGTAGCAAAAATGTTGGACGTTATCAGGACCGTCTAGGTTAATTTTTTTCTCATCCCAGAACAAAACTGTCTTCCACTTCTCAACGAATCAGGTTTCATGCTCCTTGGCAAAGTCTTAACCGTTTCTTTATGGAGTGGAAGCAGACGAGGCCTTTGTAGACGCACTTTATTCTTAATTCCCTTTTGCCTCAGATGTCCTCTTATGGTTATAGTACTGCAATGGACATCAGTGAGTGCCTTAATCTGTCTCGAAGATCGTCCCCAATCTTGACGGGGAACGTTACAAATCTTACTCTAAACTGATGAAGTTTTTTGTCTGCCTCTAGATTTCGCTGTTCCATCACTGTCAGCGTCTGCCAAAAAGTTGCAAACCCCTGCTTTACTAGGCTCCTCAGCTGCGACTGTACACTGTGACAAACCTTGCTTATGCAGCTCAACGGTCTCACTACCTTCGAAGGGGCATAGTGTGCTGGCCTTGGGCGTAATGACACCTCTACACCGTGAGTGACGACCTCTAACTGCAGGGAAATTCATGAACGTTCTTACATTTAGAATTTTTTAGGACCTTGTTTTAAATTTTTCATCAGCTGGTACGTTACTTAAAATCCTTTCTAGTTCAATTCATTAGACAGAAATTGTTTATTTTTTGTCTTCTTTATCTTTTTTAGCCTTACCAAAGGTTAAGCTATCCATGCAAATTAGTAATTTTTCGGCTTTCAAGTGGTCCAAAGCTTATGGCCAGGGGCCGGATGCACAAACGCCGTGTAAATTTACGGTAACGTAAACTGTGCAGTTCCTTGGAGAAGTACCGATATCGCGGCTCTGATTTTGTCACTTTCTTATACTGATCTTCACAAAACTATGGGCAAAGAGGTTTGAACGTCCAAATGATGCATACCCAAGTAATGGACAAACTCAGATGATAAATCGAAGAGTAAAATGTAAAGTTTCCGCGGTCCATTGGTAGCATTCGTGCCTGCAGCTGTAAAATTAACATACTTTTAACTTTACAAAGCTTCTGAGCATCGGGCCCCAGGAGTTTAGACTGCGGTCCCCTATGGAGCAATATTACCGCTGCCGCTGTCATCTCCTGCACGCGCTGGATGGATCTGTTTTTATAGATGCGAATGTGGACGTTTTTAAAGGCAGAATCAATCGTTCCATCTGCCGTGATTGATTCTCATATGTCATTTCTTGCTCTTTTCGGTTTCACATGCTGTCGTTTCGTGTTTCGAGCGTTGAGTGGCGTGGGGACCTTGTGTTTTTTTTTTGGCCCTTGCCTTTTTACTCTCGCGGCTTTTCGTTCGCTTTGAATAATAATAATAATAACTCTGTGCTGTTCGGCTGCTCGCTTGGTGAGCCGAGACTGTCCCGGGGGACCAGGCTGTTATAGCTGGGGAAAATTGCTGGAAATAAGCAACTGATTTCGATACGTTTAAGTGTACTTGAATTGTTTATTTTACTACGTCTGAGCAGCGGCTGCATCCATGCGCCCTAGAGCGGTGTGCCCCATGCTTTCCTTATGATGTAGCTATATGTATTTATAGGTATATATGTATACTGTATGAGCGGAACTCGTATGGGTCGTGTTTATTTAAGAATAATTCGCCGAGTTCTTCATTTCTCCTATTTTGTAAGCATTGTATTATTTTTACAATCAGTACTCCAGTACAACGTGAAGGTGATAAACTGAATGTATTATTTACGATAGGAGCGTATAGCCTCGCACTGTGTGGTATTCGCTAAGGAACTCTTGTTTATATTATCGATTGTGAGTGTTGCAAGGTGNTTGTATTATTTTTACAATCAGTACTCCAGTACAACGTGAAGGTGATAAACTGAATGTATTATTTACGATAGGAGCGTATAGCCTCGCACTGTGTGGTATTCGCTAAGGAACTCTTGTTTATATTATCGATTGTGAGTGTTGCAAGGTGAGCAGTTGTAATCAAATACTTGCTCTCCTACCGTCTAGAAGTCTGCACTGTATGCATTACATTTTATGTGTAAGCTCTTGCGTTGGTGCGCAGATATGCAGCTAAATTATTTAGTATGTAAGGTTGCACTCACTCTCTCTCTCCCTCCTGTGCTCGAGTGTAATCCAATGAATCCATTGCTGCTGCTCGGCTGCTGCTGCTCGCTCTTGTGATCACACTCGGGCGCTGCTTCTGCTGGGGGCCTATGACTCTGTGTTTGTGGGTCATACCTTTCTTATTGAGTTACATGGAAAGTAAATTTTTGTAAGAGTACCACATTACTGGTGTTAGTTTTAGGAGCATAAAGTTTCAATGTTGTTATTAAAAAAGAGAACGTTTTCACTTGACATCGCCTTAGAGAATGCAGTGATTTTGAAAATAAAATTACCACCACTCAAGCTTCGGTACCTCTCGGTCTTACATTCGTGGTGTAAAGTAGGCATGGTTGGTGTCCTCATGGCTGCTTGCAGTTCACAGTCTCTTACGTGCAGGGATTGCTGAGTTGTCCGTGCGTCTCTTGACACGTGCAGTTTGCTGCCTTGAGAACCTCTGCTGTCTGCGGCATTGTAGGGCGTTTGAACGGAGATCACAACAGGCTTGTAAGCTTTATGACTTATTTGAAGCTGGCTCCAGTAACTACTTGCTTTTCAGTACCATTTGTGAAATTGCATGCTAGCCACAAACATACAAGCGTTAGTGGAGCCTATGTTGGAGTAACATGAACCAATATATGTGCGTGTATGTGCGGTCTGTCCTAACGCGCCAGGCAACACATGCAGAAGCAGCGCACATGCCTGGTCCCGAGCAGTGGCAACACTGAGAGCGGTGTGGCTTTGGAGCTAATGCAGTGGCGGCTCGTGCCTCTTTATATGGGTGGGGCCAGCTCGCTGACATTTCAGTTCAGAGCTTAAATAAAATAATGGTAGCTAGTGACTTGAAAGGGTTGTTGCTGTTATGTATGCTGTCCAAGCAGGGACGTATTCAGCCATTTAGAGGTAGAAAGCTCTCAAGACTTTGACTAGCGTGCATACAGCCTCTTAAGAAACCTGTCCATTATCAAGGGTGAGTAAGGAAAAGACCATCTTCAGTATATTTCATTGCGGGGCCAGAGGGCCGGCTGCCGCCAGCGAGCATGACAGCACTGCACACCCCACACCAGCTACAAGCACACTGAGCTCTTGAGTGACCTTGGCGACTTTGCGTCACAGTTCATTTACAGAAGATAGTTGGGTCAGATTTGAGTGTTTGCGCAAACAAGCCCTTGAATCTTCAGAATTGTGAGGTCATAATTACGTCACGCTACTGTTGAAGCGAGGAATCTTTGGTATTTCCTCAGTGACGTGACGTCACAATTCTGAAAATTTCAAAGGCGTACCGCATACACTCAGATGTGACGTAACTACTGTAGTAAGTGAACTGTTCTTTGCGTGAAGGCAGGGCTGCCAATGGGATTTTTGAGAAACCCACGATCACACTGAAAATATCTCAAAAGGTGACAGAAAATAAGATTTTGACACAACATCTAGAAGTTGAAAAGATTCATGTGCTTCATTTTATACTGCGTATGCCCGACGTCACGAGTTGTATTTCTATCATTAGGATGAAAATAACCAAGATTATCAGAACTGAATCCAACTGGTTGAGCGAAAACCCAAAACTTTGGGAGAAAACCGAAGCTTTGGCAGCCCTGCTTGCCGGCTTGCTCCTTGGGGCCAAGCTCAGCTGGCCCCAATTTGCAGCCATTCATTTGTATAGCAAGAGCTTGATACCGCGCGGCCCGCCAGTCTTTCCTTACGCGCTGTAATTAAAAGGCAAAATGGGGCCGAAAGACACTGGCCCCGCGGCATTTATTTGGCATCGATTCTGAAGAAAACTTTCTTTTCAATGCTGGATTCAGGTAGGGAATTCTTGAAAAGATTATGATTATTATTGAGGATTTATTCTTAGGTTTGCATTTTTGTAATCTTTTATTCAATTTGTTGGTGGGGCCCGGCCCCTCTGGCCCCAGTGCAAGAGCCGCCACTGAGCTTATGTCTCTCCATGAAATGTGTTAGGTAATTTTTGCACCTGCTTCCTGCGCTGAATTACAAAGTACATATATCGTATTCAGTTTTAAATCTATATTCAATGAGCAAATACACCAAATTTATTGTGCAATTATTTTTGCGTTGAACTCTCACCTTTGAGTTTTAGTACATTCCCAGCTAGTGAATAATCTCGAACTTTGTAGAACGCAGCGCGCTGTTTGGCCAAAGGGCGGCGATGTTATCTTCTGTACTGTGGCAAGCTTGGCTTGAGTCACTCCCACTACCAGGTACCTGCTCCTACAACGTCGCTCATGCACACTTCTTTCGCTGTCAGCGGGTAGTGCAGAATGGTAAATCTGCAGTAATTGAGGATGCGAGCTGTGGTGGCCCCGGCTTGTGGATACCAAAGTAGAGGTCCTGCACTGCTCCAGGCCAGGATACATGTAAGTCTGTCCTGACCCAGAGGATGGCTGCTGACTTTACAATACAATATGGCAATGTCGTCAGTCTCACAAATATCGTGGCATGGGGTGTGCAGTACACCCCCATGGTGTGGGCACGAGCCCCCGCCGTCACTCCCGCCACTTGGTAAACGCTGTAGTGCAGAAAAGAGTTGCCGGCAGAAACAACTCAAGTACAATCTTCGAGTAGCAAAATCGAAACGAAATAAGCAGTTGGTCGTTTCTATGAAGTAGTAAAATGTAGATGCCCAACTCAGTACCTACGCGTCAGTCGGTTCATATTCCGTAAAGGGCAACGAAAATTGTGAAAAATCAAACTTTTGGTGGAATATTTTCGATTATCTTTAACGAAATGGTTGTTTGGTTTACGAGCACAAGTTACTCTATATCAGTTGGCCAACGTTAATCTTGCTTCGACTGCACGTAAGTTTTTCTATGCTTGGGTTTGCGTCCTCACTACAGCAGCACCGTGCACCCTTTGCCTGTTCCTCTGCATATGAAGCGATCAAACTAAGTCACTGTGGTTTCAGTTTGTATAGTGTTCATTTGTAAAAATATATAAATATATATATACATATATATAAATGGAGGCAAATATAACACTATTACAAATAAAGATTGCAAGTCGTAGTGTGTTCTAAATTACCTTAATTGAGTGATTTTCCTTGTATGCATGGCACGCTCTTGGCAGTTGTCTTGTCTATCGCCATACATCGCTAGACATGACTGTTGCGCAGTCGTGTCTCTTTAGCCATCAGCAGCAGAAGTGTCGGCAATGAAGACTTTCCTTAAAACTGCACCTGGCTCAAAATTTGGAGTTTCCCTGCACGTAGAATCAAATGACTGCAATAGATAAGGTAACCTAAGCAATACTAGTAGCCAGTTACGTTAACAAAGGCGCATTGATGACCTGAGTTGGAGCGGAACTGCCGGCCGATTGGGCGCCGCTGCAGGTACCACTTGCAGTTGTCGTTGGTTTGTCTGCTTACCATTTATTCATACTGAGTACGCGGAGGACACGTTTGAATGGTCTGTGAAATTAAAACTTCGAGGTTTGATTCCTCCGAAACTGCAGACGGTTGAATCAAGCTCTAGGCGTTGACTCTAACTCGTTACTCTTGAGACCTCGAAACACCCGATCATACTCCGGAAAATGAAGTTTTCCTCCGTCAGCGTTATCGCTTCGCTTCTAACACTTGCAACGCGATTCTAACTAGCAAAGCTAGCGGTAATGTCGGAAGCTTCGCGCAAATCGAGCCTCGAAGTCTTAATTTTGCCGGCAACGTACCTGCATCCTCTGCTTCACTTTTCTAATTTTCGAACAAAATGACATAGACCGCTCCGTTTTCGGACGATGTCGCAAGTGTCCACTCTGTCGATCGTGCTAATGCATGCAGCTAACATGAGTAACTGTATGTGAGTTAGTAACGTGTTAGTTTGTATCTCATTAGTGCTGGTTCACGATGAATAACAAAAAAAATTGTTGGTTCTGGCTTCTGAAACTGCTCCTACAATAGGGCGTCAGGCTTGTGCATGCCTTGAAGGGCGTATGCATGCAGTCAGGTAATGTAATGAGCGGTGGTTCAGTATCTCTGCCATACATACAAGAAACTCTTCTTGCATGTAAGCTGTCCGCAGCATTGCGTAGGGAAACCGCAATAACCACCAGCACTTCAATACTGCAGGAACACAGTGCAGTATTGACTTGGGGTTTTGGACTGCACTGTGGAAATTACGTGTTGTAGCCACATAGGCGGATCCTGCATTTTGTCAATGTAGAACTCGGCTCAGTGGTATGGGCTCTCTGCCTCTGTGACGTCATAGATTAGATCTTCTGTGTATAAACTGGGCCTATACTATGTTGTAATGATGCTCATTTGTTCTAAATATTGCCAGTTTCTCATTTAAGATGCAATTTTCAACAATCCGAAAGGGGGGGGGACACGGCGCCCCCTTAGGTCTAGGAAAAGTGCATTTTAGATTACAAACTTATCGATTTCGGGACAGTGAGAATCACGACAACAGAGTATGGGCCCATTTCATTCCCAGAGGAAATAATTATGACCTCAACGATGCAGAAAGAACATGCGACTGTGTCGGGTTCTACCTTGACAAAGTCCGAGATGTGCCTATGATCAAAAGCACAGACGGCGAACGCAGGTTGGTTTGCTGCAAGGCGTAAACACACGGCAAGCACACACAAGGGGCGGACCACATGCAGATATGCTGCACGTGTAGCTGTATCATTAGGAGCTCTGCAATGAAAACAGAATAATTGCTATCAAAGCGTTGCAGGTGTTGCATCTAAACGTTGCAGGTGTTGCATCAAAACGTTGCAGGTGTTGCATCTAAACGCTGCAAGTGTCCCATCTAAACGTTGCAGGTGTTTCATCTAAACGTTGCAGGTGTTGCATCAAAACGTTGCAGGTGTTGCATCTAAACATTGCAGGTGTTGTATCTAAACGTTGCAAGTGTTGCATCTAAACGTTGCAGGTGTTGCATCTAAACGTTGCAGTGTTGCATTAAAACGTTGCAGGTGTTGCATCTAAACGTTGCAGGAGTTGCATTAAAGCGTTGCAGGGGTTGCATTAAAACCTTGCAGGTGTTGCATCAAAACGTTGCAGGTGTTGCATCTAAACGTTGCGGGTGTTGCATTAAAAGGTTGCAGGTGTTGCATTTAAACGTTGCAGGTGTTGCATTAAGATGTTGCAGGTGTTTCATCAAAACGTTGCAGGTGTTGCATCTAAACGTTGCAGGTGTTGCATTAAAACGTTGCAGGTGTTGCATTAAAACGTTGCAGGTGTTGCATTAAAACGTTGCAGTTGTTGCATCTAAATGTTGCAGGTGTTGCATTAGAACGTTGCAGGTGTTGCATCAAAACGCTGCAGGTGTTGCATCTAAACGTTGCAGGTGTTGCATCTAAACGTTGCAGGTGTTGCATCAAAACGTTGCAGGTGTTGCATTAAAACGTTGCAGGTGTTGCATCAAAACGTTGCAGGTGTTGCATCTAAACGTTGCAGGTGTTGCATCTAAACGTTGCAGGTGTTGCATCAAAACGTTGCAGGTGTTGCATTAAAACGTTGCAGGTGTTGCATTAAAACGTTGCAGTTGTTGCATCTAAATGTTGCAGGTGTTGCATTAAAACGTTGCAGGTGTTGCATCAAAACGTTGCAGGTGTTGCATCAAAACGTTGCAGGTGTTGCATCAAAACGTTGCAATCCTTAGTCCCCAATGAAGATTCTGCAACATAGGCCGGTCACAAATGGATAAATATTGACAGCAAATTGGCGTGTCGCCGAGGTTCCGGTCTGACGTTACTGCTGATTAGCTATAAAGCAAATAAAGAAAAAACTGAATTTCACTACAAATGACCATCGTAAAATGTGCCTAGAAAGCATAAAGTCGTAGAATCTACGTCGCAACACAAGAAACACAACTCACCTGAGAAATAAAGGTGTGTTCGATTCGGTGAAATATTGCTTTCGACGCTTGACTTGCTCCAGAACTCCAGACAAAAGCGTTGGCTTTACAGCTCTGAATTGTGCAGAAAGCATTAGAAGTTTCCCGGTCACATACAGCCGGCTGATACATGCATTTTTCGGAGCACTGTTGAGTCTTTGGAATCTCACAGACAACCGATTGCGTGTCGGCGCCTAAAACTCAGTTCAACATATCGAAGCCAGCGCGCATGCGTGGAATGTCGAACAAGTCAGGCCTCGAGGCTCGATGGCTTTATTTTGGCGCCCAATCGAACATGCCCTACAGCACCAACTGAGTGATAAGCAACTGACAACACTACTTTCCATACCGCACAAATCTAGCGTTGTTTGTGTACGTGTTGCGTTATGTAATTACTTGTCCACTTCGGCAGGCCGAGGCCTAGTCGACAGCTCTGGAGCGGATTTCCTAAAGTTGTAGTGTAGACTTTTATCCCAACGGAATGCCAGTGTACACAGGGTAATAAAGGAATTGGACAAATTTAAAATCAATAGCTTTAATGGTTGACTTGCACGTCTGGGGCGTGTCAAACATTTACTTAATAACTTCGTAGAACTCTGCATGTTTTTTTTTTTAAATGGGCAAAATTACCAGTGCCAACAATACAATATTGTATAGAATGAACTATTAATTGATTTGACAGAAAAGTCGGGGCTCGATCAATAAACAATGACAGAATCAGCAATGATTTCATTTAACAAAGATAAGCGGGATTCGAACAGCGTACAATGACAGAATCAGCAATGCAATAATTGATACTAGCTCTACCCGAGAAACTTTCACGGCTTTGCAAGGTCTTTCAGACAGATCCATGAAACGTTCATATTATAACATGGTATACACCACACTTATTCTTCAAGACAGGGACTCGATGTTTGATATATTAAGTCCATCTTCTTGGGTGATGATAATAATATCCAGAATTCCTTGCAGGGGAGGATCGTGGGAGACACACTCCCTAGCCGAAAAATTACACCCAGTCTTCACTGGAAATGAAGCCTTGAAAAAAATGATGCACTGCTTAGGGCCTAGCTTTTGTGTTTCGTTGCCCCCCCCCCTCCCCCTTGAATTTTGCTAGCTCTCCTAGTGCCTACCCCCACATGGTAATTTTCCAGGCCCTAACCCGTTCATTCAGATGAGCCCAGGGGCATAAAAATTATTAAAAAGACCTTGCCCAGCTGCGCAGGACTGCTGACCTCCGCGTATCATTGAACCCGTGGAATATTTATAGGCATATAAGCTAGCAGCACCCGTGAAACGTTCACGGTCTGGCTTAAGTCGCTTCAGATAGATCAGTGAAACCTTCGCATTGTACGAGGACAATTCCCCATCAATATCACAAACAACGCCGAGATTCGATGTATGATATCTTATACGACCAGCCTTTTTATTGATAATAGTTACTGAAGCTGCCCTTGTCGAAGTGGACCCGTGGATTATATTTATAAGTTGCTCTGTCTAACTAGACCCGTGGAATTCCTTTGGCAGTAAACCACGATACAGGCTCCCATACATATATTTCGGGCGTATAAACAATTGAAAAGACCTGGCCTGTGGCCGAGAGATTAGTCACCAGCCGTATCACAGATACGCCAGCTTCCCGAACTCAATAAAGCTCGAATTTTCTTCTATCAGTGATGAAGAGCGTGACACAAAAGGTAGGTAGGTAAGTACTATCGTATTAATACATAGACTAGTGTACCCGCGCTGTCATATAACGACAGCAAATAATTTGTGTTGGTCCTTCTCCATTAATCATGTTTTCCTTCATACAATTGCCAATTTCAAAGATCATCCAGATGAGGGTTCATGGCATCCTACTTATCCTAATTACTGAGCATCAAAACTCTTATTACCTGACATGAAATTAATTCATTACTTTTGCAGTCAGTTCAGCAACACTGTAAAGAATTGATCCGATTTGGTATCATAGCTAGATACCCTAGTGTGTCATATTTGTCCAATAGTTTTTTAGTTATTGAAATATGTTTCATCGACAATTGCATCAAAGTTGGAAAAATAGCTGATGCAAAGAAATCATCTGTGGGAAGAAACTAAGAATCAAGATGCATGAGAGTGCCAATGGAAGCTTCAGATACATTCAGTGCTGCGATTTCAACTTCGGCAATGCAAGAAGTGCAGTTAGACTTGAGGCCGCCCGATACTTTGCCATAGATTCGATGTATGGAAAAGGTAATACTCGGACGAATCAGACTAAGCCTGCGATATCTTCATTTGGGAATTTCAACTGTCCCTAATTAAGATACGCTTGCCTTCTTCTGCAACCCCGCCTATTTTCTACCCATCAGTTTTCAAGGGAGCTTGAGAGGACTACCAGAGCCTCCAACCTGGGCTAATTTCCGCCTATCTGTTTTGTTAAAGCGTGACAGAAAATGGATAAACAAAAAGATAGATACACATCGGTCTTTATGATATTGTAGACTAGCTGGAACCGTGAAACTTTCACGGCTTTGCAAGGCCTTTCAGACAGACCCGTGAAGTTTCATATTTTAGCATGGCAACACCACACTTATTCTTCAACACTGGGACTCGATACCGTATATTAAGTCCATCCTTTTGGTTGATAATCTACTATATAATAAAACACAGTTGTTAGTCGCTTGCTCCCTCCCTTGCTCCAATGTTGGTCCGTCTCTCCGCCACGCAGTTAAGAGTTTAATATGAGAAAATTCATGGCCTGAAAAACAAGCTGGAGATACCATACACAGTCAGCGCTTGGGGTACCGGTGACAAATATAGCTCTGGATCTCCGGCCTCTGGATCCCCAGTATCTGGATCCCCGCTTTCATTGCTGAATGATATCGTAGTAGTTGAATCTTCACGCTGAGTAGACGCCTTTTTACATTGAATTTACATCGCAGCCAAAGTTCGACGCTGGACGTTCAACAATCAGTTGGTATCCCCTATACAGTGAGCCCTGGGCATTTCCAGTGAATTCTTTTGACTGAACTATATTTTCTTAGTGCAGCTTAACGCTTAATCAATTCCAAGCTGATACTCACTCCTTATCTTGCAGGGGGATATTTTGCTGTCGCAAAACTCATGGTTGTACAGCTTGCGTTTCACTAATGGAAGATCAGGCCAGTAGGAATGAGACCTGTAATACAGCAAAACCTATACTGGAAACCGCTACAACAAAAAGCTCAATCACAAAATTTTTGCCGTCATTTTTGACGGCAGGGCCCCATATATAGTCTAATACTAAGAATGACCGTCGTGTGTTTATATATATATTTATATTTTTATTTATTCATAGGTTTCGTGTCACGCTCTTAACGAAATAGGAAAAATTAGCTCTGGCCTTCCTGGCTTCATCAGTTTAATCATCGGCTAAAAGACTGTGTTGATCCTGCCAAGCTTCATAGGAAACTGATAAGTAGAAAATATTCCAGGTTGCTGATGATGGCACTCGAACAGAATATCTGATTCCGGTCTTTCTTTGACAAATTTGAAGTCCACTCGATGCAGATGCATACAGCTTCTCTGAACAATCGCTTCCATCGTGATGTGTACTCTGTTCTGAGGTCTTCTCCATCCAAACTTCGGCCGCCTTTAGTATACACTGATCGTCTTATTTTGACTACATAATTATCGAGGCAAATGGTAAGATATTCTTCAGCGGTCAGCACGAGCGTAAAAACCACGATGATTTCTTAGCAGCAAATAGTTTTCTCCATTTTGGGTTCTTCTTTCAACAGAAACAGTTTTCTCCGAGTGCGAGTTATATGCCACCCTCGAGTATCTTGGATACAGACCTCCATATTCATTAGAAGCAATATCGACTGTGGGCAAAGAATATTGCTAATCGTTAGTAACAATGGATGCAGTTCTTGCTCTTCCAGCTTCTCTTGCCGTTCCCGTGGAGCCTGATATTCATTACTTTACTCTACATCGAAATTATATTTTCTTTTGGTTTGCGATGTACACATTTTGTAGCAAATCAGCGAAGCGTAGAGAAACCAATTTTTCCGGTGCAGTAGACGTAGTAATTATTTATTCCAACTTCTTGGACGCGAAAATTTTGTTATGCTGAAGCTATCTCACTGTGTATTCTAGATACGCAGCGGAAATGAATTTCAGTGATGTTTCAGCACTTACTAATAAAGTTTTCTTTTTTTTTTTGCATGTTATGTAAGGGTGGGAAGGAGTGTGCTGAAGATGAATTAAAATGCACTGCTCAGTAGAAAGCACGTGTCTCTTACGCTAATTTGAGTTGGCCGTCGTAGCGTTGTCCTCTACTGTATATGTATTTTAGTAATGAACGTACATTCAATGAAGAAATATAATCACAAATTTCTTGTGATGAAGAAGTAGCAAGTCAAAGACAAGAAGATTCCGCACCGGCCTATATTAAACAAATTTATGTGTCTATTGTTTTGCGTGAATTTTTTCACGCACGGGTCCACTAGTATTTATATAAGCTTGCAGCACCCGTGAAACGTTCACGGTCTGGCTTAAGGTGCTTCAGATAGATCAGTGAAACCTTCGCATTGTACCATGGCAATTGCCCATCAACTTCACAAACAACACCGTGATTCGATGTATGATATTTTATACGACCAGCCTTTTTGCTGATAGTAATTACTGAAGCTGTCCCGTGGGATATATTTGTAAGTTGCTCTGTATAACTGGACCCGTGGAATTCATTTGGCAGCAAACCACGATACAGGCTCCCAAAGATTTATGCTTAAAAATTTCGGGCGTATAAACAATTAAAAAGACCTGACCTGTGGCCGAGAGATTAGTCACCAGCCGTATCACAGATACGCCAACTTCCCGAACTCAATAAAGCTCGAATTTTCTTCTATCTATTTGTGATGAAGAGCGTGACACAAAAGGTAGGTAAGTACGTAGGTAGGTACTAGCGTATTAATATATAGATAGGTGGTCATAGTTCGAACGGCTTACAGTGACAGAATCAGTAATGAATTAATTTGACAAAAGAAGTCGGGGCTCAAACTATTTTCAATGACAGAGACAGCAGTGAGCTAATTACCAAAGAAGTCTGAGCCCAAACTATCTATAACGACAAAATCAGCAATGAATTAATTTCTGGAAAGTAAGTCGGGGCTCGAATGTCAGTCAGTGTCAGAGTCAACAACGGCCCGACTCCAAGGGCGCCAGCTTCGCTCAGGTAACAAGCGTCCATGGATGGAGAACGGCGCGCGGAACACGAACAGCGTCAGCCAGCGCGCCGAGAAAACCAGGTTCCGGCTGTAGCCACGGGCGAAGCAGCTTCCGAGGGCGACCAGATGACAGGAACCGCACATAAGTTAAGTTGGTCATCACTAGAGCAAGTGATTCCTGCCAGCCCCCCGAATATAGAATTAATCTGAACTTCACTTGAATTTGAAACAATTATTGTGAACTATTAATTTAAAGTTAGCAGTGAAATCTTTTCAAATAAGTGATCCATGAACCTTTATTCTTTTAATACTGTTACTATCAGCACAGAATATCACATCAGGTGAGCCGAAAGGATCAAGTAAGCAAATGATGCGTAATGCATGAATATCGCAAGCACGACAACTCTATGTCCAATCAAATGCTTAATTTCAATAGTCAATATGCCCATATTTCAACCACTGAACGAAATCTGATAAATTCATTGACAGTACTGAAAGAGATTTGCCGATTAGTAGGTGTTATATGCTTATACCCACCTACGACTTCCATAAAAAAGGGCAATGGGGAACGTAGGTGAGGTAATAGGAAGCAGCTGCAGTACTCGGCTCCTCCACGGTCCGGAACTTCCCAATAGTCCCCTGCTGGTACTGTTTTAACAAATATAAGTGTGTTTTGTTTACGACTTGTAACATCGATTGACGATTAGTAAATTTCATCGTTCTAAGATGACGGTTTTTATTACTTGAAATAGGAATTGACATATTTGCTGGTCGAGGAATGAAAAAGTTCGATGCTCACCTTCTCAAATTGGTAGTCAACCAAAATATAGACGAGTGACGCATTGCATCAGGCTAAGGATAGTGTAAATCTGAGAGGTGCCACAAAGTTCAGAGAGAAATATGTAGAAGAAGGAGATCTCAGTTCAAGGGACGTGGCCTGAAGAAAGAAGTTTTCATTTCTAGGGAGAAACTCCCGTTAAGTTTCAAAGACCAGTAAGTTCTCTACAGCCAATTACAACTGCACGAATGTAGACACATTTCCTGGTTCCGTGACACCACTTACATTAGTGATTAAGCACTACAAAGTCAACTTTGATTGCACCCTCCACTGGAACTCCGCTCTCACTGGTTCGTGCGGCAGACATATGTAGATCAACTCGCCCCGGAGCTCTGATGACTGGTCGCTAAGAACTATGGCGCCGAAACAGAAGGTTCAACGACCAGCCACCCCCCCATACCCTAAGGCAGGTACCCCCACATTAACTATGCGCACAAGCAAATGCGCTGATTCAGCGCGCCGAGTACCTTGAGAAAGACTGCGCCTGGCGTGGGGATCGATCCCGGGTACCTCGGCAGCGAGGTACCCGCGCCATGTCCGCAGCTACCGTGGGTATATATATGCATACATATCGCAATCGGCCGACAGACACACTTAGCTAAAGTGGAAAGAAGATACAGGCCTGAGAGTAGCGCATACACTGAATGTCATCTCGCTGCTGATGCCCCTCGGGCAGGGGGCACAGCACTTCCACCATTCGAAGAAGTCAGTCGATTCGGCAGAATGCGATACGAATGCTTCATTTGATTAGACGGCTCCGAAATTTCCGCCTATTTCTAGGGCCCGTGGATGTTTCGAGTTGCGATGCACAACTATTGCGGTGATAACTGAATATTTCATTACTCAAGTGATACAATTGTTAGCTTTGCTAATAAGTAACTGTGATACCCCACCGAACACGAAGTAAGAGTCGTTACCGCAACCAATCAGAGCGCGACCCGACGTCAACGAAAGCCACCGTGATTGGCGGAGCCACACCGAAGAACTCGTCCGACTCCGTAGCCTTGAACTTAGCAAGGGTATGTTAACGCGGTATCAATAATGATTAATTACCAAAAGAAAAACCTATGTAGACACCCGCAACAATATGAATGCAAGATAATAAATAAAGTTGAGCCATTAAAAAGTAACTCGAGGTACCGCAACCTGAGTAAAATAGTGTACTGGAAAGCAAAGTAACGACTGGTAAAGTGCAAATGTTCTCGTCCAAAGTAACCGCTGTTGTCCCAAAAGGGTCGCAACGTAATTGTCAAAATTGTAACTCCATTGCCTCTAGTTTAAAATGCCATCGAGTGATGTCGTAACGCCGCACAAGTCATCTCAATTCGTGGACCTCGATACCGTCTGTAACCCAGCGAACCACATCCATCATCCCAAGATATTTAGTTTCATAATTTTTGTTTCTGAGCAAATGCAGAGTGTGTCTATGGACGATTTCTTGAGGCCCTCAGTCGCGGTGGTTCCGGGCATTTCTCAGGGTAGCGCACTTGGCTCTTTGCTGTTTGTTCTGTAAACAAGTGACATGCCGTCATGGCTGGAAAACATAAAGATCAACTTTAACGACTATGATAGCAATGACTTGAAACCCCATCTTGTGCGACGCACTGAAGCTCGGCAAGTCCCTAAATTTAGGGACTTGCCGAGCTTCAGTGCATGGTGCTCTGCCTGCAGTACGAAGCTGAATGCGGGCAAGACTAAACTAAACCTGTGATTGTCTGTCTGGCTCGCACAATTACCCCAGGAGCCGCCTCTGAAGATAAATGACTCTCTATTTCAGGGGTGTAGCTCTTGAAATTCTCGTTGCCCTCTTTGATGCGAAGCCTACGTTTGAGCCGCATATCAGGCCTCTTGTGCAACGTGCTCGAGTAGGATTGGGCTCTACCGTAGGTAAATGCAGTGTTTGGTAACGATTATAAGCTTTAAAACGACACCAAGATTAATTGTCCAGACCCTTGCATGATTGAGCACAATAACCCATAGGTCGGGGTGCGAAAAAGTCGTTGGTTCACTTCGAATGTAAAAAAAAAAAACATGACATTTTTATCCTTTTATCACATTTTTAACATCAAGATTTACAAAATATGATACAAACATAGTAAAGAAACATGTTTTATCACATAACCAAGGGCTGCTAATTTCCAACATCCTATAAGCAGCAACCGATTCGACATAGCCACCTCCTCTGTCCAAACATAGTCCACATCGCCGGCGCATGTCACCAACTCCTTTGCTGATGACGGGATTATACCTGAGGATATCCACTTCTCTGCGAATACGATCCCGCTATTCTTCCAGGTGCTGTGGCGATCAATCTTGGGCTTAGAATGTAAGTGAGTTTAGCCTCGTATCTTGCCCTTAAACGCACGCATCAGAGAGAAATGATTAAGGGCACGTACGATTACGAGTTAAAAGTAAGCATTCCAGACTCGACTTGTCCGAAACTTCAGGCAGGTGCTGTAGCTTCGACCTGTTGAAATAAGTTTCAGATATGGACCTTATATCGGTTACCTTTGAGACTTTCAGAAACTCAATCTTGTTCCTTAAATTGGAGTTTTTAGCCGGCTCGCCGTCAATAGGTTGCTTGAAGCACTTCTAACGCGATTCGAAGTTGCAAAGCCAAAGCTTGTGTCGGGCGTTTTGGATAAGGCAAGCCTCGAAGGCTCATTTTGTTGCCCAATCGAACACGCCCTACGTGATGAATTTACCGATCGCCTTCTGAGTTTATTGTACGTCGGGTGGCCCGATCGTCAGTCGAGGCTTCGCTCAACTATGACAAAAATTACTAAGCGTGGCTACAATGAAAACTTTACAGAACTGACAGAAATACGACAAACATGGGACACGTTATGCATCAGTATCCGTGTTACACCATCTCTAATAGTCAATAAACATTTGCAGCAGCGCAATACGTAGGCAAGCTGTTGCCATGTCAACACAATGCCTGGTAGCCATGGCAACGCTTTGTGCCGCAACTTTGTGCTGCCGTAGACACAAGTTGCAGGGCACCTCTGGCAGTCTCATTTCTAAAGCCGTTTTCACAAGTCAGTCGTATCAACACGTTCGCTCATCCATTTGTGTTGCTAGGCCCTAGAAATAACAGAAAAGTATGCTGCTGTTTGAGCATTATTTAACTCCTAAATTTTGAAAAATATAAGTAACTTGTCCAGTGACACAGAGGGGACTGATTTGACGATTATTATTTTAATAACTTTTTGTGTGGTGCACAAAGTTGTGCTGACAACGACACTACCAAACATTTCGACGAGTGAATGCGTTGAAATGAATGACGTGTGAACTCGTCTATGGGAGTATAGTCAGTTCTCAGAGCCTTAAAAGAAAAGGGTTAATGCTCGTAGTTATTATATTTAGGTGACTAAATTAGTTCCACTGACCAGAGCACTGTCAGCCAGTTATGCAAGCCAGCGGTTCACGGTATACTTTGTGCACACAGCGCTGGGGGAGGTGGCTATAGGGGGCAATTCACGAGAAGGTAACCGATGCACACGCAGCGGGAGGTCAGGTCCCCCTCAGCTCACCCCTTGCTGGGTGCGTTCGCTGTTGTCAGTACCAAGACAGCGGCCCTGTTGCTGCTGTGATGAGTGTGGTGCGGCGCCCTAGTGTCGCCAGCTCTGTGGTGTCAGACTACAGCGGGCCCCGACTCACGGAGGACGATGTGGCAGGTGAGAGGAAGCAAGAAGCGCACGTGCTCTCATGATGCGCGTGTTGCACGTACGGTGCGTCACATTATAGACACTGCCGGCCAGTACTGTTACTTACTTACTTACTTGATGATACTTCGGACGAGGTCCAGGTGGCGTTATGCACGCAACCCATCTTGCGCAGAGGTGATGCTGCAGTCCGTGACCAGCGGTATGCCTAACAGCGAGTTATCCCCACAGTTCACGTAGCCGCTTACAACAGGTTTATCTGGCACTTTCAGTAAGTATGCGTCCAGCAAGTTTTTAAATTTCACAGTTTCTGTACCGGTGACATTTCGGATGTGACGTGGCATAT
>LQNS02278091.1:30989578-31006786 GCA_001587735.2 Parhyale hawaiensis | reverse complement strand
TAAGTCGATACAGCGAATAAGGTATTTTATGTCACGTAGTTTGCATTTTTTATACTGTGACTGTTCTTTCTTGTTGCCCAGATGCATTGCTCACCTACGGTTAGTTGAATAGACCAGCATTTTATGCCAGAATCGTGCAATATTATTGTGATATAATTGAGTACAAATTGTAGAGTAGTGCAATATAGTGATAATGGATTTCAGTTGCAGAAGCAAACGATTCTACCCTGATTGTTAGCCTATTATGTTGATATTATCTCATGATCAGCACTATGAATGCTTTTATAACCACAAGTTGCATTTTTGCTGAAAGGGAAATACTGATAGCTTAGGTTTGGCTAGTTTGTAGAAGTTAATGCGTTCCATAGAAATTACCTTCCCTTCATGGTACATCTGTAGGCATGTTTAAGTTTTTCGTATGAAGACTACCTAGTAATTGAGCTCCATTACGTAGTGAAAATTAGAGTGAACGATGTATAGACCCTATGTGCCGAATATCCCATAAGCGATTGTTACGCTTGCAGTTGGATATGTTCTCAGTTTTAACTGTAGTTACTTATAAGTTTTAGAGAACAATTGTAATTTTCTTGAGAACAATAAAGGTTTAAAGGTTTAAAATCAAAGCGAATTTAATAATTCACGTAATAATATGTTCGAATTAAGCCAATAACATAGATATAATGTCATCTGTTCTTTAATGATGAATGTATGATCATGGAAAATTCGTCAAGGGTAATCATTTCACCTAGCAGTGGAATGTTGTCAGTAGCATCTATAGTCCGATGTCTTCACAGAACGTATCTTTCGTTGAAAGCTGTCGTCCGACTTGATAGCCGGTTCCCTTTAGAACACTCAGTAACTTTGTAATAGGTTTGTTGAAATATGGTGAACACGCTGGTCACTTCATCGAAAAGAGTTCTAAGAAGCGTAATTAGTGTTAGCATTCCTGAAATTTTGTTAGCTCCATGCGAGGCAGTATTGTCTTCCAGGAATATGAGCTTTCTCTTACATAAAGCTCTCAGTTTCTTCGACCACGGCTGAAAATTGTCTTTCATAAAGGGAACGAGGTTTAAATGTCATCTTAATTACGTTTGGAACTTTCAAAATATCAGCCAATGTATCTCCAAATATATCAGTCCGACACATGACTCCGCCTCTTCCTTGCTGGCGTCACAAACGATAAGTACGATTTCCGCTATAGAACCCATTTGGTCCATCTAACTGGTATTCATTAGTAAAGAGTACTTTTGAAATATCTATCGTGTTCTGCCCAATCTACAATATATTATTTACGAACTGCCTTCAGAGGGCGTTGTAACAGAATTTTATGCTGTTACTAACTAGCTTCACGACGCGACACGTAGTATAGATTTCGAAACACCTTTCCTACTACAACGTTTAAACACTGCTCGAGTAGCCAGAGTCGGGTTCTTCAAACATTCTTCGTTATACGTGCCATGTACCCTTGGAAATAACCTTCAATTAACTCCTGTCAACCTTCGCGCAGATAGCAGAGAAGACTGCATTTTTACAAAAAAAAAAACTCGATCATTATAATTTTCTAGGTTATTTCTCGTTTTCTGCATTTTGCAACGAAGGTGGGCTTCTTAATTAATACTAAATCCCGTTTTAACTTGGCTAATAACTTAGGACTGTGAAATTGTTGCTGTTTCAGAATTATGGACGCCGTTTGTTTACATCAGCGCAAATCTAATTCACTTTACTGCATCATACGCAGTCAGATATTACCATCAGTCAGTATGTAAGTCTCGTTATTGGAACAAAGAGCAAGGCATGTCTTTGTAGTGCGGCCAAACACTGACCTAATTTCAAATTCTTAAGATGTTTAGGTTTACGCTAACCCCTCTAGAAAAATGTAGCACGCTATTTTACCGCCAAATTACCTGAGATTATCCGAAAGGCAAGAGTTATACCATAAGTTAGGAAATCGAACCAAGTGGTCACCAGCCAGGGGTGTGAGACAAATTTAAGACCAGCTAATGAGTAAAAGTACAGAGCATAAGATAGCGAACCGGGTCCTGCAGCAAATGTGAATGTTAATCATTGCCTTCTTTAGAAAGTGACATAAGACAGTTAATTACACAACTAAAGCACTCTGAGAGCTCAGGCCTCCGCCAAGCAAGGTAGTGTTAATGGAAAAAATCAAATCGGTCCTGAAGGCAGGATTTCATTTTTATCATCACCAAAATTTGGTCATTTGTATTCTTTGGAGTAATAACCAGGACGACGAGATTAAAGCCCTGCGCAGACGAGCGACATCTTCGGTGGTTTCGACGACTTGCTGCGACATGTGACCGCACATGCAGCAGCGACAGTTGCTCGCAGTTGTAATGTTTTAGGGTAAAATTATGACAAATTGCTCAAAACACAGGAAAGGTAAATAAAAATTTAATAAATTTTATTGCTTGTTTACAAGCCATTTTTTTCGCTTTGCATAGTACTCAGCGACTGAATGTTTTGAAGGATCTTGTAACTTGCAAACGAAACTTTGACATGTAGCTACGTTCTCTACTGGCTATCATCGTTGTAACCCGAAGACAAATTCATTTTATACTTTTGACATTGATGTTGGAATTGCTACCAATAAAAGCAAAGTTTTAAGAATACCTGTTGCGTTACGTACGTAGTAGTGAACAGATAACAGGGAAAAATGATCAGCAAGTTGCTTTGTATTGCTCAAAAGCTACGAAAAAGATTGACGTACATAGATCCATCCTGCTGAATAATCTGGGCCTTTCGAGCAACATTTCGACGAGTCTGATAGAGCATTTGTTCGCGAAATGCCACAATCGACAATTTTTGTCTCTCGTTTGCATTGGGCTTAACGGGGGACTCAGTGGGATTAAAAAAAACTAAGCAGTGACCCGATGTTGACACAGGACGTCACATCGTCGAATCGGAGTACTTGGGGTGGAACCTCAGGTTTTCACTGGTTGTGCTCTCAGTTCAAACCAAAACTAAAAGTAGTGTCATATTCCTGACGTAACTGAAACCATTTCTGTAGGACCGTTATTGATCAAACTGCCTGTAACTTAATTTGCACTTTACCGTGTTGTGTGTATGGGCGCAGATCAAGTAGCTAGCCAGTCAGGAGCTGGGGGTTGAATGGATTAAGTGAAAACATGGTGATTTGTTGAAAATATTTTTGGAGAGCATTATGAATTGAATATGAAGTGTAATAGTAGAGACCGGATTTAAAGGCACAACTTGGAAAAGGCATTAAAGACATAAAGGCATAAAAAATATATGCCTTTATATACATAAAGGCATAAAAAATATATGCCTTTATGGATAATAGCATACCATAAGAGGCGGAGTTTGCCGTACCGTGGAACCGCTTGTATTGAGATATAGATTAGATTAGATAGGCGGCTGTAGACGAACCAAAGGGCCCATTCCCAAAGAGACACCGGAACCTATGCCCCGGCCCTCTATGAGCTGTTGCCATTGTGTTAGTAGGATATATAAGACTGGAAAAAAGAAAAAGAAAAAAGAGAAAAAAGGGCAAGAACCCCAGCCAAAGAGACGGTCATGAATGCACGCAAGCACGATCAAGAGCCGCTGATATGCGGAGCTTACAAATGTCAGGCAAAGTAGCTGGAGCGGGAGAGGGAAAAAGACGGATTAAGGTGACCTAGGTAGCTTTGGTCCCTAAGAACTTGCAACTCCTGGAGGAGGAGTTCTTAGCTGTGGAGGATGTCTCTCCCAATGCATGTCAAGACGATTTTTAAACGCGTTGACTGACTCCACTCTACCAGCGTAGGAGAGGAGTCTACTGCAAACGCTTACTATAAAATATGGAAAGAACTGCTGATTTAAGGTCGTTCTTCGAGCTTTATGCTTGAATTTTTGACCGTTGTTTTGCAAGTGATCATTGAGGTCTCTTTCAAAGAGTCCCGTTGTAGGTACGTCGTTGAAGCCACTCAAATACTTGAATGTTTCTATTAGTTACCCCCTGAGTCACCTTTGCTCAAGAGAGATCAGACCCAGTTCTTTTAGGCGACATTCATACGATTTGTTTCTCAGCTGAGGTATCAATTTCGTTGCTCTGCGTTGGACTCTTTCCATGTTATCGATATCTTGACACAGATGAAGCGACCAGAATTGGACAGCAAATTCTAAGTGTGGCCGCACTAATGCCTTGTACAAGGGAATGATGACGTCCTTGGACTTGTATTCAAAATTTCTGGAGCTGAATCCCAGTACTCTGCTTGCCATTTTCACACTCTTGTCAACTTACTGTGTTGTAGTTTGTTTGTAATAGTGATTCCCAAGTCACGTTGTTGGATAACAGCAGCCAATACCGTCCCGTTCATTTTCAATGGGGTTGAAGGGTTTACAGCCCTATGTGCATTACTAAGCATTTGTCGACATTAAAACTCATCTGCCACGTTGTGCTCCATTCCATGAGGTGGTCAAGGTCTTGTTGGAGCTCTGCTCTTTTCGTGGCAGGATGACATAGTTTAGTATCATCCGTAAATTTACTGATGTTACTACGGATGTTAAGATCGAGATCGTTGATGTAAATTGAGAACACAGGTGGGACAAGCACGCTACCTTGTGGAACCCCTGATGATACCTGAGTCCAGGAACTCGTCTCTCCTTCAAGATTGACTCGCTGTTGCCGACCCGTGAGCCATGCCCGGATATCTCGGAAATAGTCTCCCTGGATGCCATGGGCTTTCAATAGCCGTTGATGGGGGACTTTGTCGAAAGCTATTTGGAAGTCTAGATACACAAGATCTATACCATTTTCTTCATCTTTAATATCTGTAACTATTGAGAAAAAGTCCAATAGGTTTGTTAAGCAGCTTCTTTCATCTCGGAAGCCATGCGAGAGTCGGATATGAGCTGATGTATGCTCAGGTGATCAGTGATGCGCTTTTTTAAGAGGCGTTCGATGGTTTTGCTGACGACCGATGTAAGACTGATTGGTCGATAGTTGTTTGGGCTTTTCTTATCCACCTTCTTATATATCGGGATCACAATAGCTAGTTTCCAATCGCGCGGAACTTCTCCCGTTCTTAAGGACCGATTGAATATTTCGAGCAGTGGCTTCAGGATAACGAGCCATTTCCCGTAGTACACGAGAAGTAAGATTATATGGGCCAGTGGATTTGTACACATTTAGGTGGGTCAGTTCTCGAAAGATCTCGATCTCCGTGAAAACACATGTTTTTTGTGGGAGCAACTTGCATCGGTACTGGTTCAGGGATATTCGCAACATTTTCAATAGTAAATACAGAGGTGAAATAGTCGTTCAGTATTGTGGCTTTGTCTCTTAGGTTATTTGTGATTTCACCGTCAGGTCTCTTGAGAGGGCCTATGGATCTTTTTTGAGTCGTCTTTCATTTACAAATTTACAGAATACCTTTGGGTTTCGTTTTGCCATAGCGACTACGGAGACTTTTTTTCCCTTTTGTAGCCCTGACTATTTTCTTTACATCCCGACATGCACTTTTGTGACTGGACCTCTTCTCTTCTGTTGGATTACGCTTTCAGGTTTTGTAACGCTCTTGTTGCCTTGCAATGCAGTGTTTGACTGTCCGATTCATCCAGAGGGGATCATTAGTTTCATTACTGATACGAACTCGTTTATTTGGGATGTATCGTTCAGCTGCTCCCAGGATGCTCGTCTTCAAAATGTGGGAGCATTGTTCAACACTGGCGTCTCTCATAGGTCTTTCGAAGTCAGTTATTCCTAATTCAGCTACCATTCCCAGAAAATTTGCTCGTCGACAGTATGGCAGCTTGAGACGATTCGCACTAGTGGTGAATTCATTGCCAGTTTTGAGAATAAATTCAATCATGTTGTGGTCTCCAAGCCGGTCTAGGATGGCTAGGTCAGCAATTTCACAATCAGGAGTGGAGAATACCAGATCTAGAGTATTACCGTATCTCGTGGGTTCTTTAACGTGCTGAGTCAGGTGGTGGTGGCTGATGAGCTTGAGCAGTTTACTGCCTGGGGCTGGGCTGCGCAAGGTACTCCAGTCAATTTGAGAGAGGTTGAAATCTCCCAGTAGAATTGTTTCATTCGAAGAATTCAGTGCATTATTGATCTTGTTGTAAAGTGCTGCATCAGTTTCGGCGGTACTGTGAGGGCTCCTATAGGCGAGCATAATATTCAACGGTTGTCGAATGCCAAGGCGAGAATGGGCAGTGATAAATTAATATTCTTTAGTCGCTGCAAGACCCTTACAGAGGAAATTGAGGTGTTCCTTGATATATAGGATTGAACCCCCTCCTCTACCTGTTTCTGTGGGTTGGTCTATGTTGAACAGTTTGTAGCCTCTCAATGCAACTTCCGCTGCAAGACGCTTGTTTGAAAGGTTGATCCAAATTTGACTGAGTGCGATAACATCATATACAAGAGTGGCTGCTATAGCTTGCAGTTCATTCATCTTGTTTGTTGTGCTCTGAACGTTGCCAAATAAGAATTTGACTCTAGTGTTTCCATTGCTTCTCACAGTCGCTGATACGCTTAAAGTGTACGATTGTTGGGGAAAGATTGGGGGCGTCAGAACAGCATGATTATTATCAGTAGCGGTGAGAGCGCCTGCCTGTAGTTAAGCAAGGGAAGAGTTTTGTATTCCGGCTTGACAGTTGCCAGATTGCTTTACGTCCGCAGCTATTTGGCGGACAACAGGACGTTTCCCTCCGAGTTAGCCTTACTTCTAGGTATTCTGGTTTGAGGTGGTTGACTAGAGTTCATCTTCGAAGAAACGTTTGTAGCATCTGACTTCCGAGTAGTGCGATTCCCTTCATGCGTTGGTATGCTTGAGGTTCTTGAGTTTTGATCATGCTTTTTGTCTACTGGTATTGGAGACTGTGTTTTTTGCTTGGAAACGCCTGCTGGACTCGTGCGTTCAGTATTGGATGAATTCCGATCGGTTTGGCGAGGCGTTGGTAGGTTATTGTACATCAGTGCCTTCAGACATATTGCAGTTCATCGGTACGAGGGTAGAGATGATTGATGGTAGGAGAGATGGAGGACCCAGGCGTGACATCTGCACTGATTCATCAGGAGTTAGAGTAATTTCCTCCTCGTCCGTGAGAAGCGTGCCGGTGATTATTGTGCCACCTTTTCCCGTAGGATCCCCAACCTTTGCCCCACTCGGGGGTGAGATGCGAGGATTACATGGGACGGCCGCAGAGATATTGGGTGCCGTTTGCTCCATTTCTGGTAAATCGGCCGAGGGAGCGTGAAAATGGGCTGGGGGACGACGAAGCTGCTCAGTGCTGGGCAAAGGTTTTGTGTACAGGCCACTTTCCAAAGCAGCAGTAGCTGAAGCAGCCGCGCCGAGCAGCAATTGTCCGAGGACTTGGTGTCCAGCGCCATTCAACTTAACCCCATCTGGTGAAAATAGTCTCCACTTGTCTTCAAACAAGGGAAATAGGCTAATAAATTGGAATTTATTTGTCGCTCTCTCTTTTTTACGGCCCTGTTGATATAGCGGATCCTAGAGTCTAGGCGATTACGAGCCCTAAGATGGGGCAGAGTACTTGTCAGAGTTACATGCTTCGTTTTCTTTTTGACAACGGTAATGAGCTTCTTAATGAGTCGCGACTGATATTCGGAAAACATTCACAGATCATTAGTTCCAACATGGATGATGACATGATCCATCTGTTTGCAACGGAGGTCCTTCAAGATAACAGTAATACCAGAAGTGGAAGCTTGAGGTCTGCAAATTACTTTTCGATCCTTGCAGCCCCTTTTAAAGGCATGATACTGCCCTTTGATTATTTTGTCTCCAATGAGAGAGGTGTTTATCGCTCGCTGGCCAGGAATTGCAACAGGATCTCGTTCCCTTTCGAGGCTTGGAGGCTGAACAAAACTCTCTAACTTCTTGTGGCCACGTAACTTGTATGGATCGCGTTGCTCTTTCTCACTCACAGGTTTAATTTTGGGACGAACCGCTGTTGCTACATCATCGTCACCATCTTCAAGAGCAGAAAACCTATTCTGCACTTTTATAGCATTTGTCTGCAGTTCTAAAAGTACGCCACTCAATCTCCTCTGTGATTTATTGCGCATGACGGTTTTCCACGGGGAGGAAGATAATCGCAAGCGAGTTTCACTCGTAGCCATGTCCTCAGTAGGTATTGGGCGTTGCTCTACTTCGGCTTGCTCTCGACGCAACGCTTCGCGATCGCATCTCAGTTTCTCTATCTCAGCCTTAAGAGTCTGTATATAAGAGCAGAATGTACATGAGTGTAGCTCCAGTCCTTCGTAAAAAATTAACTCTTTTGCAAATTCCGAGTGGCAATCTTTGCAGTGTCTCACTTTGAAAGAAAGAAAGAAAAGAGAAATGGATAGTTACGGGTACTCGGGACGGGACGTCAACGTATAGACGCTTGCCCTGCCGGAAGGGCCGTCACTACAGCTAAAGCAACAGATTCAAGCAAAACCGTGCCTACTAGATTAAATTAAATTAACGAACATTGGAAAGAAGTTCTCTTATGGGAAGTAAAACCTACCTATGCATTATAACGCAAGAACGTATACTTTATATCACTAGAGAAAGGACCTTGACAGCAAGGAGACCATATCTGTGGCGATATAGAATTGCGATACCGAAGTATAAAATTTACTGCCTTACATTACAGAACAATGTACATTAGTAAGCTACAAGTTCGCTAATTTAACAAAGTAATAACTTTGTATCCTTAATCACGCTAAATAATGTTTCAACAATGAGAAGTGATCATAGGTAAAAGAAAAACATCTACATCTCGGTAATCGATAGAAAAATGCTAGAAGTAATTAGTTAAGAGCCAAGAAAAATACTTTTGATTCAAAACTGCACAGAATTGTTTGCAGATTACAAGTACCATAACATATAGTGAAACGCAAAAGAAACTAGCGAGCACTCTAAGAGCGTATACCTCCTTCAAGCAAGGCAACGGTAACAGAATACATAGATTGGTCGTAAAACTATGATTTTCTTCATATCACTAGCAATCTCTAATCACTTGTGTCTTTTGATAGTATTAACAATTTCTGTTATTTTCATGGAGATTGAGGAATGAAATTGCCCTGCATACAGTAAATAGTTTAAATGTAGCAAATTTCAGATACATCGCGTCTTCTTACGAAAATGTCATGAAGGTAATTCGTGAAGCCATCGAAGGGAAGAGAATCGGGGTATCCATCGACGAAACCTCCGATAACAATTCAGTGGCGTGTTATTGCCAACGTATTGTAATTATTGGAGTCCTCGGGAAGACGCAGCCTGGGAAATCTTTCTTTTAACCTCGGCAGTCGTTGAGCATACAAACGGCACTACAATTGCTTAACTCATCAATCTTCGATGCAGCTAGCATGACCCCTTGAAATCTCGTGCGACTCTGTCCTGCTCTTCGCAGCGGATGCAACTCCGTATATGAAGAGGGCTGCACGGTCCCTAAGGGTTCTGCATGCCAAAATTATACATGTAACCTGTTTGGCCAATGGAGTCCACATGATTTCCGAGGAGGTCAGGCGTCTTCTTACCGTCAGTCGATGGTCGCATTCCGAATGGCAAGAAATTTTCCTAAAGGCTGCTGCGCGACTACCCTTTTGAAAGAGCTCAAGCCGAAGCTGGCGCTTCCTCCTCAGCCAGTTCTGACTCGTTGGGACCTTGGAAATCTGCTGCTGTCTGTTATGCAGACCACTACGTGGACTTCAATCAAGTGGTGTCTCTTATGGACGACAATGAAGCCGCAACAATTCAGATTGTGCAGGAAATTACGGGCAGTGATGAAGTCAAAAGTACCTGGCCTAAGTGAAAGCTCACTTTGCTCGTGTCATTAACATGTTGTATTGCAATTATTCTAGAAACCCGTGTATCGAAAATGCATGAGGCATTGAACGAGTTTGACTCTGTTCTTCATCATTTAAGATCTGCCCCTGGAACAACTGGTACTGCTGTCAAATATGTAGAAGTGTCAACCAGTCGATGCTGCCAACGAAGGACTCGTCGAACTCCTTCAGATTCGAGACATTTCTTGAAAGAAAACTAACAGAGTCCTTACAGCCTAACATAATTAACAGCTTTTTTGTACGCCCCTCCTACTTCCGTAGAAATTGAACGCAGTTTTTCTGCTCTTCAAAATATTTTAACTGATAACGCCTAATCTTACCAATGACAAGCTGAAAAAGCTATTAGTTATTGGCTCATACGAACGTAACAAACCTAAATAAATTATTGAAGCTTTGTACGTATTAGGGCTTCCATCTTCAAAGTTCGAAGTATTATAGCTGCAGTATTATGTAGGTAGGACTTACATCGTTGGACCGTTAGTTACTTTTTTAACTCCATCATTATTAATATGATTGATTCTCATAGAAATTCTTTCATTCTTTATTTGTAGCGATATACACTTTCCTTATATTTATAATTATTTTTACATGATCTACCAGTTAGGTAGGACTTCTTTTCACGTGTCTCTCTTCTTCTACTATCCTACTGTCACTTTTCTTTCGGCAGTCCTCATCAGCCGGCGCTGGCCACTTCGGTGTTCAGTAGGTACGGGAGGCTACAGAGAACGAATGCTTTGTGGTCCCTGTCCAGACCTTCATAAAATACAAAATGATGATGCAGAGAATTGTTGGGTTCTCCTTTACGATGCTTTCACCCCTTAAAATGTCGCCCTCTCTTAAGATCTCTGAGCATGAGTATATCAATGAAGCGCTTCTATTAATCTATTATAGTCCGTCAGCTGAGGAAAATCTACCAAAGAATGCACCTGCTTGACGAATTGCAAGTCTGTCTGCCGCACAAGAGCTACTACAGTTGTTTCGTGAAACTAAGACTATATGCGCTATTCAATGATACCACATTCCTTGGACCAAAGATAAAATTCCAAGCACTAACAGAATGTAAAATAACGTGACTCTAGAATATGTTGTATATTATTTTTCATTTTTATTCACACTTCAGAGGAAATGACAAGAACAAAGATATTACAAGATATCGTATCGTCTTTTCATGCAGTGAACTTACGCTGGTAAACAAGCTTCGAGCAGAAATACGTACTAATATTAAGCTGCGATCTGATTCTCGGTTTGATGGAACAGATTCTTCAAAATCAAAAGTATCTTCCGTAGTAGGATACAGAATTGAATCCCATAAGCAATTCCGACGATGCATTTTGAACCTACAAATTGACAATCAAATCGCACATGGAACAGGGCCCTAATAACTGACGGCGCTATAGATAGAAGACCATTTAAATCCTACACAGTATTATGTAACGCTTGATAATTTCATAGCTCCTTAATTTGATTTGATTTTGCAATTTGGGATGGAACTTGCGAACTACCACGCCCCTCCAGAAACGTACGGGATTATTCAATAAAATTGGGAATAAAATTCAAACGAACAAATAAACGTACGCAAGTAATGCTATGAAATCCAAATGAATATTCGAAATTGTATAACTGCACAGATACTAGAAATTACGAATAAGACCTAAATAGCAAGCACAGAGGCATAATAGCAACTGATAAGTTTATAAAGCAAATATTTTTAGGGCATAAAGGCATAATCTAATTTTAAGGCATAACTGGCATATTCTTAGGACATAAAAGGCATATTTCTAAGGAATACAAGGCATATTTTTAAAGCACAAAAGGCATATTTTCAAGGCATAAAAAGCATATTTTTAACAGCATGAAATCCGGTCTCTAGCAATAAGGTTTCACTTCCAACAAAGAAGAAGTTACATCAGGGTGCCATACCTGCCCAGATTTTGCCTCTGATACTGTGAAAGCCTCCACTGTAATTTTCAAATAATTATATTTATAGTTCAATCATTATATGTTTTCTTCCTTTATTAATGTTTTTAAGGGCTTGAAGTTTACATTTGACGTCTTTTGGCGCTACTATATAAAACGCTCATGCGCTGTTCAGCTGCACTGTTCGTCGAATGTGGCGTCACAAATGACGTCACTTTTCGATGTTGGTTCACGTGAGTCCTCCCATTACGCTCTTTGCTGCTTAGTAATAGCAGTTGATTTTCTTGAAGATCCGTCCGCAACTTCTTCAGTTATGGTCTGACAAACATCATGACACACATTAGTCAAGTACACAGACGGATGAACAGAGCCTCACTAATATTTAGTTATTTGTGCCTTCTCGCTTTTCTAACAATTCCTGCAAATTTCATAAAGATGCAATTATAACTCTTAGAGTTATGTTATTCACATACATAAAACAAGCCTAGAGACAAACAAACGGACCAACAGATCAACAAAAAACTGATTATTTGCTCCTAGTAACATATCAAGTAATTCCTGTAAATTTCATCAAGATCCGTTCATAACTTCTGGAGTCATGCTGCAAAAGAGAGGTAGACAAACAAACGGTTGAACGGATCTTCACCAAAACTTAATCATTTGTTCCTCCTACCATTGCTTGCAATCTCTGTAAATTTCGTAAAAATTCGTCCATGACTCTTGTAGTTGTTTTGATGATAGATCAACAGAGAGACAAGAAGTCATTAGCGTTACATGAACTGTTGCTCACACTTTTTTGTAGCCCTTTGGTTTACGTAGGAAGTTATGAGATGAGACTCGTAAAACATTGGTAGCGTACACAGTCTGCATCATATTTTATTTTAAAAATCAATTAATTACTACCTTAATGGCTCTGTACTTTTTCACTTTCAGAGCCATTTTTCACTCTTACTATGAGTAATGAGTAATGTTGAGCCATTATTTAGCTTCGTGTCGCGGAACTGTAAAAGTTCAATTTATCATTTGATGTAGATGAATGTGGCTAAGTCCGCTATTTGAGACATAGTGAATAGTTTCAAAGAACTTGAGACTGACGAAGGCGGTCCCAAATGTGGACACACTCGTTCATTCCTCTCCCCCAAAGTCATAGAGGCCGAGCATGAGGGGGTAGAAATATCATTTACTTATCAGCGACAGCTCTCAAGACTATAGACAATTCTGACAGCAGGCGTTTTCCCTGCTTGCTGAAGGAGCGCTAAAGCCCAATGCAGACGAGCAGCAAAAATTGTCGAGAGTGGCATTTCGCCCACAAATGACCCACCAGACTCGGCGAAGAAGTTGCCTGAAGAGCGAGTTCAGCAGGATGCGTCTAAGCGAATCTTTTCGTAGCTTTGGAGCAATTCAATGCAACTTACAGTCCAGTTTTCCCTATTATCTGTTGACTACTGTGGTATGTAACGCTTGCGTTTTTCTTAAAACTTTACGTTAAATGGAGGCGATTGTAATTGCAATGTCAAAAGTATAAAATGCATTTGTCTCCAGGTTACAACGATGATAGCCGCAGAAAACTCCCTCGCATAATTTTGTTTACAATCTAAGCGATAGCACAAAACATTCAGTTGCTGAGTACTATGCACGTTGACTAAGAACCCCGTTTGTAAACAAGCAATAAACGGTATTAAACTAATGTTTACATTTTCTTTTCCATGCAACTTCTAAAAGCGTTACCCCGGGACATCGCTGCTGCAAAGACATTTCCCCCGCTAAGTGTGCACTGAAATGTCGAGACAAACTTGACGATCCGAATTTTTTGTCTTTTCGAAATCAGCGAAGATGTTGCTCGTTGTTCGTCTGCATACGGCTTTACAGTGCCTGCCGCTCTGCGGTAATTTCAGTCCTGCAACAACTATAGTGTGAGCAGGTCTGTAGGCCGGGCAGCGGGCCGCGAGCTCCACTATCGAGAATTCTTTTTTACTTCGTATGAGGCTCAATTAATTAACTAAAAGCGTCGCACATCAAATCTGAGAATCTTCGGTTTGAAAATGCCCGACTGGACTTACTAGCCGCAGTTGTCAAAAAGAGGCTGTAGTTCGGTATGCTTGGTATAAGAACTTGCTGTCTTAGGCAGGGCACAACTCTGCAGACGATGAGGCAGGCCAGAGTGTCGGCATTCGTTTAATTTCAAACAACTTGAAAAGGTCGCATCCCAGCATCAAGAGGCTTCCTCTCAATAATCTTCGAAGAGAGTGAAAGGACTTTCCAAATCGCTCCATCTGCTTTTAGGTGATTATGAAATTGTAACGTATTGACACTTCAGCAACCTAGATTACTAATATATATATATACCGAAGTTCGTGCGAATATTTTTGGCTGTTAGCTCTCCAACTACAGTATATAAGTCTACAGTGTAATATTTTTATACAATCTACACTGAAGTCTCTCTCGCGAAGCTACGTAGGCACTGCACAGATCACTACTGTGACGTACGAAAGCCTATCTTGCAATTTGCAGGGTCAGACAGCGGCACGCCGACTGTGTCATCATTAGAGGTTCGGGCGCTGTGGCAGGGCAGAGGCGTAGTGACGAAGGGAGGGACACACAACCAGAGGTGGGTCCCTTACCCTCGCCTAGAATTTACGTTTGGTCGATTTTCGCTCTTTTTATGCCGTACTGTCGGAAAACCCGAACTAATTTCGGGTAGGTTGGATTAGATTAATTCATAACTTCGGGTAGGTTAGGGGAGGGCAGGTCTGGTTTTTCTAACCACCTTTTTTTCAATTTCGGGTATGTAACTTTTAGGTTAGTGGTAATTATTGGTTAGGGGAAGTAAATTGAATGTCCTGCACACAGTTTTTAACTTCGATTATCCGACACTATTGGTGTTGTTAGAGTACCATTATTAGCAGTAGGTATATTATTTTTCATCAGTTCTGTATAGAGCCAAACTCAATATATAATCTACTTCTCATCTTTTTCACAGTCACATAAGGATGAAGAATCTATGGTAGCCGTTAACTACATGGGCAGCGTTCCTTAGCCAATGGTGATAAGTATAAATTATAGATTGGCTTCACTTTGAACCATCTCTTATTATTTATAGCGCGCCTGGTATGATGAGTTATAATACTGTAGGTAGTTAAGCCTCTTCCAACCACACGGCAGCTATACCTTCTAAAACGGTACTTTTACTACTTCCTCTATTTTGAAATCGATGTTACACAGCCACAAATTTCAACTGCCTCGTCTTGGTATTCCAAAATGAGGCAAGTGAAACTTGTGGCTGTGGAACAACGCTTTCAGAACAGAGGGAGTACTTAATCATAATATGAGGGCGACGTAAAATCCTAGTCTTACCCCTTGCTTGGTGTAGGAAGAGTTTTTGTAATTAATAAGGGGAGCCATTCTGGGAGCTAAGCAATTAACTGAATATCTGAATACACAAGCATTATGCTTAGAAGGCGCAGCCACCTGTGACGTGAGTAGCTACCAGATATCACAAGTGTGAGTATTAATGACGCAGCGGGCTCACTGCGAGTTACTGCGTTACTTTCGAATGATATCAACGCATGAAGTACAATTGTACAAACACAAGAACTACGCATCAGTTTTCGTCTTTAGTCAGAGCAGATATTTACAGCACCAGCCAGCGGGAGTCACGGGAGGTACTATGACCCTTCTTTACACTGACATCCCTGTTAAATCCAGAATTCAAGAAAAATTACAACACTCACTAATGTGTTCGTGGTATGTGAGATAATAAAAGAACATTTATTATTTATAATCTTTCCAAAATAATGGAGATGAGTAAGAATTTCAGACTGACGGACCAAGAGAAGTTAGATCTTTGGAGGAGGGAAACTGAGCGCGTGCAGGCGCAGTCTGCTGCCGACACCTCGCGCTGGACACGAGAGCTGCAGGACCTCCAGGTGAGCGTAAATTGGATCGTTTGATAGACTGCGGAAATGATAACTTTGGCTCTTCATTGCAATTACATTCTTCTTAACTCAAGACGCAAGATCTAGTAAAATGTTCCGAGTTAAGCTTCATGATTCAATTGAGGTACAGTACAACAACATATTACCTTCACCCCCATATAATGAAGCCGATATGATAGGGATGCCGGTCTGTAGATAGGAAGCGACGGCATATTATCGAGCCTAGTTTTAATTTCTGCGTTTCATACCTGAAGTAACAAAAAACAGACAATACCAAGAGTTTTTTCTTAATTCTCATTATCACACCTCTTGAAGTTTCACTGCAGAAAACCTGCACTAAGAGTGCAGACCCACTATGATGACTTCCTCACAGCGAGACTATCTTTAGACTTTGAAAATAACTTCCATACCGTCATCAGCTTAACTGCATTTGCTGTGACTGCCCTAGTGACCCTACAGTACTGCAGCCATCAGCTCGCTCTTCTCTGCCAAGTCCATCCTATTCGTATTCGCCATCGACGGCCCCACTTCCCACCAGTGTAAAATTTTAACCTTTCGCTACCAACACGCAGCAGTTACAAGACTATATTGTTTACGCTCATAGACACTGCTTCTCTTGGTCATAGACTCTGAAACGTAAGCAAACACTGGTGAAATGGTTGGTCGAACCATTGATACGTTTTGCTAGTTTTTTCTTACACATTAGTTTTGATCGTAACTTGATGTTGGTGAAAGAGTGAAAGAAAACGTTGTCAGGGTTGCATACTCTTGCTCTATAATCTACATGAATAATATAAGTGATCAAATGGCGTTAGCTAGAGCAGGGATGGGCAAACTACGGCCAGCGGGCCACATCCATCGAGTTAGTTTTTTAATCCGACCCGCCGAAAAGTTTGGGATTTTCGATATATTAATCTACTGTAAGCGCTTATAAAAAGGTTTATTCTAAAACTTCATATCTGCAGCAAAAATGCTCCCTCTAAAAGTGACTGCTAGTATTAACATTGTTATGATTTTTTATTTTTATGTTTGATATACATCGGGTGCTGGCCCGGCCTGTCCGTTACCTTTTGAAGGTCCAAGTGGCCCCTGAGTCAAAAAGTTTGCCTACCCCCGAGCTATAGCGTCTCCAGAGGTACAGACTTACTCCTTACACCCCCGAGTGAGCTATAGCGTCTCCAGAGGTACAGACTTACTCCTTACACCCCCGAGTGAGCTATAGCGTCTCCAGAGGTACAGACTTACTCCTTACACCCCCGAGCTATAGCGTCCCCAGAGGTACAGACTTACTCCTTACACCCCCGAGTGAGCTATAGCGTCTCCAGAGGTACAGACTTACTCCTTACACCCCCGAGCTATAGCGTCTCCAGAGATACAGACTTACTCCTTACACCCCCGAGCTATAGCGTCCCCAGAGGTACAGACTTACTCCTTACACCCCCGAGCTATAGCGTCTCCAGAGGTACAGACTTACTCCTTACACCCCCGAGTGAGCTATAGCGTCTCCAGAGGTACAGACTTACTCCTTAC
>LQNS02278091.1:30974474-30987284 GCA_001587735.2 Parhyale hawaiensis | reverse complement strand
TACAGACTTACTCCTTACACCCCCGAGCGAACTATGGCGTCTCCAGAGGTACAGACTTACTCCTTACACCCCCGAGCGAACTATGGCGTCTCCAGAGGTACAGACTTACTCCTTACTCCCCCGAGCGAACTATGGCGTCTCCAGAGGTACAGACTTACTCCTTATACCCCCTAGCGAGCTATGGCGTCTCCAGAGGCACAGACTTACTCCTTACACCCCCGAGCGAGCTATGGCGTCTCCAGAGGTACAGACTTACTCCTTACACCCCCGAGCGAGTTATACGTCTCCAGAGGTGCAGACTTACTCTTTACACCTTAGAGCGCAGCTGCTGCCATCAGACTCGTAGAAGTGCAGCATCACAACGCCCCAACAGTAATATCGGGAAAAATATCAGTTCCTACTTACGTAGACCAACTGATCAAGACGTGTTGTGCAAGCATGATTGTGGCTTAATAGTTTAATGAAACCAATTTTAAAATATTTTTTCAATAGGTTTCCGGAGAATTTGACGAAATAACTTAGTTTAAAAATAATTACTATATGGGCTTTGTGCAGCCGAAAGAGGCCCACTCGTTGTTCACTAGGTGGGACTGAACAACAGCCTCGTAGCGTTAACGGGCCGTCAACTAACGAAAGTCAAATGCTCTTATTAATTATTTGCTTATCGCCTTTTCGCTTCAAAGCTGTCTTACCTCAATCCTGCTTCTTCTATTTGCAATGGGCGCTGTAAATTAAGGAATGAGAATAGAATTAATGAATGTAGCAAAGTTTCAGGGGCTGCAAACGCTTTTATAGTTATAAATCAGAAACTTAGCTCTAATTGTGACGCCTGGTATGTATCTAAGTAAAACAAGTAAGAAACTAGAAAAGTTGTAAGAAAACCCTCTTTCACGATCTTCATTTGTGCTTTTTGCTGTAGTAAAGCTAAGACTCTAAGGTTTCAGTGGAGCGTTAGATTAGTTTTATGTTATGGCCACACTAATGAATACACCTAATTAGCACATAACCACTGCAGGTGCAGCGACTAGCATACGAGCAGCAGTTGAGGGACCTCACCGACCAGCTTCACGCCACCCACATGACGGCACCTCCAGCTTACGGTGCTAAGCCCAAACAAAAATCTAGTGTCAGTTCGTGCCAGCATCATTTGACTTTCGATGAGGTCACAGGGTGAGTTCTTTTTATTATCGCTAAAACTTGGTGCCAGGCCATCAAATAACCCAAATGAGGCACAAAGCGACACCAAGTCGTCCAAGGCGTTTCTAAGAAAAATCTATAATCAAAAAAATATTCACAACCGATTTGAACGCTTGCAGATTGACACAGCTGAACACAGATACCGGCAACGAATTCGATACAGTGACGTTTCGGATATGAAACTGATCGAACTGATGAGTATGCCACCTAATCTGTTTCCAAAGTAAAGGGCTCCGCTCCGGACGCAGCTCGCGTGTTTCCTTCAAAAAATCACAGGAGCAGGTACGGAGGAGTACAGTCGATGGCCCTCATTATTGAATACCATACATAGCATGCAGAGATAAGCAGCTTGCGCGCCGTCTGCAGGACAAGTCTACCAAATTATTCTGGGCACACAATCGACTGGCAGAACCAATAAATCGAGCAGGCAGACAAAGGTGGCTAGCGGCAGCTGAGCCCCAGGCAGGGGAACGATACTCAAACAGAGGAAACAAAAAAAGCATAGAAACAACCCCGGATTACCCCAACGTCTTCAAATGCAGCGTGAACCTTTAGCAAGATTCAAACCTCACTAGAAGCACGCTAAACCAGACGCCTAATGTGCGCATCAAACGTCAGCTTCTGATCAAAAGGACACCAAGTATCTCAAGAGAGCTTGGTGCCTGCAGAATAGTGCCACCTATCTCGAATGGGCGATACGGAGGTAACCGAGTACTAGCCCGACTGACAATTGTAGATTTAATATTATCAGCATCAACTTCATGCTCCACTAGGAGCATCATGCGTCAATCCACGAGCAATTTCTTTTTGGAGACAATTAGGCAACATCCGTACGCAAACTAGGGGCCGGAATCACCGCTACCAAGGTGAAATCGTCTGCATAATTAACAACAGTTTTTTCTAATCAAGAAAAATATCGCTGTTCGCTAGTTTTCATTACAAACAATATGGGACAATCAGAAATAGAATAACGAATGACGGACAACACGCTACCACCTTCATCAAATGATTCCAATTTATACAACAGGCCTCCATAACTGACCCTATCAAATGCCGCACTGAAGTCCTATTGAAAAAGGCGCGTCTCATAACGGAGATCCAACGCAGATTGGACGAAGTGTGACACAGACAATAGAGAATGACAGCAATCCTACTTCTATCTATACGCAACGCGACTCGTTTGTAGCAATAAAATCTACTCAATTCGCTGGCCACCCAATTTTTCAAACACATTTAGGTCGGTAATTATCTAGATTTGGCGAAACATTACCCTCGGGAATGGGTGTACCATTTCCAGTAGGCCAACAACTAGGAAAACTTCCTGACCGAAGCAGGTACCTGAAAATCCCACACAGCTTAGGAGCCGGAAAGCCAGCTAGTTTCCTATAAAAGAGGGAAAATGCCAACAGGTTCCAATCCACCCTATGCATCTTACAGTGCCTAGACATAAGTATTAGCACAACTCTATTTATATGTATTTTTAAAAATTCAGCGTCTGCTTTAGGATAAATAATACAGGAAGTTTGCATAACATATATATAATAGAATATTTAAACAGAACAGTCAAATATGCACTTATAACAAGAAAATTTAACACAAGTAAAAGTAATGAGGGACAAAAGTATTTGACCAAAATAAATATGATGTTGAATCTTTGATATTTAATAGTATAATTTGAATAATTTAGTTTGGAAATTATTCTAGAACGTTCACGAAACGTCTCGAAACAAATGAAATGTATACAAACCACAGCCGGCGCAATCATAACCTCTCTAAACCTTGTTGAAGTTGCGCACACTCTCACTACAACGCCAAAAGTTAAAGAAATCTCTAAAGCTACTTGTAAACGCATAATTCAACTTCGTAGTGAGGGATTAACTTATAGAGTAATAGCAGAACATGTCAATGTTCCTTTTTCAACGGTTGAAGCAATAGTCCGCAAGCATCAAGTGACTGGGGAGGTCTCCAGCCTGCCAAGAGCTGGAACTCCGCGTAAGATCATGGGTTGTCCTCGGCGTTACATGCTACGTAAGGTGACTAATGACCCCATAACAACTCGTGCTGAAATTCAGAGTGAACTGGCGTCTCAGGGACTTCATGTCAGCAAGAAAACTATTGTTAGGGAATTGAACCGTACTGGCATTCATTCTTACACTCCTCGCAAAACTCCTCTTCTTACAGCAAAACATGTCAATAGCCGCTTAACATTTGCCAAAGACCACCTGGACAGAGGAAATGAGTTTTGAAAAGGGGTTATATAGTCTGGCGAAACTAAAATAGAACTTTTTGGCCGAAACGAAGCTCGGCATGTATGGAGGAAACGTGGTACTGCCTATGACCCCAAGAACACCATCTCCACCTTACAACAGGCTGCTGCATGGAGTGGGCAGCATCATGGTGTGGGGTTGGTTTACTGCCCATGGTGTTGGAGATCCTCATATCATTTCTGGCAAGATGAATAGTTTCATGTACAGGGAGATATTAGAGAAGATGCTTCCAAGTGCCAAAAAATTCTACGGACGGCGCAGGTTGACCTTCCAACAAGACAACGACCCTAAGCATACTGCGAATTTAACGAAAGAATAGTTTCAAAACAAGAAAATAAATGTTCTTCCATGGCCTAGCCAATCACCGGAACTTAATCCAATAGAAAATTTGTGGCGTCTTTTCAAATCTGGTGTCCACAAACGGTGTCCCAAAAACCTTACTGAATTAAAGGTTGTCTGCATGGAAGAATGGACAAAAATACAATCAAGTGAATGTGAAAAGTTAATTTTCAGCTATAGCAATCGTCTCCATGCTGTTATTGCCAATAAAGGTCTCGCCACCAAGTACTAATGTCCTAATTTTTTTTTTTTTTGATCGAATACTTTTGTCCCTCATTACTTTTGCTTGTGTTAAATTTTCTTGTTATAAGTGCACATTTGACTGTTTTGTCTAAATATTCTATTATATATATGTTATATAAACTTCCTGCATTAATTAGCTTTAATGGTTCTGCGATACTTCATTAGGCACTGCAAACGTTTTTTCGCAATGTTCTTCATACACTGTATTGATAATGTCAAAATGAATCCATTACTGGGAGGGAAATTGATGATTTGCCTGTTGAGCCAGAGTTCTATTCTCTATTTCCTATTAAATATTGAACAGGTACTAATACTGATTCAGCACTGGTTAAGGTGTGCGAAATACCAGCCAACTTTTGTATAAGAAATAAGTACCATATTACGTACAATGCTGTAAATGTTGTTTTTCATCAATAGTTTGGGTGCATTCCATAATTTTTTTACTTTCTAATTTGATGTAAGATAGCCATAGTCTTGATGGTGGTATACAGTAACATTATGTCTTCGTCTTGTAATCGTTCACAACTAATTACATTGTACAATTAATCATTTTCATCTAGCACAGATCATGCCTACAGCAATGCGCGTCGCTGTACAAAGACGTTGCCTCCCGTTATGATGCACTTGGGCCACAAAATGTACAGATGAAGCTAGGCGACACAATTTTTCACCTCTGGTAAGAGATCAAAAAGAAAATTTCCGAACAACCGTATGAGGACAGACGCCAATACTCTCGTCAATCCATGTGGCAGAAGTCCGATGGCATCATTTTCATCCTTCAACTCCTGAAATTCGATTACTAATTGGTTTTATTATGGTACAAAACAGAAACGGGTAACATCGATAAATATTAATTATTGCCACTATGGAAAATATTAGCAGTTGGCATCATGCTACATTTGGCATGATGCCAACTTCCCTACAGAACTGAAAATTCCGAAGAAACAATAAATGAAGCGGTTTAAAGATTGACCGAAACTCCATCTTGAGACTAGCTAATCATTCGTAAAACGAGTGCAGCAGATACTCTCGTTTCATTAACACCTACCGCTTTTATTTTCGTTCTTTAGAAGGTTTATTTATATCACCAGGCCGTAGCTTAAATCATGGCATGATGCCAAAGTAGGCGACACCTGCGCCTAGTTTATTGTTGACATTTGAGTAGTGGTTGGGAGAATAGCTTCAGTTTACTATGCCGTCAATAGTTACTTTGGGTTGTAACGAAAATAAAAGCGGGAAGTGTTAATGAAACGAGAGTATCTGCTACACTTTCGTTTTACGAATGATTAGCTAGTCTCAAGATGGAGTTACCGTCAATCTTTAAACCGCTTCATTTACTGTTTCTTCGTAACTTTCAACTCTGTAAGGAAGTTGTTACCAACTAAATACAATGAAGTGGATAAAAAACATATTTCAAATGCAAATTCCTAACTTAGCCATAAGAAGAACAGCATACTGCTCATAGAGTTTCCGGAGGTGTAGATTGGTTCGACCTTGCCGATGACGTCACGTCACAGCACACCCTTACCAATTCACTAATTCTTGTCTTTCTTGTTGCTTTATTACATCCGCTAAGGAAGTTATTTTTCCTTTGGGTTTGTCTGTCGTGTCTCTTTGTCTGTTATTTTATTTGTCCGTCATCAATATAACTCAAAACGAATAGAGTGATTTTGACGAAATTTACAAGGATTGTTAAGTATGTTAGGACGAACACATGATTAACTTTTGGTAAAGATCCGTTCATTCGTTTGTTTTTTTTTTTTTTTTTTTTTTTTTTTTTTTTTCTTGTGTCTGCCTCATTTTTGCTGATGCCATAACTCGGAAAGTTAGGGACGGATTTTCATTAAATTTACATGAGTTGTTAGGTTCACTACGAAGATAAATGACAGAATTTTTGTGATGATCTGTTGGTTCATTCGTTTGTTTGTAGTTGCTATTGATTTTATGCTTGTTAGCACAATGACTCCAAAATTTATCAGTGGATCTTTATGAAAGTTACAGGAGTTGTTGGCAATGTTAAAGACATAAATGATTAAATTTCGGTGTAAATCGGTTGGTCCGTTTGTATATTAGACTCATGTTTGCCATGACGCTTGTCAGCATCTTAACTCAAAATGTTATGAACGGATCTTCATAAAAATTGTAAAAATTGTTAATACTAACAAAAGGCACAAATTATGAGATTTTGGTGTTGATACAAAGAAAATCATGGTTTCAGAGCCAATTTGAATTTTTCGTTTCCGTTGCCTTGCTTGGCGGAGGTATGAGTTCTCAGAGTACTCTAGTTATATCCTGGGTCTTACATTCTGTAGGGAAGTACTTTCATGTTCCTGATAACTTATCCTCAGTGCTTCAAGAGAAATAATTAGCTAATGTAACCAAATGCTTTAACCAAACCATTTAAAGAAGTTACATTGGTCTTGAAAACCAACGAAGATAGTTTTTCTCGCCAAGTATAGTAGTACGCATGCTAGAGTTCTTAGCATCGGAAAATCAACTTCTTTTTCTTTGAATCCCTTTGTAGTTGGTTGCTAAGTCCTCTACGGGCTCGATAATAAGTAGGATGTATATATGCGTTTAGAACACACAACATTCCAGTATGTTAGCCTTAACATTCCAATGTATTGACGCATTCTCTGTATCATGTGAGTTCATGCCTGGCGGAAGTAGCCACCGCCGGCTTCAGGTGAGAGCCTCTAAGATAAAGAACGCTAAAAGGTCGTTTATGACACCGTATAAAAATGTGCCGGTTTACCAGCACTGCCTTTTAGCGACATGCGTAGTTCTCAATGACCTTCCGGCCGGAACCTCTATCAGAGTTTCGGAGATATTTGCTATTCTCATTAACGTTCAGTAATTTACCAGCAGACTTCTGACTCAAATCCGGCGGAAGCAACCGGTGTTCTAAATGAAGCTGGAATTCATAGATATTTAAGGCGCTTGTGCTTTCAAGCGTCAGCTTATTCAGTACTTAGCATTAGAGTACTGCACATAGTCTACAGTATTCTGCTTGTAGCACTTATTCAAATGTAGACGTGTGCTCTGTTGTCTGCATCTATCAAGCAGCATGTCTGCTACTTATGTAAATGTAGATAAACAAGAAGATCTTGACGACATTCCTTCACCAACCAGCACTGTAGCCTGATAACAATACTCGGCGTTGAAGTTCACTCTCACAACCAAGTACGGTGACGAACTCAGTTAGAACTCACGCATGCCCAGAAATTAAATATATTACATAGGAAGAGCCACCTTTTTCGCACATTAGAATCATAAGTGTGTGCTTCACTGACACAATGTAACAATAACTGGAGATTTCTCCGTGTCTCCTAACTTAATGCAAATTAATAAATGCAAAAACACTCTGGACTGGCATGGTCAATGAATTACCGTCAAAATTCTCCGTAACGAAACCATCACGTTCATTTGCTCATTAGAGCTTGACAGAAGTATCGTCCACCTGTCAGTAGTGAGAGAGTGCATGTGTTGAGAACTTTATACTGCTCTTGCTTTCCTTAAATAAGCAAACACCAAGTCATGTTTATTCTCTGCTGGCGTGCGACTGGCATGACCCATTGAAGTGCAGTGACAGACTAACCGTCGCTGAACATACTGTTTATACCGTATATTTATTTATTAGTTGTGCATATGCCGCGTGAGCAGGTAAGAGAATGCGTGTATTCAGCAGGTAGAACAGGCTATGCATCAACCATTGCGTGACAATATCGGTAAGTAGCTGACACCTGAGAGGGTATTTAATCGCAGCCAAGCTTGTCCAAAGAGCTGCGAGAACAGCTTACGTGGTACAATAATATGTACACTGTCCTTATGGGTAAAATTGTATTTTTCGTGCACCCAGATTTCTGCGTCAGACTCTACACTCCCTGAGGGCCGAGCTTGTGCGCGAGGGCAGAGTTGCCGCCATGGCGCGCGAGGCCATCGCCAAATTACGCCAGCAAGAGAGTGCGGCGCAACACGGTCGGCAACACTCTAAAGTGAGAGCTGTTCATTTAGCTGTTGCTCTCTTGCTGTGGATGGTTCGATTATCTTACGCAAAGTGACACAGAAAATAGCAACTTGCCAAAAAACACCTAAAAACGAAAAAATACATAACTAGAACGCCTCGTGGCGCAATACCATCACCCGCTGTAGAGGTAAATTCAACGAAGTCCTTTTTTATGAACGAGGTTAATGCACAGCCCCAATCCCCGAGATTGGCTGTTCGATAACAACATAGGAAAAAATAGAACGCCTGTTGCGTAAGGCCCCGTTCGCAAAGGAGCCCCACCACGCCACATCGCACCACGCAACGCCACACAACACGTGTTCAAAGGTCGTTCGCACATGTACCTCACCACGCAACACGCTAGTACTTTCTCCTTAAATACAGCATTATATCTGTATTTCCTCTGTTCAAACGCTCACACAAGAATCCCATGTTATTTGAATAAACTTAGGTTTGTCATATTACTTACAAACAGCACTACTAATTGCGTGTCCGGCAAAGTTGGATAAAAATATAGTACTGCACAACTTTAGTTCGAAATAAAACCATCCAGATCCAGTCAGTAGTTGCTAAATGCCTCCATTTAGAAATACGTTGTTAATATTATACATTCAATAGCAACAACATAAATTGCTAATCAATTTTAATAATTTTATTAATGCATCAGCCAGATCTCTGTCTTGTGACACCGTGTTGAGCCTTGTTGCAGCGTGTCGTGTCTTGCCTTCAAGCAAGCGTGTTGAGCGGTGTTGCAGCGTGTGGTGTGGGACAAGTGTGAACGGCTCCCGTCACACCCGGCAGGAATAGCACAGCGCGAGGAACGGATACAAACGCTCGTGCTTTGTTGCGTGGCGTGATGTGGCTGGTGTGGTGTGGTACATGTGCGAACGGGGCCTAAGACGATCTAAAGCGGTGGAGGCAAATTCGAACCGGTGGAGGAAACTTCAATACCGTTATTTTCGATTGCAAGCTAGGACTAGTTTTTTGCATGGGTCACATCTAGGTCAACCCACAAAAAACTCCTTACAAAAAATTATGAACATTGCTCAACTCCTTCGACCACTTTTAGTGTGGAGAGACAATATATATATATATATAGACATTATCACCTCTCTCACTTCGTTCGCGGGTGATAAACTTACATTTATTATGCACATAGAGGCATCGTACAAGTGCACAAGGCTCAGCTTAGCAGGAGAGTTACATTAGACACAATAATCGGGCAATACCATCTTTACGTACTTTACTACACCTGCAACTACACTGCATTGCGGTCCATAGTTTGGCCCCTGTTTGGCAACAGTATGCGCTGCCATCGACTGTACTTGTTAGATAGTTTGTGACCAGAGCCATTACGGGTCACCATGAATAAGGACTTATCAGATTTTTCTTTCCTGATCTGGAGACTCAGAGTACATTTCCTTATCCTGACTTTGAGGCAGTCAGTATACTTTGCAGCAAATATCATACTTGCACTAGTTGACTTCGGCATATTTATCAGCCAGCGAAACATTTCATTATTGGCTTTCCAAAATTCTGCTATATATAATACGTTCCCCGATGACTTTTGATTTCAGAAATCAGTGATGTTAATTTTGCGTTACCCTGCTCAACGGCGTTTGAACATTAATCTCATATTCATGTTTACGCATTTGCTTGAGCGCAGTGCGACACAGATCGTGTAGTCAATGCTTTTTCTGCCATATATGTCCATTGTGCCGCCTACCTGCGTCCCTCCAAGCGTTATGCGCCAGTCTGCTGGTTGTGTGGAGCTCGCGGACATTTTTGATATTCCATCCCGGGATGTTTTTCCTTGTTTTCTTCGTACAGTGCCAGCTACTCGATGTCCAAATTCAAGAATGGCAATTTGTATTTCTTGCGAGAGCATGCATAGCCCCACTTCAGTGGCTGTACCAATTTCATTGCTAGTATCCTCCAGAAAATCATTAGAGCATTCCTGATATGCGCCAACATGATTCCTATCACAGAACCACCATTCAACATGTTCACTGTAATGTAATTTAACTTATACGGTACTAAAATGCATAAGAGAGACGTGCTCAGAATGAGGTGAATACTCTCTTATCTCACAATTAGTATTTACTGTTCAATAAATGTATCTTGCAGTTATAGTATGCTATGCAATAAATTCAATGTGTATGTGGTCAGTTCACCCCGTCCTTACCATTAATATGGGGGACCCTAGTGCAAGAAAAAATTATTGACCCCTCTGCAAATTGTAAGTTAGGAAGTTTAAAGAATTAGATTAGCACCTACTCTGAAACTACAAATATAAATAAGTGCCTAATTTCTATCTGGAATTGTGTTACCAAGGATTTGTATTTTTTGTCTTTTCCAAGTTCTTCTTTTTTCGATCGCTCATACCTTTTCAAATCATGTAATCAAGCACTATACAAGTAATGTGCATTTATGTGTTTGTTTGTTTGCTTGTTGTTTTTCTATCAATTTTCTGTCACACTTGAAAGATTTTTTCCAGGGCTACATTGCTCTGGAAAACGATATTTTTGAAGTGATAGGCAGAAGTTGTTCGTTATTACTTGCGCCGAGGAGTTTATGTTTTCGTCGAGTTTGTTTGTCGCCAAGATAACTCAAAACATATGGACGGATTTCAAAGAAATTACAGGGATTGTTACGTATGTTAGGAGAAACAGATTCTTAACTTTTTGTGAAAATATGTTCATCCGGTTGCTTGTTTGTCTGCCTCATTTTTCTTAATGCCATAACTCAAAAAGTTAGGGACATTTTTTATGAGATTTGCATGAGTTGTTAGGTATATTACGAAGATGAACAAATTTTCGTTGCGATCTGTCTATTTGTTTGTCTGTGTTTGATTTCATGCTTGGTAGCAACTAACTCTAAAAGTTATGAACAGATCTTTGACATTTACAGAAATTGTTAGTAATGTTGATATACATAAATGATTAAGTTTGGTGATGATTGGTTGGTCTGTTTGTGTGTTTGACTAGTGTTTGTCAGAATGTTTGTCCGCAACATTACTCGAAAAGTTATGAACGGATCCTCAACAACATTACCGAAGCTGTTACTACTGTCAAAAGGCAAAAATAAGTAGATTTTGGTGTTGATGCAGAGGAAACCATAGTTTCAGAATCAATTTGAAGTTTTCATTACCTTGACCCCGCTTGGTGGAGGTATACACTCTCAGAGGGCTCTAGTTACCACTCCAACGGTATTGGCTGGGTGCAGGCTGCTTATTGATGAATGGTTTTGGGCAGCTCGTCTGCAGGAAGATAAAGCATTCGTTTTCTCTTCGTTCTGCCGACACGACAGGGGCGTGCAGAGGTCTCGGGACGCCCGGAGCCAACTCCTTGATCAGGATGTATAGTAAAATATTGTCGCAAACAAATATTTAACTACTTGAACACAAATGAAACGAAATGCACAATTTGTTTTAGATATTCATTACGTTAGAACATGCTTCTATGCATGCACATGAGTTATTGGCAGTTTTTTACGAATTAATACCTTGCATACTCCACTGAAAAGCTAGTAAAATTTTTACTATACTACTACTACCTTGGATACTACGGAAATGTTTACAGAAGGTCTAGATCGTGTTATGCACGCCGCCTGACCTATGCAGAGCACCTCTTTATTGGTTGCATTCTGTCGGATCATAGCTCTTGACACACGGAAAAACCAAGATCGAGTTATCTCCACAGTGAATGAAACTGCTTAGAGCTAGAGTATCTGGGATTAATTTTTAAAAATAAGAATTGAATACAGCTATACATGTTCCCAACTTTCAATTCAATGTAATATGACTTTTTTTGTATTTGAAAGACAATCGCTACAATAATAATCATAATTACTTCAATAATAAGTCCTAATTTAGTCAAATAATGCTGTTATTAATTTTGGATTATCGACTCCAGACAGCCATATTACTGCTCCGATAACGCTATTGCATTGATACAACGGTTGCACCAACTGTTTTGTCTTTCCTTGGTTATGTCAACATTGCTTTAGATCCACTCCATGCAAAGAATCTTGAATCTGGCCTACTTGTGCATTTCTTGCACTAGTGACATGGGATCTCTAGCGACTGCATGGCCACATAGGGCGAAGCAGCCATCAGAACAGAGCAATGGTTTCGAAAGCGTTTCGCCTCCACAATTAACTTCAAACGCACTTGTTTGTTTTCTACGGAATTTTTAATTTCTAGCGTCTACCATAAAATTATTTTCGTATATTCGTCTTTCATACCAATCATCAGGGTAGATTCTTTAAGAATTGTGATATTACCTGTTCACTATATTTCGAAGGAAATAAAATCGTTATGGAGGATTATTCGATCGGTGAAGTGAGGAGGTTGCCATTTTTACTTAATAATTGTAGGGTGTTATGATGTTCACTGGGACCCAGGGCGGACCTTTCTATGACAAATTCTAGGTAAGGCTTTTCTTCTCTAAAAGGGAGCAGCAGTCTATCCTGAGAGGCCATAATCACACAATGCCAACAGTGAGCATCACCTGTGCTTCGCTTCACGATAAAGTTAAAAGCATCCAGTGAGTCTACTCCTTTCCTATGGCCGTAGCTCTGGCCCCATGGTTATTATTATTATTATTATTAAAACTTCACGCTTGAGCTCCCACGGACAGGTAATACAACCCAAATGAAGCATTTGCAACACCGGGAACCCAAAACGCTGCTAAAGGAAATCCAGCAAAGAACCATTAACAGCCGGCTTAAAAGCCTGCAGGCCAACACGACCAAAAG
>LQNS02278091.1:30926457-30940018 GCA_001587735.2 Parhyale hawaiensis | reverse complement strand
TAAATTGACTCTCAGCACGGACTGCTTCTCCTGCTCTTCACAGTACTGGATCTTCAAAATTCTAGAATTAAGGCAAAAAGAAAACCTCGATAGGTGTATCCATTGTACCCTGTATACGAGATAATAAATGATATTTGCTTGTTTGTTTGTTTGTTTGTAGTGAACACTGAACTTTTAGCCTGGTTAACGTTTCGGCACTTACATCATTAGTAATCAGTGTTGCCTACTCGTGACTGTAGCTTTCGCTTGGCGAGTATGGTCTGTAGCTAACTGAAACTAAACCTAACTTAGGGTTTCGTGACTGTCGCGCTTCGGAACCAGTTTTGGTTCCCCGTTGGATCTCGAGGTGCTTCTTGTACTCTTCCTGTCTTTTCCCTGTTTCTGACTTACCGTCGCCTCTGCCTACGCGAGAGCACCTAGGAAGACGCTCTTCCTCAATACTTTCTTCCGCCTTCGTGAAGCTTTCTGCAATGAGCTAATTTTTATAGGCGTTGGTGAAGTTTGTCATCCATATAATACCTGTGATAACACCTTGTGTACAGTATTTTTTTTCTTGCGTCAGTAAATGCATATTTTCTTCCATCATTATTCACCTCTTTGGAGTAATTTCGCTGTAGTTAAAGCCAAGCCAGAACAAAAACGATAGAACTGTTTGTTATTAATATGGTGCTGCTCTCCCCACTACTGTACAGGGTGCCACAAAGACCGTTCGGCTGGCTCGTCACTCTATCCCGGCTCCTCTGTGGTACACCAGGAAAGCACGCTTGGCCAGCTGCTGCCGTGGGAATTTTCTTAAACGTCATACATTCGTTGCAAAAAGTACATTAGTGTCGTGATATCCAACACTTCTCGCTCTGTGCTCCCGTACCGTATCCGAGCTGCACACCTGGGCCTATTAAGAACGTAGGGCGCCACCAGCAATGTGAACATAACATGGCACGAAAAAAATGAAAAACGGTAGAGATGATACGGGCTAAAAGAATGATAAGTCTATGCTTCGAGACTGACTGAACATTATTACAAGATGGGAAAGAAGCACAGCTATGGTTGAAATTCCTCCAATCAGAATGAGAGCTTCCAGTAAGTTGAATTTTCTCTTCTCTAATATTGAAAGCGTAACGTTCAGACATATGGACGGACGTATGGAACCATAAGCATAATAATATTATAAAGTGTTGCCGGTAACGCCTTTTTTGTGAGTTCATATCAATTTTTTGAACATCACTTTCACTTTTTAAAAACTGCTTTAGAATGGATAAGTCCAAAAACGCTTTCTTCGTACAGCATCTGGCTATGAATTTTGTCGTATTGGGATTGCCATGAGTCCCCAGGAAAGTAGGTATTATATGCGGTGAAAATCGGTATGTATGGTACGAGTGAAATGAAACGTCATGTCATCACTTCGAAATTGACTGAATTTTTTTTTTTAAGGAAAAAAACACTGCTATGGTCGAAAATCCTTCAGCCAAAATCAGAGCGTCTTGCAAGTCTAATTTTTCCCCGTCAATTACTGAAAGCGTAAAGGACAGACGAATGGAAGGACTGACCTACGTATGGAACCACACGCTGCATAGTATTATAGATAATATGAGATTGTTGCACATCAATAAAGGTACTATCAAGCATGACCCTTGGCCGTACACACCCATAGAACAAACGTTCATAGGCATAAACAGTTTGGGTAAGCCAAGGGAACAAGGTGCTGTAAAAGTTACGGCTGCAGGCGGCGGCACACGCGTCCTGCTAAGCGGTACATGGTGCAGACCACGACCGCCTCATGCTGTGCAGACATTATAGGGCAGGCAAACCAGAAACTCCTGATACTGACTGTGATAGTAACGCACCGCTTGCTTGGGTAGGCAGCAGCTGGACAGTGGGATGGTGTGCGGTCACGTGACGGTGTTTCAGTGCTCTCGGGGCTTTCGAAATGTACCGAGGGTGCATGTACCGAGTCTTCATGCTCTGGTTTTCGAGGTACCAGTAGTCCAAGTACCGGGCGTCCATGTACCGGCACCCATGTGCCGATGTCCATGAATTGGGTGTTAATGTATCTGATGTCCACGTACCAGGTGGCACCATCGTCGTTCACGACGATTGCGCGTTTGTAGCTTTTTGAACTTTTACCAAAATCAATGTCCTGCATCGTGGTTGGATGAACTTTTTGGTATAATTGAAGAAACTAAACTCCATTTTCAACACTCTTTATACAAAGTCCCCCGAAATAGGCATTAAATGCACAATACAGCCAATATATGAAATTTGAAACAGTGCTTAGCTGTCACAGCAGCCATTATAAGTCAATTTGGCTGAAAATGGGTCAATGATACAGTTTACCTCCTTTATACAGTGTAAGTAAAGCTGAAACTCCAGGATTCTGAAACAGCTGTAGGGTACAATATATTACGACTAAACGAGAAAGATTCGTCAAATTTACAAGGCATACAAAGTGAAAGGAAGAAAAGAAACTGAAACTCCAGCATATCATGATGGCAGTACAACTAATCATTGATCGATTTTCAGTCAAATTGACTTGTAATGGCCGTTGTGACTGCTCAGTTCAGTTTCGCATTTCATATCATTGGCTGTAATGTGTATTTAGTACTTTTTTGTTCCAGAGATTTTTAAAAGTTTCGAAAATGGAGTTTCGTTTCGTCAATTATGCTAAAAGATTATCCAATCATGGTGCAGGAGTTTTATTTTAGAATTAAATTTTAAAAGTTATAACCCTAGTAACCCTAGTGCCCAAGTACCTAGTATCCATGCAGTGGGTGTCCATCTACCGAGCATCCACGCAGTGGGTGTCTATGTACCTAGTATCCATGCAGTGGGTGTCCATGTACCGAGCATCCACGCAGTGGGTGTCTATGTACCTAGTATCCATGCAGTGGGTGTCCATGTACCGAGCATCCATGCACTGGGTGTCCATGTACCGAGTATCCATTCACTGGGTGTCCATGTACCGAGCATCCATGCACTGGGTGTCCATGTACCGAGTATCCATGCACTGGGTGTCCATGTACCGAGCATCCATGCACTGGGTGTCCATGCACTGAGGGTCCATGTACCGAGTATCCATACACTGGGGGTCCATGTACCGAGTATCCATACACTGGGGTCCATGTACCTAATATTCATACACTGGGGGTCCATGTACCGAGCATCCATACACTGGGTGTCCATGTACCGAGTATCCATACACTGGGGGTCCATGTACCGAGTATCCATGCACTGGGGATTAATGTACCGAGCATCCATACACTGGGTGTCCATGTACCGAGTATCCATGCAGTGGGTGTCCATGTACCGAGCATCCATGCACTGGGTGTCCATGCACTGAGGGTCCATGTACCGAGCATCCATATACTGGGGGTCCATGTACCGAGTATCCATACACTGGGGGTCCATGTACCTAATATCCATACACTGGGGGTCCATGTACCTAATATCCATACACTGGGGGTCCATGTACCGAGCATCCATACACTGGGTGTCCATGTACCGAGTATCCATGCACTGGGTTTCCCTGTACCGAGCATCCATACACTGGGTGTCCATGTACCGAGTATCCATGCACTGGGTGTCCATGCATTGAGGGTCCATGCTCTGGGGGTCCATGTACCGAGTATCCATGCTCTGGGGGTCCATGTACCGAGTATCCATGCTCTGGGGGTCCATGTACCGAGTATCCATGCTCTGGGGGTCCATGTACCGAGTATCCACGCTCTGGGGGTCCATGTACCGAGTATCCATGCTCTGGGGGTCCATGTACCGAGTATCCATGCTCTGGGGGTCCATGTACCGAGTATCCATGCACTAGATTTCCATGTTCCAACTAGCCATGCATTGGCTGTCCATGTACTGGGTATCCATGTACCTACCTACATTACGCGGTCTTGACTATTCGGTCTTTTTTGGAAGCTTGGCGGCCAACGACTCTGCACTGTCGGCAGCCTTTTCAGCCTCAAGTAGTTGAGGTATACATATAAGGACTTTAGCAGCCCTGCTATGCTTTTGCTAACATATTATAACTGCTAAAATAAATTGCTCTCCGTATTAGTCACAATTTCAGTTGTTCTCATTAAAAAATCACGGTCACTCCTGCTTATTAGTCCTCCAGCATCATCTCTTCCAAGTATTCCAGGACGTTCTCTCCAATTTCAGGCAGGTCCTTGTAGCCGTTTATAACGCATGAACTTTATTTCATTCATAATTAATCCTTCTAAAACAGGTATAATAGGCAATTCGGCAAGAAATAGTCAAAAAAATCGTTTGATACGAACTCTAGTATAATTGGCGGCATAGCTGTCGTGTGCTGTTCCGAGACGTTGGTGACGAGTTTTCAGTCCCCTTTTCGCAAACCATGAGGATCGGGGCCTGGATTTCGCGGAATGGCCGTCTATGACTGGCGGGGTTTCTGCGCTTACCGGCAGTCAGTGCACGAATGCGCCTGTCATGTGATTACGGTTGTGAGGGTCGTGTGTGGTCGTCTGAATCATTTTTATTTATTTTCCTTATTCCGGAGCCCTAGAACTGATGATTCTCAGTATGACAGTTTACTGACGGCGATGGCCTCGATTCAGAGTACGGATCCTAAGTCAGCGTTTTTGTGGGAGATGTTAATGCACACCAAAGGGACTGGTTGGGATCTGTGTCACTGACTGATGGCCATGGTGAGGCTGCGCTGGACTTTTGCACCTTATCTAGTTGTGTGCAGCTAGTCAATGGGTCCACGCATGTTGCTGCTAATTGTCTCGACCTCGTCATGGCTGATGTCCTGGACTTGATGACTGTGTCAATTGGCTGCCCTATTGGCACCAGAGACCACTCACACCTTGTTGAGTCCTTGGACCTAAACCAGGTCGTTCCTGTAGTAGACACCAAGAGAGTGGTGTTCGTTAAGAGCAGGGCTAACTGAGAGGCTATTACTGGAACAGTGAGGGCGTTACCTTGGCGCCAGATTATTCGCAGTGAGGATCCTACCTCTGAGCATAAGGACTTGACTGCGACTGTTTCGGGGAGGTTTGTCCCGAAGAGGACTATTCATGTGAGGTCTCGTGATAAACCGTGACATGATGACCAATGTCGGTTAGCTTTTGAAGCTAAACAAGCGGCTTATCAGGCTTGGCGGCGTTCACGTGACCGCACGTTGTGGCAGACATATATGGATCGTAAGGCCTAGGCTAAGCGTGTTTATGAGGGGCACAGCATCGTCAGAGGCAGCGTTCCAGGAAGTCTACCGAGTATTGACCATCAACATCGTTGGTGGAGTGAGCTTAAGGGTTCAGTTTTCTGTGCTGAACCTTTGTTTCCACCCCTTGTTGGTCCCGGAGAAGGTATCATTGCTGATCCCTTGGCAATGGCGGAACTCTTATCGGCTCACGTTGAGGAGAAGCAGAGCAGAGATGTGTTGTCATTGCCTCGTGGATGTCACCCTGAACCTCGTTTAACCTCTGGCGTTCAGATCTGGTACAATCAAGGTGCTTCTTGAGGGCCTTGATCATTTTGGAGGTGTGAACCCGGTGGGCATGTTTCCTCTGTTATATAAGCAGCTTGCTGGCGTTCTCGCCCCTAAGCTAGGAGTGATGTTCCGGCGCTTGATACGGTTAGGAAATTTTCTCCGTTGTTGGCGTGCTGGGAATATTACTCCCATTGCCTAGGCTCCGGTGTCGCCCAATATTCCCAACTACCGACTAATTAGGCGGACTCCCATTTTGTCGAAGGTGTTCGAAATTTGATCGTTTTGCTGAGGCCACGGGTTTGCTGCCTGAGGGTCAGTTTGCGTGCATAACTGGTTTGGGTTGTTGTGACGCATTGTTGCTGGTGTCACATCATTTACCGTCTGCGCTGGATTGTACGTCTGAGGAACGCCTTGTACAGTTGGACTTTGGTGCGGCGTTTGACAGGGTCAAATACAAGGGTCTATTGTACAAGCTGGAGTCTTTTGGTGTGGGTGATACGGTTCTGTCAATCATTCCTGATTTTGTTATTGAGCGAATGCAGTGTGCCTATTCACGGTGTTTTGAGCGCCTCAGTCGCGGTGGAGCCTGGCGTCCCTCAGGGTAGCATACTTGGCCCGCTGTTGTTCATTCTGTTTACGAGTGACATGCTCTTTTCACTGGAAAACACGATGATCAACTATGCCGATGATCCAAGTTTGATAGCAGTGATACCTGCTGCCCGACGTACAGTAGTGCAATCGCACACTAGATAACATAGAATAGCTGGACGCAACAACGTAAAACTAATCAGGTATGCTTCACAAGCCAAATCAAAGGATAGAATAAGGAACATAAGTATAATAAACAAATTAAGATGAAGAAGTCCTGACAAAGCAACAGATTTTCATTGCTACGATATAGCACGTTTAGCCAAATTCACTAGGCGCCTCTACAGACGATCACTTGAGCACAACATCGGCTCAAACTTTGAGTAGTGTCGAGAATCTTGCTGAACAATAACGCATAGGTAACTTAGTCGCTGGAGCGCGCCTTTCCATCACCTAGTTCGATCCTTACTGGAAAACAGGCGAATATAGGAGTAGCCTCCGGCATACAGCAAGGGCACACGGAGACGCAAGGCGCCCCGTCGAGAGGAGCGCCAGGGCGCCCGCCCAATTCACGAGTAGAGACCCTCTCTCTTGAAGGAGGCATGAAGGAATGAGATGGTGCAGCACAACAACAGAAAAGAAAGAACAAGAAGATGCCGAAGCCTTCTAAAAAGAGGACAGTCAGAAGGACAGCAAGGAGGGTGACAAAAGGAGCAAATGACAGAACGAAAAATTGGCAGGGAAAACGAGAAAATGACAGAACAAGAAATTGACAGAACGAAAAACTTACAGAACGTGAAATTGACAGAATGAGAAACTAATACAGCGAAAGACTGATAGAACGAGAACCTGGCAGAGCAGGAAACTAAGAACGAGAAACTGTCGGAACGAGAAACTGACGGAACGAGAAACTGACAAAAGGGAGAACTGACAGAAGGGAGAACTGACAAAAGAAAAAACTGACAGAAGGGAGAACGGAAAGAAGGAAGAACGGACAGAAATACAGTATGGTTAGAAATAGAAACAGGCAGAAATAGAAACAGGCGGAAATAGAAACAGGCGGAAATAGAAATAGGTGGAAATAGAAACAGACAGACAAAGAAACGGATAAACAGAGAAACGGACAGACAAGGAAGCGGACAAACAAGGAAACGGGCAGACAAGGAACGGATAGACAAAGAAACGGACAAATCATATTAGAAGATAATTAATTGAATGTTGACTAATGAAATAAAACTTGACTTTCGTGATTATTAATCTCCCCTCATCAGAATATTAAAAGCTAAAGAAATGTGTTCGGGAATTCTAAAAGTAGTCATTTATTTCTATCATAGCGGGGAGTCTAGGTGCTGTCGCGGGGAAGTCTAAAACACGAATGAACAAAACTACTTGAAGGGGCCGGATATCAGGGCCTGTACAGTCAGCGGATGTGAAATTAATTGTGGATTGTGTGAAGGGGTACAGTCGAAGTCATAATGTTAAGGCTGGTTCTTGTTCTGTGAATATAAAGGGACTCTGTTGCTGTGAGCTCGATTGGGTTAGAAGAGTCTATGGTTGTTTTGCTCTTCATGCAGGCGAGGAATTGAATGTGATGGTTTTTGAGAGTGGTAAACCGGTTCGACTAGATACACCTAAATGTTGGTCTATACGGACCTTGAAATGTTGTCCAGTGCTACCGATGTGCGAGGCATTGCAATGCCTGCAATTGAAACGGTAAATAACACTCGATAAAAGAGGTGTGGGAGATTTGCCCTTAAGTTTAAAAACGGAACCTATTGTAATTGTGCTTTTGTATAAAAATATTAAGTTTATATGTGGGTAAGCTTCAGAGAGGAATGCTCTTACAATGTTTACGAAACTACCAGAGGCTTTGTTGTTTTGCGGAAGCGAATGAAAGAAGTCTAATTTATGGACAGAAGGTTTACTAATGCCGGGATAGAACAATGTCTAGGAAGAATGCAGTAATGATCCAGAAAATGGTGAAGGTAACCGTTATTTTTGAAAGATGTTTGGAGGAAGTCGACTTCATTTGAGAATGCAAGGTAGGAGGAAGACAAATGTTACGCTCGAAATAGTAGGGTTTTTTATTGCATTGATTTTAAATTGATCGTAGCAGTAATTGAAAAAGCTTGTCTCGATGCCTGAGACCGTGTGTTTTCTGTAAACTCCAGTGGCCAGTGTTGAGTCTTTGTTGGTTACCAAAACATCTAAAACAGCTAAAGAATTATTTGATGCTTTCGCCTGCGCGTTGCCTCGCTTCGCTTCCTCTCTTTGACTTCCCCCCTCCCCCCTTCCTCTGACTAGGACTCCTCCGGAACCTCCTCCCTAAGCTGGCAATGGTGGACCCTAACGATCGCAACAAACAACAACAAGACTGGTGTAACTGATACGGACTGAGTTATATATGACGGAGTTCATCAGGGTTAAATGACAGGCATCATTTTAGACGCGGTGGGTTAAATTAGAAGAGTTGTGTTTGGTCAAACTAGGGTAGAAATGTAAAGTCAACTTGACCGTACCTTCCACTGGGAAACCCACAGGCACTGGTTAGTGCTGTATATATAGGCCAACAAAATCCGGAGGAGTAAGCACGGCTGCAGTTGACCAAGGGTAGTCAAGAACTATCGCGCCATCGACGGGATGTTCAAACCCCGTCCCTCCCTTTTTGGGCAAGGTAAGTGCATACCCAGCAACTCATGACTCGGCGCACCGAGCGCTACTAAGATCGCTCACCTGGCTCGGTACTAAATTCCGTCATCTCCTTTGCCATCAGTTCAGCATGTAAGGCTGCTGCTACCTTGGGTAATTTGTAGGAACGCAGCTTAGCATTCCTATATTTTAGAAAATAACAGCATTAATTGAGAGTGGAGGTTCCCCGGGCCCGGATAGCTACTAAGAATTCATTAACTATTTCAAGGCCTCCAAAGTTGGTTGGCAAAACACATTCGGTAAATCTTATACACTTAACTAACACAATTAATAATCTTTGGACGCATGTGGGTTGTGTTCTGCATTACCTTGAAGGCAGCATTAAGGACATATTAATTGCATTTACCAGATACTTTGTATTAGCTGCGCGATGTGATGCACAAATTGCAATTTGGTGGCTTAGTTCGCATGCTGACATCTCAGCAATGATAGAGCTGGAGCGCTCCTCGAACCTGTACAAAAGGGCTAAGACTTTTTGAATTTTTTTTTCCAAAATCAGACCTGTAACATGAGTGGATGAACTTATTGGTGTACATCTGAAGAAACTAACCTCCTTTTTCAACACCACTCTTTTGAAACAGCCCTCCCCCATCCCAAAAAAAGCATTAAATGCACATTATAGCCATTGATATGAAATGTGAGACTGTGCCAAGTTATCATACTTGCAGTACACAGGGTGTTTTTTAACTTGAAAACATTGAAATGCAAATTTGTACATGGAACCGATCAGTAATCTCATCAGTTCCACTTACAATTTGGATTTCAATGTTTCGTAGTTGTTAATCAAAGATGCCTACTAAAAATCACTCAATGTTTGATAAGTTAGTACGGTTTCGCATTTCATATCATATTGGCTGTAATGTGTATTAATACTTTTTGGGTTCGGGAAGCCTGTTCAAAAGAGGGTTGTTAGAGCAGATCGTACTCGTTGCACGCATACAGATATATAAGAATGAGCTGTTTGGTAAGATAATTGATTTCTATTTAAATTCTTGATGCATCATACCTAGAAAAAAATTAAATTTATTTTTCATGAGATAGTAAGACACACTTTTACATTTTTGTATTACTTGCCAATAAATAACTCATTTTAACCCCAAAAAAATAATGATATATTATACCAGAAAATAATTCACTCATTACAAAGGAACTATTCATTACTCAGCGCCTAAATGAGGTCTAGTTTGAAGGTACTATTTTACCTATTCATTAACTATATATATAAACCATGTGTGTGGTCATTTGCAAGGACTGCATGCACTGATGTTCACCTCAACCGTCGTATCAGCGCGTGCGCTGCAGCCCGTGGAACGTTCCGTGGTCATGGAGCGGTTTCCTAACAAAAAAGCTCCAGGGGATTTGAAACATTCACTTCCTCCTGATTGTAATTCTTCTCGCTGGTAGTGGACTGTTACTTTTATTGCGTGTGACATTATATCGTCTATTGAAATGCTAAACATAATATGAGTGATATTTCTTGTTTCAACTGAGTGAATTATATTGGGTCGTCGTGAAAGTGAATAAGTAGAAATGTTCTCTGTCGTGTTATCCGCGACGTCTGATGTGAGTACTAGAACATGTCTGAGCCACAGCCTCCAGTCATCAGTATTCCCCTGGCATGTTGGACGCTATTCAACAAGCAACATCGTTCACGTGCAGCTGTGACCATTGAAGCATCTCCATTGCATTTTTGAAACGCTTATCTGGCGAAGTCATTCAACCTGCAAGGCAGTGACCAGCTATCGGATTGCGGCGCAGCAGAGATGTCTGCTGTATTCTGTGCCTTACGGTCAACTGTCCCACCTGCGCAATGTGGCTGTTATGTTAAGAAAGATTTTGAAAATTTTAGTAAAATGTCAGGCGGCTGTCAATCATTAGATGCAATCTATTCTTCATTCTTAAAGGCGATAGTCTAAAAGTGCCGTAATGCATCAAATTACGCGTAGGTACATTAGTTTCAGCATTATTATAGCTCGGTGAACTGTCACGCTTGGTATTCACAAGCGTACATGCTTTTCTCCGATTCTCTCGAACGTGTTGAGATGGATGTCGCACGCATAGATGAAGTGCAGGCCAGGAAATATTTCTGCAAACTTTAGGAAGCCTTCAGAAATAAGGTAAATTAGCCTACAGGCACAGGATCAGTCAATTTAAACCAACAGTTTTCTATAATGTGGTGGCAAAAAGATGAAATATTTCAAAATTTTGCGATGACATTTTAGATATTGCTTCATAATTCACGAAATTTTCACCACCAAAAATAGAAAAGGCAATACGACATCTATTAAATGAATCTGGAATAATGGAAAAATTATGTACAAAATTTACTTCTTCAGACTGGCTTTAAGGTAGGACAGCTTAGAGAAATTCTATTATCTGCATTTTTAAAGGCGATGCTTTGAAGATAACGACCTTGACTGCAACCTGTTATCGAGCAGGCGAATGGTCTTTAGCTTCAGTACATCAAAAATCGTAAAATTGTATTCTATTATTGACACTGTGCCCTAGAAGAGAGATGTTCATTTACAATTTTTCTAAAAATAGAAATAGGAGCAAGTTCTGACATGCCAGAGATCACCTAAGAGCAACTGACATGACGATTAGGGAATCCGTACAGGAACCAGCATCGTTTTAAAAAATCCTCGAGTGTATGGAAGGAAAGCCAGCGGCTCGACCTGGTAAACTGTCTCCAGCGAAGCTGCGTAGACTCCTCGAAGAGGTTCAGACAGTGAAAATTGTTCAAGATGGATTCAGTTGCCATTAAACTTTTGTTAGTGTGAGAACAGTCCATCACATGTTGGACAATGCAAAATATATGATTTATAAGAGCAGAAGAAGGCTCAATGCTGACTAAGAAGGACAAGAACGAACGGGAGAAAAGTGTTGAGGAAAAACTCACAGGGGTGCATGAAAATGGGCGAGGGTAATGTTTTCTGATGAAAAGAAGTTTAATTTGGATGGGTAAGATAGCTGTTACAATAACTGGAAAAACTTGAGCAAGGAGGATTAGACCTTTCTAAGCACCCTTTTGGAGAAGTGTCTTCATGATCTCGGAAGCCTATTCTGGGTTTGGTGCAGCTGCACTGGTTTGATAGGGAGAGGAACTAAACCGCTTGAACAAATATTACAGCATTAGAGAGAAGTTGTCTGCCTTTTTTGGAGATTCCCAATGCAGACAATGTAAAGTTTCAGCACTTTAGAGCTTGTATCAGTACTAATAAGCTAATTACCTCTGCCAGGGAGGTTTAGCTAATCAAATCAAGTGATTAATTATATTTATCAAATGATAATTCAATTGATGAAAAGCGTCCTATTATGAGATACAAATAGATGATTTAGAATTTACATGTTTGTACTGTAGGTCGTACTGTATGGTACTGTCATACCTATTGGATAATATTGTATGAAATAGTATTTAGTCTATCAGGTGAAATAGTGTTAAGCCATGCAGATGTTTGATCGAGAAGAAATGACTGCATTTACCGTATTTCTATGTAATAAGCTATAATATTAGCCACTTGCATTATTATCATTTTTTTTATTTATAAGAAGTTAGCCTCAACGGCAACCATGCGTTATATTCCGAAACTGCGTGTTCATGTAGCAGTTATAAGCTTATTAGTATCATGCGTTGAATTGGGCCTGGTTTTCTAATCCTATACAGTGGTAGTTTCAATTGATGAACCGACCCAAAGACCGTCCTGAGTGCCTTCTCGAGGGCTGTCCTACGTGCGTTCTCCGCAGGGGATGTAGCAGCTGGCTGCAATTTCTGCTGAAAAGGTTAGTTCTATAAAGTTACGTAGGTACTCTACCTATTTTTCCCCCTTTCTGTTCCGTGAGGTGAACTGTTGATCAAGATAGCTGATATCGTATGCGGGGCACCTCTAGTCTCTCGTGTCGTAGGCCATGAAAGGGCCGGGCCGTCCACTCGAGTGTCTTTCTCTATGCTTTGCGCCTTTTTCCTGCCAATAGTAGTGCACTGTGCCAACTTATACTGTATGGCGGAGGAGTGCCGATGTGGAGATAGGATATTCCTAACTGTGCGAAATGCCCTTTGGCGGATATAATAATTCACTTGATGAAAACAGTCATATTATGAGATATATGTAAAGACATAATTTCAAATTTACATGTTTGTACTGTAGGTCACGCTGTATAGTACCGCCATACCTATTGGATGATAATTTATGTGATAGTATATAGGCAATCAGATCAAATAGTGTTAAGCCATGTAGACCTTTCATCGGGAAGCAATAACTGCATTTCCCATTTACCTCACTTGAATTAAACAAGCTGTGATATTCGCAGAAACATAATTATATTTTTATTTTGCTTCTCGTGTAAGGGTGATCGTTAGGTAGCAAGCACTATTGCGGAGCCAGTTCAGTTAACTCGTTTGGTATGTGATGGCACAGATAAGCTTGTGAATTTATAGCTGTAATATTGCCAAGAAATGAATGTACACAAATTTTTAATGTAAGCTGTAATATAATATTCCAAGAACACCTCCCGCCTGTGGAGAAATAAATGTTCAATAAATAAATAAATAAATGGTCCAAACTAAGACATCAAAATAATTACAGATGTCGTTTATCAAACAAAACTTTTTAACTTTTCGGGATTTTTTTTCCTCCCATCATCAGAAATTTCCAACAAAAACAACGAAGGATGCCTAACAAAAATTTTTTTTTTTTTAAGATGACCTAAGCTTTGGTGTGTTGACAGGGTGGGATCTAAAGAGCTAATGACCATGGTGCACTATGGGGTTCTTATATAGGCGTGGGACGGTAAGAGAAGCGAGGGAAA
>LQNS02278091.1:30838723-30852232 GCA_001587735.2 Parhyale hawaiensis | reverse complement strand
CTACCCTGCCCCTGACGTCACAGTACCGAGGCACAGCACCTACACTGCCCCTGACGTCACAGTACCGAGGCACAGCACCTACACTGCCCCTGACGTCACAGTACCGAGGCACAGCACCTACACTGCCCCTGACGTCACAGTACCGAGGCACAGCACCTACACTGCCCCCAAACGTCACAGTACCGAGACACAGCACCTACACTGCCCCCAAACGTCACATCACCGAGACACAACACCTACACTGCCCCCAAACGTCACATCACCGAGACACAACACCTACACTGCCCCCAAACGTCACAGTACCGAGACACAGCACCTACACTGCCCCTGACGTCACAGTACCGAGGCACACTGCCTCCCCTGCACTCATGTCATTGCTGTCACGTCGCCAGCTGCAAAAGTCGCCAGCGCATCGTGTGTCGAGTGACGCAAGCGTTGCAGTTCGATGCGTTGCGCAACTTACCGCTGCGATGTTTGGGTCAACCTGCCATTGCTTGAACAATGAGTTGCTCGCTGCTTTCATCGAGCGATGCTAACGAAAAATTTTATATTTGACCAACTTCATGCATCACTAAATATTCCATGATAGATGAAGGTTATCCGCAATGTCGTCATCCATGCTGAAATATTTGCTTCCGTTCTGCGCACTAACAATGAAAAACCTCGCACTAGAGCAGTCTCGAGGCCTGCATCTCTCAAATTTCTAGCGGCGAGCCCCATAGTGATATGAGCGCTCCGGCACCCCGCCGCTGCTGCTGCAGCCGAGCTGCTGGGCTGCACTGTTATCCTGCAGGACTCATAGGATGTGTGCTGGTTGGATTTCTCCAGATTAGTCGCAGGAATACTGAACTAAACACAATAAAGCTAAGTAGGATGTGTAATTCAGCTTCTTCTGTTCGCATTTGTGGATAACATGCCAAGAAATATTATTCTTTATTCATTTCAAAATTGCTGGTGATCGGCCGATTGTTTCCGAAACGTTCATTTTAATAATTACGAAGAACTTTAATTTTAGTAAATTTTAGTAAGATGCCTACTTCTGCGTCCTATTTAGCCTTTTTTCAAATCAATATTCACATTTCGGTTTTCAACAAAACCCGACTGGATGACTACAATCTCCACTCTGACCCATTTTTCTTTACTCATCTAATTTCCTTAAGCTGGCCAGAATACAGACAGCTATGTAGATATATAAATAATTAAGTACTCTTTGGTGCATTGATGCTAGCGGACTCGGCCATTAAAACGATGGCAAAGAATCTGCATCGAACACATCTTCAGTGTTCATACTTGCGAAGCATCCATTGCTCTATGCTGTAGCTACTGCTTATCTTCTTTTAAATAATACAGAAATCACGTCATCAAACTCACATTTTTAGAGCAGTCGCAACTACCGAAGAAGAATATAAATTTGTATGAGAAAAATCTTAGAAAATCAATTCGAAGATGTTGTGATTACTGTATAGTTTCTGTCCCTTGCGTAATAATGACACATCAGAGACGGGGGACATTGGCCTGTGAACATGGACGGTAGACATGGGCCTGTAGACATGGACGAGAGACATGGACCATGTAGGAGCCATCTTTTCTTGACAAATGGCTTAATATGGAATGAATTAGAAGCAACCAAAAACAACTCTGCAAATAACAATGAACTTTACCCAGGCCCTCGACAGCGAGACACTTCATCTTAATTACATAAGAAATAACATTTGGTGATTCAGCTTTTCGGGTAAACGGAAAAGTTTCAACTGAAGTCACATAACTACATATGAGTGATGAGCATGAGCAGAGGCTCTTCAATTTTGAATGTTGCGTGAACTGTTTCGCTGCAAGGCAGCGATTGGAAGGAAGAACTGTAGTTTCAGCGAACTGAAGCTGGACCACTCATCTCTTTTTATCACTATTAATAAAAGGTAAAGTAAAGTTTGACTGCACCCTCCACCGAGAAACCCAAGCGCACTGTTCGTGAGGCAGGCATAGGCCGACTGGCCCCAGAGGAGTAATTGCAGCTGTAGCCAATGACGGGTCGCTAAGAACTATGGCACCGAAACGGAAGGTTCAACGTCCCGCCACCCCCTACCCTAAGGTAAATACTGAGCAAATTTGCTGATTAAGCGCGCCGAGCGCCTTGCACAAAGATCGGTCGCTTTGTTTGGGAGCGTTGCGGGGAACCTCAGCACCACTGTGCAGCACGCAACGTCCGCTGCAACCGTGGGTATAATAAAGATATAATAGCTGTTGCATAGCATCCTTCGCTAGCAAATTAACGAACATATGATAATTGAAAAATTATTACAAGTTCACTGCCGTTATTTTTTATGACCGGGTACTCTATAGTGGATAAAGAGCGAAGCAAACGGAATCTGAGGAAAGTGACCTATTTGGTACAGTGACAGAAATACGCACTGCTAATCACCTACAGGCGCAACACCGGGAGCAACAGGCGTTTCTAGAAGAAAGGCGTTTTTATCTGCTGCTTTAAATTTAAGCTGACATCAGTCATAAATTTTTTTGACACAATTGAAACTTAAGTTTGCCGGCTTGATGAATTGTTTTAGACAAAATTCCTACCACAACCAGAAAAAATTAAAACGTTCATCACGAATTCATTGCCGTATTTTTAAAAATAGACTTACTATCATAATCTTTCCAAAAATAAATTTAGTTGTTCAATTGATTCCAACTACCTATGTATTCTTCTGGAAATTGTTTTATACTTTTTTCCGTGCTTATAAAGTCCTATAAATTTAGGACTGTGCAACACCAGGTTTTCATAAATTACTGAACAGATTGAACATAGAAGGGTGTAGTGATAATTCCGTCGCTAACTGAATACCACAAGCAGCGAAGGCAACCAACCGAAACCGTCGCGATCGATAGATTCCAACCACCGTCCGCAGCCACGCGCTGCACATGCCAAAGTTTCCTTGCTAAGCCTGCAAATGGTAGTCCCATCTGTATGAAAAATTGATGACCTTGTGACTTAACTATTTTTTGCTTGCTAACGTAGCGTTCCTGATACAACCGTATCTAATGCACTTTCTCATCACACTATGATCCTCTCGTAACAATGGAACTTTGCATTGCTACACATGTGATGAGCAAACCATATGACGGCAGAGTTTCTGGGCTACATAGAAGTAACGTGGGACCCTTTGTTCCATTTCCTGCGCCATTCTCATGAATTGCATATATACCGTATGGATAGATACGCGGCTTTGTACTTTTGTCGGAATTTCGATACCGATAAGCGTCTTACCAGACGTGTGAACCAATCCTGAGCTGTTACTATAGCACTGAGGACACTGTAAAACTCAATTTTTTATGTTTTATTGAGTTTATTCGCATCAACTACCACCAGAATGGTAATGTTCACGTACACAAACAATATATAAGTTATACGACCAATTGTTGTGCCTATAAAGTTCACGATTTATGCTGCAACAGTAACGTATTTTCTCTAGCACTGTAAATAGTATTTGTGGAAAACATAAGAGTAGATTTTGGCTTAAAACACGTTAGCGTAACGGTTCAGCTACAATGAAGCAATGCCTTGCAGGGAACGCGAGCGAATCAATTCGAACAATTTTGTTCCACTCTTCACAGATGGGTAAGCGCGGTGTTCCACCTTAATCTCTTTGTCTAGATTTGAAGAACAGAAAACTGTCACCGTCTTCCTTCTGCCACCGACGTCTCAAATTTGCTCTCAAGGCCACAGCAATTATTGGCACCGAAACAATGGCAGCTCCAAGCTCGGCTCATTACGCCGTGGCTGCGCTCAAGGAGATGCCACTCCACAGCTATGCCAACCTTTCCTCAATGTTTTCCTACCTCCTGAAGATGAACAATGGGCAGCTAAGGCAAACACAATTGCCCAATATTCATAAGAACTTTGTTATTGCCCTGAACGAACGTTTTCTTTCTATTGTTCAATATGCTAAAGTTCTCGGCCACAATGGAAAGATTGTCGTTCACAAAGTGTCGCGGCAGACCGTACAGACCTGCATGGGGAGATACACCTGACAGGATGAAGTAAATGAATAATGTTTGCTCTACCGCGAGGAAAGGGCGCCGAAGATTCTACAAATGAAGGATTTTATCTATTGGGCACGGCACTGACTGCTCCGTAGGCCAAATCAGTTGCGCAGCTTAGCCGTAGCTGCTTTGTCTGTCATGAAATAACGTGCAAAATATCAAATTCTCATTCACTATCGCAGATTACTGCTGAAATACTCCAGTAAGATTATGATACTAGATTCCCACCACTACTTGCTACACAATTTTTATTAGTTCACAACTGGACGCGGAATGATCTACAGTATTACATGCTGAGAGTTCCTTGAAAATCCAAGTGGTGGGACTTTACTAAATTTGATACACATAAATGAGGAAAAATAAATCCTATTCGGCCACTTCCTGTGACAGTTTAAATATAATATTTCCAAAATCTATTTTTTTATTTCCTTGAATGGCCAGGCATGCTTGAAAATTTTGTTATATCTTCAACAGAATGATAATGCTGAAATGAGCACTTAATATTGAAATAACTTGAATAACTCCATGAATTTTAAAATTTTCACACTAATATCATAGGCTCTCAAGAAAACAAATATTTTTCATGTATTATGTGCTTTTCAGTCAAGAATCAGCTTGAGATCCTGCCTGTCACAGGTGGTGAAGTAGTAGATTAAACTCCCCGTTAACCTGGTGGATAACACACGCCTCAGCTCAACTTGATAGCATAACTTGGGGCGCCTGACTTGTTAGTTTTCTTTGTTAGCTATACTAATAAGTCTCGTTTCATAAAGTGCAGGAAATGAATTTGATTTATGTGTGATTGCTTGGACTTTAGGCATATATTTTATTGGCGCTCATTGGATAGCCTTTCTTTCATTTGCCTCTACGTACTTAAATTGCTGTCTGAACTATTTCGGTCTCACTTTCATCTACTTCCTGAAATGATATAAAGATATTGTAGAATACGATGAGAGGTAGTTCATATCGTATTCTACAATATATATACATAACCAAGTGCTACATTAGGTGTAATTGAGGCCGTTAGGTGAAATTTTCAGCCATTAGGTGTAATTTTGTGGCATAAAGTGCGCTAAGGTGTAAATCCTGCAGGCCAATGAGCTCTTTCTCATCTAGGTTAGGTGAAAGCCAGGACTGGTGCTGCTAACGTCCAATGTGCTACCCTTCATCTAGGTTAGGTTAGGGCAAGGACTGGTTCTGCTCACGATCAAAGATTGACGCTAAGTAAGGCCAATCAAACATTGATGCTAACTAAGTAAGGCCACTCAAAGATTGACGCTACGTAAAAAAATGCTAATACCCCCAAAAAATTAAAAAACACTAAAAATACTAAAAACCGACATACATTCAATAAAAACACTTCAGGACGCGACAGAAACCAGTCCTGGCCTCACCTAAACTTATGAGCGGTAGCAAATTTGCAGTTGCTCTCTAGTAGGGTGGTGGTTGGTGGTGGACTAAGGAAAACCCAGCACGTTTATTTGTCTGGAAACGTACAAGGAGACGCACGTGGATTTTCAAGGCCATTAAGTGTAAAGTTTTACGTTACACCTAACGGCTGGATTTGCACTTAATGTCGGTTTTAGTCAAATTTCGTAACATGTAATGTAGGATTTAGCTATATATATATATATATCACCCATTAGGGCTCTATCTGTAACATACATTATCTCATTTAGATATTACCAGCATACAATGAAAGGTTCCAAGTTCTTCTTCCGTAGGAACACTGAAGTCAAATATCATCCAAAATCTCACCGAAAGTTTCGCAACTTGGTATCTTAAGTCAATTTTACAACGCACAAAATGTACTTTATTGTCAAAAATAGATATTGTCAAGTTGTAAATGCGAGTTCACAAATGCACGTTGATACTGATTAAATGAGCAGCGAAAAGATTCCATAGTGTAGACTATGTAAATTAAGCAACTGTTAATTTCATAGTGTATAGACAGGTAGTTTACTTAGGGTTTGAAGCGAAGGCAGATGGCACCAGGAAGCAAAGGAGAAACTAGCATCGAACAGTGACGTCATCAATGATGTCAAATCGACGAACGGTACTGCTAACCAGCCTATGAGTATTGTAATTAATATCACCAGAAAAATTGTCGTCAATTGAAAATTTTACCCCTTGAACACATAAATAAATTAGGAGAACTTATACTCATTGAACAATAAAAAGTTATCAACAGAAATTACAGTGGAGGCTGATGGAAACTTTCTTGGCACCAGAGGCAAGATCTGGGCCGGTATGGCACCCTGCTTTAACTTCGTCTTTGAAGTGAAGTCTTGTTTAGGCTTCATATTTAGTTCACCGTGCTCTTCACAAAACATATTTTAAGATATCACCGTATTTTTTCGACATAAATCATTTAATCTCCGGCTCCTGACCGGCCAGCCACTTGAGCTGCACCCACATTCAAAACGCGGTAAAATGGTTGTCGTCAAGTGCAGAAAGTTTGAGCAATAACTGTTCTTATGGTTTCTTTCGCGTCAAGAAATTACACTGTTTATATTTTTGGTTAGGATTCAGAGCCCAAGGAAGCAGGCCTGCGGTCCCACCCTCAAATACTTTGACGCATTGTTGTGCATGACGTCATTCAGAAAGCGTGCGGTCACGGCCAAAATTATTTTAGTCCCATTGAGTCCTCCCGTTACATTCTTTGCTTCCTGGATGACACATACTTGCCAGAAGACAATCTATAGTGAAATACTGGCGCGAATTTGTCATATATTGTGCTACAACTATCGTACATCAGGTGATTCTTCTCTGTGGCGTAATGGTGTTTCTTCTATTAGATGAAAGTGTCACCCGGGCGATGTTCCGTCCCTCCTGTAAGATCACGGTTTTGACGGAGTTTGTCTGTCTGTCCTTTAGCAACATAACTCAAAACGTTATGGGAAAATTTTTTATGAGATTTACAGGAACTGTTAAAGCATCTCAAGAAGCATGATTGATTTTTACAATGATCTGTCAGACCGTGTTTCTGTTTGTTCGCCTGTCTGCTCGTTTGATGGCTATTTCACTCAAAAGTTATGGGCGAATCACCATCATATTAGCAGGCACTGTTTAGACTTTAGACTGACACGAAGAACAGTTGAATAAATTTTTTTAATGATCAGTCTGTCTGTTTGTTCGTTTGTCAGTCAGTAGTTCTTTCTGTTAACAGTGCGCTGCTTGGAGGAGGTGTGCTTTCTATGGATATAACTCTAGTTAGACGTAACTGTCTGATTTCCTAATTATCATAAACTAATAAACAAAGGCAAGCATCATCTTTATTTTTCTATCGGCAAAAACTTTGTGACAAAGTCGTCATTGTTTCACTTACATCATAAGGTCGTAGACAGTTTACTAGCTTTTTAAAGAAAGCTACAGACCTGCAAAACTCCGATGATTTCGTACAATGACTGAAACACTGAAAGAGAGCTACAAGTAGCATGAACCTGTAGAAATTCCAGAGAGCAAAAGGATTGGTTTTCACTAGTAATATCTCAGACCTGCATCACACAAACGAAGTGCGAAAATTACGAAATACTAGCTGGAATCAATGGAAATTCCTTAGAACAGAAGCATTGTTCTTCAGAAATATTTCAAACCCGTGTCATCTTAAGTTTTCCTATCTAACACTAAAGAACCTGTAAAAATTTTAAAGAACAAAAACATTGTTCCTCAATTATGATGCCCTCAGACTCGTATTATGCACACGAAGGGTGAAAAATATTCCAAACCAGGCAGTGAATCTTCTACCTGAGGCCAGCGAGCAGAAGCAGCTAAAATTTAAACTTGGCTCCTTTTTCTAATGCAGGGCGTATCATGGATACGTCAAGTATGCCCAAATTTTCTCCCATCTAATAATACTGAAGGAAGCAGCACGGTCGTATCAACTAACTAAGTAACTAACAGACTGACGAACGGAGGAACAAACAGAATTATAATATAGACCAGACTGCCCGTGGCCTATTGGGTCACCATCACCATCGTCTTTGTTTCTCAAAAGAATATTCAGCACTGTGCCTGTAAGCAATGATAAAAGTATATATGGATATATATAGACATGATATAGTTCAGCTGTATTTCCTGCATCACCTTTACAATTATCATACATGTTGATGCAACCGAGCTCAAGTGGGCCCCGCCATTTATCAACCGTTTATAGTTTCATTAAATTTTCAACGCTCGCTCGAATTTCTTCTTATCTTATAGCGAATGTTGATGTTCCTTTTAGCTTTCAAACCATTAGACTGATACTATTCTCCAATCATCTTAGCTAAGGATACTGGTCAAGCGACAAAAATTTTAAAAATTCAATTCTTTAGTTCAAGCGACGTAAACAGCAATCGGTATCCAGGTTACGACGCTCCTTGAGTGTCCATCCCGTCCCGACGCCTGAAAGACAATATTATCCATCAGGTTCCGCCAACTTGTGTTCTCAGTTTTTTTCTGTGTAAAATAACACAGAGTGTGTGCAAACAAACAAACTAGCAAGTAAATTTACAATATAATGAGGACTAATGTGTATTTATCTGTTTTTTGTTCGTTTGTTTGGTTGTTTGTTTGTTTGCTTGTTTGGTTTTCATTTATCTACTTCGTGTCACGCCTTAACAAAACAGTAGGCAACAATTAGCCCAGGCTGGAGGCTGTGGTCATCCTGTCAAGCTTTATTAACGCTGATAAGTAGAAAATAGACCAGGTTGCAGATGATGGCAAGGGCCAACGATGAAGTCCGCTTTACGCAGATACATAGGGCTCCTCTAAGCAATCTCTTGCATCATGATTTGTACTCTCTTCTGAGATTTTTTAACCCAGTCTATCGTTAAGCAGTCCGTCTACCTAACATCTCGTCTAATCTTTCCTATGTAGTACGCCTATTTCCATTCACCACTGAATCACGCATTAGTTCTGTCAGAAAAGAATTCGCTCTTGTGTCTTATAAAGACATATAAATACGACGGTACATCTTGCAATATGTTCTCCTGTGCATTTGTACGAAATTTCTACGCTCTGTTTCCTACAGTTAAAAGATAATTTAGCCCTCCATAAAGTTACACGTTTCAATTTTATTGTCGCTGTATCCGATTTTTTTTTGTCTCTTTTGGAACCCGTGGATAGTGTTCAGTAGCCCATAATTTTTCTGCTTTGTTTAATACGACAGCTATATAGTAAAAGAAAACAGATTCGGTCACTCGCAACAGGTTAACCTTCTATTCTCAAGATGTCATTGTATTTGACTCAGGCATCTCACTAAAGGGACCGATGTTTCCCCGGCAGTACACTCGCTTCCAAGAAGACTTCAGAGCAAAGATTCCCAGCACCACCCGTTTTGTTAACCCGCGGCGTATGCTGGCTACACAACTAGCCACATTAGAAATGTTGTGATAAAAGATGAAAAGCGGTATGTAGATATGGTACGGGTGAAATGATTCATATATGAAATCAGATCTCTAATTTCCTCCTATCTATTTGTGAAGAGCGTGAAACAAAAGGTAGGTACGTACGTTGGTAGGTACTAGCGTATTAATATATAAATATATATGCTCCGGAGCAGCAGCACCACGAAGAGGATAGAAGAAAACGAGGGTTGCTTTAAAATAAGTATTTTCTACCGCCATTGCGGCAAGGGCCACCATTTTTTCATAATAAAATAGAACGCCTCATGGCGTAAGACCATCACCCGAGGTGGGGACAATTTCAACGTCCAGCTAATCCTAGTTTCTCATATGGATGCTGCGTCCAACAAGGTTAGGGCACAGTACCCGTGTGCTATTAGCTCTCTTAATAATAACTTGGGAAAACTAGAACCCCTCGTAGGGTAAGACCACAGCCCGCGGTGGGGGGCAAATTCAATGCAGTCATTTTTGATGGCCAGCTAATCCTAGTTTCTCATATGCGATGCTTTGCCCAACAAGGTTATTGCTCTACGTCCCTACTATTAGATCCCTAGTAAACCTAATAATATAATAAAACACTTCGGGTATTAAGAAAGAGGATAGTGAACGTATAAGAAGAGCGAGACTACTACAGTTTCAAGAACAAGACGTAATACCAATGGAGAGAGATGAAGGGCCTATGCGACAGTGACAAGAAAGACTTGAAGCAGAAAGATTGCAGAAGAAAGTAAGAGTTGCTAAGAAGCGTGTGCAAGAAAATGTGGAGACGGCAAGTCAGAGAAGAGAGCAAACATACCGATTACTGCCTGAATTTTTCAAGCACGGGTCCACTGGTAACATAAGAATAAGAAATATGGAACTACTCGTGGCGTAGGAGCATCACCCTCGGTGGAGGCAAGTTAAACGCCATCATTTTTTATGGCCAGCTAGGCCTAGTTTTTGGCCTGGGTCCCAGTCAGGTCAACCCACAAAACCCCTACAAAAAAATTATGAACATTGCTCAACTCTTTCGACCACTTTTTGGGTGGACAGACAAATATATATATATTCAACATATATATGCATATATACTTAAATCTTCGACGAAAACATTAGCAACTCTCTCACTTCGTTCACGGGCGATAAATATGTTAGTGCCTCGAGATTCACTTTTGTGACGCTGCATTCCTCCCAGTACATATTAACCGCCACACTTGACTAATGACTACTTAGCTTTGGTCAGCTTGGGCCATGTCAATAATACTGAAGCGCACTCTAACGAGTGCGCTTCAGGCGCGCACTGTGTCTATGATACGCACTACAGATGCTGCCATTCAGCCTACAAATATGGTGGCAACGAATAAAACATGAACTCGCTTCAGAAGAAGCTAAGGTGAAAAACAAAAAGAATGGTATTGAAAATAAAGCACAGGAATGGCAGCTTAACAGAGGGAATGATGAACTACGGTGCAAAATAAATAAAATATAAATGGCATGCAAAGTGTATATACCGTATACTACATATGGCATTTATATTGTAAATTGAAATATATTTTTAAACTTATGTAGTTCCTACGTAATTGGTACTGTTCACTACAGTACAATTTCATGATTTACTGTGGTGAGAGCTAAACGAAAAGTTTTATTAACGCACTGTAGCGGAAACAGCTGTTCTGTAATAATTGCCTCGAACTGGCTACCACATTGCTGTCAACGTTCTAGGAGCTCCACTACAAAAATATACATCGTTGGAAAGACTATTTCAGTATGCTGAACTTTAAGTTATAACTGTTTTTTTTAATACCTGTGTGTTGTAAGCTAAGAGATAAGAGGAAGTTACGGAGAGGAAAAATTGCACATATATAAATCTGTGTCGATATATCTGTATGTGTATAGATATAAAAAGAGACACAAGAGATAGTTATCAACATTTCCACCGAGGTAATCTTGATGAGAGTATTATACATAGGCTCGTGAGGAAGCAGCCATTATACAATAGCATTTCCCTTCTTCTGAGAAGTTTGTTACAACCATCGTTACCTCGAGTAACACTTGCGAAAGTGACAGCCGCACGTGCATATTTCCTTTCTTAGCCAAATAGAAAGTTTCTTATAATTAGAACTTGAGAAGCGTTTGGCAGACAGCCTCCTCGTGCCGCCTGCAGTGATTGCTTCGTGTACGGCACATTGTGTGCTGCTACCTGTCGTGTTAATTGCGGCACACGACACCGCGCCGTGTGTGTGGGGCCCTGAGTTGCGCTACACGGCACTGCACGGTTGTAATGGACCGTATGCGCACCGCACTCTTGCTGCCCAAGACGGCCACCACTCCGTGGGACTCTCCCTGCCATCTTTGCATTTCGCTGTCAACTGTGGAATGTTGTGATTTTAAGTACTGAAATCCAACCATTTTTGTAGCAAGCAACTTGAAATCATTGTAGGTTTTAAGTTGCGTGCCTTTTGGCTTAGCTTGGGATCCCAGCCTGGGGTGTGGGACGCCCCAGGCTGCGGTAATCATTGCAGGTCGCAAGCAGCTGTACGGCAAACACAGGATTAACAAGGACAATATTGCACCAGTACCCCACTCGCTATTCATTGGCGTGTATGTGTGGGAGGAGTCGACTGCTAACGATACGGCGGGAAATTCTCAGGGCTCCTGCACTGGCGCTCACCTACGTCACTGCTGCCAATAAAACTAGCAAATACAACACACTTGTAGCGCGTACGTATCTGCATGGAAGCGCATGCAGCACCAGCAGCCCAGTAAGGCCAAACGATCCCTCACGCACGTGCTGGTGCCCGCTGTCTCCACTCAGCCTTCGGCTCATCAATTAATTTTGACATTTGCAGTGCGAAGAGATTGCGTGGCGCTCACGATCATGATTTGCCTTATGAATTGCATCGCTCAAAATAGCTAATGATAATAAATCGAGATTCATTAGGCAGGAGAAGTATCATTGGGACGCCGCAACATCCTCCCCACACCCGCCGTGTTCCCCACGCCGGGGTGCGCGACCCTGGCAGCTGTCGGAGTGAGAGCCCTCAGTGATGGGGCCTCCTGGAAGCTTTCGCGCCGCCACCTTCCGCGGCGGTGTGTGGTGCAGCTGTGGCGAGTTCGCTCATGCTGGTTTTCTGTCCGAGGCAGTAATTTGGTGGCTTATGTTCAGACACAGCTACTGGCTGTCGGTCCGAAGCAGCTAACATAGCAGTTTTTTCAGACACAACCACTAAGCTGTACCTATATCCAAAACAGCTAATTTACTGGCAAGCAGTTCATACGGCTACACAGAGCCGCAGGGGGGTTATTCGAAACAGCTAGTTATGTACGTGCCATATCGTAACGTTTGTATTTGGCTGACTGTAGCACTACTGCCACCCGCGCTTGTGGAGCCCTTATGTGGGATTTGTGAGCTCATAAAGAGACCGCAAGTCTATGGTCCACTTGGAACGCTGTAAATAGTTATGGAAACCTACCCAATTTTTTTATCCTTTTCTGTTAGCGTTGTCAGAGAACATTAATTAATTTATGTTATAATCTATGCTGCCTTACATGCCTAGCCGAAACTGGCTATTTGCCGCTGAAACAAGAAAGTCGCAAGAGAACCCGGGTATTTAATAGCCTGAGTGCACCGGCTGGATACGTAATTTTTTCAAATTCTTTCAATTGGCTGCTGCTTCTAATATTTTGTGAGATGCAAAAGAAAGAATTACACTCTCTTCTCTAGCCACTGCTTTGGTCAAATAGAATCATAAATGGTAAGTCACGAGTCTAGACTGTAGAGTATTGTACGAATTAATGCTTTTTGTAAATGAACATTACATTGGGACTCGCGTGATGCTAAAAAATGGCGTATCTCAAGCGAGGGAAAACACAGTTTGCTATGAATCAAATCCTCTCATGCAGTTATTTGGTACTGGCACAGATTATTACTGCAGCAGCGGACACCGACACTGCGACTACCATTAGCAGGCGTCCTGACAGTAATAATAATAATAATAATAATAATAATAATCCCATTTATTTCTCATCTGGAGACTGCGTCCAACAAGGTTAGGACACAGTATCCTGAGGTTTTCATGCTTAATACTAACATAGGAATAATACT
>LQNS02278091.1:30826421-30837333 GCA_001587735.2 Parhyale hawaiensis | reverse complement strand
CAATTATTTGGGTTGCTCGAAGTGTGCCAAAACCATCCCGGTGAGCTGATTACATTCAGTCACATCCTCAGTTGCAGGTGGTAGAGCATTCCAAATCATAGCTCCAGAAATAGAAAGAGCTTGTTGACCAGCCGTTGTGTTGCAGTGGCGCAGTACGACGAACACTGAGCTTATTATGAACAAAAAGGCCAATAATAGATAATACATTTCTATTATAAGTACTATACTAGTATTAAAATCCAACTGAACTGTTTAGCACCTGTGCACTGAATATGCGTGACCACAGCACGAGTCCCTGCACACCACACTTACCCCTCCGCGCTGCACAGCTGGCGCACAGCGGCAGACAGTCACACCGCCCGCTGACAGTCAGGACTCGTCTCTCAGTCATTTACAATGAATGGCGCACATGCTGCGCGTTTCACTTTTACTTATGACTCATTTTACGGCTTTAGCGACCTGAAAGTGAAATTCAAATGAAGACACTCAGTGACAGAGTAAAATGTCCACTGGTTTCTTCTTGACATTCAGAACAGCAGTAGACGTGTTTCTTCACCTTCTTGTAATGTATTGTCGCAAAATATTTCGTTACTACTCCTCATTTCTTAAGTGGTCTTAATTCGGTAATCTCTCACATTATTAACAGCGGATAATAAAGGGTTTCCTTCATAACAAAGTAAGTTGCTTAAGATGTGAGATAAATTATTGTCAGAGCTTCAGATAATAAGCTCCCACTGCTCCAGGTGAATACTTATTAACCAAACATTTCAATCACCATAGTCAAACCAACGTAAGCAGTCCTTTAAGAGCGGGGCTGAATTGAACGCAGCAGTGCCAAATCTAATCTATTGACTAATGCACTTTGCGTATTCGAATATAAATACAATTTATCGCTTCAGACAAGGTATACCACGCGCATAAGTGAGATTTGGCAAAGTTGCTTTGCGTTCTTAGCCACGCCCATCGGACTCCTTACGCTGGTTTGACAATAGTTAGATCGTTCTATTCTTTTGTTGTGATACTTTATGACAAAAGTACGGGCATTTGCAGAATGACCATATTACAAGCAACCCATTGCAGAGCATTTATTGTTACACATGCCCTAGTAAGTAATGAATTGCAATGGTCATATTCTGAAACCTTCAGACTCTCAATAGACGTCACGTCTATCGTATAACATTCAGCTCTGATCATGACGGAAGTGAGGCCAGGGAGAGAAATTCAGTGGGGTGGAGTGGCTGCATAAGAATGTTTTTTTTTCTTTGCTACACGTTTGCTCAAGCCAGTTCATAGAAGTGCATAGCATACTATACCTGGTCGACAATTGCAAACCAGTGCACTTGAGAAACTATTAACAGCTTTAGAAGGCAAGTTTTAAACTTAAGTCTTGCCATTAGTCATGTTCTGTTTGCCCAAAGTGGGTCGCATGATCTCCAGCCCACCATTAAGGTCTGCCGCATGGATGGTAGTGAATTATAGGGATGCAGCCGCACCGCAGCCGTACCGTGGACACGACACTGATGACAGCCTGCAGCTGTACAGTGTCGGTGGTGCGCCCAAAGGGCCTTGGTACGCGGCGAGGCAGCGACCGTTCGCTGTGCGCTCCACAGTCCTTGACAAATTTTATTGGGCACTAGCGACGTAAGGACAAGACAGGAAGTGGAATGTCGGTGGTAGCTGTCGGCTGTTCTGCATTTGCACGTCTCCAGTCAGGGTGCTGGTAGTCTTTTTGTTTCTTAGCGTACGATAAGTAATTCAAATGCATAGCATACCATGCACGGTACGTACCAAACAGTGTTATTCCTATGGCAGTGTTAAGATTAAATTAGGCATTACACGGTTGAAGATCGTTACAAACTGCATCTACAATTAATCGCAGAAGACTGAACGTGTTTTGACTGTTAGTTCACATGACAGCTGTCGGAAAGCTTGCTTTAGCTACACACCAGGTTTCCTCGTCGGCCGCTCACATCTTGTACATGTTATCTCATACTAAAATCGCAATAATTTGTAGGTGTGGGGAATGATGGGCACACTCTGCGTCCTCCCATTACACATCGCATTCACATCAGGGGCGCGCTCGACTAGGTCGTCAAAGTCGCTCTAACCCAGGCGCACTCGATTTGACTTACCCAGACCTGCAGGCAGGCACTTTGGTTTCGTCACTTTGAATCGCGTTACACGTGTTAACTTAAAACTAACGCGATTATATTGAGCTCTTGGAAGTCTCATGGGAATTAATTAAGAATCAACGCCTAATCTAAGAATCCGAGAGTTGAAGTCATGACAGATATCTGCGGTTCCGCTCAAGTTAAGCCTCTAAAGCTTAATTTCGCTTCCTAATCGATCGTGTCTTTCACTTCCAATAACTGGGCCCAGATTTATGAAGCTACTTACAATGTTGTAAGTCGTTCGTTTATCTTGTATCCCGACTTATTGCATTGTAACTCCGGCCAGATTCATCAGGCGACTTGCGTGCTGCACCTTATTTATCTTGTATCTCGACTTTCTACGCTGTTTTAGAAAAAAACATTTTCCTGCAAGAAATAGAGGAGACCAGCTAGAGATTCATGTAAAGTATGTTATAACTTTGCTAGACTAAAGGGAAACGTATATGTGGTTAAACACTCGAGTCTCAACGTGTAAACTAAAACAAAACGCTGATATAATCCACCTGCGGATTGGTTGTTCGTTGAATGGAAGATGCGAACGCACACCATTGGTTGTTCTCTGAATGGAAAATGCAAAACGACCGTTTATTGGCTATAGTAGTGAGCAGTAACTTCCATCACAAGGCAGGTAAAATACAACATTGTATCGTTGTTGTAAGGTACAACATTGCAAGTTTTATATTACTACAAATGTTAGTAAATCCTGGCCCTGAACCGTTGACGTGAACGAGTTTATTATGTCACGTGACAAACTTAATAGATGACGACCAAACGACTGCTACAGTTCTTTCTGCCGGTGCCTGTCTGGTCTGTTCAGCATGTTATGTGGTAAACACTCGCCGGTGAGGTTTTGGTTCCGGCTGTTAAAACTTTAGTAAAGCTACCCTGGTAGAATTTTTGGCCTCCCTAGAACTGACCTTCGGCTTTAGCTGCTGGGGCACTAAGAATACTGTAAAGCCCAATGCAGACGAGAAGCAAAAATTGCCGACAGTGGCATTTCGCTAGCAAATGCTCTACCAGACTCCGTGAAAAAGTTGTCCCAATGGTGTATTCAGCAGGATGGATTTAGGTCAATCTCTTTTGCAGCTTTCGAGCAATTCAAAGCAACTTACCGTTCAATTGTCCTGTAATCTATTTACTACTACGTACATAACGCCACTGTTTTTATGAAGATTTGCTTTAAGTAATGACATTTGCAAATACAATGTCAAAGTATAACATGAATTTATCTTCAGGTTACAACGATAAGCGCCAGTGGCAGACGTAGGTGTCGAAGCTTCGTTTGCGAGCTACAAAATCGTAGAAACTCTTGCGTCACTGAGCGCTATGCGCAGCGAATAAAATATCAGCTAGAACACAAACAAAAAACTTACTGAAAGCATATTTACCATTTTTATTTTTTATGCAACTTGTGGTAATTTTGCCCTAAAACATTGCCACAACAAGCAACTTCAGCTGCTGCGTGTACATTAACATTTCGCGGCAAGCTGGATCTACCCACAATATTGTGTGCCAGCTGTGTAGCCTCGCACCAAGTTGTGCATGCAAAGGCATACTCTGGCCCCAGCATTTGGCACAGGTTTGGCGTCGATACGCCAGAGTCTAACAGAAAAACGGAAATAATTCAAACTTTAGGACCAGAATGGCTCCATTTTCGTTCGTCCGAGTCGGAGAGCAGCGGTAATACCTAATTTAAAAGCTGGTTTAAAGGACGGAAAATTCCTTCCTCCACATTTTTCAATAAATCAAGTGCTAGTTGAGTAACTGAGTGTTATAAGTTTTACCCTGCACTTCTATGGCTGCTACACCACCAAACTGCAGACACTTACAAACAAACTACATGACATGGTTTCGTTACGCTGGCGCAAACACTTGTCACACTTTCGTAATCTTCTGTTCTTTATCTTGCCTGCACTTAGCCCTGTCAGCGCTTTCGCACCTCTAACAGCTCATATAAACTTCAACTGTTATCTCAAATTTGAAATTCTCTTTAGTGACTAGAAAGAACTAAAATATATCAGATACTCTGAGAGCGCTCTCCAACTGTCACGGATAAGAGACATTGCAGCGACGCTCCACATGACGTGCCAAGATACAGTTCAAATTTCACCTCACCATCTGCATGTTAGGAACAGAGTGCAGTGTTTGCCTGTGAAGAGAGCGCTTTGTTAACAGAAAGCGAAGTCGTAGCCTAACTGTCGACTGAAGTGATGCAGCGCCGCACGGACATTCCAAACTTATTTTACTGGGACAGTTTCGCTCGTGTAGCCATGCAGGCATACCTACGTGATGCTCTTGAAATGTTACCTATGTGCGCCTGGCAAGATACAAAAATAAATAAATTTCAGAAGCAATGCAACTGGCTACTTGTTATTTATACATCCTCTACTGAGAATATTTGCATGTACTGTAGTTTTGAATCTCAAACAATCACCAGAAGTTGCGGCTGCTAGAATGATTAGCGTGTGCCTTATATTGGGTCTTTTTATGTTACACAAGACTCGCCAGCCAAAGAAGACCTCGGGGTCTCACTAGCCGCACATGTCGCAGCTTATGTCAACGTAAGCAGTAAATTACTAGCAAAGTTATTACGGGCGTTGCCTGCCGTAAGCGGCACCTACACAACAGTGTACTCCTCTTATAGGGCCATGCGTTGCACATTGACTACAAAGATTATTAGTAACTAGAGACGCGTTCCGAGAGCGCAGACCTTCACCAAACAACGCACTGCTAATGAAAGTCTCGAAATGGTCCAGAACGCATCATTTCTTTCGGATCATCGCTAAAATTTCATCATTTTCTCGTGGCTTTCCAATCATTTCCCCACACTTCATGAAGATCTGTGCATAACTTCTTGAGGGGAGATAATGAGCTTGGCACTTTTTCTCACTGTTTAGATCTGTGTCTTCGGATTCTCAAAAATCGTGAAGCATCAGGAGTGCTAACAACAGACTATTACCTGTCATATTCGATATGGTGAGTTTTATCTCTATGGTGGCTTTGAAAATATTTCCGAAAAAACCTAAAACAGGTAATTCTACAGTATATTAGCACACGTCAAAATGCAGTATAACACGATTAAAGTTACTGTTTGTCACCAATTTTTATTTGTATAAATTGAAAATCAAAGTTTCAAAGTAAAACAGAACGGTGGGTGCAAGCCCTCGTAGCGGGTTTCGCAAAAGTCTTGTTACACCTCAACTTACGTGTTTGTGGTCAGTTTTAAACTGTAAATGTAATTCATTGTTCAGGGTGCTAAAAAGACCGTTACGTCACAGTCAGCTATTCACAATTCAGGATGTTGCAAAGACCGTTACGTCACAGTCAGCTATTCACCGTTCAGGATGTTGTTAAGACCGTTACGTCACAGTCAGCTATTCACCGTTCAGGATGTTGTTAAGACCGTTACGTCACAGTCAGCTATTCACCGTTCAGGATGTTGTTAAGACCATTACGTCACAGTCAGCTATTCACCGTTCAGGATGTTGTTAAGACCGTTACGTCACAGTCAGCTATTCACCGTTCAGGATGTTGCAAAGACCGTTACGTCACAGTCAGCTATTCACCGTTCAGGATGATGTTAAGACCGTTACGTCACAGTCAACTATTCACCGTTCAGGATGTTGTTAAGACCGTTACGTCACAGTCAGCTATTCACCGTTCAGGATGTTGCAAAGACCGTTTCGTCACAGTCAGCTATTCACCGTTCAGGATGTTGCAAAGACCGTTACGTCACAGTCAGCTATTCACCGTTCAGGATGTTGCAAAGACCGTTACGTCACAGTCAGCTATTCACCGNACATCTTGACTTCGCGACGACTTGCACGGTACTGGACACAGGCACCGATTAGCCCGACAGCAGTTGCCTACGATGATAACCGTACGTGTCAAAGCGTCAACCGCAATTGCTAACGGCAATTGTGTGCAGTAGGAGGAGCTCGAGACTAAGTGACGGCGGTGATTACCGTAGGTGTAAAAGACCCTTTAGGGCCATGCGCTGCACATTGACTACAAAGATTATTAGTAACTAGAGACGCGTTCCGAGAGCGCAGACCTTCACCAGACAACGCAATGCTAATGAAAGTCTCGAAATGGTCCAGAACGCATCATTTCTTTCAGATCAACGCTAAAATTCAAGCATATTCTCGTGGCTTTCCAATCATTCCTCTACACTTCATGAAGATCTGTCCATTACTTTTTGAGGGGAGATAATGAGCTTGACACTTTTTCTCCCTTTTTAGATCTCTGGCTTCGGATTCTCGAAAATCGTGAAGCATCAGGAGTGCTAACAACAGATTATTTCCTCTCATACTCGTTATGGTGAGTTTTATCTCTATGGTGGCTTTGAAAACTATTCCGAAACACACCTAACATAGGTAATTCTATATTAGCACACGTCAAAATGCAGTAGAACACGATTAAAGTTACTGTTTGTCACCAATTTTTATTTGTAGACATTGAAAATAAAAATTTCGATGTAAAACAGAACGGTGGGTGCAAGCCCTGGTAGCGGGTTTCGCAAAAGTCTTGTTACACCTCAACTTACATGTTTGTGGTCAGTTTTAAACTGTAAATGTAATTCATTGTACAGGGTGCTAAAAAGATCGTTACGTCACAGTCAGCTATTCACCGTTCAGGATGTTGCAAAGATCGTTACGTCACAGTCAGCTATTCACCGTTCAGGATGTTGCAAAGACCGTTACGTCACAGTCAGCTATTCACCGTTCAGGATGTTACAAAGACCGTTACGTCACAGTCAGCTATTCACCGTTCAGGATGTTGCAAAGATCGTTACGTCACAGTCAGCTATTCACCGTTCAGGATGTTGCAAAGATCGTTACGTGACAGTCAGCTATTCACCGTTCAGGATGTTACAAAGACCGTTACGTCACAGTCAGCTATTCACTTCTGGAAACTGCGAACCCTTCTACCCTAAAAAAACTGCCCTGCAAGTACTCCCTGTTAAGCAGGGACGAAACCCTGACAAGTCACAAATTATTCTAACAGCAGACAGAGCTAATGAATTTCTCACGTTTACTATGCGTATCTCCCTGTTTATAAGTGCGGTCGTATGCTGGTGCTCACCTCACCTATGGTTATGAGCAGTATTACAGCGCCTGCTTTGGTGCACACAATTATAGGAAGTGTGGGAACCTCAACGCAGCTACGGCAACGATCTACCGTTGTAGCTCCGCCTAGTGAATTTTGAAGATGTGTTGTCTCTCTATTATTATTATTATTATTATTATTATTATTAAAACTTCACGCTTGAGCTCCCACGGACAGGTAATACAACCCAAATGAAGCATTTGCAACACCGGGAAGCCCTAACGTGATTTTCAATAAGTCAAGGACTATCATCTACATAATTATACTCGTATATTATCGGTAGCAAAGAACCTTTTACATCGAGCGTACATTACAAGTGGAGTTTTTTACGTTGAGTCAAAATTCGAGTAGAATTAACGTGCTGCCATGTTCTCGCCAGTACCTTAGACCCGAGAATATTGTTATTCATTCACAACCAGTATGGACAAGGGTCTTATGGAGCTTCGTTGGCTTAGGGTATGATATAGGTACCTGTACCAGCACTTTTCGCGTGTTCTTGCTCACTGCAACCTAACCTCATATTACCTAGGCTGCCCTCGTTTGCGCTATGCCAGTATATCCTAGTCTGGTTAGTAGATACGCAAGTATTCGCAAATACGTTTCATATTTTGAGTTAATGTTGGCTACGAGTCACAATATTTTCCTGAAGCTATGCTAGTTCTAAAATGAAGCACTCCTTGTCCAAGGATGATGAAACTTTACAAAATTAACCCGCGGGAAGGAGACAACTGCAGTGCACAGTGAGAAATGGGCTTGTGACGTCATAAAAGGTAATACGTTAATGTGTAGCTATTTTACATTGTTTCTTCATCATTTCATTCGGGCCTCCAGAGTGTCCTACATGTCCTACAATCTTTATAGATGCACAAAAATATGTATCAGAGGTTCTATGAACTTTTTTTAGCTTTCTGAAGGATAAAATTTTATTATTATTATTTCGGAGAGAGTCTGTAAAATGTGGCCCTAAGCTGTGAAGTCGCGGACGCGTCGTTAACAGATCCTCCTCTCCTAATCGTAAAAAATACAGCATCATCGGAAAAAAGTATGGATTTAACATTCGCTAGTTTCAACAACATCTTCCGTAAGACAATCTATGTTTGGGGTATACGGTTAGGTATTTTTTTGCAAGTTAGTTTACGCGAGTCGGACGAGACACTACTGTTATTCTGCTGGAACGCGCGCAGCGTATAGTCTAGTAGCTGTTTTTTTTTCTAATTTTACCTAGTAATTGTATGGCTTCTGCGTATTATGTATAGACTTTTGCTTTAATATTACTTTGCCGGAAGGAAAGTAAATTGTTTCTCTGGTCCTTTAATGTTTTTCTTACAAATATTCTTTAAAAGTTCTTCTATATCGGCTTTTAATCATTCCCATCTGAGCCAATTTTTGTTGTAGCGGTTTGAAACTATAGAAGATAGCAGATCATTGGTGGTAAACGAAAATAAATAGAAAACATTGAGTTATTTATTTATTTGATTCTATCTTCAGCATGCTATATTATTCTCGATAAAAGTCACGTAATTTACTGCATTTTAAAGACGATAAACTTGACTCTAAAAGTACCTCTAACACTTGCGGGCATTTGCCTGGTTGAATTCATCTGCTCTTTTACAAGCTTTTTAACCAACGTTCTTTCAAAATTCTAACCTTCAGAAAGCTAAAAACAAGTTCGTAGATGCTTTAATACATATTTTTGTGCAACTATAAAGATTATAGGACATATGTAGGACACTCTGGAGGCCCAAGTGAAATGATGAAGAAACAATGTAAGATAGCTACATATTAACGTACTTGGTTTTTATTACGTCACAAGCTTATTTCCCATGGTGTACTGCAGCTTTGCCCCTCCTCGTGCATTAACCTTGTCAAGTCTCATCATCCTTGCTCCATGTCATAGCTATAAAGAACGCCGAGTCCTCGCCAAGAATAGATCAAATTATGTATAGGTAGAACGCCGGGTCTCTCTCGGCAAGAATAGATGAAATTAAGTATAGGTGCTACCATCTATACAACCCGAATGTAAAAGTCTCTTGTCGAAACACTTGAATGGAAGTAAACTTTGTGCTGGACTGCTTCCCTAAGGAAAAATATACTGCATGGTTGGAAATATAGGACCTGGAATTAATTTGTTCAGGAAAGTGTACATGCAGACTTACGAAATCTAAGCACTTTCTCCTACACTTGCGAGAAAATTTTCTAAACGGCATGAAGGCAGTGTACAGGATGGTCCACAGAATACGAAACGTTTTATTTAATCAATTGGACTCGTATTTGATCTTTAGCATTTTTGAGAAAAGTAAAATACGAGCACTACAAATTCATTCGTGAATACAATTAAGAACATTATTTTAACATGCAGTTTGTGCCTTTGCACCCTTACATTTCCGTTAGCAAAAAATATATATGCTCCATGGAACTGCTTGGCTTCGTTAACCTAAACCTTTGTAACCGCAGATATTGGTCTGCAGGATCCGTTGTTGCTTTTTGATGTCAGCTAGAGAGAATTCGATACGCTTGATAACTTCCCTAAAATTCACTGACAGACTCACCATGTTAAAGACTGAGTGTGAAATTATTTTGGCACAGCGGCAATGAATGTCATCACTCCTGCATCAGCAACTTCCCGTACTGTTTTGATAATGTGTTCTCTCGAAATTAAACTATCTTTTATGCAGATGATATGAGTCCGACTTCTTTCATTTTAGTGTTTCTTTGAGAAGTTAACTTTTTTATACCCATATAGCTCCTTGACAACACACTAAAAATAGATCTTACTTTACCTAACTGGAGTTCCTCAGACTATTTCTCACCACCCGGAAATTCCTTCGCTTTAATTTAGAAGAGTTGCAGCTCTTCTCTGAGGGACTGTTGCTAATGAGCAGCTGCTCTCGCGCTAAAGTTTTGATTATAATGAACACGACAGCCAATGAACCAAAGGGCTGTTCAGGACACTCCCTATAGCCTTGGAATTCCACACGGAGCAGACCGCTGCTGCAGACGTCCACTGGCCACTTCATACTCCTTATCTCACTCCCTACGGACTCACTTTGTTGTATTTTTTCGCTCTGTCGTGCTTATAATGCAAAGTTCAAACATTCATAGAGGCTATAAGTCATCAACTCAGCCAGACGGGAGGAGAGGTGTCGCCTCCATGGCCTGATGCTGAGGAGTCCACTCACAGCTGCAGCTCAGGAGGCTTCCAGCTCATCCAAACAGAAGCTTTCGGTACCGGGTTTCTTTCTCTTCGAAAGTGCATAAAATTACCGCCTACTTGCTGTACATCGCTTTTCGATAATCCTTCTTCACAAGGCTTTGGAGAATAGCTGTACCTCGTACCTCTGCAGTGGCACAATGTCACAAAGACCAACTGTGCATTTGCTATTGCTAATGCAAGTACGAGCACATCCTTTTCTAATGCTCTAATTGTAGTAAGATGCACATGCATACTTTCAGGAATTTCAAGGTAATAAATCGAGCGTATGTTTAGTCACACCGAGCTCTCAGCCTTCGTTTTAGTTTGCAACCTATGCCAAAGATTGTATAATACATCGAAAAGGAGAGTCGTAAAGACTCTTATGTTCGCTCGGAAATACTTTTTTTAATGGATCCTGAATGCCCTTCATGCTGAACGA
>LQNS02278091.1:30796439-30825580 GCA_001587735.2 Parhyale hawaiensis | reverse complement strand
GTTTTAGTTTGCAACCTATGCCAAAGATTGTATAATACATCGAAAAGGAGAGTCGTAAAGACTCTTATGTTCGCTCGGAAATACTTTTTTTAATGGATCCTGAATGCCCTTCATGCTGAACGATTAAATGAATACATTATGTTGTGACGACATTCATATCCTTTCACCTCTTCTAATACCATTAATTGTGAGCAACGACGAAGTAGGTTCTTCGTTGCTAAGTTTCTTTCGTCATAAATATACTTCCCTTATTCCACTTGCGCGCTAGTCAAAGCAGGCGCTACAAGGCGCCTCTGTAAATGCACTGAAAGCTCATTGCGTGCCAAGTCTCACCGCACCTTACTGTCAGGGCGCCTGATATAACAGCTTGTGGGAGGCCGGGTACTAGCGTAATTCATTACTTGTTCAAAGCACTATAAAAATTTTCAAATTTTTAGCTTCGTCTGTATATTGTACTTCTAATGAAGAACCCAGTATCAACCAAGTGGTTTTAATAGTAACGGAGAAAACATTCTATTTCGTTGGAATATTTTTTGTTCAAAAATTTATCTCAACTTCTATGAGACTTTGATACACTTTCATGTAACTGTACAGTACGTGGATGATAAGGGGCGTATTTCTGTGTACCTTTGTGAAGAGCTCACTTCGTTTTCAATGGTTTTAAAGCTTGACTGCTTCGTTATTATAAGTACAACGCTCTCAGTGAATAAACTGGAATGCCTCGTGGCGTAAGATCATCACCTGCGAGGGAGCAAATTTCATCGCCGTCATTTTTTATGGCCAGCTAATCCTAGTTTTCTGGCATGGATCACATCGAGGACAGCCCACCAGACTTCCTGCAACAAGTATTGATAGCTCAACTCCTTCTATACCTATTTTGGGGTGGAAAGCAAATCTCATGGCCGTCATTTTTATGACAAACTAATCCCATTTTATTGATTTTTGCATGGGTGACATTGAGGACAACCCACCAGACTCCCTCCAAAAATCATGAACATTGCTCAAACACTTATTGGGTGGACAGAGAAATATATATATCATTTCACCAATAGAGAGATTTCTAGGAAATCTAAAATTAAGAATAAATGAAAGAACCAAAGTAAAAAGAGTCATTTTCTAAAATGCAAACGTTTCGGAATATGTACTAAAATTCCATCATCAGTGCTGGAATATAAGTAGAGAATCAAGTACACTAATCAGTTTCACAGCAGAACATCATAAAAGCTCAAATGGTATTAAGTGCAGTAAAAATGAAATGAATAAGAAAAGGAAACACTTTCACAAAATTAGGTACACACATCTACGTAGCTATAGTTAAACACAAACATGCAAAGTTTGTGCAGTTCCTCAAAAGAGGAACTGCAGTTTGATCATTATTTAAAGAGGGTCTTTCACTAAAAATGTACAAGCTTTTTAAAATGCGGGGATCGTGGTTTGTATATGCCATACCTAAAACTGAAAAGTTCGACATTTTAAAACGATGATGTTCTTGGGTACAGTGATTTCTAATAGAAGAATGTGGTGGTGCTGTACTGGGTCTACCGGTTCGATAAGAGATGCCTGTACTTGATCCTCTACTTATATTTCAGCACTGAAACGTTTGCATTTGAGAAAATGACTCTTTTTCGTTGGTTCTTTCATTTATTCTTAATATATATACTTAAAAATCTTCAACGAAAACATTATCATCTCTCTCACTTCGTTCGCGGGTGATAACTAGCCGCACCAGATCGATGTGGTGTATTTTTCACAATTCTAGCGAAAGTTACCAAATGTCAGAAAGCTCAACAACGGCAACTTGTCTCCAAAGCTAATACGAACGTTAGATTAGATGACCGTGCAAAAGGAAACGGGTTTTCGCTCCATAAACTTTCCTCTGGTGTGCACGAACGGTCAAACTCTCGTCCAGTCTTTTCCATTTGTTCTGCGGAGCGATAAGAAGGAAGGTCACGTGTAGAGCCCCGCTCTCCACGCAGCTATCGCAGCAAATTTGTCAGTAAAAGATAGGCAATCGCAGTATCTGCGCTGCTTGACATTTCTGAAGCGAACGTTTGCATGGCTGCCTTGGCCTTTGCTAGCGTTGCCCTCCCTATGCAGTAGCTCCGTGTGGAGGCCCTCACGCTGGTGCTTGTCACGTCTCTGCCTGGACGCAACACAACTGGCGTTTGGCGAGTTTCTTGTAAGAAATTGAGCCAAAGACGTCAACAGTTTCCATAATGTCGTGTTGCATGAGCGTAACACTACAGCAGTATATTTATATATATGTAACTGAGTTAAAAACAGCAACGGAAGGACGGCATTAGGTTTCGTATTGTTCATGCTCCTCTCTTCTCCTGATCTGGAGCTTCAGGCGCCATGATATGCCGCCGTATTCATCTAATGCAGACTGTTAACGAATTTAATCCATTTTTAGTTTCTAATCAAATCATTTTCTAAGCTAATTGCATTTCTACTTTGGAAGAAGAAAACTCCGGGCTTAATAATCGCAGTGGGCTACAGACTCGCATTCATTTCATTTCTTCTTAGTTTTGACAGCAACGGATGCGGGCCGGTACGGTTTGTTCAGCGAGTCTCAGAGTTTAAATACCTGCAGAAGCGGTTAGTTGCCTCGCAGCAGCACAACTGAAGAGTTCGTTCAACTGCTGAGCACGCTTCTAATAATAAGCGTAGAGAGACATCTACTCTCATGCTTCAGATTGCTGTCACACCCTGGCCTTGCAGCGGTGTCACAGGTGCGTCTGCCCCGGCACCTGCCCGTATATCATTTAGCTAACAAAGAGAGCTCAAGCGCCCCGAGCTCGGGAGTTTCAGTTGCAGGTGTAGAAAGAAAGAGAAATGGGATGTGATGTCTCACATGGATACTGTGCTCGTGGAAGAAAAGGTAGATGACTCGGAAGTTTTACTAATATTAACATGGGAAAAGTTGCATTGCTCGATAGATATGTCTGAAACTTTTTACCTTGTTAAAATACTGCGTAAAAATGCGCTATATGCTGTACGAATTTCTCCAGAAACATACAGGATATTATTAGTAAACTACAGTCCCGCTGCATGAGATGTCTGTAACTGCCATCTTTAGATATACGTCTCGGATGTTTCGGAGTAGGCTAGTAGCAACGAAGCCTCTTTTGTATCTGCGCGTTATAATAATTTTGTATCTGCGGGTCATGGAATTTTGCACAGCCTGGCATCCCAATCCAAACAGGTAAGAGATCGCAGAATGGGAACGTTTGTGCTCAGGGACGCAAGCGCGGGGAAAAGGATGCATTAATAAATAGTCTGTTCAGCGATGCAATGGAGCTTTCGCAAAACCATCGACGGGTCTCAGAACACGTCGCTATTTCAGCAATTTCATTTGTATTTAAATGCTCATTTTCATTTATATTTTCTCACCGTGCAGCGAAGAAGCTGCAATTGGCACATCGGTGAGTGTCCTCAGCAGCTCCAGTCACCTACAATTATGTGCACCTGCGTATCGGCTGACACCTCAATGTTGAGTGTAAGCTGAGCCCACGAGGTTTGCCTTGTCTGGAACTTTAGACAGCAGTGTCTGTTTGAGTACTTTGAATCGTGTTGTAGCTGCAGGCAACAACCCAAGGACACTTGAGATGTCTAAATCTCCAGTTCACGCTACCAGTTTGAGTGCTCACAAGTTCAAAGTGAATTCGATTGAGAGTTAATACCTAAACCTCACTGAGACGGGGCGAAGCCAACGCACCTCTCTGAGGTGCTGAGAAGTCAAGCCTATTTTATCAAGCCAATGGATGACACATTAAGACTATCGTCCGAATCATATGGTCAGGAGTTTTACGGTATACATATACATTCGTAACTTGCAGTTTCAATGTTTGTCTATAAATTTATTTCCTTAATATAATTCGGCATTGCGAAACCTTGTCATCCATTTGTATTGTGGTTGAAAAGTTTATCTTACAAAATAATCATATTTTAAGTGCCAAGTTACATATTTACATGTGTTGGTCACAGTAAGCATGAAACAATGCGTCCATTATTACAATTCGATCTAGTAGTTTGACAGCTCTTTAAAAGAAGTGAACGTTAACGTGCTAGATTTCTTCAATAAATTACTCTATTCATTTTGTTTTATTGATAGATTTTGTTCCCACTACGCATGGAAACCTCTGCAGTGCTCATATCAGCAATTTTTTGCGCATACGTATAGTAGAGCCCAAGTTCTACTATGTAATTGAGTCACGTCACGTCTTTCCTACACTCAATCTTCACCAAGCAATGATGTGCTGCATTTCTACTCAATTTTTCAGTCTTACCTGATGTAAGTAGTGCGTGCTGTTATCTGTAATTGAAGCTGCATGAACTTGTGCTCACAAGTAGTCGCACAAAATATGTTGTCCTGCAGACATAACCAAAGTAAAATAAGTGAAATCAAGAATTCATAGTAACTGAAGTACCTGGTGGCCTGTCGTGTTGATTAATGATCGATTTTGCCAAGTTTAGGCTACGTTAAAGATTTAATTACTGTGTCTGATTTACGCTGGAATAAATCGTTGACGTTCAGCTTTACACTGCCAGCACTCCCAGAACAGTCGGATGTACCTACTAACTTTAAATGAATCCTACTTGAGCGGCCATATCATCCAAAGTTTGTGGCTCGTCAGAGGGTGTGTCCCATTATCAAATGTTAGTGTAATGTAGGTCTCACATTTGTCGTCAAGTAAAAAAGATTCTCTGTTTTAAAATGTGTCGCTGACGCCATGCAGAACTGACAATATCAACCAAAGCTCTTTCACCCTACATGTCTACTTTACCGTCAGTAACGGAGAGCAATTTCAAAACCCTGACACTGTCCAATGAAACTCGTTTCTAGGTGAAAAAATTTTCTCATTTATGCAAAATAATTTTATATACTCCACGGTCGCAAAAACGCGTCTGCGTTAACAATTTCTAAATATAAACAAAATTTACCGAAGTATCTGACTGGCTGTCCCCTAGTTAATTATAACTAGTCAGTAACAGTAGCCGTCAAGGATGATGAAACTTTACAAGGTTAACGCACGGGGAGGGGCCAAGCTGGAGTGCACCACGGGAAATGGGCTTGTGACATCACAAAAACCTAATATGTTAATACGTTGCTATTTTACATTGTTTTTCCAGCATTTCATTTGGGCCTCCAGAGTGTCCTACATGTCCTACAATCTTTATAGTTGTATAAAACATGCATCAAAGCATCTAGGTACGAATTTTTTTTAAGTTTCTGAAGGATAAAATTTTATCAATATTTTTATTTCGGAGATAGTCTGTAAAATGCCGCCCTAAGCTGTGCCGTTGCGTAAGCGTCGTTAACAGATCCTCCTCTCCTAAGGGTAAAAACTTCAGCATCATCGGAAAAATTATGGATTTAACATTCGCCAGTTTCAACAACATCGTACCGTAAGACAGTTAAGGTCTGGGGAATACGATTAGGTAATTTTTTCCAAGTTAGTTAACGTGAGTCGGACGAGACACTTACTGTTATAGTGCTGTAACGCACGCAGCGTATACGTAGCTGATGTGTTTTTTTTTCTAGTTTTACCAAGTAGTTGTATGGCTTCTGCGTTTTATGTATGGAATTTTACTTTAAAATTACTTCACCGGAAGGAAAGTAATTTGTTTCTTTGATGCTTTTATATTTTCCAAACAAATCTTGGTGCAAAGTTTTTCTAGGTTAGGCTATCACGGCGTTTAATCATGAGCATCTGAACCATTTTTTGTTGAAGCGGTTTGAACTTACAGGGGAAAGCAGGTCACTGGTAAAAGAAAAAAATAATCGAAAACATGAAGGTTTTGAACCATATGATTCCATCTTCAGAATGCCACATTACTTTCGATAAAACTCACTTGATTCCTTGCATTTTAAAAACAATAAACTAGACTCCAAAAGTGCTTCTGACACAGGAGAGCTTTGCCAGGTTGAATTCAAGTGCTCTTTTAACAGCCTTTTGACTATCGTTCTTTAAAAATTTTATCCTTCACAAAGCTAAAGAAGTTCGTAGATGCTTTGATACACATTTTTGTGCAAATATAAAGATTGTATAGGACATGTATAGGACACTCTGGAGGCCCAAATAAAATGATGAAGAAACAATGTAAAATAGCAACGTATCAACGTGCTGTACTTGAATTTTGTGACATCGCAAGCCTCATTACCCATGGTGCACTACAAGTTAACCCCTACCCGTGCTTTAACCTTGCAGAGTTTCATCATCCTTAAGTAGCCGTGGATCACTGCGGTAGAGCACTGACTTTCTCTAGTGAGTGGATCCAATTTGTTACAAATCTTTGGTGGAACATGGTAATCGATTAAACTGGTACCTACATAACTTCGATAGGAAATGAAATAAACTGTAACATAATTTCAGCAGAGAATTTATTAGATTAAAACATAACTTCGATTGGAAACACTTTAATCTGTTTCATAACTTCAGAAGAGAATGGACTACAATGTTTCAGTTCTTTTAAATTTGGAACTGAATTTGACAGCAGAAAATTATGTGGAATGTTGCATATACTCTATTTTGATCTTTACATTCAAAGTAGACTATTTTAAACATATTTTTGAGCCCTCAAAAGTTATTAAATGATCGTGCCAAGCTGAAAGCTACAAAGAAGCTTATCATAACAATAAAAGGTGTGAGACTAAAGCGCACAATTATGGCGCACTTACACTGACCATGTTAATTAGTTCTCCTTGTTAGATGCTATTAGCAAATATCAGTTCTTCTTCCTTGTGCAACAAACTTTTTGTAAAACTTATAACTTTTGAGCAATTAATGTCATGATCAGTCCCTTCTCTGGGCAATTCACAGTTACACTCTATGATAATTGAGGGCGCGAAATCTTATTGACTTTCTGTCGATGTGAATCCACTATAACGTCTAGGACTCTAAGGAATTATACTTGGAAGATCCTTCATGAACAGGAGGCAATATGAGCTATTCAACAAGTGTGCTCCTGCAAGGCCTCATCCTAGAAATTCAACGAAGCTTAGGTTGCGGCCCACTTTCTGTAACTGCTGCGTAGCTCAACCGACATCACAGTAGTAGTAATAACAATAAGTATTTATTACCTAGCAGACTGTGGATACTCCTAGAGAAGTTTTTTCTTTTACTTTAATTCTAAAATTTTGAAAATCTGCTAACCGTAGTGTAAAGAGGAGGCGAAGCAGCTAGTGGTGAGAGTCGATTTGTGAATCCTTCGCCGTGCTTCCCTCGCCTCTCGGTGCCGGAGTGCTCCACGAGGTATAAATCCGTTGCCAGCGCTGTCATCGTCAGAGACTCGATGCCGGCTTCCCGGCGTGTGTGAAAGACATATTTACATTTCAAATATCAAACATATAAGTAATCGACGTAGTCTTGCATCTTCTCTGTACCCTCCATCATCAGTCGACTCAAACAGCTGGTCGTGGGGCGTCTTGTGAAATGAGGCTGCGGATTATAGTTGGTCCACAAGTTAGCTTTTTCGACTGCAAGCCTTGGTATGGTGACCGTGATCTATCCAGTTACTTAACTTACCATGCCTGATCGCAGTGCTTCAATGACCCTACCATTTACACAATCATTAAATAATTACAAAATAGATAGCTGGCAGTAGATTGACCAATAGACCCATTCCCAGAGAGGAGCCGGGCCCTCTATGAGCTATCGCCATTATTTCAGAATAATGGAGACTTCTGAGGGAGAAAAGAAGAAACAAAATATAAGAATGTCAGGCAAGGAGTTGATTACAAAATTACATGCTGCAGATACGGGGAGCTTGCAGATGTCAAATTAGTCGTGGCTTGAACGGTGTCTTAGAAGCTTTGGCCGTTAGGAGTTTGGCACTCCTGGAGGAGTGCCAAGTCCATTATATTTGATTTCCAGTAAGTTAAATAGGCAGCTTCTTCTATCACGAAACCCGTGCTGGGTGTGCATCGTACGGTCGTCAGAGATGAGCTTCATCAAAAGACGTTCGATTATTAAAAGCTTAGTCAATTTTATTGTTTGCGTCTAACTTGCATAGCTTAAAAGCTGTACCATGTATAAAAGGAACTGCTGTGATGTAGCCACAATTCTTATCTTTGTATTTGCAGTTGATGTTCCTCGTTAATGTCACTAGTTCTACGACTTGTAAATTACACGCACTCCAGCCTGGACCAGTAGAAATAGCACGAATCAGAAGTTTTATTCCTCACCGACACGCAAAAGTGAGAAAACACATTCCAAGTCTGACAGCACTCGTTAATTAGCACTCTGAAAAGAGTATCAGCGTAGAATCCTCGACAACTGTCGTCCAAGACCGCATCAATGATGCCCTACTTTCCTTCATCAAATACTGGAAGCGTAGCGTGAAGAAGAACGGTCGACTAACACTCGTACGAAACTCACTACCACGGGCTGACAACGCTCGAATTACTCTCAATGCACTTTGTTTCTGATGCCAAGCTATTCTAATGTAGAGTATGTATAACTGGTAAATTCGGCAGCTGCTGTTAGCTATGAAGTGCATTTCGGGTACTTCAGCTCGTAACTGGGATGCTCAAACTGGCTAAAATATTATTAAAACGATATAATAAACACCCACCATAGTACGTTTATTTGTTTTTATATTTATTAGCCGGCCCGTGGAGATTCCCCAGTTCGCTGTTGTTTTCTCTTTTCTCAGTGCAATGCAGCTAGGCAACGCTACTATACACTATCTTGGTTTAAGCCAAACGCACCTTGCTTGACCGACAACTGTAGAGGGGTTTCAACCACATCGAAGTCGGATGGCCACTTACGACTTTCGTCGGTGTTATCAACATAGAGCTAAGTCGATTACCATACCACAGCCACGGCTACTACATCTTGCACATAATCAAACTGCCCCGTAAAACTTTAAGCAGTTTCACTTTAAGAACCACCAGTGGTAAGCCTTCGATTATCTTGCCAAGTACTGAGTGAGTTTGAATTCTCTAGGATTTTATGTTTTTGTGCTTTGTTCAAATGCGTCAAACCATAGAACTCATGAAGTATGGTGTTGTCTTTGATTAAACTTTAGTGTATACATAGATAAGATCACGGCAACGCAAACGAATTCTGCTGATAACTCCGGAAAAATTCGTATGTATGCATCCGGCTTAATGCATTTCTTGTTTTGTAAGAAACTCTTCTCTTACTGCACCTCGTCTACTCTAACGCATCTCGTCTACTCTGACCCATTTTACATACTTTGATCACCTTACTCACCGAAATGCACAAGCCTCGTCTATGAGACACCTTTCAGTAGCCTCAGCACACACAGTTATCAATTTCTGATTGCGATCGCCCTTCCTATGATTCGGGGAGCAGCGCTTCATGTGGAAATTAGCATGTGCATCTCACCAGCGGTGACTGGGTAAATAGTATTTCGTTGCTTGTGCTTTCTTGCCTTCCGTGCCGCTTTTATCTCAAGATCAGGAGGTACCTTTTGGTCGTATAGTTCTTGTCATATATCTCAGTTTTATGACTGTTACTCAATATTGCTTTCAATATCATACGAAGTTTTCTTCTCTCATCTCTTTTTCTTGCACATTCAGGGGCGAACCCCACTGAAATTTGACGGTAATCAATTGCTATTCGTTTTTCATTATTTTAATGTTGCTCTGCAATAAATGTAGGCCCAAGCTAGAGCACACTCGGCCAATTTTATGAATAAACTCCTCTTGTCGTTAAGCAAACCGGATTTCCTATTACCCATCTTTTTCGTTTTCTTCTCATTACCTCCCAGAGTAAGGGAAGTTTGTCTCTTTGTCTGTCAAAAACATAACTCAAAACGGTGTCAAAGGATTTTTATGAAATGTACAGAAACTATTCAAAATGTCCTAAGAAACATAATTAATTTTTGGTGGGCATGATCCAGTAGCCCGTTTGTTCACTGTCCGCCTGTCTTTTGGCTTCATGACTCCAAGTTATGGGTCAGTCTCCTCCAAATTAGCAGGAACAGTTGAATAAATTTTATCGAAGATCCATGATCTTATTTCTAGGTTACAAACAATGAACATGCCATATTGCTTTTACATTCTAGACTTCATTAAGATAATTGCTTGGCCTCCGTCAGGCAACAGTATGTGCTGCCATCATAGATATTAGATCGTTTGTAGCCAGGGCCATTATGGATGACTTTTAATAACGAGTTTTTAGAGTTTTCAATCCTGTATTTTAGGCTCAAGGCGCGTCTCCTTGTCTTGACGTTGAGACAATCGGTGCACTTTTGTGCAAATATTAGACTTGCATCTTTAGACCTTGGCACATTCATAAATATGCGAAATAGGCATGTCGTTACATTCATGCGCTGGTGGATTTCCTTTTATAGTTACAATAGGTTCGGAACAGCTGGTACTTGATTTCTTAAGAGCAGTGTCAGAATTTCTGAATTCACTTGTTATCAACTCCATGGAGCTTTCGTGTTTCTTTCTCTAGATCCTGATCATCACGAAAATCATCAATGATTTCGTGACCCAGAAAAGAGAAGTAGTCCGGCAGTACTTGAGGGTAACCTTGCTCTGAGGTGAATAGGTTTTCATTGTTTCAAATGTTAGCCTAGGCGGTGGTGTGTAAAAAACTGCTGACCGTCTGTCAGCTTTGAGCGTTTTACATAATTTCAAGATAGCCTCCACAAAGAAAAAATACATTTTGTCTAATAAATTCAAAAATATTGGTCTGAGGGCTACTAAATCTATTGAACTTGAATATAAACGTGGGTATTGCGGACATTTTGGTATGTTGATCATCTCTCTGTCTTCACTAATTATTGAGTTGCTCGCTATACAAAAAATGTTAATTCACGCTTTTTGGGAACTACTCAGAGTGAGGCCAGGAAACTCGACCAAAATGGTATAACAATTGGCTTATAAGGCTTTAGTGTCCCCTTTCACGCAGTATGTCAATAAATTGATATAACTAGAACACTCTGAGAGCGCATACCTCCTCCAAGCGAGGCAAGGGTAGCAAAAAATTCAAATTATCTCTGAAACCATGATTTTCTTTGTATCAACTCCAAAATCTAATCATTTGTGCCTTCTGATAGTAATAACAGCTTGTGCAATGTTCTTGAAGATCCGTTCATAACTTTTTGAATTATGCTGTTGACAAAAGTTATGACAAACATGAGTCAAACATATAAACGAACAAACCGATCTGCACCAAAATTCAATCATTAATGTATCTTAACACGAGTAACAACCCCTATAAATTTCATAGAGATCCATTCATTATTTTTGGTGTTATTGTGCTACCAAGCATAAAATGAATAGCAGTGGCAAACAAATGAACTAACAAACAGATCATCAGAAAAATCTGGTCATTCACTCTTTGTGATATACCTAGCAACTCATATCAATTTCATAAAAATCCCCCATAACTTTTGAGTTAAAGCATTGAGAAAAATGAGGCAGAAAAAGAAACAAACAAACAAACGGTTGGACGGATCTTAACCAAAAATTAATCATCTGTTCCACCTAACGTACCTAACATACCCTGTAATTTTTGTCAAAATCCGTCCCTAACTTTTTGAGTTATCTTGGTGGCAGACAGACAAACACGCACCCACACATACCCGACGAAAACATAACCTCCTTGACGGAGGTAATAAAACTTTTGACCTATAGTGCATAATTGTTAGTACTAACCGATATACTTATAGATAAAAAATATAAATTTTCCGACTGAAAAACCCTATGTAAATGTATTTTAGGACATAAAATTGTACATAGATCGTGGAAAGGTTTCAATTTAGTGCAAAGTCTGCATATATCGCTATTATATATAGTAATAGCAAGTAATATCCGATGAAAACACAAACAGCCGTCTCCCGTTGAAGACAAGCACAGCGCCCTCTAAGTGCTTAGCATCATTGCCTGCCGGCAGTGATTTGATCTTCTTGCCCTTTTCAACTCCCTGACACATGGCAACTTGGTCACAACTTGAAAGGAAGTCTGCTGGCAGCATTTCAAAAACCTTTTACCACGCTTGAGAACTGTGGCCCCAATGCTTATGGAATTATTACCACCATGTGTTGCAACAAACTGCATAGGCAATTGCTGGGCTTGTCGATCGAAGTGATTCCAAAGGATAACATAGATATCGCTGTCATCTACTCAAATTTATACATGTTTGTTTCCCTGACTCGCAGCATAAATAGCCTGCTGCACAACAATCGTATCAGCCTCCTCATGGATTGTACTGAGATCGTCTTTAAATCACAACCCTTCCTGGGAAAATTTCTGTTGAGGTGCTATCTTGTCCAGTAACGATCAGCTTGTTGCTGAAGCCCTCAGGAATCTTGAAAGAGGAGACAAACATCGCAACTACTATGTTGATGAGTTGCCTCTTGTTCTTTGACACTCCAAGAACTTAATTCTGTTGAGGTAGGGGACGTGATAACGACTGTTGGAATATCTTGAATCCTTCTGGACCTCTTGTTTCACGGGTAGAGCTCTAGGTAGTTTCACTGATGTAGCGATCCAATTTTTCCGCACATTTTATTTTTAGGCCTGTTGACATTTTGAACGATGAGAAGTATTTTTATTTAGGTTTATTGATTTTCCATGAAGCCAAGTTTTCACTGTATTTGTGCAGACGGTGAGACGGACTCTGTCATTCACAATAGCGAAGAACTGTGTTAAAGTTATAGACGGCTCTTGTTCAGTATGGTTGATAAGGACTGGTATTATCTTTTCCGTTTTCGTAGAACGCTATTCACTTTTTGTTTTTATCTCATTTTGATTTTTACACACAAACTCATCTGTGTGGAAACTAATTCCTAGTGTTCTCCCGATTTTTTCCAGTCCTTCCCTTCATTGCATGCAGACTCTTCTTCTGTTACTGAGAGAAATGATGTATTTCAGCGTAAGTTCAGCAATGATGAGATGCCATTACCAAGTGTGTATATGAATAAGAAGCACGTCTCTTAGTATTCGAAAATAACACATGTGAACCAACAACTTTAATTTCTTACAAAAATGTGTTTGGTGCTGATTTTGATTGATTGCGATAAAATTATTAGAGAGAAATCGAGTTTTGTCTTAAATCGATTTTCATTGTGGGAAATAGATTTGTCATACGTGAAATGGACTTTCGTCCGCATGAAATTAGTTTCATCTGTGTGAACTAGAATTTCATTTGTGGGAAATTGGTTGCCATTTTTCTAAAACTGATTTTTACTATTAAAGTATAAACAGGAATTGTGTAGGAAGAATTTTACGGAAATTTTTAAGCAAGTTAATACACACGGTAGTATAACTGCTATCTTGAATTAACAGGGGTTCATTAAGATATCGCTCAAAGGTTAATTCAAGGAAAGACCGCAGTTATTGAAGGTGTGAAATTTATAGACTCGAAATGTAAATAATGTAAATGCATAATGGAGCTCAATTCATCAAGGATATTCAATACCATACTCCCTATCTAAACCCTACGAGCACTGAATATTTTAATCCGTATAGTGAACCAAAGAGGACAATATTAATATGTAAACAAAAATAAGTTTATCGCCGTAAGTTATTTCAGTTGCACATTTTCCTTCATTAATGATTTGAAACATCGGTTTTGCTATAACCAAAGATGGGCATGTAACTAGTTACTGTATCAGCTTAAGTAACGCCTTAGCAACCCTATAAATGTAACAAGTAACGGTATCGCCCAAATAGATTGCATGAAAAGTAACGGAAATTCCCGTTACTCGTTACATTTCCAAAATTTACGAAATTCACGAGAGATGAGTAGTCGGGCAAGAGAAAATTATGTTTAAGAAGTGGTATCTTAATTAATAAAATATAATATTTCTCAGTAAAAGCATGAAGATACTTTTATTATGTCCATATATTTTAGATTAATTACGATAAGAATATCGGACGCTAAAAATTAAGTTAAAATATTATCAAGAGATGAAGGAAAGGAAACGCACGCCTACATCAGTTACGAGCGCTACGAAACCAGTCGCTGATCTCCCTGACTCGTTGCAGCGGCAGGTACGTCCTTGAAATTTCATGAAAGGTGCCGAAATAAAATCTTTCATTTTTTATTATTTTGTTACGGCGTAAGCGAAAAGATGACGTCACACTTTCCCCAAACGCTATGTGAAAAAATTATTGAATAATTTTCGTGCAAATTAGAAAAATTATTTAAAAATAAGGATATTGAGTACCTATTGCAGGAAAGTCCAGTTGTATCAATTCTAAAGCGAACGCCATAACAAAAATGCGACGACATTTTCCAATTTGTCTGATTAGATTAGGCAACAGAAGCACAGATTACTCAAGTGATTTTATCACAGTAACCAAATGTAACACGCTGATCGCTAAAATTTATTTGTTTGTTTTCTGTAAGTATAAATCTCCATGACTTTCTGTAGTAAATTGTTCTATTTCATGGCAGTTGATATAGGTTTTGATCTAAAAAACTTATTGGGATCTAGTCGAAGTGGAATTTATAAATGCCTTCAATGGTACACAGTAGACAGCTTAATACTAAAGTTGCATTAGAAACTAAGATCAGGTAATACTATCATTATTAACTACACTGCATTGCGGCCCATTGTTTGGCCCCTGCTCGGAAAGAGTATGCGCTGCCATCNACAGGGATTGTTAGGTATGTTAGGAGGAACAGATGATTAACTTTTGGTGAAGATATGTCCATCTGTTTGTTTGTTTGTCTGCGTCATTTTTCTCGATGCCATAACTCAAAAAGTTATGAATGGATTTTGATAAAGTTAACATGAGTTGTTAGGTATGTAACAAAGAGTAGATTACCAAATTTTGGTAATGGTCCGTTTGTTCGTTCGTTCGTTTGTCACTGTTTGTAATTTTATGCTTGTTAGCACAATAACTCAAAAAATAATGAATGGATCTTTATGAAATTTGTAGGGGTTGGTAATAATGGTAAAAGACATAAATGATCAAATTTTGGTGCGAATCGGTTGGTTCGTTTGTTTGTTTGACTCTTATTTGTCATAACGTTTGTTAACAGTATAACTCAAAAAGTTAAGAACGGATCTTCAAAAAAATTGAACAAGCTCTTATTAATATAAAATGGCACAAATGATTAAATTTTAGAGTTTATGCAAAGAAAATTATGGTTTCAGAGCCAATTTGAATTTTTGCTACCGAATTGGCTCACTTGGCGGAGGTATGCGCTCTCAGAGTGCTCTAGTTGTCTTTGGTATAACTAAGCTTCTTTCAGTGCAGTTTCACACCACAGTACAGGATGTAGCTTCAGTACATGACTTATGTCCTTGCGTGTCCGATCTCTACAATCATGTAGAGATAAATTTGAAGCTGTCACAGTGTGTTTACTTCTGCTAAAGAAATTGCAAACATACTCAAAGTAATCGTCGAGAAAACTAAAATTCCTGGAAAACAGAAGCATCGTTCAATTTAAACATAGAAACTACATCAATCTAGCTACGACAACTGTAAAGTAAACATTTGTTGACTTTTTTGCTGAATTTTTGATTGCTGAAGTAAATAGCAGGTTTCCTCAAGACCATCCAGCGTTTGAAACAGCAACAAAGTATTCCGTTACGCGTTGAGTCATTGGATATGGAGAACTTTGTAGCTGTAGCAAAGCTATATTTTGAAATCTCTCTAATCCAACAGCTCTTCGCAGCCTACTTATATCTTGGGAAACTACGTGGAAATAATCCCGATGAACCTCAACCAGAATCAGTACTAAACTCATTTACTGAAGCATATCGACAATATAGTCACCACCCAAATATCCAAAAGCTTCTGCAAATTTCCGCTTCTTTCCCATTTACATATTGCTGCGTGGAGCGTTTCGTCTCACAATTGAAGCTGCTGAAGACCGAAAATCGTTCAATTATAGAAGACTAAAGTTTCGATTGACTAATGCTTATGGCTATCCATAACGACAAAAAAAATGTAGAGGACGTAATTGATGAATTATCGAAAGCAAATCGCAGGCCCATGTTTCTGTAAACCATTAGCTTATTTTTTTCGAAATTTAATGCAGAAACAAGACGAAAAAGAAGACATCATCTAACTTTTTTTTTCAAATTGGCATTCAGATTTCGCACCACTGGCCTATGAAGTGGTATCAACTTGTTAGTTTTGTATAAACTCTATGCTGTAGAAGTGGAAACATAATTTATGTGTAATTTCTAGAAATTAGCTCAACTATTATTGGTTTAAACGTTAGCAATTTCTTCTATTATTTTTTGTCACTCTAATATCTACAATTCTACATCTAACCCACTCTGCTATCTGATCTAACAAACACTTTGCTTTGGATATAAGTGTAATTTTTTGTAGTTACATATTATTATGGGATAGTGTTTCCCTTCAATTTCCCTTGAATGATAACATGAAATTAATTGAGTTCTTCTTTTTTATCATCATTGTATTAGCATGTAAGCAAACATAACATAATTAATAATAATTTTTTCATTATATTCAAATATATATCTATATACCATTAACTCTGATAGTGCCCCCCCCCTCCCAGAGGAAAATCCTGCGTACGCCGCTGGCCATTTACGACTTTCGTCTGTGTTATCAACATAGAGCTAAGTCAATTACCATACCACAGCAACGGCTACTACATCTTGCACATTATCAAACTGCCCCGAAAAACTTTAAGCATTTTCACTTAAATAACCACCAGTGGTAAGCCTTCGATTATCTTGCCAAGTACTGAGTGAATTTAAATTCTCTAGGATTTTATATTTTTGTGCTTTGTTCAAATGCGTCAAACCATAGAACTCATGAAGTACTGTGTTGTCTTTCATTAAACTTTATTCTATACATAGATAAGATCACGGCAACGCAAACGGATTCTGCTGATGACTCCGGAAAAATTCGTACGTAGGCATCCGGCTTAATGCATTTCATGTTTTGTAAGAGACTCTTCTCTTACTGCACCTCGTCTACTCTAACGCATCTCGTCTACTCTGACCCATTTTACATACCTTGATCACCTTACTTACCGAAACGCACAAGCCTCGTCTATGAGACACCTTTCAGTAGCCTCAGCACACACAGTTATCAATTTTTAATTGCGATCGCCCTTCCTATGATTCGGGGAGCAGCGCTTCATGTGGAAATTAGCATGTGCATCCATCGCACCAACGGTGACAGGGTAAATAGTATTTCGTTTCTTGGGCTTTCTTGCCTTCCGTGCCGCTTTTATCTCAAGATCAGGAGGTACCTTTTGGTCGTATAGTTCTTGTCATATATCTCAGTTTTATGACTGTTACTCAATTTGTCTTCAATATCATATGAAGTTTTCTTCTCTCATCTCTTTTTCTTGCGCATTCAGGGGCGAACCCCACTGAAATTTGACGGTAATCAATTGCTATTCGTTTTTCATTATTTTAATGTTGCTATGCCAATTTTATGAATAAACTCCTCTTGTCGTTAAGCAAACTGGATTTCCAATTACCCATCTTTTTCGTTTTCTTTTCATTACCTCCCAGAATAAGGGAAGTTTGTCTCTTTGTCTGTCAAAAACATAACTCAAAACGGTGTCAAAGGAGTTTCATGAAATGTACAGAAACTGTTCTAAATGTCCTAAGAAACATGACTAATTTTTTGTCTGCATGATCCGTCAGCCCGTTTGTTCTTTTCCGCCTGTCTTTTGGCTTCATGACTCCAAGTTATGGGTGAGTCTCCGCCAAATTAGCAGGAACAGTTGAATAAATTTTATCGAAGATCCATGATCTTATTTCTAGGTTACAAACAATGGACATGTCATATTGGTTTTAGATTCTAGACTTCATTAAGATAATTGCTTGGCCTCCGTCAGGCAACAGTATGTGCTGGCATCATAGATATTAGATCGTTTGTAGCCAGGGCCATTATGGATGACTTTTAATAACGAGTTTTAAGAGTTCTCAATCCTGTATTTTAGGCTCAAGGCGCGTCTCCTTATCTTGACTTTGAGACAATCGGTGCACTTTTGTGCAAATATTAGACTTGCATCTTTAGACCTTGGCACATTCATAAATATGCGAAATAGGCATGTCGTTACATTCAGGCGCTGGTGGATTTCTTTTTATATTACAATAGGTTCGGAACAGCTGGTACTTGATTTCTTAAGAGCAGTGTCAGAATTTCTGAATTCACTTGTTATCAACTCCATTAGGCTTTCGTGTTTCTTTCTCTAGATCCTGATCATCACAAAATCATCAATGATTTCGTGACCCAGAAAAGAGAAGTAGTCCGGCAGTACTTGAGGGTAACCATGCTCTGAGGTGTATAGGTTTTCATTGTTTCAAATGTTAGCCTAGGCGGTGGTGTAAAAAACTGCTGACCGTCTGTCAGCTTTAAGCGTTTTACATAATTTCAAGAAAGCCTCCACAAAAAAAAAACACATTTTGTCTAATAAATTCAAAAATGTTGGTCTGAGGGCTACTAAATCTATTCAACTTGAATATAAACGTGGGTATTGCGGACATTTTGGTATGTTGATCATCTCTCTGTCTTCACTAATTATTGAGTTGCTCGCTATGCAAAAAATGTTAATTCACGCTTTTTGGGAACTACTCAGAGTGAGGCCAGAAAACTCGACCAAAATGGTATAACATTTGGCTTATAAGGCTTTAGTGTCCCCTTTCACGCAGTATGTCAATAAATTGATATAACTAGAACACTCTGAAAACGCATACCTCCTCCAAGCGAGGCAAGGGTAGCAAAAATTTCAAATTATCTCTGAAACCATGATTTTCTTTGTATCAACTCCAAAATCTAATCATATGTGCCTTTTGATAGTAATAACAGCTTGTGCAATGTTCTTGAAGATCCGTTCATAACTTTTTGAATTATGCTGCTGACAAAAGTTATGACAAACATGAGTCAAACATATAAACGAACAAACCGATCTGCACCAAAATTCAATAATTAATGTCTCTTAACACTACTAACAACCCCTATAAATTTCATAAAGATCCATTCATTATTTTTGGAGTTATTGTGCTACCAAGCATAAAATTAATAGCAGTGACAAACAAATGAACTAACAAACAGATCATCAGAAAAATTTGGTCATTTACTCTTTGTGATATACCTAGCAACTCATATCAATTTCATAAAAATCCCCCATAACTTTTGAGTTAAAGCATTGAGAAAAATGAGGCAGAAAAAGAAACAAACAAACGGATGGACGGATCTTCACCAAAAATTAATCATCTGTTCCTCCTAACGTACCTAACATACCCTGTAATTTTTGTCAAAATCCGTCCCTAACTTTTTGAATTATCTTGGTGGCAGACAGACAAACACGCAGACACACATACCCGACGAAAACATAACCTCCTTGACGGAGGTAATAAAGCTTTTGACCTATAGTGCATAATTGTTAGTACTAACAGATATACTTATAGATAAAAAATATAAATTTTCCGACTGAAAAACCCTATGTAAATGTATTTTAGGACATAAAATTGTACATAGATTGTTGAAAGGTTTCAATTTAGTGCAAAGTCTGCAATATATCGCTATTATATATAGTAATAGCAAGTAGCATCCGTTGAAAATACAAACAGCCGTCTCCCGTTGACGACACGCACAGCGCCCATTAAGTCCTTAGCATCATTGCCTGCCGGCAGTGATTTGATCTTCTTGCCCTTTTCAACTCCCTGACGCATGGCAACTTGGTCACAACCTGAAAGGAAGTCTGCTGGCAGCATTTCAAAAACCTTTTACCACGCTTGAGAACTGTGGCCCCAATGCTTATGGAACTATTAGCACCATGTGTTGCAACAAACTGCATAGGCAATTGCTGGGCTTGTCGATGGAAGTGATACCAAAGGAAAACATAGATATCGCTGTCATCTGCTAAAATTTAATCATATTTGTTTCCCTGATTCGCAGCATAAATAGCCTGCTGCACAACAATCGTATCAGCCTCCTCATGGGTTGTACTGAGATCTCGTCTTTAAATCACAACCCTTCCTGGGAAAATTTCTGTTGAGGTGTTGTCTTGTCCAGTAACGATCAGCTTGTTGCTGAAGCCCTCAGGAATCTTGAAAAAAGGGACAAGTATCGCAACTACTATGTTGATGAGTTGCCTCTTGTTCTTTGACACTCCAAGAACTTAATTCTGTTGAGGTAGAGGACGTGATAACGACTGTTGGAATACCTTAAATCCTTCTGGACCTCTTGTTTCACGGGTAGATCTCTAGCTAGTTTCACTGATGTAGCGATCCAATTTTTCCGCACATTTTATTTTCAGGTTTGTTGACATTTTGAACGATGAGAAGTAAATTTATTTAAGTTTATTGATTTTCCATGAAGCCAAGTTTTCACTGTATTTGTACAGACGGTGAGACGGACTCTGTCATTCACAATAGCGAAGAACTGTGTTAAAGTTACAGACGGCTCTTGTTCAGGGGTTTCCAGTCAAAAGTAAGCTATTCTCTGAGATACGAGAAATGTGTTTATCCGCAAGAAATACAAGTTCGTAGTTATATAAACCTCAACTATGGATACCGATAGATAAACTTTAGCTCAGCAACAGGACTTAGAATTGGTTAAAATAAGTTTTACGATTTCCATTGGCTAGTGTTCGTGCATACGAGCATCTTTCCAATAAATAGATGCATTCCTTGCGTCCTTAAGAAAAGTTTATCTTGTTTTTCTCGGTCATCTTTTTGACTAGAAAGGATTTATGATTCAAAGTTGACGTTTGAGCCCCCCATTCGTTCGGCTGCCTAACGCACGTTGCAGAAAATTGGTCTTATGAGACGTGCTTGGAGTGGGTTTGGCTCGGTAGAGTAGACACGCTTCTGCTCTAATTGCTACGTCCTCCCTCTTCTAAAATACTGCTCCGTAGTCTGGGGTAATACTGCCGATTGTCATCTGTGTTTACTTGACAAAGTGGTTCGTCGATGTGCGTTCATGCTGGATGGTGTAGTGCCTTATGATTTGGCGTATCGTCGCAGAGTTGGTGGGGTCTGCTTAAATATATACATAATTGCCCGAGTCATCCACTGTCTTATTTTCTTCCGGAGCCATTTGTTCGGGTGAGGTATACTCGGCGCACAGGTGCTCCTCATGAGTTTGCCTTGGAACTGTTACGATGTCATACGGGCCAGTATTCTCGTTCGTTTTTTTCCATCGTGTGTGGATGTTTGGAATGGTCTTGATGGCTCTGTCTTTGCTGGTGCGGGTATTGGCAGCTTTTAAACTAACTGTACACAGAGCTATTGATAGATCTCGGATCTTCTCCTTCTTTTTTTTTTTTTTGCTCTCCGGGCTCGTTGCGTGGGGTTTGTCAACCTCATGGAGCTTCTCCGTTCCCACGTCGCCAGTCTAGTGTAATTTAAGAATAATAATATCATGCGAGGTTCACTACTTTGCAATCAGCTCCACTTGCGAGGAGTAGCTAGTCATGTATTGTGTGATCTATCACTAGTGATCTTAGGACCACTTGTACTTTGTCACTTTCTTAAAATTGAAGATGGGTGGCCCTCTTTGCCTGTTTCCTCAATTAATTGCACACACACTAATCGAGTCAGTGCTCTGAGTCTTACGATGGAAAAAATTTAATTAATGCCAAGACCGCACGATGAAATTCCGTATCATCCATACCAAATGCGGTATCCTGTGATATCAGATTATCTTCTCTTCGCAATTTTCACTCATAGGAGTGAGTCGAATATATACTAAGAATCTCCTAAGCTAAATGATCACGCAAGTAAGGCTGTCAAAAAAGACTTCATAGAATTTTTTATCTTCCTCGTCATCGTGTACTCTCCGAGTACTATATTTATATTAAATGTTGCTGTCTGATAACTTGTCTCTGATAATGTGCGCGTACCAGTACCGCCTCAATACATATACACTCTTATCTGAATCAAACCGTTAAACTTCAACCGCAAAATGTCATTGCAAATATCGATTTCTGTTATGCTTTGAACTTTACCGTAGAAGTAAAAACGATGGTCTCTAATCATAAGATCCGTTCAGGATTGCGCCCAGGGTAATACCGTAGCTCTTTCTATCCGCACCATCAATTTGCTGCACTGCAGTAAAGTGGAAAAGTAAATTTAGGATTGAAGATTTTATGTTATTTTAACGAGAAAAAAATGAAACTATGTTGACACTCGCAGCGAAAACAAAGAGGTAGGGTCACGTAGAGAAAAAAGGAAAAAATAAAACAGAAATAATAGTAAAAGTGAAGTGAAGTAGCAGCTACAAATGCATTTACATACACAGTACATAGCGTTTACAAAAGACAGAGAGTGTGTGTGTCGTATTTACATTCATGTTTCACTATGAAAGTCACACCTTAAATTAACATACCTATACATAGATGTCAATAGGTTGCAACGCTTTGAATGCTTTGTCAAATTATGGTATCATGTCGTAGACACACGATAATTAATTGTCCACTCCTGCCAACTAGGCCCGACGGCAATTTCATAAAATTTGGATCAAATGTGTTTCAATCAACATAGCGACCTTAAATATAGGTTCTAGGAGGCGCATGGAGTGTATCTATTGAAAAGCAGCACGTATAGAGTGAATGTGACGTAGTGACAGCCTGTGACCTATTGTATCACCATCTTCTTTGCTTCTCAAAGGAATAATCAACCCTTTGCCTGTAAGCAAAGATAAACACATGTATCACATAGCCCAGTTATATTTCCCGTATCACCGTTACATTTAACATATACTTTGATGCAGCCGAGCTCCCCACCTTTAATCCCTCTCCCCATTTGTAAAGTGTCATTAAATCTTAAACGCCCGAATTTCAAACTATCTTATAGCGCCGGCTGATATTCCTGTTCGTTTTAAAAATATTAGATTAGTACTATTCTTCGATCCTCTTAGGAGCAGGATTCTTGTTTCGTCCTTAGTTAGGTTGCGCTGCGACAGGTTGTAGATGACTTTAGCAGGATCGTGGTGGTTGACGATGGGCGATATTCCAAATTTATGCAGTTTCCTCTCATGTGTTGATGGTGTTTGTTCCATCGTGGATCTTTGTTTGCGATTCATCCATAGTTTAAGGCATGAGAAATCTATCAAACTTAACTGTTGTTTGAGATATTGAAGTGTAAGATCCACAGCTGCGTTTCTCTTATTCAATTCGCGGTACTTGAACTTAATTTCGTTTTCCAACAACTTCAGCGGCCAGGTGGAACACAGTTTCGATCGTTCTAAATTACGTTTGTAGAGTTTGATACGCAAAAATTTGTGGCGCTTGAAGAACACAGATGTAATGAAGGCCGGTTGAAGATTTTGGCTATCCTCATGTTCTGTTGAAAACCACTTTGGGAAAATCAGACCAGGTTACAGGCGATGGCAAAACTGGGTAAACCTCTACACTGAATGCTCTTTGCTTTAAAAAAATTGAAATTCAAGCAGTGAGAACACATGGAGTAACTCGTTGCAATCTCATGGAGCCTGAAGTATTACGTTCTTCCGACATCAAAACTATACTTGCATTGAGTCCACGATGCGCAACTGTGTGGATGATCAACGAAGCAAAGGGTTAGATGTTCTTCAGAGTAGAGTAGAGTTGGGATGAGGTACAGAGAACACAGGCATTTTGTTGCAGCAGTTGTTTTCTTCAGCTGAGATTGCTTCTTTCGATGAAACAGCTTTTTACTGAAACGAAGAGTTTCGACTGAAAAAGTAATGTCAGTACGTGCCACTGATGCGCAACCTCAGTTCATATTGTATGCTCTGTATGTCACCGAAGCAAAAAAAAAAAAGAGTATGGTCTGTCACATTTAAAATGATCCATAATCCAAATTGTTTACATTACATTGTTTCTATGAGCAAAGTACTCCAAAATGTTTTGAGCAATTTATAAGTGAACAATACTGTCTGTGAGTTTTAGTATTTTTCATTATGTCGTACACGAAACCTACCTATGAAACCAACCTACCTACGGATCGCAAGGTAAATGAACTGTAAAGCTGTATCGTGATGAACACATTTACTTCAACATTTCCCTCCGTATAACTAAAATAAAAATTGGCATTGCTCAAACAGTTGATCAGCTTTGTCGAACGCTTCCTCTCTTCTCCGCGCGCCAGATAAGTGATCTGCAGGCCAAGGTGGTGTCAGGTGCGTAAGACCAAAGTCTGCGGTGTAAGCAAACATGGATGATTTGCATGATCTGCGAGCAATTAATCCGAAACTTTCCCCAGCGCTGGAGCCTTGTAAATTTTGTAAGAAATTAACTTCTTTCAGCAAGTACTCATGCACCTGACGTCGCTACAGAGCTTCCCTTACAGGAGTTAATGTTAGCTTAGGGGCTGGCTGATGTTACTTGAAGAGGTGAAATGTTTTAGTTCTGCTGCTCACGAGCTCCACGGTGCACAACATTCGCGCAATGCAGAAAGTCACCCGATTTCAGCGTCTACGATTTATTGCTTGCTCTTTTTTATTTCCATAGATATGTAGAGTTACTGAAGTAAATCTGTTATTATAGCTAGTTAATGAGAATTCAAGAAATTGCTGGGGGGTTTGTTGTTTCCTGTATATTTCCAGGTAGCAGCTGAAGTGCTCAGATAAATTTGCCTACGTAATCATATGTAATCTGCACTTTTCTTAACCAAAAGCACATACAGTGATTTTGAAGTCCAATGTCGATTATTGTTTTAAACAAGCTATCGACCTGAAAATTCTTCGTTCGCTCTATACCTGATTTGGGCGACTGAAACGTTTATGATATTGCAAGTCATCAAAACGTTCTCACCATCTGCCAACCCGATAACTGCAGAGGCCCAAATTGCAGCTCAGTGTCTCAGCTCCCACAATCTCTACTATAGTCAAAACAGCGTAAGTAGTCCATTAGGGGCGGGGCTGGATTGAACGTAACTGTGCCAAGTCTATTCAATTGACTAATGCACTTTGAGCATTAGAATATAAATATAATTTTATCGATTGAGACAAGTTATACCCCGCGCTTAAGTGAGATTAGACCAAGTTGCTTTGCGTTCTTAGCCACGTCCATCGGACTCCTTACGCTGGTTTGACTATCGCCTAGTAACTGCAGTGCCTCACGTACATCCTATCGCACTGCCTCTNGTATTAGAATATAAAGATAATTCTATCGATTGAGACAAGTTATACCCCGCGCTTAAGTGAGATTAGACCAAGTTGCTTTGCGTTCTTAGCCACGTCCATCGGACTCCTTACGCTGGTTTGACTATCGCCTAGTAACTGCAGTGCCTCACATCCTCTCCCGCTGCCTCTAGCTGGTTCTCACCATCTCAGTTGTCCCCTGATATCGTCAAACCAGAAGCGTGCACGCTGCTCAGCAAACGAATGCGTACCTCACAATAATGTTGGCAGTCCTCACTGATCGTTTCCCCGTGCAGGCCTGGGAAGGTCAAGCAAATAATGATTCGATTTACTTGTGTACGCTGGCCAAGGCCGAGGGAGGCTGGTGCGTGAGGCAGAAGCGCCTGGCATGTCAAGCTTCCTTGCGACCATCTCATCCTCACATTCTACCATCACCAGCTAGCCGATGGTACTTCACTTATTCGAGTTACTTAGCATATGGAAATGAGAAGATAACAGGCGGGGCATCAGTGGATTAGGGTTGAAAGTATACCACTGATAAACTGTAATATCTTTGTATGTCATTAGATTTCACTCTCTACAACATGGTACGAAAATAACACTGTGCAACAAAATTTAGGGAGAGTTTTATCTTAACAATTTTTAACCGTTTTTATGTATAATTTTGTTCACTGATTCCAGAAACCTCATTTGTTCTAGCATCAGTAGTTAACTCATAAATGAAGAAATATGCTTTTATAATCTAATCAATTTAACTAAAATTTTAAAAAAATCATGTTTAATTGAAAAAATCAGAACATTTTATGGTCATATTGGCATTGCATTTACTAGAACAAAATGATCTTATAATACAAAAAAATCACCAGAAATGCGAATGACATGTGTATTTCACACACTCTACTAATGTAATTGATAAACTCACTAAAAGTGAACGCTTGAAAGTTTTTTTGTATGTGTGTGTGCACGGTCGGGACATCTCGAATCAAGCTGCACGCGTAGTCGTCCATCGTAGATGCATTCCATCTTCTCTGATGTCGCATCTCCATCGTTAGAATGTCCTGATGAAACCGTTCCCCGTGCTTTTCACTCACGTCTCCCAAATTTTCTCCATCGAAGAAGTCCAGGGGCGACTGCAAGTAGTGTTGCTTAACTGACACTCTGCAGCCACGATTCCTATGACATTCAATTAAATTTTCTACCAGCTCCTTGTAGTTTTAACATTGTTTTGCTTCCAAAATCCCTTCTACTGCCAGCCGAGAAGATTGTCATGCATTTTTCCAACACTTAACATTTTGTTTTCTAACTCGTCAGATGCCAACATCCGTCTAATTCGTGGCCCTGTCAAAATGCTGCCTTTGACTTTGGCCTCAGGTAATTTTGGGAGCATTAAGCGTACATGCTTAAAGGCTTCTCTTTGTGGGATTAATGCTTTCATAAATTGTTTCATAAGCCCAAGCTATACGTGCTGTGAAGAAAACAATATTTTCTCTCATTGAACCAGAGCATAGTTAAGTAAATAGCGTGTACCAGGAGTTCCTTCACTTCTGACAGGCCATTCTCTTCTATGAAAGAGTTCAGCTTCTGCTCTGCTGTCCCACCGACAGAAGAAACAAAAATACCTTGTAACCCATCCTGTAGTTAAAGCAGAAATGATAGCACTTTGAAGTTTCCACGTATATCCCAATTTTGCCTTGTGTGATCGAGCATGTCATCAAAATCTTGACATTTTCTTAGTCTTCCTAGCTCACTCTATAACAGTTTAAGCAGCACTAATGCATTTCTGTGAGCTGGAGCTGTGCTCGCGCTACAGCCAACAGACTAAAATCTCAACCACTTGCCCTAAGTTTTCATTTGCCGATGTAAAAAACAAAATCAAAGAAACTTGTTGCAGCATTTACACCTCGTACAATAAAGATCAAGTGTTTTCTCCAATTTTTTCTAAAGCTGATCTATGTATACTATCTAATTTCCACAAAGACACCCGACAAGGGAAGAGGCATTGTCATTCTAGATAGAAACCAGAACAATCAACAAATGAATGCAGTCCTGGCCGATACAACCACGTTCTCTGTTTATGACTCACATACCAATCCTTTCACACTTACGCTAAAATTCATCGACAAAATTTAGAAATTTTTTTAAAAAATTGTTAGACCAAAGCATCATCACTTATTCGATTTAGTGTTCAGCTTACAATTCAGATTCTTCCCCTGGAATCATGTACGAGCTTCCAAAGGTACACAAGGCCGGTGCGCCGTTACGATCAATTATTGCTGCCTATAAACCACCGTCCTACCCTATTGCAAAATTCCTCGTGCCATTACTTGAATCTTTAACAACTAATCAGTGCATCTTGCGTAATTCATATGAATTTGCAGACCGTATCAAACACTTTCACTTGCCTTCTGGTGCCTACTTATCCAGCTTTGATTTCAATCATATCACCTCTCTTTTCACCAATATTCCCGTAGACGAAACTACCCACTGGAGTTTACAGAAAATCCACATTCTCAGGCCTCGGGACAAGCTTTCTCAGCCACTGCTACGATCTATTTGAAATCAATGTACTATTTCGAGAGTACCATTTGTCTTCCTCTTACCTTGCATTCTCAAATGAAATTGACTTTCTCCGGACATTTTTCAAAAATAGCGGTTACCCGCGTCATTTTCTGGACCACCACTGCAAATAGTTTCTAGATAAACTGTTCGATCCCGGCATTAATAAACCTTTCGTCTGTATATTAGACTTCTTTCACTCGCTTCCGTACCACAACAAAGCCTCTGTTAGTGCGGTAAACACTTTGAAAGCATTCCTCTCAGAAGCTTACCCACATATAAACTTCAAATTTCCGTACAAAAACACATTTACCATAGGGTTCTACTTTAAATTGAAAGTTAAACCTCCCACACCACTATTGTCGAGTGTTACCTGCCGTTTCAAATGCAGGGGTTGCAATGCCTTGTACATCGGTAGCACTGGACTCAATTTCAAAGCCCGTATTGACCAATATTTAGGTGTTTTTAGTCGAACCGGTTTACCATTCACAAAACCCTCACGTTCAGTTTCCTGCCTGCATGCTAAACAAAACAACCAGCTGTTGTGCAGGAATAACTTCTCCATCATAGACTCTTCTAACCTAACCTCTACATCCATAGAACAAAACCCAACCTTAACAATATGACCTCGGTTGTACCCCTTCACACAATCCACAAATAGTCCCACATTCGCTGACTGTACAGGCACTGACATCCGGCCCCTCCAAGTAGATTTGTTCATTCCCGTTTTAGACTTCCCCAATAGCACTTAGGCTCCCCTCTATAATTAGAAATAAATTACTACTCTTAGACTCTCTGCACCCATTTCATTTTCATTTTCGTTCTAATGATGGGAGATTAATCCCGAAACGTCAAATTTTATGATTAGTCGACATTATATTTAGTATTTAAAATACTGTATATTATGTATATTGCTGAAATCCCTAGTGTTGATCGAGAAATTAACAGGCTCTTTACATTTATGCAGAATTAAAATTGAAGGACTTTAAAAAATTAATATGAAATTGATAGAGGAACACCCTGCAGGGAATCTGCTAAATTTAATGCCAAAGAATTAACGGCTCACAGTCACTTGTGTTCATGTCAGCCAGTCGCTCGTCATCAGTAAGTGAAGTCCAGAACTGTGCTACCTGCTGAACTGCGCGTCTGCTGAATGCCATCCAAAGGTCCCGGAAGACACGGCCAAAATCTCCGGTCATTTTTAGCAACGTGTTCCAGGCTCTATGGAAGCTTCTTTATTACGAGGAACTTACGTTTAAAAGAACAAGGAAGAAGCCCCTTGTCACTGCGAAGATGTGTCACGGTAGGAGGATGCGCTCAAGGTTTCTCCGCAACCTTTGCCCACAACAAATTTCTCTTATGCTTCATAGATGCCACAGGAGCACCAGCGTCTTCATGTTCTTCTGTCTTTGAATCATTTGTTTTTAATTGCACTAAAAGATATCTTAATTCCATCCAGTTGTAATCGGTTCTACGAGCGAATACAAGAGCAGTCCCATGCTCGATTGCTTGACATCTCTGTAGAGTCTCAGAAATCTCTTCAGCAGCGAAGTAACAAAAAACAAACAATGATTTA
>LQNS02278091.1:30782466-30796404 GCA_001587735.2 Parhyale hawaiensis | reverse complement strand
TGTAATCGGTTCTACGAGCGAATACAAGAGCAGTCCCATGCTCGATTGCTTGACATCTCTGTAGAGTCTCAGAAATCTCTTCAGCAGCGAAGTAACAAAAAACAAACAATGATTTAAGTTTTCTTGTCCCATTTTATTGTATCGTTGCTTTTCAGCACGATAAGACGAAAACAGCAGCAACACTAAGCTGACGCTCGCAGTTGCGGATCACGCATGGAAATAGTTGATATGAGCAGCAGTCGTACATTGCAGTGTTAGCTCCCTCACGGTGACCATTACTTTTCTATTAAACTGGCTTCGTCCGTAAGTTTGCATATAGCTACATGAATATTTGCGAAGCATTTTTATGGTTAACAGTTGAGTTTACGTGAATTTCGATGTGCTAGGATTGTTTACCACGTCATAAGACTTCCAAAATTGGTCCTTTGGCGAAGTAGTATTTCAGTTCTGTATTAGTAAGCAGGTAGCTTGTAAGCAATCTCATGTGTATCTAAATAAAGTGACGTAAGTTGAAAAAAAATAATAATAACAAATGTTACAAAATACATCTATTTTTATCACCCGCGAATAAAGTGAGAGAGGGGATACCGCTGAAATGAAATTTCTTCTCTACCCAAAAACAGATCGATGGAGTTGAGCTGGGTTCATGATTTTTTGCAGGGAGTCTGGTGAGCTGTCCTTGATGTCACCCATGCAAAAAAATAGAATTTGCTGACCATAAAAAATTACGGCAATGAAACTTTCTTTCCACCCAGAAATAGGTAGAAGGAGGTGAGCTATGATCAAAATTTTTTGCAGAGAGTCTGGTGGGCTGTCCTCGATGTGACCCATGCCAAAAAACTAGGTTTAGCTAGCCATAAAAAATGACGGCGAAGAAATTTGCTCCCACCGCGGGTGACGGTCTTACTCCACGAGGCGTTCTAGTGAAGAATTTGTTTTCCAATCAGCTCCGTAAGCTCTTACTAGGGCAGTTCTATAATCGATGTTAAAGGCAAGGATGTGTACAGTACAGTGATGTAAGTACTACGCCTGTGCTCTGGGCGCCGCCTGGATACCGCGCTCATCTGCGACTCTCGTGTTGTACAGTCGAAAGTTCCCTGAGTGAAGATCTTTGCACTGCAGAAGCTCCAATGCTGAGTTGTGCAAAGTATGGATGTGCCACGCAATTTTGGGACTGTGGCATTGGAAGACAGAGACTTCAAACAGAACTGGCACTAGCGACCCAATTTGTAAAATATATTAATACCTCCTCATTGCCGGCAAGGGCTGTTATTCAATAATTTAATCAGTAACATCAGATTGTAACAAAAGTCCTGCCCGTCATGTAATCCCAATTATTAGTTAATCATGTACCGAATTTTAGCTACTCTTTTCGTGGTATGGAAGCTAATAGTCAGCAGCGTTAGAGAGTGTTTGGAGCAAAAACTTCCCATTACTTTATTTCAAAAACTGAAGACATAAAACTTCTCTATTTTTGCCTTCAATGGCCCCAAGTAAATTAAAATTTTCCAAGAAAAAAATTTTCTCCCCAATTTCCGTTTCACCATGGAAACCAGCTCCTGCCTCATCAAATCAAACACGTCACTTCGCAAGGCATGGGTCCACAGAGAGTTACTTCTGCAATGCTAATAGTACGAAAACGTTTTCCAGCCTCCAGGTTTAAGCATGAAGATCAAGTAAGCGTCGTTAAAATCAGGCCACAGAAGCCTGGCACTCTTAAAGCAATTGCATGAGACGCAGTGAGTCTTCATAATATTCTGCACGACCGGCGCTAATGCATAGGCAGCAGCAACTAATATACAGAATGAATCGCGGATAAATTTGATTATAATTTACCTGTTCTGTTCTCAGGAATTCTTAATGTCAAATGTGAATATTCCATGCTTTTCACGATCAGCGAATTATATAAACAAAGTCTCTGCTGTCATATTAAGCTATTTGAATGAGAACATTTAACAAAATAATTCTAGAATACAGCACTAAAATGAATTTAATTTAAAGTTAAATTTATTTGAAAATATAATAAGACGATGCACTATGTATGCATTTTAACTAACTTCCCAAAATTGACGTGAGACGTTGCTGCCAGACGAACGATAACATGTCTCATATGAGGGCCAAACTAAGAATATAAACTGCGATATATTTGGCGATGTGGCACTGCTAGCTGCAGCAGCTCATTTGAAATAAGCAAATCTGTAGCCTGCCCCATGCGTGCCTTGATATGGCTAGTCTCTTGATTTTGCGAGGCCAGGAAAAAATTTCGATTTGGGCGAATTCCTGGCTGCTCAGCAAGGAAACAGGCAATGCTTGGAGGAAGTGAAATTACCGACTGGAATTAGTAGTTCTCGTCTCCTTTGACGTTTTAACACGAAGCTCCAGGTGGAAGCATAACGGGTAAAATGCTCCTCTACTGGCAGGATCGGTACTATGATACAGGCCAGTATAGTATATTAGAGGAGTCAAAACAAATTCATTGCCGCAGTTTTTCACTGCCTGCTTTACTCATGTACAATCAAGAGATGTGCTTTTATCGTGTAAAATAAATGTCAAGACGTCTGTTGAGTTTATTTAGCTCCTGGAGGAAGCATCAAAAGTGTAGTTATAATGCTTCTATTTATAAGTAATAGATTTATTGCTATGCAAAGGGACACAAGCGTTTAAAGTATTCACACCCACACGCTAGGAATTTTTGATTGGAGTGACCTCGAATTTGGCCTCTCTGCTTGCTTGACTTCCACCAACAGCCCGCCAGGTGCAGCAAACACTGCCTTCGTTGTATGTCATCACCTCGTACTTTGTTTGATCTCTATGCTGCCTACCATCTGCTCTTCTTATTTCTCCCTCAGCGAGCAACAGAAAAGCACGTTTATCAATACCTATACATTGCTGCTGCATCTCTCACTGCCGCAGGTACAGCAAATTAAGTGCAGCATCCTTGGCTTCACTTCATGCAGATGAGAGGGAGCTACATTGCGGGCTATCTCGTGTCTTTGGCTGTCATCAGTCAGTGCAGTTTGGACAGCCAAATGTACCTCTTCCTGTGTAGAAGTGAGAACAGGAGTAGCAGAGCTCGCGCAGCACATTTGCATCATAAAGTAGCAGTAGGTTGGTACGGGAAGGCCAAGACTGAGACCTATACGCGACCTCTGCTCGCACTCCTCCCTAAGGTCAAGGTGACTTCACAAACCATCTTCTCTTCACTTTCTTTGACTCGCATTCTTTGAGACTCGTTAAAATAAACAACCTATGCAAGTAACGTCAATTCCCATGGTAATTGAGGACTTTGCGGCTCAACAATGCGCTCTTAATTGAATAGGATTTCAAAATTTTAAGAAAATAGCTAGAGAGTGCAGTTCAAAATGTTCTATCGTATTAGCTGTTGCTGCGGTAAGGAAAAAAGAGTCAAAGAGACTTGAGGAAATATAGTAATGTGCTGGGCGCTGTGACTGTCCCAGAATTGTGGTTCTCTGTAGTCTGCGGTGTGACTCGAGAGTAACAATTTCTGTCACAAACTCCTGACTCTGGAGCAGGCAGATATAAATAGGGGTTTGAGAAGATATTTCAGTGCGTGTAATCAGTAAACATTCACGGAGATACGCCGAATCTTGGTAAATTACTAAGCTGACTTATGCCTGTTGATGGCCTTTCTTAGTCGCATTCAGCCACAGTTTCCTGACTGATGAAGACGCTTGTTCTGATTGTCACATCGAAGTTTAGTGAATCTACGACCTCTTAGCAAGCGAACAATTTCCGAGATTCTGCTCGTTGGCTCTAAGAATATGCTGCTACCCAACACTATCTTCTATATATACAGTTTAATGTTATTTGCAACAATATCCCTGTCATCTTTTGAGGTGAGAAAAAAGCGTGCTGATTATTTAATTATATAAACATACTTTATGTGTACAAGTTGACAGCACCTTCATCAGTAACTGGAAAGTGCACGAGGTAGGGAGGCTGAGCTATACCGACATAATAGCAGCCGACAGGTGTAGTGACCGACAAATTATTTCTTTTCACAAATTACTGACAAATTATTTCTTTTCACAAATTACTGACTGAACACATTGCTCATTATGAATAACCTCCAAGTAATACAACATACCTGAGATAGTAAGCGCTCCTTACTGGCAATTGAAGTTAGCTACTTACCAACAAATGATGCAGTACATCGTTCGATTGCCGGATGATATTACCTGTCAATTTCTCGCATCGAATTACTATAAAAATTGAAGCTGATATGCAACTATTTTGCATACAGTGGCCATTCATTCCTTTCCATGTTGTGTAGCCATGGTCATGGATCTGTCATGGATCTGCAACCTTCACTGACCAAGTGACTGATCATCCACAGGGAACATCGTACATTTTTCCGCCTGCAGTTCCATCATCAAGCTTGTCCTAGGATTTTTAACTGGCGTTACTATAGCTAGCATGCGCCTTCTAGCATCTTGGGTGAAAAAAAACTTTTCTCCAAAATGTTACGCCTTCCGGCAGCCGTCAGTAACACTTTCTCTCGTGAATTAATCTGCTTTTTCATCAATATAACATTGTTTGGAACGTCGTTCACGGGCAAAAGTATGAGAAAAATGGCTAAATATTACCAGTTTTGCTAGTAGGGCTAAACGTTTCAGAATCGCAACGCAAAATGAAGAATACAACAGTTGGGTTTTCTTTCACATTACAGGCGCACTTCCTGCTGATCCAAACCTAGGTTTGGAGCAATATGGCTCTACAGCGGTATGATTCTGTGCCGGCTTGCCCAGCTTAAAAATGTTGAGCTTAATGGCAAAATATACAAGAATTTGTAATATCCGTGTGCATTAAACTGAAGCATATTGTCAGCTGAAATTTTTTAATCCTTAACATGGGCGTTACGAACGACGGTACTGTGCCCAAAAAGGTTTAATAGAATTCAACCTTCCTGACTCTCCCACAGGACAGTACGCTAGAAGTCCTTGTTATTGATTATCCACCGTACTTTTAAACAATTTTTATTTAGGTTCAACACTTTATGCTGCAGTTATCCGGTGTTTCCTTGATTTACGAGTACACATACCGGACTCCTGAAACTAAATATGTTAAACGTAAGCAAAAAAAATATCTGCTTAAACGAGATAACTTATATAGAGGACTTCCCTGAAAATAAATATAAGCCATGTGAAATGCAACCGTATGCTTATGCTCTAGAGCTAATATTACATACAGCACTCAACTAAAGAAAACAGGCAAACGGCCGTCGTGTGGCTCCTGCACCTCACTGTACTACAGCGAGACACCAGCGGCGACTTGGAGAAATAACGACCCTGCATGGATAGGAAGCCAGGGAGGAAATTGTGCCTAGGCCGGCCGACCGAACACACGAATATTAGTTACATCCTTTTCAGTTTTCACTATGCACTTATGGGTACCATACTTGAATTCTGTGTCTAGAAGTTTGCCAAGCGTTAGCTATAAGCTTTCTATTCAAATACGAAGGGGCAGAGACGCGCGCAGCTTGAGAAAGCAGTGTGGTAATATTAGCAATTTGGTGTTGGAACTGCAGCGATGCGACTGCGTTTAAGCACAAACATGCACTTCAAGCGCCATTCATACCGGCCGCTAGGGGATCGCAATCCAGTTATAAATTATCCCCGAGTGTGAGCTTGTATGATATCATGCTTAGTTAAGGTTAAGCTTGATGTCACGCCGACTAAGCTAGGCGATTCAATAACACTTAGGGATCTTCTCAAATCGAATTACGACCCAAAACAGTCCATCGGTACGGCCGTAAGTGTATGTTTGCTGGTCAGTGTTTGCTTGATCAGCGTAAAAACAGAAACACTGGATGGAGCACAAAAACGAGTATTATTTGCTTTCAAGGAGATGACGCAAATTTATAATTCAAATGCAGATTCCGATAATACAACTCAAACTTTTCATGATCAGGGGAGAGAGGGAGTGGAATTGCTCTAGGGCAATTTCCAACTAGAAAGCCTCGTGGCGTAAGACCATCACCGGCAGTGGGAGGCCAATTTCAACGCTCTTATTTTTAATGGCCAGCTAACTCTAAATTTTGGCATTTTTCGCATGACTCCCCGCAAAAAATTATAAACATTGCTCAACTCCTCCTCCCTCTTTTTGGGTGGAAAGACAAACAAACACACTTAAATCTTCAACGAAGACATAATCACTGCTCTTCGCTTCGCTCGAGGGCGATAACCAAGCCTCGAATGAAAGTCAAAAGTTATTTTCGAACCAAGTCTTTCAGGTGTCACCGATTTCCCTGTTTGATTCGTAATCCAAGTTCCGATCGTATAGGAAGGAGTGTGCTTGACTGCCTTCGTCGTTGGGACACGTTTTATCTTAATCCGGATTTAAATTAGTTTGGCCGTTGCGTAAAATTACTAAAAATGCAGCATTCGTGTTCCGTGAGCGCACAAAATGGTAGATCGGAAGGAACACAAATTCAACAGTTGCCGCTCCTGCTCTCTTCTCTTTCTAAACCAAGTGCCGTCAACTGGTTAGGATGCAATTAGGGTTTTGATCATTCTGTAACTCTCCTGCATCTAGCCATTGCCTTCTTCTCTGGCTGTTACCGAAGAGTATCCATTTCTCATCACACATACGTCGATGAAAAAATTATTCTTATTCGTGTTGAGAAATCAAAATGGAATGCACTGTAAAGAGACTGGCTCTTTGATTCTCACTAAGTTCATGTGTAACAAACTTATCCATCTCTTCTACTTTTTCGGGTTTCTTCATGTGTCAAGAAAGAGTTGTGTGAAGATCTGAAGCTCCAGTGAGATTTTCCCGACAGTTCTCAGTATTTGTTTAGCCACAACATTCAATTCATCACGACGAATGCTTGATTTTGGTCGCCCTCTCGGCTAATTTTTAAGGCTCTCAGTTCCTGAACTAAATTTTTTTAGCATCTCTGAACAGGTCTGGTGCGTGAAAGTTCGTCTGGCACTAGCTGCTCTGTCTGCATTTGTACTTTTTTGTAGGTTGACCCTGATTTTGTCAAAATTTACAGAAATAAAATTGTTTCCCAAGTTACTGCTAACGATAACGTGGAAACGTCACGGTGTCAGAGCACTTTTGCCACACAAGGAGGATGATACTTGCCCTTTGAATGATACCCACATCTTTCTGCTGGTGGAATGCATTTCAGCTCCTACGCTCATCCCAGTTTCCCCTTTACCTTACTGGAGAGAGAGAGAGATGGAATGTTGGTAGGCGAGCCCAAGTGCCGTGCCGTCCAGTCATGCAATGAAGGCCGCAGGTTTAAGCTCCGCGTCCTCTGGACTTGAGCAACAATGGTCGCTTATGAGCTCAAGGCAGCCGCGTGCCCTTCCTCGTGTGATCATCACAGTTGGATGCGGTCAGCCATTCCTCCGGCGCAGAGTATAGTACGGTTCGCAAGACAATCAGGAAATGTCTTTGCTACGTACCAGCAAGCTCTAGCCCTGCCTAGCGAAACCATCCTAACAGAGAAAGAAAACATGCTTGGCGAAAAGTTTTTAAATGTAAGGCTCAACGGAGCTTTAGAGCGATAGAAGTTGCGGAACTAATGGGCCGCATCTAAGCATGCAACCTCTTACCAATGATTTTCAGTGTTAAGATGGAAAAAACTCTTGTGAATAACTAAAATTATATGAATCGTTACTAAATACTTATGGTGTTCAGTCTTGAAAAACGTTAAACAGGCGAAGTTTGCACACTTAGCATTTCATGGCACCATACCTGTCTGTGGTAGCTTCTTCGGAGAATTGGCCCTCCACTGATCAATGTTCAATGATTTTGGCGCTTTTCAGTTTCATTTTATACGTATGAGCACACTCGTGGTACTGAAGATTGTCACACGGCAAATTGCCCGTTTATTATATTATTAAAGATATTAAAAGTTAAAGATAAGCGTGTCCATTAAAAATTTTTTCGAAAACTTCACACAATTTTTAATATGCTTGTACTCTACGCTCACTTCATGTAAATACATTATTACTTTATTAGATTGTTACCTTCTCCAAGGAGGTCATTTTTTTGTCCATGTTGGTCTGTCTATTTGTCTATATATCTGACTCTCTATCTATTTTTTTCCTGTATATTTATCTGTATATCTGTCACCAAGATAACTCAAAAAGTTATTGACGGATCTCTATGAAATCTACAGGGATTTTTAGGTAGGTTAGAAGAGCATAGTAAACTCTTGGTGAAGATCCGTTCAACCGTTTGTTTGTCTATCTCTTTTTTTCCAAAATAACTGAAAGAATTATGAATAGATCTCGATGAAACTTGCAGGATATGTTAAGAAGGTTACGAATAGAAAAAGATCAAATCCTTGTGACGATCTGTTCATCCGTTTGCCTATTTGTCACTAGGTTTATATTTGTGTGTCTGTAACATAGCTCAAAAAGTTATAAAAGGATTTTCATGAAATATGCTGCAGCTGTTGAGAATGTTGAAGGGTACAGATGAGTCATTTTTTATCTGTTCCCTCGCTTGTTCGTTCGTTTGTTTGTGTGTTTGTTTGACGCTTAGTTTGTCTTAATGCTGGTGGGAACATAACTGCAGAAGTGATGGATGATCTGCAAGAAAAATTATGAGATCTGTAGAAAATGGTGAGAGGAAAAAATTATCAAATTTTGGTGATGACCAAAGCAGCAATCTTGGATTCAGGACCAATTTCAATTTTTCATTAACGGAGGTATGCTCTAGTTCTTCTCTAGTTGCTAAATGAGCAATGTATATGCTTTATGTAAATGATACTTTTATGTTTTACACATGTTCCATCAGTTCAAGCCATCCAGAATTGAACATTGAATTAAACAGAGATGTTATGTACGCTACTTCACTACCAAACCGGCCATTTCAGAGAGGATGGATCCATGAGCAGTCGCACTTAATGTCTCACGCGTTACTGTCTTATAGAAGTATTTCTTCAAATATTAGTCCTCTGAATTTAAGAATGTGCATCACCAATAGAGTTGGAATCACACGACAGTTAAATAAGTTTGCCAAACGACCACGAAACGTCAAAAACGGCAAATTTCCCATTCGCTCAGATTTTTGACACTGGGGCAGGATGCGTCTTTGACCGAGATGCGCTGGTCATTTGCGCAAATTTTCTTAACAAACTGCCCATAGTGTCAAGGTAGTGGAAATATCTCTAAGCAGAGACAGCTTGATATTTTTGAGGTATTTGGTTATACATTTCCCGTTTAAATTAATTGGAAGTGAATGAACATCATTATACTGCACATATATTTGCCTTCCTTTTCAAAATGTACAGTAACTATGACGAGGAGGGTCTTTTTCACGAAACTCATAGACATGCACCAGCAGACCATCTCTTGTGAGAACAAGCTGGCAAATCTTACACAGATTGGATCGCTTCTACATTTATATTTGCCTTACGTTCTCAGCATGCGATTCTTGGGTGCGCCTCAACTATTAATATGCAAGTAAAAAGTACATGGGAGAGTAACTTAGCTAATTTCGCTCTGAGCAATACTGGGGAACTCATTATAGCGAATGCCACTTCTTATGATAGCTAACCCCTCGCTGTGGAATATCAGTCTACGTAAATGTGGCCGCAATATGCCACAGTTCAGCTTATAACAAATGACAACTTCTCTTAGCTATCGACGTAAATTTATTGAATAATATTAAATATCAATATAGGTCCGTTGTAAAAATTTCGTGTTCATCCCTCCATCACCTGAAAGCAGCCCAGCTAGCGCTCACCTCACTGACAGCGTGCATATGGGACATTTGAAACTACTAAAATTCCGGTAGTTTTGCTGCTACACTCCCTTATCGCCTCCGCAACATGGGTAAACAACTGAGTTCCTAGTTCAAGAGATTCAAAATTGGGCCATCGCTGCTAAAACAGGTGGGGAAAGTCATCCCAACTAGCAATTCATTTACAGAATCCAAAGTAAATTTAGATGTGTCATAAAATTTCCTCAATTTCAGCAAGCAGTACATTTAATCTTCCCCCCCCCCCGCCACCAATGCAGCATCGTATCCCCCTGTACGGTATCAGATCGATGACGTTTATTTTATTCTCGTGCAAATAGCCTTCCTATTGTCTCCAGTAAGCCCATGTATATTGTTTCTTGTATCTAACTTGGACTTCTTGTAAATTATAATGGAGTCTTTTTTGGCAGGTCCCTGTGAGTGACTATGGCTGAGCCGAAGGTGCTGGTGGCATACGCTGAGCGGGAGCAATGTTTCCAGGGCCGCCGTCAGACCAACAGACCACCTGCCCTCGCGTCTACCGCCCACAGCAGGACGTCCCGTGACGCTACTAAGACGCAGCTACGGCCACGGGCCGCTGGCGTAGGAACAGACACTTTGAAAAAAGCTTCGCCACAAAACACAGGGACGATCAAGAGCCATCACTCCACTAAAACTGAACAGAGGTCGCATGAGAAAAGCAAAAGAAAAGAAACTTTCTCTCGGTTACCAAAGAAGGACACGAGTCAAAGCTCTACTGAGTGTGCTCCACCACAGAAGTGTTCGACTTGCAGTAATGCTGATCTGTCCAGTGGAACTCCACGTACAAAACGACCTCCTGCTGAACTGTCCGCGCCCATGAAAGCTCACTCTCCGCGTTGCCCAAGAAATCCTAAAAATTTGGCCCTCGCTCATGAACTCCACTGCAGAGTTCAGCAAATAGGACGGCGGTCAGAGGAAACAGCAAGCAAAGAGGTGAACGTTAATGACCCGAGTACTCCACTGCCATTCTCAAATCCAGTGAAACCTTTTGACAAGCAACGTCCAAAAGGTGCTTACCAAAACTCATTTTCTAGTACCGGTACGCGAGGCCGATCTTCGGAGCGCCGATCAAATAAAGTTTCAAAAAATTCTTCAATTACGCCTGCTCATACTTTAATCGGGAGTGTGTCCAAAAACCATGACACACAAACTGCTGTTCGTTCTCCAACACAGACATTCCGCACTGCAGCAGCAACTGCAGCTGATGGCAACTTTGCGAGAGAGTCGACAAGACCTCAAGGCTGCGGCTTGAACCAGGAAGATGCCAGGGCAGCTTGTAAAAGATCTGAAAGCTCAACCCGGTATGACGTCCCAGCAACATGTCCTAAACTTGTACGAAGTAAATCCAATATAAGTGAATTAGGCGATAAAATACGTGAGCGATTAAAAAATGAAGTTAGCGAGGAAGAAGTAAACCCAGTAGACCATGTGTACGATACAATAAAAGCTTGCGGCTGTCATAAACATACCCTGGATCCTCTTGAGCGAATTGATTCTGTGTTGAGATCACAAAAGTCAGCTGTAGATTTGACTGGAATGAACTATGACATTCCTAAATCAAAATGCGAGGTACGGGAAGCGGTGCCATCTGTGCCGGGGCGTTTAGGATGTCATCAAAATAACAAATTTAATAGAGGAACCACTAGCACTGGAACTGTTCGAGCTCCCACGCACGTAAGATCCAATGAAAATGAGAGCAAGGATGGCAGATGTATCAGAGTCTCACAATCAGATGCCTCCGATTCCGAAAGCGCAGCAACCTATGCCACTATTGAAGGTTCTGTGGTACTGAACGCACAGTCGGAAAGCAATACATGTTGTCATAATTGTCAAAAGAGCAACGGAAATAAACTTCACACTCTTGATATTAAAGAGGAACGTCGAAAAACTCCAGATATTGTAAAGTGTTCCAGAAAACCAACAGCACATGAGTCACCCCACTATCAGCAAAAGAATACAACATCAAAATACTCAGACGGCAGTGAAAACCATTCTTATTCTTCCTCATCTGGCAGAGGCAGCGATGCTTATCAAGAGTTCTCCCCTCCATCCACAGTTATTCATATCCCAACACGAAAATTAAATAACCCTATACGTGCAATGGATAACTTGTTAGCAGACAGTGAACACAAAGATTCAAAAAGCCACTGTCAGTCGGAAAATTCCAACTGCTACTCGAATGCTACCGCTCCAAAGGAGGATGAAATATACTCTGTTGTGGAGGACTGGCCTAGCGCTACGAACTATCCTCCGATGCAACCTCGGGATCCTCCAGGTTCGAACTGCAGTGTCAATTCCAGTGAACGGTACGATCTGCTACGTCACCCCGCTCTCTCGGATTCTCTAAGTAACAAGTACGGCATATCCCATAACTTAGAGTCACTGGATCCCTTGAAGGGATTTAATTCCTCTTCGAAAGCTGAAAGTTTAAGCACGAAAGGCAGGGTGCAACAGGCGTGCCACAACTGTCATAATACTGTGCCAGCTGTAGCTGTCTGCTCTTCTCTGACGGACTTGTGTACACTGCTGGAGACTGAGCCAAGCGGCCCTCTGCTCGTCTACAAAGTCGATACCCAACAGAAGAAACGCAGCAATAATGGTGTTGCTACTGTAATCATAGTTCCCAGGTTAGTGTTGTGTCAATCATAAAACGCAGATTTCTTCTTTCACTGTTTTTTAGCAAGTTACACGGTCGCTTGCTCCACTATTTGAGCTCAAGTGTACAGTATATCAGACGCAACATACGAGCATTACACCCTTATTTAGATAATACACTAGTTATCCCCACCGAAAAGAATATGTTTTCTCGGCGCTTGTTGTATTATTATTCTGTCGGTGATGGATATTTATGAAATCTATAGCAACTATTAAAAGTCACAGTAATTTTTTTATTTAATTTTTTATTTATTTATTTATTTATTTATTTATTTATTTATTTATCTATTTACTTTTTTTTGTCTCTCTGCTGTTTTATAAGTAGCAACATAGCTCAAAAGTTTTGAACAGATCTTTATGAAGCTTAGAGGAATAATCGGTTTAGTTAGAGGAATAAATTATTAAATGTTTGCGATTATCCCTCTATCCGTTTGTTTGTCTCTCTATCTGTCTTTCCGTCGCTTAGCAACATAACTACAAAGGTTATGAACGAGCCTTTACGGAAGTTGCAGGAACTACTGGGGGATGGTACGAGGAACAGATTTTTAAATTTTAGTGATTTGAAAGAGTTTTGCTTACCAGTCCATTAGATATTTCCGTTGGCATACTGGGCAAAGGTCTGTGTTCTTAGAGTGCCATTCTAGTTAGTCGGTTATACATGACCAAAGGTCATCGGGCAAGCTCAAACCTATACACCGCGCACCTTTACCTACTTTAAAGTCTAAGGTAAAGTCCACTTGACCGCACTCCTCACTGGAAAACTCACTCCCACTTGTTCGTGTTGCAAATATAAGCCAATTGGTCTCAGTGGAGTGTGCGGCTGGAGCTGTCCCTAGATCGTCAGGAACTGCAGTGCCGTTGACGGAAGGCTCTCACGCAACGACCTGTGCCCCCGACATTCCTAGAGTCAGTGCTCCCACAACAGCTTTGCAGACGTCAAACGCTGGGTAGCCGCGTCAAGCGCAGCAAGAGCTCGCTTGCCTCTGTGATATTCGATACAATGCCATATCAGTAAGCTTCGGCGCGCGACTACTGCTAGGCACACAACTCAGCTGCAGTGAAGAAAATATTGTGTATAGAAACACAATACTGCCAGCAAAATGGTCGGCTCGTGGCAAATGAGTAGAACATTTCTGCATTCTAAACTTAACTAGAGCTCCCTGAGAGCGCATACCTTCGCCAAGCAAGGCAATGTTGACGAAAATTCAAATTAGTCCTAACATTAGGATTTCTTTTTATCGTCATGAAAATTTGGTCACTACCACTGAGAAAAATTTCGATGCACGTAGTCTTCGTGTTTCACAGAGAAACATCAGGATGCACGTAGGTGTTTCACAGAGAAACATCAGGATGCACGTAGGTGTTTCACAGAGACGCATCAGGCTGTACGTAGGTGTTTCACAGAGAAGCATCAGGCTGTACGTAGGTGTTTCACAGAGAAGCATCAGGCTGCATGTAGGTGTTTCACAGAGAAGCATCAGGCTGCACGTAGGTGTTTCACAGAGAAGCATCAGGCTA
>LQNS02278091.1:30765068-30779635 GCA_001587735.2 Parhyale hawaiensis | reverse complement strand
ATAGAATTTTCTCCCGTAGTATGGATACGTGTTTTTGTATATAGCTCCAGGACATATATGCATCTTTCCCCTGACGACGGCTGAAGCAAATTCACGCCGAAAGCTTGGGCTAATAAAATTATTGTCTTGAAGAAGTGATTTTGATGAACATCAGTCAAACACACAACGGGCCAAACGACTATAAAAAATTGATTATTCATTAATTTTAACATATTTTACGATTCCTACACATTTCATGAAGATCCGTTTATAACTTTTTGAGTTATATTATCAACAACCATAAAATTAAACAAAGCGACAAACAAGCAAGGAACCAACACGTCACTAAAAAAAATGTATCATTTGCTCCTAGTAATATCCCTAACAGTGCCTGCAAATTTCATAAAAATCGATTGATATAACTTACTGAGTTATGCTACAGAGAAAAAATAGGCAGACAAACATACAAGTGGTCGAAGGGATTTTCAATTCTATTCCTCCTAACATACCTAACAGTCCCTGTGAGTCTCGTAAAGATCCGTCTATAACTTTTGAGTTATAATGGTGACAGACAAAGAGAAAACTCGACAAAAACATAGACTTCTTGTCGAAGGTGATAAATATTCTGGATATTCTACCGGATATAAATACGGTATCTCCGAATTTTTAGCAGCTTTTTTTTTTTGGTAATGTGCTTATTATTCTAAAAATTTCCAAGTATAATCTACTCGTAGATTCTTTAATACTGTACAAAGTATATTAATTGTTTTAAATTAACTTACCTAAAAAATTATTTCAAAACTACATTTTTCACAGTGGAAATAATTGTAAGACAGGTAAATAATTTAACTTTCAATAGAGCGTGCTACCATTATCATAGTCTTTATTTAATGTTTTTAACTGCAACATTTCAGCACATATATTCTGCTGTGAACTATTATAATTTGCATGATCATCATGAGTAGTTTCACTTAGTTCTTTTTTAGTACAACTCTTTACCGTTTCTACTAGCATATCTCTAACTTGTCATCCATAACTGTAACTTCGTATTGACTCAGTTCTCTACAAGCGAGCAAATCCAGCACATCGATGTTGTCTATTTTAAACTAGTCTTTGGTGAGCTAAAAGGTTTTATGGTTGCATCGTCTTTTTGAAAAATAGCATTATTTTTATCCGGATGATTGATATGTGGCCAAGACTTTCTTCTAGTACATTGATGGATTCAGTAGAGATTTGCCTTTCTACCGTAAATACTAAATTCGTCTTTCCGAACCGGAATAATGTCCTCATACCATTAAACACCCTCTCCCAAATAGCCTTTTTGAAAACAATGGCTCCTCATTTCTTAGATTATGCCCATAACACTGGCAGCAATCAGACACAACCTTTTTTTGTCACAGAGCAACAGAGATTCCCATTTTTCTTTAGTACCTGTAACTTTCTCCTTGACCCATGCAGTATCAACGATTGGACTCGTGCACATCGATGCTGTGTATTTGTGTTAAAGAAAGGCCCGTTTTTCTATTCCGATATTTGAAAATGTGGCTAACAAAGGGAAGATTTACGAACTATTCTTGAAGTGATGGGTAAATTCTGAGAATTTTTAAGATTTCTTGAGTACGACTGACCCTGATAAATTTGTCGAAACAGCAGACATCCAGCTGCGTCTGGAAAGTAAGTGGACGGCCTAACCTTTTTGTTATGCTATACCATTCAGCCATTCAGTGACTTTAGGGCATTAGTTAGGGCGTCACCCACATCCTAGACATCTCTTATAGGTATGGTTGCGAAAGGCCGCAAGTGACAAAAGGCTGAAGTGTTTCTCAGTTTTCTGCAAACGGACTATCATAATTGGAGCAGACGTACGCTCACTTCCGTTGTAATGCACGCGTGAAGACAAAGACTTCTTGTTAAGTTGATATTAACATGAAGCAGACAACACCTACACAGTAGCTGCTTCATTAGTTGCCATTAGTTGCGACAACATTGGTATCGTAAGATGCTGCAACTTGCTTTACTAAGGGAAGACTCTATTATACTAGACGCCTATATCGATGATTTTTAGAATGGCAACACATATACAGTAAATGCCCCGATCTATGAGGTTATGTTTTCGTGGAGTGTGGCTGTTTGTCTCTCTGTCTGTTTGTCTGTATGTCTGCTTAACTGTCTTTCTGTTTGGATGTCTGTCACACAGATAACTCAAGAACTTATGAACGGATCTTTCCGAAACTACACGGATTGTTGGACATGTTAGGATAAACAGATGATTGCCTTTTACTGAAGATCCATTTTCAACCGTTGTTTGTCTGCCACTTTTTCTTGGTACCGTAACTCAAAAATTTATGAATGGATTTCATAAAACCAATTACATCATGAGAGCGAGTGGCTAGAAGCCCAGTCTTCAGTAAAAAACAAAGCACTAATGTCACTGTTATAATGTAAGCATAATTATTACTGTTGGTCTCGGTAAAGGAAAATAAACAGGCTCATGATTAAAACTAATTAAAATTAGACGTTTCGGGACCTGATTCCATCATCAGTATATCTGAAACAAAAACAAATAGTCATTTATTCCTACTAGTTGAGCACAAAATTCACAAAACCCTAGCATGAATAAGAAAATAAAAACCTTGCTTTTTGCAATAAACAAGGGATGAGAACTATTTTGATCACTAAGAGGTGGTTTTTCTGTTAAAATGTACCAGGACTCTAAAATTCTAAGGTCGGAAGGGTCATGACATGAACGTAAAATTTTAAAATTTGACATTTGTACTGGACTATTGCACTGTTCACTATGCAGGCCTACGGAAGAAAATGACGGCTAAGCTAGTACGCTGCCAGTACGACTGCTCCTGCCCATATGCTCAAATACTCTCGTGCGAAGCAATACCAAGATATTTTAGGACAAGACTGTGGAAAGGAACAGTTTTGCTTTTCGATTCTATACTTTGGCACCCAGTCGGAAAAACTTCAACAAGAACTGCGACATACTGCGTTCACTACTATCTGTTTATTTTAGCAAAATTGACTTTAAAATCATCTTAAGTTTTAGCTACTGAATACGAACAGTTTTTCCTTAAAAAGACCAGCTTCTTGCCGACATGCGAAAATCTCTCGTGTATAAATTCAGTTGTGCACAATGTGCATCGAGCTACATTGGTAGTTGTTGTCGTACGCTCCGCACGATAGTATTTGAGCATATGGGCAGGAGCAGTCGTACTGGCAGCGTGCTAGCTTAGCCGTCATTTTCTTCCGTAGGCCTGCATAGTGAACAGTGCAATAGTCCAGTAAAAATGTCAAATTTTAAAATTTACGTTCATGTCATGACCCTTCCGACCTTAGAATTTTAGAGTCCTGGTACATGTTAACAGAAAAACCACCTCTTAGTGATCAAAATAGTTCCCATCCCTTATTTATTGCAAAAAGCAAGGTTTTTATTTTCTTATTCATGCTGGGGTTTTGTGAATTTTGTGCTCAACTAGTAGGAATAAATGTCTATTTGCTTTTGTTTCAGATATACTGATGATGACATCAGGTCCCGAAACGTCTAATTACCTCCGCCAAGGAGGTTATGTTTTCGTCGTGTTTGTCTGTCTTTTTGTCTGTTTGTCTGTTTGCCTGTTTGTCTCTTTGTCTCTTTGTCTGTCTGTCACCAAGATAACTCAAAAAGTTATGAACCGATTGAATGAAATTTACAGAGATTCTTAGGTATGTTAGGAGAAACAGATGATTAACTTTTTCATGAAGATATGTCCATCCGTTTGTTTGTTTATTTGTCTGCCTCATTTTTTCAATGTCATAACTCAAAAAGTTATTGGTGGATTTTATAAAATTTACATGAGTTGTTAGGTATATAACAAAGAGTAAATGACCAAATTTTGGTAATGATCCGTTTGTTCGTTCGTTTGTCACTGTTTTTAATTTTATGCTTGTTAGCACAATAACTGAAAAAGTAATCAATGGATCTTTATGAAATTTATAGGGGTTGTTAGTAATGTAAAAAGACATAAATGATTATATTTTGGTGCAGATCGATTTGTTCGTTTGTATATTTGACTCATGTTTGCCATAACGTTTGTTTGCAGTATAACTAAAAAAGTTATGAACGGATCTTCAAGAAACGTGCACAAGCTGTTACTACTATTAAAAGGCACAAATGATAAGATTTTGGAGTTTATACAAAGAAAATTAGGGTTCCAGAGCTAATTTGAATTTTTTGCTACCGTTGCCTCGCTTGGCGGAGGTATGCGCTCTCAGAGTGCTCTAGTTTTAACTAATTAATTTGAATCAAGAGCCTGTTTATTTTCCTTTACCGAGACCAACGGTAATAGCTATGCTTACATTAGTAACAGCGACATTAGTGCTTTGTTTTTTTTTTTTTACTGATTTCATGAAATTTTCACGTATTATTAGGAATGTTACGAGAGGAATTGACCAAATATTTGTGATGATCTGTTTGTTTGTTTGTTTGTTTGTTTGTTTGCTTGTTTATGTCTATGTTTGAATTGATGCCTATCCGCGAATATTCGTGAAATTTGCAGAAATTATTTAAAAATGTTAAAAAACTTGCATAACCAATATTTTGGTGTTGATCTGTCAATTCTTTTCTGTATTGGACTAATGTTTGTCTTCTTGTTTGTCAGAACATAACTCAAAAAGTTACGAACGGATCTTTCTTCAGGAAAATTATAGAAACTGTTATTATTGATGAAGGCGTCTTTTTGTGGCCACCGTGTGGGTGATTCCGCTTGATCCGTCGTTTTTGAGACCGCTCTTTGACGTGATTCTGATAGTGATCAACCGATATCAGTGGTGAACTTGATCGTACCGTGATTTCTCCGGCGGGCTGATCACGAAATTCCATATAATCATGTAATGCTAAATGTGAAATGCAGGGTCGTGACGTTTTCTTACATTAACCTCCACCAAGGAGTGTGTCTGTTGTGTTTGTTTATCTGTCTGTTAGTTTGTCATCAATATATTTTAAAAAGTTATGGACAGTTCTTTAAGAAATTTACAGGGATTTTTTAGGCATGTTATCAGTAACAAATGATTGACTTTTGGAGAAGATCCTTTTATTTGTTTGTCTGCTTATTTTTTCTTAGTACCATAACCATTATTCTACAGTGCATTACTATTTTACCAAATACTTGTAATGTATGAAATGTGTCTGTGTGTTATAAACCTATCAAACCTATCAAAAACTTAGGGATGGATTATTATGATATTTACATGAATTGTTAGGTTTATTACGAAGAGTAATTAACCAATTTTTTGTGAACTGTTCGCTCGTCTGTTTGTCTCTGTGTTTGATTTTATGCTTGTTAGCAAAATAATTCCAAAAGTTATGAAAGGATCTTAATGAAATTGTTAATAATGTATGACATAAATGATTAAATTTTGGTGATGATCGTTTGGTATATTTTTGTGTTTAGCTACGTTTATCAGAATGTTTGTTAGTAACTCGGTTATAGAAGAATTTTCAAAAAAAAATAGAAGCTGTTGTCATTAAAAGGCACAGATGATTAGATTTTGGCGTTGATACTTAGGAAATCACAGTTTCAGAACCAATTTTAAATTTCTGTTACCTTTGCCTTGCTTGGCGGAGGTGTGCGCCATCAGCGTGCTCTAATTACGGATAAATTTAATATTGTTACTTTGATTATTAGTAATACTAACTACTATTAACTTATGCAAGTACAGTGTACAAAATGCATCATATACTGCTAGTTCACTTATGTATCATTGACTTCAAAATAAATTAAACTTCCTAATATATCAATTCCCCACCACCCTCTCTTTTTAAAACAAAAAAAAAAACAGGCTTTGCGTCTCTGGTTTGTTTAGAAAATCATTAACCATTTTTGCGCTTTTAAGCAATCGCGATGCTCATGATCACGATGAAAATGATAACGAATGTGGCTGCAAAATTATACCTTTTGAGACGCAAATGACGGAGTTATTTTAAAGATGATAAAAAAATCGTAGTTTTAAGACCAATTTAAATTTTTCTTTGAGATAGCCTTGCTTGGAGGAGGTATGCGCTCTCAAAGTGCTTTACATAGTTTGTACGCGTAGTGCACCGGTAAGTTGTTGTTGCCTGATTGTGGCAAACGTGGATGTATTTTGAGCTTGTCACGGGTGTAGAAGATCTCATATGATGACTAGTTCTTTTTATTGCAGTATTGGGTCTGTCGACGGGAGTTCTCCTCACCGTGTGTCAGGAGAGGTCCACACGGCTGCAGCCGAGCCTACGCACCCGAGCCCCTCGAGCACCGACCCAGCAGGTGCCCGAGGTCCACTCGTCACGAGCGGCAGTGGAACTCCGGCAACCAGACCAGACGAGAACCTGAGAAAAGACGCCAAACTTCCTTTTCTGCACAAGTTCCGCAAATCATCCGCTAACAGAGACAAGCAAGCGAAAAAGACGCCGAGCTCAACCACCTTTTTCAAATCAAAGAGCATTCATAATTTATTTACGGAAAAGTCTGAGGGCGTTACCTTTATAGAACCAAATTATGACCCAAGAGATGAACGTGGCACCGCAAAGGACTTCACAGAAGCATTAGGCTTCGATTATTCTTCTAGTTGGCAAAACTTGCGGTACTTTAGGCACTCTCCATTTGTCGACAGCTGATATTGCCTCAGTGTCTTCGAATGTTCGTCAAAAAATAATGTAGCGCGTAAAGTATGTATGTGTTTATGTGAGTAGAAACAGTGCGATACGTAGTGTATACAACAGTTGTCTCAAACAATGACAATGTGCTGCCCCAAAGTCAGCACCCATTCCTGCGCACTGTCGGGGAAACCTACAGCAGTTGTTTTGCATGAACACACCAAGCCATGTACTTGCCGTCAGTGCACAAGAAAGCATGCTGGTTTTGAATGAATGGTCTTGCTCACAAGTTCCAGGAATTCATTATAGAATATGAGCTCCAATAATTGGAAGTAGAGTTTCATGTAATTCTGCAGACAGTGGACTGGATTAGCAAAAAATTAATTAATAAAATTAATGTACTTTTATGCATACTGTACGACAGCATCAGAAGTGAGCAGTTGCGGTCGCACATCCGAAACAGAAGCCGAAAGTTGGAGAGCCTTAAATATTTGAGCAAAGCTTCAAGGCCGGGCGAGAAAGTGAAAATATTTCTGCCTGTTGCCACCCAATGTCAATGAGACTTTTCCACAAAAAAAAATCGTAAACAGCGAATACTAATCTAGGGTTGGCTTTATCTGATATCAGACGTGTTCGATTGGGTATCTAAATTATCCCTTCAGTTTTAACGTGTCTGAACCTACTGATAGGTGGCCTGGCTTCGACTTGATTTAAATTTCAGTCATTGACTCTTAATCAATTACCTGAGAGACTTCCATTAACTAGTGTTACTCTGTACAATCGAAATTTCGGTCGGCTCAACATAATGGGGCTGCTTCTAACTTAGTCTAACAGTATTGGACTCAACGGGGTTTTGGGGCCCCATAGAGTTTTTTTTTTTTTTAATTTTATATCTAGGAGGGATGCTGATTCGGAATCTGTTTAATGCCACCTTGGCACTCCTGGGAAAATTGTGTAATATGTTTATTTCGTCAGCCATTACCAAAATTTTATTTTCCAAGCTCTAGCTTGCTTCTTTTGGAAGATACAAGAGAACTATCAATGTCTACCCCGACGCTTAGAGGGTCACAGATTCTAATTTTACTTTTCTCTCATGAGTTACTCATTTGCATATCATTATATTATGCAAATTAGGCGGCCATTGGCCAAATTTTGAAGTAAGACCATAGCTCGCTTACTTGGTATGGTAAGGGGGTAATATTTGTATCTACTCCAAGGTTCTCAAAGTCTCTGATCCTAGTTTTACCCATTTAAATATGATTTATCCATTTGTATATGCAAGATATGCAAATTATGGACCACCACTGACTGATTTTTTTTTCTAATCAGCCTCTGAGGACGAAGACATATGTTAAATTTATTTCTTTCTGATTACTCTGAAGGGTCTCAGATTATAAGACTTTGCATTGAAAAATGTAAATATCTTTAGTTCATTTGTATTAATTTGAATAATTATATTAATTAGGTCACATTGTCTTACCCACAGGCCTATTCTATAGTCAGAACCCTCCATTACTCCATAAGAAAGTCATTTTCGTTCACTTTACAACTCTGAGAGTCATTTTCTTCATCCGCCTCCTCTGAATTGTGTTATTTTGTACGGATTGCGACAGCGTGATTCTCCACAACTGGAACAAAAGAAAGTGCATGGCAAGTGCCCTGCTTTACAACTACATCTCTGTGTACTACATACATGGTTCATAAGTTCAACATTCATCTCGAAGCAGCTCCTATGCCATGGGAGGAGTTAGTTCAACATCTGGACGGAGTGTTTTCGAAGTTAGTGTTTTTGTGGTTTCATCACAAGATGGAGGGTCTGGCGGACTTCCACACTGCAATTTGAGCATGTGCTCGTAAGATATTTTGTCTGAATTCCTCAGTTGTTGGAGGTTTGGTCCTTAGAGCTGGAGCGGCTGCGACGTTCTTCTTTCCCATCTGTTTTGAATATACATCTATTCGAATTTCTAACAGTCATTTTTTTGGCTGCCATAACATGCACATAAATTTGTGAACTTGGTAGCTTCTTCCATTGCCCCATCCAAAGTAAATGTAACGTCAACGTTGACTGCACCCACACGCATTGGTTCGTGCTGCATATATAGGCCAACTGGCCCCAGAAGAGTAAGAAGAGCCGCAGCCGACCGCGGATCGCTAAGAACTATGGCGCTGAAATGGAAGGTTTAATGACCCAAGCCCACCCCCCCCCATCCTCCCATTCCTGGTCAGGCAGGTGCCCCGACGCAGTTCGGCATACCAAGCAATTGCCGACTCAGCACACCGGATGCTACAGAGATCACTCGACAGGCTTGTCACTCGAACTCTGCACCTCTAGCACATAAGTCAGGAACGCATGGCATGCTGTTGTTATGGGTATAATTGAGATCTCCCATATACATGAATGTGTGACCTTGTTTCAGCTTGTTCAACTGCGGTTTCCTAGCGAATGCCACGAAGCTTTGCAACCGAGCCACACTCAGTTTGTCCGTGCAGCTGAATAAAGTTGTGGCACTACATCTTCATTCTTTTTCACTATGGCCTCCATGTCTATTGAAGACCTCTCGCAACTTCAAGCTTCCATGATGGATCTTTGTCCATGGCACACTCTTCAACACAGAAAATGTAATGCTTCTTAAAGTCAAAAAGGGTTAGTATTTCCGACTGACGTGAGCGCTTTTCATTTCGAAATTCATCACTTACGTTAAGGGATGATAAGTGTTTTTTCATACGTTTTAAATGTTCTACATATGTAGAAACACAGGAACGATGACAGCGAATGGATGCATTCTCGTCATGAGTAAGTTGTTGCTCCAAGTCCTCATGACGACCATCACCGTGCACCTCCTTACTCGTTTTGATTATAATATGAACTTGCTTTGGAAGCCCGCCGATTCAAGCGCCTTAACCTGCTTGGCTCTCCAAACATGACTCAAAATAACAGTGCTTTTCAGGTTGATTCGTCATCTGATATAGCTGGAATGAAAAAGATTACTTGTGTTGGAATGGTTGTGATTACACTTACATGTAAGCAGTTTAGTGAGTTCTCAAGTGTGTTACCACATCACAGGGCTTTCCCCCTAGAAACCTTTGATGCAACATCTCCCTTAGTTTCTTACGAAACCAAGTCTCATATTCATCCAGATACGCTGGACGCCGTCGCTCTCTCTGCAACTGCCTCAATGGCACAGGCTTTTTGAGATCTTCACCTGCGGTTTGTCCTCCGCCAGCTTCCTCAGGCTGAGGTTCCTCAGCAGTCAACGCACGATCTTCCAGGGGTACGGCCAGTGCCCAGATCGATGCTTCACCTTCAGCTCTCTCCGGCCACCGGAAAGGAGCTTCAAAATAATTATGGCCATTGCCGCCCACGACCTGAGGCACAATGGCCTCGGCAGCGCGGCCATCATTCACAGGAACCCTGCAACACTCGTTACCGTAAAGACGTCTCCTGACGTCACGCAAGGGTCTAGGCACACCGTCGACGCACACTACGTGCTTTGATACGACGCCGGTCACCTCACCGTACGACTGCTTGTTGGTGCACGTCAGTCGTTTGGGTTTTACCCAAATCTCATCGCCAACCGCAAAACTGCTGGCGACACGTTCCTCAACCTTTAGGAAATTGACATCGAACAGCACACGCCAACGGTATTTGAAAATCCCGTTTGAAGGGACCTAGCCTTCCTCGGTCTCCTTCCGAGGCGTCACGTTGTACCAAAACATGGCCTCCTCCGGGGTGATTCCTCCCCTAGCAGCGATTCTCTTCATCGTCCGATGGTTCCTCTCGACGATCGCGTTCCCACTCGGGGCGTAAGCGGCACGGAACCTCAGAGAAATCCCTCACTCATCAGCAAACTGCTTCACAGCCGCAGATCGAAACGCAGTTGAATTATCCAACAACAATTAATCGCACGGCCCTCGCTCAATTACAACCTGCCGCAGCTGAGCGACGATACTACCTACCGTCTCATTAGGCAGCTTCCGCCCGAAGGCGAAACGCGAGGGTCCACAGTCTACCATAGACAGATAGAGCGCGGCACCATAATGGGTTACGTCAATAGCAACCCGGCGCCAACTCTTATCCACAGCAAGACACCCACGCTCTACGAGGTTTTCCCCCGAACAGCTGGGTCGATCCGCTGAGAAGTCTCATAGCCTGCCAACTCTCGTTTCACCTGCTCACACGACAGATCACTGTGAATCTGTCGAGCAAGATAAAACGTACGGTCGATGCCCAGATGGTACGGCAAATGAGAAGCCCAAATGGCATCTTCCAAGCTCTCTCCAGTAGCGAGCGCTGCCAACACCTCAGCGGCGCTCTCACCGGCATCCCGGTAACCAAGCCACCTCTTAAGTACCCACGTCATCTGGTCAGCCTTGTTTTCGACTATCGAAACGAATCGAACAACCGCCGCCAGATCATGCTCCGCGATCGTCTCCCAGATTACTCCTAGGCGACGCTTCACGAGCATCTCCGCCGGGCCCTTCGTACGAACGCGATTGCGCCCATCGATGGTGCTGTCCAACCTATTGACAACCGTCCGAGAATCACTGGCGACCGTAAAGGCTTTGAAGCCCAACGCAAGCGCCAGATTTAATTCCCCGTGCAACAGCCTCCAACTCATTTACATTGATGTGCAGGTGGTCCGACTCCTTTCTGAGCCACGAAGCATCCTCCACGATGCGTCCATCGACCTTAAGGCCACACCGATCCCTAGGGAACTGGCATCAGTCCACACGACAACCTTGCCGTGCAGACTAACTCTCCACACACCTCCCACGGAATCTTCCCGACGGGCCCGCACTAACAGCTTGCCGGCTAAGTTGCCGACTGAGCTGTCGACCGGGTCGTCCCAAGCTCCTCTACATCCCAGTCATTTCAAGAAACTGCAGCAATTAGTCTGCCACACCGGGAGAAAAGTCCTCTCTTTGTCAATCCGACCTCCACCCGACCTATCTCAGACAACCCCTCGACATTCTAAGATGTCCATGGGAGTCTTTCTTAAGAAAGACTCCCAACAAATGGCCCCCCTCAAGACTCTCTGGCTCCTTTGTTTCAAGTCCGTACTTAGTTAGGTGCTCCCGGAGCTCCGCACCGCTAACCACGGACTCTTGAACCACAATATCATCGATATAGTGGTCCGTCATCCGCCGAATACGGTCGTCAATCGACAATACTCTTCCAAGAATTACAGCCATAATTCGAGGCGCACACGAAAGGCCGAATCCCAACCGCGTCAAAGCATAAGGGACGCCCTTATACTTTTTGACCTGATATTCCACAGGTCCTCAGAAGCATGAACTTGCAGGTACGCTGACTTAAGGTCGGCGACCTTCAGCTCATCGTGCAGCTGCCGCCACTTCCGAATCTTCTCACCGCTGACCGCGACCACGTCGTCACCTGTGTGACACTCGACAAAGTCGTTCAGCTCACGGTAGTCCATAACCGGACGCACTTTATCCTTAGTCGGTTGAACAACGGCAACAGTGGGATGATGCGTTGTACGGGTTCATTCCACTTCCTCAACCATCCCCTCGAGATCCAACTCTGAATCTCCTCGCAGTAGCGCTCACGCACGCCAGGCTCTAAAGTGGACTTGTACTCTGCGACACGGGTCTGCAATCCTACCAGTGGCTCGTCAGTCCACCGCCACTTGACTGTAAAACGGCCATTAGCAAACGTGGCAACGAAGTCAGGGTCACTAATATCAATGGATGCTGGAGTACCAACCGGCCTCGACCTCGTCACTAAGCTGGCCCCCAGCTCAGTGCATCCGTATCCAGCCCCGGGCATTGTGCAGCATCCGAGTGGCTGTGGTTTCCTCCAGACAACCGAATATAACTTCTTGAATTATGCTGCTAACAAACGTTATAACGAACATGAGTCAAACATACAAACGAACTAACCGATCTGCACCAAAACTTAATCATTTATGTCTTTTAACATTACTAAAAACCGCTATAAATTTCATAAAGATCCATTATTTATTTTTTAGTTATTGTGCTAACAAGCACAAAATTAAAAAAGTGACAAACAAACAAACAAACAAACAAGCAAATCAGCACCAAAAATTGGTCATTTACTCTTTGTAATATACCTAACAACTCATATGAATTACATAAAAATCTGCCCATAACTTTTGAGTTATGGCATTGGGAAAAATGAGGCAGAAAACAAATAAACAAACGGATGGACGGATCTTCACCAAAAGTTAATCATCTATTTCTCCCAACATACCTAACAATCCCTGTAATTTTTGTCACAATCCGTCTATAGCTTTTTGAGTTATCTTGGTGACAGAGAAACAGGCAGATAAATAGACAGACAGGCAAACCCGGCGAAAACATAACCTCTTTGGCGAAGGTACAAATAGACTGAGATGTTAAATTGAGGAGCAAAAATGTAAAACTGCAGCAGTTACACGGTAGCATTCCTACCTGCTGCTGTTCAGTTACGGTGCTTGTAACTTAACAATGGGTTTGAGCCTCGGGCCCCTGTTTCTGACCAAGTCACAGTAAGTTACAGTTTATGGTTACTACGTCTAAAAATTCTTGATTTTTCTATGATTTGTAACGGAGTAGTAGGAAACAGAAAACTGCTCAAACTTTTTACTAAACTCTGCGCTTCTTGGCGGGCGTATTCGCAAAATTAGATTGGCTCCGCGGTTCTGGTTATGGTGTATCATAGCGTGCTCAACTTGGTGTTTTACCGTATTAAATAAACTAATATTTTACTCGATTCATGTGTCGATAGACGTTTCATTGTCCTCGGCGCAATATTTATTTCATTTGCCTACTATGCTTGTCACGTGATCGTGCCACAACACATTGGCTATACCCTTTTTGTTGCAGACAACAGCATTATTTGTGGAAACTCATTCTGACTATCTTTGTCCATAAGCTGTTGTGATTTTCTATGCTAGTTCAAGCACGATCCTACATCCGAATTTGCATGTGTTGTACATGTACGATGGTCGTTCCAAGAGTACTGCCTCCTGTTTTTTATTCCGTCCGGAGGGATTACAAATTCATTGTAAAAATGACTGAGCTTATGCACTCATGACCTCATGTTCCATCTCTCCGTTGCAGATACTGACGGTGTGACACTCTAAGAAATCAATCCTTGTCACAGACGTGTGTCAGATGCAGAGATGCGTCGTTAATTTCCTCCATGCAGAAAAATTTGACCCAATCAACATTCACCGGCGCCTGGTGAACGTTTACGAATCCGCTGAAGTAGATGCCAGCACTGATAGGAGATGGGTTCGTCGACTTCGGAGTGGTGACATAACTGTGAGTAGTAAAGTGCGCTACGGATGCCCATCAACAACCACCAAAGTGCGCCTCGATCAAGTCATTAGTACCGATCGGCGGATAACGGTGAATGGAATGCGTGTTGAGTTGCATGTGGGTGTCAGAGCACTGAAGACGATATTTATTGTCATTCCTAGGATATAACCAAATGTGTGCTAGGTGCGCACCACGAATGCTCTTGCAAAAAACATTATGTTTACAACACGACAACACCAGGCCACACACAAGTTTGAAGACCAAGTGTGACAAAGTTCGGCATGACGGTGCTGTCTCATCTACCATATAGTTCCGAGCTGAACCGTCAGAATTCCACTTGTTCAGAACTTCGGGCCTCTAATAAACGCTTTACGTGGACAATGTTTCCCGGACAACTACACCGTAATCGCAGCAGTGAAAAAATGAACCGCCTAGGCAGGCACTGACCTTTACGACTGGGGCATCGAGGCCCTCGTTCATCGCTGGCATTAAGAATGGGGGAGACTAGGTACATTGAGAAATAAAGGTAAATATTCGTCTTATCCCCCATCCGAGTTATAGGATAAGAAAGTAATTTCCAGAATAATTGAGGAGTGCTAAAAACGAATATTATATTCATTTTTTGTGGAAACGAATAATAAAAAAGATATTGGAGGTTTTCTCCCAAGGAACGAAACACCAAAAC
>LQNS02278091.1:30699611-30709887 GCA_001587735.2 Parhyale hawaiensis | reverse complement strand
GTTAGACTGTTTTGGGATGGATGGTCTTAATATATCGAATCCAGGGTTGTTGAATAAGTGCGGCATTTCCATGCTCAAGTATGAGAGTTCCACGGGTCCGTCTGAAAGGCCTTCAAAGCCGTGAAAGTTTCACGGGTACAGCTAGTATAATATTAATAGCGTTGTTCCTACCTTCGTGTGTTACGCTCTTCATCATTAATAGATAGAAGGAAATTAGAGATTTTATGATTTCGAGAAGCTGGCGTATCTATGATACGGCAGGTGTCAGTAATTTCCTGGCCACTGGACAATGTCGTTTTTATTATGTTTATACGCCCGAGCTTTTAGGTATTGTAAATCAGTGGGAACTTACACATCGTGCTTTGCTACCATGGGAATTGCAGGCGTCCCGTTATACCGGGGCCACATATGCATTTCTCTGCAATACCGGCTCGCTACGTTCTGCATCTTGTGTGCCGTTTCGGAACGTGTATAAACTCGGAATCATGGAAACCGTGGCATAAATGACGTCCGAGTCTCGCAGCCTTGCATCAAGTTGTCAGTGTAAATGCATAGTGTGGCCCCGGCATTAGGCACGGCAGCTTATAGGATTTATTATAAGTAAAGAGACTGGTAATATATCAGTAAGATATTACGCATATACTGTAGAGTAAGAGTAAGATATTACTGATATCAGTACTGATATCAGTAATACTGATATCAGTAAGATATTACGCATATACTGTAGAGTAAGAGTAAGATATTACTGATATCAGTACTGATATCAGTAATACTGATATCAGTAAGATATTACGCATATACTGTAGAGTTTCGGTGTTGTTGTGAAGTAGATGAGGCATTGCCATGCAGACCGTGAAGCTTTCATGGAAAAGAATCTCACCTCGGCCGCATGAACGTGCACGTTAAATTTAGAGGTGATACCAGAAATACAATTGGACTATACGTCACATATACATTTCCCATCAAAGCAAGGAAGCTGGTGATGGTGATCTAAACGGCCAGGAGTGAACATTGTCATTGTCTCATAGCGAAAGAAAAGAAGATGGTGATGATGATCCAACGGGTCACGGGCAGTTTAGTATAACATAAAACTACCGTAGAATTTCTATAGTGGTCCAACCTGAAAGGCCTCACCAGACCGAGAAAGTTTCACGGGCTGGTGAGGGCTTTCAGGTTGGACCCTTGTTTATATAAATTTCACTTCAATAAACAGCCTCACAGTATGCTCATAGCACTAAACAGGCTCACTGATACACATTGAGACACTGTGCGAACATTATGAATCACCAACGTTCATGACACACACATAGGTCTGAAGAAGCCTTAGCGCATGGCTGCAGACGCTGAGACTTACACTGTCGTACAGTACGTCTGTGCTTCTAGCTTATTATCAGCGTAAACTTGCTTAAAATATGAGTTGGTACGATGTGAAGCTCAGCGTTTGAGTTCCGCATGCAGGAGAAGTGAAAACTTCACACGAAAATCCTTTAGCCCGCCTCCAAATATTTCGTATACAGCTCTTTACTGTCTATTCCCGTAATTGTGATTCTACTACCAACCGTGGCACAGCCACCTTACATGTGTCATCAAAATGACTTATTTACGAACTACAAAATTGTAACTGTGGATGAAGTCTTCCATGTCCGATTTGTTAATGTGGGACAGTTTCTGCCATCTCTTGTACACGTGGATCCTACTCAAATTGTCACATCAATGCCAACTGCAAACTCCAAAATCACCCTCATCTTTAATTTTGGAGTTCAATCCACGTAAAAAACGAGAAAAAAACAAACTTAATTTAGATCTTTGCCATTTTTCACATCTAGTTGAAACCACCTGACCCCTGCAAAAAATTATGAACATTGCTCAACTCCTTCTCCCTCTTTTTGGGTGGGTAGATAAACAAATATACAAACAAATATATCTATATACTTCAACATTTAACGAAAACGCTATCGCCACTCTTCGCTTCACTCGCGGGTGATAATCACATACACTATGAACACTCTACGTCGCTTGCTGGAGATCCTTCTTTTAAATTAGGAAATATCCGGCACAAAATTTTATCAATCAGCCTTAAAGCTTATTATTTATTGGTGATTTTTAGTGGGCCACCAATTTTAGTGTCTTCAATGGCTTAAGCGAAGCGAAGATGAGAATCTAATCTCATTATTGTAATTAAGAACTACGTATGTATACCGTCAACTGTGATGGCTAATAATTGCATTAACACCTTGCATTGCTCGTGTTACAGGCTGCGATCCTAATATGGAAGGTGTATGGCAATTTAAATTGCTACATCATTTTCAGTGTAGAATATCAGAGCTGATGGGTGCTGGATGTAATTTCTGTGAAGAAATACGAACGCAATTATGCAGTAACTTCTTTATTCGCTGATGAAATCCAGATACAAGCACCTGTGTGAATCGGTGTGAGGCGTGAATGCTGTGAAACTAAATTCAACAAGTATTTTGCGGTAGCTATGGCATAACAACATGCCGCGTAATGAAAACAGAGTTCGAGCCCCACTAAATACTAGAAAAGACTGAAGACTTCAACAACTAATGATGGATATCAAACTTAAAGAAAGACAATTTTGAGAAATCTTGACGTGAGACTACAAGCTGCTCCTCGCCTGCGTGATGCTGTCACTCAGTCTCTGAATAGGGATTTATCGCTCATTAGCGCATGGTGTTCGGCCTGGAGTATGAAGCTGAATACCAGTAAAGCTAAGTCGATGATTGTCAGTCGGTCTCGGACACTTTTCCCGCAGCATTCCCAACTGAAGATTGATGACAGTTTGCTTCAGGAGTCTAGCTCATTGGAGATTCTAGGTGTTGTTTTTGATGGGAAGCTTAATTTTGAGCCGCATATTAGAAGGTTGGTGTCACGTGCTTCCACTAAGATTGGGCTCCTGTGTAAGGTGAATTCTGTGTTTGGTGACAGTCAGGTTGTCTGCAGATGTGTTTATGCTTTTTTGCTGCCTGTGTTAGAGTATTGCTCCCCGGTTTGGGCTTCAGCTGCTGATACTCACTTATACGTCTGTTGGACCGACTTGTTAGTTCAGCCAGCAGGCTTTGCGCTGATAATGATCTGGTGAATCTGTCCCACAGAAGAAGAGTAGTTGAGTTATGTATGTTTTATAAGGTGTACAATAATGAGAGGCATTGGTTGTATTCTTCTCTCTCTGCCCTCGAGGTTTTTGGGAGAGAGACTCGTGCTGCGTGCGGAGAGCACTCTTTCACTGTGGAGGCTGTCATATGTCGAACTAATCAGTTCTGTCGGTGCTTCATGCCCTGGTCGGCTAAAGTTTGGAATTTGTTGCCTGCATCGGCTTTTGGTCGTGTTGACCTGCAGGCTTTTAAGCCGGCTGTTAATGGTTCTTTGCTGGATTTCCTTTAGCAGCGTTTTGGGCTTCCCGGTGTTGTAAATGCTTCATTTGGGTTGTATTACCTGTCCGTGGGAGCTCAAGCGTGAAGTTATAATAATAATAATAATAATAACCATGGGGCCAGAGCTACGGCCATAGGAAAGTAATAGACTCACTGGATGCTTTTAACTTTATCGTGAAGCGAAGCACAGGTGATGCTCACTGTTGGCATTGTGTGATTATGGCCTCTCAGGATAGACTGCTGCTCCCTTTTAGAGAAGAAAAGACGTACCTAGAACTTGTCATAGATAGGTCCGCCCTGGGTCCCAGTGAACATCATAACACCCTACAATTATTAAGTAAAAATGACAACCTCCTCACTTCACCAATCGAATAATCCTCCATAACGATTTTATTTCCTTCGAAATATAGTAAACAGGTAATATCGTAATTTTTAAAGAATCTACCCTGATGATTGGTATGGAAGACGAATATAAGAAGATAATTTTATAGTAGACGCTAGAAATTAAAAATTCCGTAGTAAACAAACAAGTGCGTTTGAAGTTAATAGTGGAGACGAAACGCTTTCTAAACTATTGCTCTGTTCTGATGGCTGCTTCGCTCTATGTGGCCAGTCGTTGGAGTTCCCATGTCACTAGTGCAAGAAATGCACAAGTAAGCCAGATTCAAGATGCTTTGCATGGAGTGGATCTAAAGCAATGTTGACATAACCAAGGAGAGACAAAACAGTTGGTGCAACCATTGTATCAATGCAATAGCGTTATCGGAGCTCTAATATGGCTGTCTGGAGTCGATAATCCAAAATTAATAACAGTTTTATTTGACTAAATTAGGACTTATTTGAAATAATTACGTCTATTATTGTAGCGATTGTCTTTCAAATAAAAAAAAGTCATATTAAATTGAATTGAAAGTTGGGGAACATGCATAGCTGTATTCAATTCTTATTTTTAAAAAGGAACCCCAGATACTCTAGCTCTAAGCAGTTTCGTTCACTGTGGAGATAACTCGATCTTGGTTTTTCCGTTTGTTAAGAGCTATGATCCGACAGAATGCAACCAATAAAGGGGTGTTCTGCATAGGTCAGGCGGCGTGCATAACACGATCTAGACCTTCTTAAACATTTCCGTAGTATCCAAGGTAGTAGTAGTAGTAGAAGTAGAAATTTTACTAGCTTTTCAGTGGAGTATGCAAGGTATTAATTCGTAAAAAACTGCCAATAACTCATGTGCATCCATAGAAGCATGTTCTAACGTAATTAATATCTAAAACAAATTGTGCATTTCGTTTCATTTGTCTTCAGGTATTTAAAATATTTATTTGTTTGCGACAATATTTTACCATACATCATGATCAAGGAGTTGGCTCCGGGCGTCCCGAGACCTCTGCACGCCCCTGTCGTGCCGGCAGAACGAAGAGAAAACGAATACTTTATCTTCCTGCAGACGAGCTGCCCAAAACCATTCATCAATAAGCAGCCTGCACGAAGCCAATACCGTTGGAGTGGTAACTAGAGCCCTCTGAGAGTGTATACCTTCGCCAAGCGGGGTCAAGGTAATGAAAACTTCAAATTGGTTCTGAAACTATGGTTTCCTCTGCATCAACACCAAAATCTACTTATTTATGCCTTTTGACAGTAGTAACAGCTTCGGTAATGTTGTTGAGGATCCGTTCATAACTTTTCGAGTAATGCTGCGGACAAACATTCTGACAAACACTAGTCAAACACACAAACAGACCAACCAATCATCACCAAACTTAATCATTTATGTATATCAACATTACTAACAATTTCTTTAAAAGTCAAAGATCTGTTCATAACTTTTAGAGTTATTTGTTACCAAGCATGAAATCAAACACAAACAAACAAATAGACAGATCGCAACGAAAATTTGTTCATCTTCGTAATATACCTAACAACTCATGCAAATCTCATAAAAAGATGTCCCTAACTTTTTGAGTTATGGCATTAAGAAAAATGAGACAGACAAACAAGCAACCGGATGAACATATTTTCACAAAAAGTTAAGAATCTGTTTCTCCTAACATACGTAACAATCCCTGTAATTTCTTTGAAATTCGTCCATATGTTTTTGAGTGATCTTGGCGACAAACAAACTCGACGAAAACATAAACTCCTCGGCGGAAGTAATAACGAACAACTTCTGCCTATCACTTCAAAAATATCGCTTTCCAGAGCAATGTAGTCCTGGAAAAATCTTTCAAGTGTGACGGAAAATTTATAGATAAACAACAAACAAACACATAAATGCACATTACTTGTATAGTGCCTGATTACATGATTTGAGAAGGTATCAGCGATCGAAAAAAGAAGAACTTGGAAAAGACAAAATATACAAATCCTTGGTAACACAATACCAGATAGAAATTAGGCACTTATTTATATTTGCAGTTTCAGAGTAGGTGCTAATCTAATTCTTTAAAATTCCCAACTTACAATCTGCAGAGAGGTCAATAATTTTTTCTTGCACTAGGATCCCCCATATTATTGGTAAGGACGGGGTGAACTGACCACATACACATGAATTTATTGCATAGCATACTAACTGCAAGATACATTTATTGAACAGTAAATACTAATTGTGAGATAGGAGAGTATTCGCCTCCTTCTGAGCACATGTCTCTCTTATGCATTTTAGTAGCGCATAAGTAAAATTACATTATAGTGAAAATGTTGAATGGTGGTTCTGTGATAGGAATCATGTTGGCGCATATCAGGAATGCTCTAATGATTTTCTGGAGGACACTACCAATGAAATTGATACAGCCACTGAAGTGGGGCTATGCATGCTCTCGCAAGAAATACAAATTACCATTCTTGAATCTGGACATCGAGTAGCTGGCACTGTACGGAGAAAACAATGAAAAACATCCCGGGGTGGAATATCGAAAAATGTCCGCGACCCCCACACAACCAGCAGACTAGCGCATAACGCTTGGAGGGACGCAGGTAGGCCGCACAAAGGTCATTTATGGCAGAAAAAGCATTGACTACACGATATGTGTCGCACTGCGCTCAAGCAAATGCGTAAACATGAATATGAGATTAATGTTCAAAAGCCGTTGAGCAGGGTAGCGAAAAATTAACTTCACTGATTTCTGAAATCAAAATTCTGCAGAATTTTGGAAAGCCGATAATGAAATGTTTCGCTGGCTGATGAATATGCCGAAGTCAACTAGTGCAAGTACTATATTTGCTGCAAAGTATACTGACTGCCTCAAAGTCAGGACAAGGAAATGTACTCTGAGTCTCCAGACCTGGTAAGAAAAATCTGATAAGTCCTTATTCATGGTGACCCGTAATGGCCCTGGTCACAAACTATCTAACAAGTACAGTCGATGGTAGCGCATACTGTTGCTAAACAGGGGCCAAACTATGGGCCGCAATGCAGTGTAGTTGCAGGTGTAGTAAGTAAAGATGGTATTGCCCGATTATTGTGTCTAATGTAACTCTCCTGATAAGCTGAGTCTTGTGCATTTGTACGATGCCTCTATGTGCATAATAAATGTGAATTTATCACCCGCGAACGAAGTGAGAGAGGTGATAATGTCTATATATATGTATATATATTGTCTCTCCACACTAAAAGTGGTCGAAGGAGTTGAGCAATGTTCATAATTTTTTGTAAGGAGTTTGGTGGGTTGATCTAGATGTGACCCATGCAACAACTAGCCCTAGCTGGCCATCGAAAATGACGGTATTGAAGTTTCCTCCACCGGTTCGAATTTGCCTCTACCGCGTCAGATCGTCTTAGGCCCCGTTCGCACATGTACCTCACCACACCACGCCACATCACGCCACGCAACAATGCACGAGCGTTTGTATCTGTGCCTCGCGCTGTGCTATTCCTGCCGCGTGTGACGGGAGCCGTTCGTACATGCCCCACACCACACGACGCAACACGATGCAACACCGCTCAACACGTTTGCTTGAAGGCAAGACACGACACGCTGCAACAAGGCTCCACACGGTGTCACAAGACAGAGATCTGGCTCAGTGTTATATTTACTGATGCATTAATAAAATTATTAAAACTGATTAGCAATTTATGTTGTTGCTATTGAATGTATAATATTAACAACGTATTTCTAAATGGAGGCATTTAGCTACTACCGACTGGATCTGGATGGTTTTATTTCGAACCAAAGATGTGCAGTACTATATTTTTATCTAACTTTGCCGGACACGCAATTAGTAGTGCTGTTTGTAAGTAATATGACAAACCTAAGTTTATTCAAATGACATGGGATTCTTGTGTGAGCGTTCGAACAGAGGAAATACAGATATAATGCTGTATTTAAGGAGAAAGTTCTAGCGTGTTGCGTGGTGTGGTACATGTGCGAACGACCTTTGAACACGTGTTGTGTGGCGTTGCGTGGCGTGATGAGGCGTGGTGGGGTTCAGTTGCGAACGGGGCCTTACGCATGAGGCGTTCTAGTTTTTCCTACGTTGTTATCGAACAGCTATTCTCGGGGATTGGGGCTGTGCATTAACCTCGTTCCTAAAAAAATGACTTCGTTGAATTTACCCCTACCGCGGGTGATTGTCTTGCGCCACGAGGCGTTCTAGTTATGTATTTTTTCGTTTTTAGGTGTCTTTTGGCAAGTTGCTATTTTCTGTGTCACATTGCGTAAGATAATCGAACCATCTACAGCAAGAGAGCAACAGCTAAATGAACAGCTCTCACTTTAGAGTGTTGCCGACCGTGTTGCGCCGCACTCTCTTGCTGGCGTAATTTGGCGATGGCCTCGTGCGCCATGGCGGCAACTCTGCCCTCGCGCACAAGCTCGGCCCTCAGGGAGTGTAGAGTCTGACGCAGAAATCTGGGTGCACAAAAATACAATTTTACCCTAAGGACAGTGTACATATTATTGTACCACGTAAGCTGTTCTCGCAGCTCTTTGGACAAGCTTGGCTGCGATTAAATACTCTCTCAGGTGTCAGCTACTTACCAATATTGTCACGCAATGGTTGATGCATGGCCTGTTCTACCTGCTGAATACACGCATTCTCTTACCTGCTCACGCGGCATATGCACAACTAATAAATAAATATACGGTATGAACAGTATGTTCAGCTACGGTTAGTCTGTCACTGTACTTCAATGGGTCATGCCAGTTGCACGCCAGCAGAGAATAAACATGACTTGGTGTTTGCTTAATTAAGGAAAGCAAGAGCAGTATAAAGTTCTCAACACATGCACTCTCTCACTACTGACAGGTGGACGATACTTCTGTCAAGCTCTAATGAGAAAAGGAACGTGATGGTTTCGTTACGGAGAATTTTGACGGTAATTCATATTTCTGGGCATGCGTGAGTTCTAACTGAGTTCGCCACCGTACTTGGTTGTGAGAGTGAACTTCAATGCCGAGTACTGTTATCAGGCTACAGTGCTGGTTGGTGAAGGAATGACGTCAAGATCTTCTTGTTTATTTACATTTACATAAGTAGCAATCATGCTACTTGATAGATGCAGAAAACAGAGCACACGTCTACATTGGAATAAGTGCTACAAGCAGAATGCTGTAGACTATGTGCAGTACTCTAATGCTAAGTACTGAATAAACTGACGCTTGCTAGCACAAGCGCCTTAAATATCTATGAATGCCAGCTTCATTTAGAACACCGGTTGCTTCCGCCGGATTCGAGTCGGAAGTCTGCTGGTAAATTACTGAACGTTAATGAGAATAACAAATATCTCCGAAACTCTGGTTACAGGTTTTAACTGACAGCTTTTACTGATAGAGGTTCCGGCCGGAAGGTCATTGAGAACTACGCATGTCGCTAAAAGGCAGTGCTGGTAAACCGGCACATTTTTATACGGTATCATAAACGACCTTTTAGCGTTCTTTTTCTTAGAGCCTCTCACCTGAAGCCGGCGGTGGCTACTTCCGCCAGGCATGAACTCACATGATACAAAGAATGCGTCTATACATATGAATGTTAAGTCTAACACACTGGGATGTTGTATGTCTAAACGCATATATACATCCTACTTATTATCGAGCCCGTAGAGGACTTAGCAACCAACTACAAAGGGATTCAAAGAAAAAGAAGTTGATTTTCCGATGCTAAGAACTCTAGTATACGTACTATACTTGGCGAGAAAAACTATCTTCGTTGGTTTTCAAGACCAATGTAGCCTCTTTAAATGGTTTGATCAAAGCATTTGGTTACATTAGCTAATTATTTCTCTTGAAGCACTGAGGATAAGTTATCAGGAACATGAAAGTACTTCCCTACAGAATGTAAAACCCAGGATATAACTTGAGTACTCTGAGAACTCATACCTCCGCCAAGCAAGGCAACGGAAACGAAAAATTCAAATTGGCTCTGAAACTACGATTTTCTTTGGATCAACACCAAAATATCATAATTTGTTCTTTTTGTTAGTATTAACAATTTTTACAATTTTTATGAAGATCCGTCCGTAACATTTTGAGTTAAGATGCTGACAAGCGTCATGAGTCTAATGCACATACGGACCAACCGATTTACCCCGAAATTTGATCATTTATGTCTTTAACGTTGCCAACAATTCCTGTAACTTTTATAAAGATCCACTGATAAATTTTTGAGTCATTGTGCTAACAAGCATAAAATCACTAGCAACTACAAACAAACGAATGAACCACCAGATCATCACAAAACTTTTGTCATTTATCATTGTAATGAACTTAACAACTCAGGTAAACTTAAAGAAAATCCGTCTCTAACTTTGGAGTTATGGCCTCAGCAAAAATGAGACAAACAAACAAACAAACAAACAAACAAACAAACAAACAAACAAACAAACAAACAAACAAACAAACAAACAAACAAACAAACAAACAAACAAACAAACAAACAAACAAACAAACAAA
>LQNS02278091.1:30584966-30596672 GCA_001587735.2 Parhyale hawaiensis | reverse complement strand
TGACGGTAAAGAATCACGAGTACTTTCCAATGTACTTTTCACTGTTACACCGTTACACACATTGGAGCTAATTATAAGAATGGCCTTTTGCCCAGAATTGTTATTTATCCGCTCGTACTTGACGAGCCTTTATAATTGCGGGTTAAGTACGTTATCAAGTAGGTACAAGAACTTGTCTCAGCTAGAACTGCCTCTGGACAGCGTAAGAACAGAGCTGGTACGGAACTCCTCCCGAAGCACTAGTAGGGTCAGCGTAAGAATCGAACTCGCACCGAACGTATCGGGGCAACCTAAGAACGGAAGCTCCACATAACAGAAGCTCTCAGGCTGAACTCGACCCGACAGGACCGCGCGTCAGGACTCTTACAGGACTCGCTATGATCGCTACGGAGGACTCGCGACAGGATTGCTAAGAACAATACTGATAAGCGCATAACGGTTAGAGCATTACTACTCACTGGAACGTATCGGGACTAGACTAGGACTCGGACTCGGACTGCTTGTAAGTTAACAGGTACTACCCACTAAGGCTACTGCTGTATTCTCCTAGCAAGAATACAGCCACTATATTAATTCAACCAGTCGTGAAAATTTCAACTTTACAGATAAAATTTTATAGTACATCAAAGGCTGCTCAGAAAGGGTGCAGCGAGTGCTCAAGCCATATAACATCATTTTGGCCAATAAAGCTACTAATACTATCTAGAAACAACTGTGTCATCTCAAAGACAAAAGACCCAATGATGAGTCGACAGATCTGATCTATAAACTGGAATGCTCTGACTGGAATGCCTGCTACATCGGTGAAACTGGACGAAATTTAAAAACACGCTTTGGAGACCATGCAAACAATGTACGGAGGAAGCAGGAATTGTCATTGATATACCAACACTGCCTCGAATAAAACCATTCTTTTAATTTTAATGATGCATCAGTACTACAAAAAGTAGAAAACTGGTAAACTAGTAAGGTAGTTGAAGCTTTCTATAGCGTACAAGAGTCAAAGAAAATAAACAGACACCTAGAAGTCCCTCAGCAGCTGCTTCCTTTACTCATCGATTGCTGAAATTATTTTTAATAATGCTTCATTTTTTCCATCATTCTAATGAATAGCATGGATACCTGTCCTTGTATATAGCTCCAAACTGATATGCATCTTTCCCCTGATGACGGCTGAAGCAAATTCATGCCGAAAGCTTGGGCACAATAAAAATATTGTCTTGAAGAAGTTTTTATTTAACGTCATGGAAAAATAAGTATGTAATATATTTTAAAAACCTGACGCAGTGTTTAATCTTAGGGTTAGAATTAACGAAAATTCACAGAGTATTAGAATTTGAAGAAAAAGCTTGGATGAAACCTTACGTAGATTTAAATACTAATATGAGAAACGCTGCTGATAACGAATTTGAAAAAGACTTGTATAAGTTAATGGTCAGTTCGGTTTACGGCAAGTGTTTAGAGCAGATTAGAAATTGAATTGAAGTAAAATTCATAAAAACTGAACAAGAAGCAATGAAGCTTGCAAATAAGTCAAATTTTCAATCGTTTAAAATATTCGATGCAAGCCTGATAGCTTGTCATATGGAAAGAACTAAAATGCTATTCACTAAACCAATATACGTAGGAATGGTTTTACTAGATATTAGTAAAACATTAATGTATGATTTTCATTGAACTAAATGCTATTCAATAAACCAATATACGTAGGAATGGTTTTACTAGATATTAGTAAAACATTATTAGTAAAACATTCATTAGAAATAAATATAAAGATAAAGCAAGACTGTTATTTACGGATACAGATTCATTAAGTTATTGTATCAAAACGAAAGACTTTTATAAAGACATAAATAAAGAATTATTCGATACATCTAATTATCCTTTAGATCACCAATTATATTCTAAAGTAAATAAAAAAGTTATTGGTAAAATGAAAGATGAAACAAGTGGCATTCCAATAACAGAATTTGTAGGATTAAGTTCAAAATTATATGCGTTTAAAACGAGAAATGATGACGTTTAAAAGAAAGCATAAGATGTTAAATAAGCTGTTGTAGAAAAAGAAATTAAAATTTAAGACTATAAACAAGCATTATTCGAAAATAAAGTCATCTACCGTTAAATGAATATCATTCAAAGTAAATATCAATATTTATACAACACAGATAAAGTGGCATTATGCGGAAAAGACGACAACAGTAATCATGAACGATAAAATTCATACATTGGCATTAGGACATTATAAAACTATAGGACTCTGAGAGCGTAGACCTCAAAGCGTTCCTCGCACTAACGGAGAAGGCTGTGACCTCGAAGCGTTCCTTGGAGGAACGGGGAAGGCTGTGACCTCGAAGCGTTTCTCGGAGGAACGGTGAAGGCTGGTTGAGCTTGATGCCGCGTGGTGCCAGATCTGCAAGGAGAGAGTATTAACGGTCAAGAACAGGCTGCTTTTATTGAATTTAATCCCACAGACAATCTTAAGAATGGAGGAGAGGAAGGAGGAAGGGATATGTAGTATGCTGAGACACAGGATCCTATGACAAACACAATTCAAACATAAAAACGAACGAACCAATCTGTATCAAAATTTAACCAGTTTTACCTTTTAATATTAACAACTTCAGTAAATTTCAAAAAGATCCATTCTAATATTTTTGAATGATTGTGCTAACAAGCATAAAATTGAAAAACAGTCACAAACAAACTAACAAACAATCAGATCACTTCAAAAATTTGATGATTTACTCTTCAAAATGTACATAACAACTCTTGTGAATTTCATTAAAATCCATGCATAACTTTTTGAGTTATGTCATTGAGAAAAATGAGGCAGACAAACAAATTAACAAGCAAACGGATTGGCGGATCTTTACCAAAAGCAAATCATCCCTTCCTCCTATCATACCCAACAATCCCTGTAAATTTCAATAAAATCCGTTCATAACTTTTTGAGTTATAGCATTGAGAAAAGTATGGCATACAGATAGACAAATCCGATGAAAATATAACCTTCTTGGCGGAGGACTAAGCATACAAAAATAAAATGTATCTAAAGGTCTAAAGCACTCAACTGCTCAAGGCTAATGTCCTTATTGTATTTATTTACAATAAAGAAACATTCTAAAATTGTTTCTTGCTCACTTCATCACAAAAAAACTGGAAAAAATATAAATAATTTCAAAACGAACCTGTAGTTTGCACGAGGGAAGAAATCAGAAGAACTATAGTGAGTTCTCCAAAATTCCGCAATGTTTCTTTCTCCAGTGATGCCATTCACTGACTGTGAAACAGTGTGTGCTGTCGGCTTTATTTTTTTTGTTTTGAGTAAGTTCGTTGGACAATTTTTATGCTCTGATCTCGTATTCTCACGAGTGTACCAGATTTCTGTTTGAACATTGAACTGGTGATGACAGAGAAAGAGACAAATGTACGAATTTGCGGGGTTCATAACTAACTCTGCTAATCCATCTCAGTTTTCTTGCATAGGATTCACTAATATCAGAGCAATCTCCAACTAATATTCTGGCTCTCATGTTGAGAGCACATCTCACACGTCCCTTCACTGTTACAGCACATGAATATCTGATACGTATAGTGCCGCTTTGTTAAGAATATGCGTGATGTATTCCAAGATACACCCCATGATATGACAGCAACGTCCCACTGAAACCAATTATTACCGTTGTCCATATGATGGTTGCTGCAGTAGACCATGACGTGGCGTGAGACTTCCGCTTTCAAGGACATGATGTAGCAATAGTGACTGAGTCTCTCTGTCGCAATCACGCAATGGGAGAATGTAATGTAAATTACGATGGATCTAAATTAAAGTTTGAAAAAGCGAGTTCTTTCGATCGTAATTGCTTATCGAGACAACCAATTAAAAGAAATTATCCTTATATTAATGGAGCAATATGTAAATGAATTGTAACACCAATTACACATTGAGAACATGAAACTTCAGTCAATTATATCATAGTTATCCCCCGTAGCTGTTTTCTATTATATATCTCTGAAGAAAATTTTTCATTTTTAAGGTTGTGTCGCTATTGTCTTGCAAATTTAGTAGTAGATAGACCACGCAGTAGACTCTAATCACAAGTCATAGCGAATCAATGAACTACCCGTAGAGTGTAGACGGAAGATCGAGGTAGCGAAAGAGAGTTTTGGAAGAGCTCTGTTTCACCTAGGTTTTATCGCCGATAAGATGGTCATTGTCGGGAGGGCGTAGATTTTGCTAGATGGTTGTGATTGGAGTCTAATGTGTGGTCTGTCTACTACTCATGGGTTGACACAAAGTAGAACGGTGTGATCATAGATCCTACCCTTGCCGACTATGGAGTCTTCTGGACAATTTTCTTCCACAACAGCGAACAGTTCGCGTCACACAGCTGTTGTTAAGTAACACAGAAAAAAATGAATAAATTTATTTTGTAATTGAATAATAGACGCACAAATAGTCTCAACAGAGGCTTCAATGATGACAAAAATTAAAGCTGTGCCATATTATAAATGCACAGTAGTTGGCAATAGTTTACTTCAAGTAGCTTTACAAAGAAGGGCAATATGCTTTGTGTAATATCTAAAGAGAGTAAACTTTTCAAGGCTTAAGACGCTGAAAGCAAACAACTTTTTTAATTTGTACAATCGGCTTCAAATTTAATTATTTATGAACTTTAGAATCTAGCAACATATAAAAGTCGATTAAGAGATTTGATAGAAATAGTTACTCGTTACAGCATGCAATTTGCAGTTACAAATTTAGACTCGCAGGTACAGTTAAAGATTCGATGGTACAGTTTCTGAGTTATCGGTACAGTTCAGATTGGAAGGTACAGTTTCCAAGTCGTTGGTATGTAGCGGTGGTTTGCCCAAGGCGCACAAGGAGCAGCTTCGGCGGCGACACACTTCAAGAAGAAGCGTATGTACTTAGTAACGAAGCCAACACTCCAATCTCTGGGAGCCAATCGAACGCGGTCTCCAGTAGGCAGGGGCAAATAAGGGCACCTCGCAACGTCGCACATGAAATCACACTGTCTTAGTGGCGACAAAGCAGGCAAACTTCAAGAAAGGCCGAGATGCGAAGCAGGCAAGAACGGGAGCATCATTGCAGAAGAAGGGGAAAATACAGCAGCCAGCAGAAAAATGCTGCAACAAACAAGGCAACTACGATCAAGCTAAAAAGAAGGGAACAATTTCTCTTAATTATCTCAAGAGTATAGCAAAATCTGACAATTTAAGAGTTTGATATCGTTTAACAATTACGCACCGCAAGCTCTAAGTGCGTCTTGAGTGGGATTAAACCCGACTAGTATAGGAATAGATGAAAGCCAGAGAACAGTCTTTAGAGAGTTCAAATAAAAAGTTGATCGATGGCGAAAAGCCATCTAAGTCATAAAGTTTAGCATGAATTCTCATAATAGCCTACAATTATTAAGCTGTTTATTGTTAGGAGAACTCCAAGTTTGATCAAGGCTGCCCAAGGATAATTCTAAAGATGAAGGATTTGCAAATGTTGGGCGGATAGAAGGTCTACGCCTAGTAGGGTAACATGTCTAGTACCCGTCCACCATGTTAGTAGCCGTCCACTTGGCACTAAAAATTTCCTGTGTGAAAACTAGCAGTGCTAACAAGCCGCACATAGGCTTAAACTGTGGGCTAAGTAGTGTCACACCATTCCTGAAAATAACGGGTGAAAGAAATAAAACGATTAAAAATGGTGGTGGTTTTCAAATTTTTTCACTAAAAACATGAAAAAAGTGAAAACCACAACCATTTTTTCTAGTTTTACTTTTTTTGCCCGTCATATTGAGGGATTGTGCGGCACTACTTACCCAACACTTTATGCTGATGTACGGCTTTCTAGCACAGCTAGTTTTCACGCAGGAAGTTTTTAGTGCCAAGTGGACGGCTACTAGCATGGTGGACGGGTACTAGACATGTTACCCTAGTAATATGAAATAAGAATTGCTAGTTTGAAGGGTATGAAGAACATCACCACTGGGTAACCGCACTGTAGCGTTGCTGAACTCCGAGCGCACAGGTCCGGTCCGAGTCTTAAAAGGACGTCTGACCTTGACGGCCTACAGAAGGCATCAGTATCGTCGAATTGCATCGAACCGTGTGTTGAAAAGAATTGAGTAAGACTCAATTGGGAGCGCTAGTTAAGCGGATCAAAATTAGAGTTGAAGTGACGATTGAGGAGTATTAAATAGAACTGACTGTTGATAGGAACTCGTAAGAACGGCTGTTGATAAGGAAGGACTCGTAAAAACTGACCCGTAAGAACTGGTAAGAAGTGAATGATATGCAGGCGAACCGCGGCAGACGTCATGTCGTCTGCAATAAGAATACAGCTTATAAAGAAGAAGTACACATGAGGATTTAAGTAGATTTGAAAAATTGTCGGCCTCGAAAGGCCGAAAATTTATTGTCTGCACAGACTGTTGGGTAAATGTGAATCAGCTGCCCCTAACCAGCCCATCACATTTGATGGCCCTAAGGTATCATCTCCCCGTACAGAAACCAGTGGCTTCTGTAAGCAGTTCATGGGCGTGGGCCCAGCAACACATCCGCCACGCGACCGAGCTCGTACGAGAAGAATTCGCAAGCTTGCTCTCTACCGCGACCAGGAGTTTTTCACCCCTCAGCAAGTAGGTGCCTCGAGTAAGTCCTCGGCCGTGGGACGGAGTTACATAAAGCACCTTAGCTCCCACGATCTCCTGTTCCTGACCACTCTTTTAACCTCTCCCTGGCGCACGCAAGCCTGCCGAGTATCTGGAAGGCGGCCAATATTATCTCCATCCATAAGCCTGGTAAACCACTCTCAGACGGTAGATCTTACCGTCTGATATCCCTTTGTCCAGCTGTTAAGATCCTGGAGCGCTTGCTCCTCCCGCTTCTAGCGGAATTCTTGGAGGTGTCGGGCTCCCAACATGGGTTCCGCTTGATGCGGTTGACCACCTCAGCCCTCCTTCCCTTAGTATAAGACGTTGTTCATGGGTTTAACCAAAATAAGCCCCGTACTCGGTCGATAGCCTTAACAGTGGATTTCTCCAAGGCCTTTGATACGGTCGCCCACCATCACCTGATCTCCAAGATCATGCGCTCAGACCTACCTAATAATCTCAGTTGGTGGATCTCTGCCTACCTATGAGGGCGCAGCACCTTTTGCCTATGGGCATGCAAAAGGTCGCATTTTCGCCCCTCAGGGCTCGGTGATCTCACCGCTCCTTTTTAATTATTACATCAGTGATTTCCCCCAGACTGGTGACGTCACGGCCTCGCACGCAGACGACTTTACAGTCCTATCCACTGCTACCTATGTCCCGGAGGCAGCAAGGAGCCTGTCAGGCCTGGGCTGGGGAGAGAGCCTTGACGGTCTCTCACTCAAAGACCCCCTCCTCCCTGTTTACGTCTGACCTTCGTCAATCCAGGTTGGATCCCGCAATCAAGATGGGCGTGTCAGACCTCACCCTGGGGCGCAACCGCAAAATTTTGGGCGTCGTGCGAATTATATTCTCGACGGATGCTGCCCCCGCTTGCGGATTCTCTGCGCTGGAGGGAGCAAGATGGAGGCAACCGAAAGAGACTTTATTACTGACTTATCGGGCCCCTTATTAGAAGCGTCATGCTTTACGCAGCCCCGGTCTGGTTTCCTGATGTTTCAAGAACTGCCGTGAGCAAGCTGCAGGCAGTGCAGAATGCAGCCCTACGCATAGTCACTGGATCCCACCGTATGGCTTCGGCGCATCACCTCCATCAGAAGAACTCAGCCCTTTCAGTTGGGAACAGTCTGGGGTTACTGCCTAAACAGTATCTCGTCAGTGCATCACGGGGACATCATCCTGCTCGTGGTACTTTCACGGCCATTTCGGGACCTCGCCGCTTTTGACTTGATCTACGATCAAAATTTGAAGTGGATATTGCTCCCCGCCTCATAGATGGGATTCTCCCCTCCTCCACCAGCAATACCGCACTGCCTTGAGGTCATTACACTCCTCTACCGTTGGTACTGCAGTAGCTGTATGTCCCCCAGCAGGGTTCTGGGCTATCAATGCCCTCCTCTCTATGCGGAAGAGTCTCTTCTCTCCAGATCTTTAAAATCAACACGTTTCCCAGCTATACGCTGGTCACTGTTCCGTCTTAGTGGAATGTACGTTCAGAGTGTGACGCTCGATGATCCCTCCTTCCAGCTCTGCAGACTGGACGAACAGACCGTTCGTCACCTCTTCTCATGTCCTAGTCACCCACTGATCTTTCGGTGAGCAGTCTCTGGCTGGACCCGCTTGGGGCTGCGCGCTTCCTCACTTCTCTTCCTGTCTTCGACTTTCTATCCCCCCCTTTGCCCAGGCCCCTTCTGGAGCCTTCTCCCCAAGTTGGCTTTAGTGGAACCTGATGATGGCAACAAACATCAACAGAACGNTGGACCCGCTTGGGGCTGCGCGCTTCCTCACTTCTCTTCCTGTCTTCGACTTTCTATCCCCCCCTTTGCCCAGGCCCCTTCTGGAGCCTTCTCCCCAAGTTGGCTTTAGTGGAACCTGATGATGGCAACAAACATCAACAGAACGATTTGCCAGAATGGGAGAAGCTTCAGGCTGCTTTTGTGTCTCCAGACTCTGGTGCTGCTGATTAGGGTACTATGCTCACCACTGTAAAAGTGTTCGCTGAAACATTTTTAGTATTTACGGTCTGCACATTTCACTCCCGAGAAAGCTTTTTTGGGAATTGGTAAAGCTTTACGTTTTCTAGAAGTAAAGATCATTAGTAATTTTATACTAGCAGCTGGCCTTAAATCGATTACGTTTTAATACCTGATGGTTCTACAACTGTGACAGCTACTTCAGATAGTTACACCATCTTTCAGAAATGGAACTTAACTGTACTGTACTATTTAAGCAGTACCCAACCACATTTCTTACTTACTGTGTTCCTTAGGTAGAATTTCTTTGCATATTTTATACATTGTATCATAGACCGCAACAGTACTTGACTCTTTGATCCAAGTGGCCTCTGACGCTGGCGGCCAAAATAGGAAAATGGGATTTTCTCTGGAGCTATTATGAACCTGTCCAGACAAGGTTATGCAGTCAAGCGCTCAAGTGCTTCCCCGCCGTATCCAAGATACCTTCTCCGCAAGAAAAATCATGGGTACCTTGGAATTTTTTTCTTCGGTATTAGATAGGGGAAAAAGAATTGCTCTTGAGAAAGTCCCATTTTTCTGTTGCTGTCTTTTGGCCGCCAGTGTCGGACCTAAGAGTCCAGTACTGTTGCGGTCTATGTTTATAGTATAGCTGCTATTTTTAAGTGATATATGCATCCTTATTTTGGAGTGGCTCTTTCTCAGGTGCAGTATCGTTACTGCATTGCGGTGCAGGCAACAGACGGCAGTCTTAGTGAAACCGTGTATGCCATTAGATGGTGGGAGACACACTTCAAGCCCCGTACCGTTGCTGCCGCTTCCACTGCAACAGCTCCTGGTAAGAATATAGTAAGCTTTTTAATAGATTGAATGCGCTCAAACTAAAGTATCAAAATAGTTAATATAACGTCGACTAGCTACTAACTAAAAATGAACGTTTCGAGAATTTTTCCCATCATCAGAAATTGTAACTAAAAACTACAAAGGATGCCTAAAAGAATTTTATTTAGATAAACTAAGTTCAGACATATGTTAGAAGGGTGGAGCTAGTCATGGAGCTGTGGAGCTAATTAGTCATGGATAGTGGGAAGAGGTACAGCTGAGGTAATAATGTTTAGGCTAGGTCTTGTTCTATGGACATAAAGGGATTCTAATGTTGTGAGTTCGATTGGATTAGAAGAGTCATTAATTGAGAAGACATTTTTGCTGATGGGATGGTCGTTTTGCTCAGCATGCAGACGGGGAGTTGAATGTGAGGGCCTTGCCAGTGGTAGACCGGTTCGGCTGGATACACCTAAATGTTGGTCAATGCTGGCTTTGAAATGTCCAGTGCTACCAATGTACGAGGCATTGCATCCTCTGCATCTGAAACGGTAGATAACACTTGGCAGAAGCTGTGTGGGTGATTTGTCTTTAAATTTAAAGTAGGACTTTGTAGTAAATGTGTTTTTGTATAAAAATTTAAAGTTTATATGTAAGTAAGCTGCAGAGAGGAACGTTTTCACTGTGTTTACTGCACTAACAGAGGCTTTATTGTAGTACTAAAGCGAATGGAAGAAGTCTAATTTAGGGACAGAGGGTTTGCTAATGCCGGGATCGAACAGTTTGTCTAGGAACAATTTGCAGTAGTGGTCCAAAAGATGTTGCGGGATAACCGTTATTTTTGGAGACGGTTTGGAGAAAGTCAACTTTGGTTGAGAAGATAATGTTGGAGGAGAACAAATGGTATGCTCGAAATAGTAGAGTTTTTATAGCATTGATTTTAAATTGATCGTAGCAGTGACTGAAAAACTTGTCCCGAGGCCTGAGAACAACCGGTCTCAGGCCTCGGGACAAGTTTTTTCTGTAAACCCCAGTGACAAGCGGGACATATAAGAAAGCCTAAAAGTTATCTGACTAGTTTTCGGCAGTGAACATGGTATTTTGATGTTTACTTTTTAGTTAATCGAGAAATAAATCAGAATCTGTTTGATTCTTGAATACTAGGAAAGTGTGATCTACATAACGACTATAGTGGATCTGTTTGAAGTCATTTGGGCAATCGTTGAGCCTAAGTGTTTCATGATGGCATAGGAAGATATTCTGTAGCGACCGTCTGAGCGGTCTTCCCATGGAGACCCCATCTATTTGTTTCTATAGTCTATTGTCTATTTTAATGGCGAGACAAAGGAAAGTTTTAAAGGTAGTTTTGTTCATGTCGTGGAATAGGTCCGTGCCGTCAACAACTTTGTTGCAAATGATATCTATAGCTTCGTCTATGGGGATGTTCGAGAAGAAAGAGGTGATATCAAAGCTGGATAAGTGGGCCTTGGGAGGCAATTGGAGGTCTTTGATACGGTCACGAAATTCATATGAATTGCACAAACTAAACTGATTCGTAGTTAAAGGTTCAAGATATGGGACGAGGAACTAAGCAATAGAATAGGACGGGGCTTTATATAGAATTGGTTGTAAAGGGACATCGGCTTTGTGTACTTTTGGAAGCCCGTGCATGATGCCCGGTCAAGCACCTGAGTTGTGAAGTGAACGGTAAATCGAATCAGTGATGGTGCCTTGGTCTAACAATTCTATTAGAAATCTATGAATTTTGTCAATAAATTTAAGTGTAAGTTTGAAGGGGTCAATATGCAAATCATAAACAATGAATTTGGTTGTATTAGAGAAGTTGGCATTCATTTTTTGATAATACTGATTTTTGTCCAGAATGGCAACACCTCTTCCCTTGTCGGGCCTGCACACATCAATGGAATTTTCTTTGTGGAATTAGATAATATCGACAGATTGCACCAAAAAAATTAAAGAAAATATTTTATGTTTAGTATACGAGGTGTAAATGCTATTACAAGTTTCTTTTATTTTGTTGGTTATTTCCGCCGAAGCAAAGTTGGGGCGCAGTGGTTGAGATTTCAGTCTGTTAGCTAGGCCCTCAAAAGCTATGGAAAGTTTGTAATAATCCGGTTTGAATATGGGTAGGCAGAACTCTAGACCAAACGACGATAAAAATTTGAGGCGTGGTTCAAGTGTTGCATTTGAGTAGTTGAAAAATATAAGTCCAAGGACAT
>LQNS02278091.1:30407231-30417725 GCA_001587735.2 Parhyale hawaiensis | reverse complement strand
AAAATTCGAGGATTTCGTTTTAGCCAATATTTTTCAACTTTTTTTTCTCTCTTTTTAAAAAGATTTTCTATTTGAGTGAAAATTTCGACTATATTATGACGTATCTGTGACACCGAGCTGAAATTACCTGAGTGAAAATTACGAGCCGAAAGTGACTAAATTTCTTTGCTTGGCACCGAACGTAAGCAAGAATTGCGTTTAGCAGGAGTGGGTAGTTGTGAAGGCAGGAAATGAGAAACGAAAGCGATAAACTTGAAAATATCACATACTATCATTTCTCAGGGGCTCACTCCAAAAGAACACCTCTGTCGGCAGCACCAGACCCGCGACAACGCCCCACTCTGGGGGCGTCTAAATGGTAGTTTAAGCCGTTTCGAGGCGTAACTCTCATTTTAGACAGATTTTGGTGTTCTTATTTATTTTTTTTCAGGCCCCGGCACCTGGTACCTCATGGTCCCAAGCACCAGCACTCCTTACTTCGTTACGACTCGTGCTGCTGTTAATATATCCATCAGTGCTCTGGTCCCAGCTGCTGCTCTGTGTTCACCTATGGAATACCTTCCTTACAGTTTACCAGTGCTCTAATACGGTTTTTTCCTGTTTGGAAATGTGTTTTCACCGTTTTTAGTGATGCGTTTTGGAGACTGTTTGGTGTGTGGTCGGCCAAGGGTGCCGTCATCTTGGATCTTTAACCTATGTCTCCTGATGTTCACAGAGCTGCAGCAGCAGCTGTTTTTCTGGAAGACCAGTGACCAGTGATGGTGTTTTGTGCCTTTGTAAATTGGAATAAAGTTTCAGTAATTTGTTCTTCTTCGAAATAGATGAATAAATATTTGGTGGTCGGTCCTTGGTGGCCCTAACAATTCGAACAGGTGAATTGTTTGTTCAAATACTTCGTGGTCGGCCAGAGTGGTGCTAACAATTCCGCGAGGTAGATTGCCTGATGATTTTTGCTATTTTTGCAGTGGTGGTGTTTGCGGCCATTCTGTGCCACCTGTTAACGTAACATCAAAGACTGGATGGTAGGCCCTCATTGCCCTAACAATTTCATCTAGTCCTGCGATTCATTTAGATGGTAGGCACTTGTAGAATTCCACCAAGTATATTGTTGCCTTAAGACTGGGTGGTATACCGTTGTACCCTAACAATTCCACTCAGCATATACACTGCGACCCACGGTATTAGTCCAATTTGATTTTTCTGTAACACTTTTATTTCCTGTTGCTACAACTTGATATTTCTATTGTATGTCGCAGCGTCATCTTGAACAATGTTCATAATCCTATTACTTGAGAAACTGTTTGTTTGATACCATTTAGAAACTTACTTTTATCTAATCCACCCTCTATTTCCTGAACCACGATATTAGTCTCAGGTATCAAGACTAGCTAAATATGAATAAAACACAAATTAACTATCGGTTTACTAATAACTAAATAATACTTCAAAAATACTTGGAACCTATGGGCAACAGCAAACATGGCAAAACAAACAAGAAACAATAAGCTCATTTATTAATGTAACGTCCATTATGTGTTATCGAACTAAAAAATGCGGTCATTAACGGAATGAGTCAATTTCTTAATAGTACTCCCATCGATGGATCTTGCCGCGACTTGTATGGCCTCCTACAATTCTGTTTTGGAAGAAAACTGCTTACCCTCTGTATAAATTTTGCGCTTGATCATAGACCACAGATTTTCAATTGGGTTCAAATCTGAAGAATTGGATGGCCACACCGTCAAATTCCGGTTTTTGAACCCCAAATAAACCAGGTATTCATTTGTAGCTCTAGCTGAATGCGAGGGTGCATTGTCTTGCATGAAAACCAGCTTTTTGCGCAGATCCAAAGTTTGGTCGTCAAGCCAAGGAACAAGACATTCATCGAGTAGGGCGCAGTAATTAGCAGAACTTATATTAACTCCTTCACGGACCGTTGTGGGACCTACAAGTTTATCATTTATAATCCCAGCCCACAACATAATACCACCACCTCCTTGATGGCGGCGAAAACGATGGTGGAGCTTGCCCTCAAATCCGACCCATCCATTAGACCATCCGTTTGGGCCATCGAGAGTCGCTCTGGTCTCATCTGTGAATAAAACACACTTCAGATCCTATTTCATATAAGACCTAGCCCTCTCAACTCACAGAAGCATGTGCCTTTGTGTCAATGGAGGCTTTTTTTCGAAAGATTTCACATTGGCAATAGTCCCCAAGCTTAGGTTTCGCGTAGTTTTTGGCACTTCATTCAGACCAGAGCTTTCAAAAATTGTTTTCCTTGTGCTTCCCGGCTTTTTGAAGAGTTGATGTTTAATTTTTCTGATATCCCGCGTGTTCACATCTTTTACTTTACCTTTATCAGACCGTGTCTTCTGATTGGAAGGATCCCTCAAAAACGTGGAATTGTTCTCAGATGGCGGACTCAAATCCTGGCAATAGACGCACATGAGGTCTTCTTGGCCGTTTCTTTGACAATGGTTTGCTTCTCTTCGAGATTCTTAGCACGTCCCATTTTGAATATTATTCAAATGGACTAATAGCGTGGCTCACAGTATGTATATCTGTTAAACAAAGGAATGTAAACAAATATTGCCAGATGAACTAAGCACACAGTGTTGCCACATGAAAACATAATTCTCGTCAGACAGAAGATTTGCAATGAAAAATCAATAAAAAAATTTTTGAACTAATACCGTGGGTCGCAGTGTATTCCGCCATAGAGCGAGGCCCTCCACATGATGGAGGGCTAGTACTGCCGCCATAGAGCGAGGCCTTCCACAGGATGGAGGTGCTAGTATGGCTGCCATAGAGCGATTTTCCTCCACTGGCGGGCTAATTGCCGCCATGAGCTAGCCCCTCCACTTATTGGAGGGCTAATAATAGCGTTATAGAGCGAGGTCCCTCCACATGACGGACGGCTAATTGCTGCCATAGAGCGATGCGTTACCGATCGCGGAGGGGGTGGCAACGGGGCACGGTTTCCTGCTTCCTTAGCTTATCTTTTCTATTCCCCAGTTTGCTTATTTACTGTGTTTTCCCTCTCTTCTTCTCTTCCTGTCTACAGGGTTGACAGCACTTCCCTTATTTCTTCTATTAAAAAAATGACGTGCCTCGTGCCCCTCCGCCGTGCTTGTGGCCACCCGCTTGGTGCTGGGGACTTCGTGTGGGAGCTGGCGGTGCTGGGAGCCGGGCGTGGGCCTGGACTGTGGGGCTACTTGGCCTACGGTTTGGCATGTAAACGACTTTTTGGTGCAGGTGGTTTTCGCGCGGGGGGTTTTTGGTGCCGGGTGGGGGACTGCTGGCCGGCTGCTGGACTGTCTCCGTATCCGGTTCCCTCATTGAGTGCTGAGCCTTAGTGACTAGACTGTGTCCGTGTCCGGTCCTTCTATTGTGTACTGGGCCTTAATGGTCGGACTGCCATCAAATCTAGACCCCTCCGTACGTTATACCAATAGTGGTCAGACTGTGTTAGTGTCTGTTACCGTAGTAGGAGATTGCCATGAACAACTACCAGTGACAAGTAACATTGTATTAGTGAGATCTACAATATAAGAGTTGTGTGTGATGAGAGTGTTAATACCCCATCACACTTTAATGGCCGAACTTCCGGTTATCTGTGATCTACAGCTATACCCTTATACGAGAGATATTGGTGACATTACAGTGAAAAGAAGAGATTAGTGACTCTTAGTGACAGCGAGCAGTTCCAGCTGGGAATTAATCTCGTTCACCACATTAGTGACCTGTGCCGCGTTGACGCATGCCAATACAACTGAGCAGCGGAAGCCGGTACAAATTTGTATCGGCACACATTCGCGCCGGTACAACACCCAACATGGGGTGTTGGACGCGTTAAAAAATCATTCTTTTTCTTGTGGCACAGGCGGAGAGTAGGCATCTGCAGTTTACTGCCACCGCCTCCCTAACTAGTATGCCCCTCGGAACTAGGGTCGGTACCGTAGACATGGGCTGTTCTTGGACCGCAGGGCTGCTCCCTCCCCGGCCATTGACCCGCTGCTCCCTGGGGTGGGGTTATTTGACTCGAGTTGGTGGTGCTCTAGATGCCAAACGCAGTCCCCGCCTTGCACGTTTGAAGTGTGCCATAGGGCGGAGGGTTCCGGGTGACATGGCCAAAAAACAACAAAAACATTATGAACAAGTCTAATAAGGAAGAAACGGGTCGGCGGCCTAACGGCTGCTGACTCCTAGTACGGTCATGACGTTGCGGAGTTGGGACGGTCGGCGCTGGTCCCGGGTGACTTGGAGCCGAGTCCTCCGGACCCTGGACCGACTGCTATGTATGCGACCTCTGGACCTGAATTCCCCTTACCTTCGCGTCGCCTGATGGAAGTCTGCCACCCATCACCCATAACTCGATTAGCGGGCTGACTACGTCGAGTCCTACTGACGGCTCAGCTGAGGCTCGAACTCTCACTAGCTCAACATCAAGAACCCTATTTCTGGAAACGTACGTGTTCCCTAAATCACGACGTCCAAAGAAACAACTGGTTAAAACTGAAATCATCAATTCTCATCACTTTACTCTTCTCGATAAATCAAAAACTGTTCCATCTTACCCAACGGTTTATGTTATTAACTTCCCAGTCTACGACCTCTATGAGGACGTAGACGTAGTGCCGGCAGAGATTGACCTTAAAAACGAGGTTAGTACCCTAAAGACCATTCGCCAAAATCTAAAACTCTATACTAGCTGAAATCACATGCAAAGAGCAGGGAACTCGCCTGAAAGAAGTGAAAAACTAGGAAACTGTATTGTGGAAGTCTCACTCCACCGATCCCTGAACTCGGTGGAAGGCACTGTGTACAGCAGAGTCATGTGTAACACCTCCATTGAACGCTTATATAGCGTCCTAGAAAGCCAACAAGTCACCAATATCGAGCAAATCAAGCTCAATAGGCTAATAGGTGGCAAGTTGGTAGAAACCAACAAATTCATTCTCACGTTCAACAGATCTTCTCTTTCTCCAACTATCCAACTGAGCTCCTTTCACAGTGAAATAGTGGAGACATATATACTGGAACCTCTACTTACGAACTTAATCCGTTCCAGGAGGAAGTTCGTAAGTCGAAAAGTTCGTGTGTCGAACTAATTTTTCCCTTTGAAATACATGTAAATGTGAGCAATTGGTTCCAGATGAAATTTTTCCATATGTAAAAGTAAAGAAACGTACTAAATTGTAACTTAAAGGCCAAAAAACAAAGCCCCACCTGCAGTAATAAATACCGTACATAGCTACTACATATGCCTACCGAAACAATAGAAAATGCAAAAACTGTTTTACCGGTGTGTGTGTAAAAGTGCGTGATGTGCGTGTAGAAATGTGTGATGACAAAGTGAAAGTGTGTGGGAGGAAGGGAAAGAGCTGTCACATCAAACACCACATGGCAGAATCTTTGTCATGAGTAGTACTGCGATCACTGTTAACCGGATCTTACCAGTGTTTCTCTAATAATTGTAACGGCTTCTAACTACGGCTGTCAACAGGTCCTGTGGTCGCAGTAGGAACCTACCTCTGCTGTCGCCGCAATAGATACCTCAGCTGCTACCACTGGATTTGTCACTGTTGCCACAGTTTTACCATTCTTGTTGTTATTCTTGTTGCGTCTCGTCTCGCAATCTCTTGTGGCCATTCCGATAACCTACTACTCCCGCGGCTACGGCAGTTACTTCTGCCGTTATTACGATTTCTGCAGCAGTTACCACTACGGGTACTACCTACCATTGGTACCCCGGCCGTTACCACTGATGTCATTGCTTCTGTTGCCACAGTAGTAATTAGTGCTGTTATCGCTACTGTTGCCGCTCTGGTTGGTGTCATTACTGTCACCCCATCCCCTGCTCTGCTGCTGAACATTACTATATTTGGGTGCTTCGCCAGGAACGCGGTGAACAGCATCTTCAGTTACGCGCGTGGCAGCACTTTTTTTCTCCAATGAGAATTTCTACTGGCTTGACTGAACGTCTTTCAATTTACAGAACTCAAGAGTTGGGTTGCGGCTGTGTTTATCCAGCGCCAGGCCAAGTTATTCCTTTGTGAGGTCAAATTTTGGATACAGCCTTTGTCCTTCGCTCGGTTTTGTGAAAACTCTGATCGCCACTGCATGACTTTTCTACTGGCGCAATCTCCCCAGGATCTTAAGTCCGGTAGAGGTTCGTATCTCGGACGTAATTTTTGGGTCAAGAAAAGTTCGTAAGTCGGGGTTCTACTGTATCCCAAAACCACCACGCTGCACCAAGTGCCATAAACTTGGACGCACCAAAAAGCGATGTCGCTCGGACGAGGAAATCTGCGTCCGATGTGGTACCATAGGACACAATTGTGACTCCTCTAGCAATGACCCACTTTGTGTCAATTGCAAACAAGCCCATGCTTCAAACAGCTCTAATTGCCCCATCCACCTTTTCCATAAGGAAATACTTGCAACAATGGTTGACCAACACACTGAATTTTCTATTGCCCGTGAACTTGTGCAAGCACGATATGCGGAGCAAGGGAAGACGTATAGTTTCGTAACTAGACAGCCCTGACAACGGGGGCCCAATCTCAGCGCTACTACTGCGGTTGCTGGATTCCCTGCCCATGGAGCTCACCCAGGAAGTGCCCTTGACCAAAAAGTTCTAGCTACAAGGAAGCAGTTACAGCCTCATAACTTTCGAGTTCCGTAACGACTTTGAACGCTGTGCAAGCTACACTGGCTACATCTGGGGCCTCGGAGAACCTCGAGGGACTACCAGTAGTGGTGCTGTTCCCAATAACAGTACCAAAACTGCGAGCAGCACCCGTCACCCAACCTTGCACTGACGAGCCCAAGGCTAACAGGCATCAAAATGGGTGCACCTCTTAACTTGTCAAAATCCACTTTTCAGGCCCCCGAAGGACCTACGATAAACCTCACTCGACCTTATCATCCTGATAAAGACTCTATGAACAAACAAGACTGAAGCTCGGAGCGATAACAACCGCAGAGCCGGACTACTCGCTTCCGCTTTCGATCAAGTTACAAAATTCACCGCAAACGATCCCCTTCTGTACCTCACTCTTCACAACAAGATGAAACTCCCTTGTAGTTTACCAGCCAATCCTTAAAAAGGGAGCGAGAATCCTCTCCCAACCCAACGGATACAACTACAAAACGAGGTGTCCATGAGACTGACCGTCCACCGGACACGGAGCAACTTGAACATATTCCTATAATACATAATAGCAGAAAGGAGCGAGATGTAACTTGATATCTCCTCCCCCCCTCTTAAGCTTCTATGCTAAACGTAATGCAATGGAACTTACCATCGTATAATTCGAAATTCAATGACCTAAAAATACTACTAAATACTTAAGAACCAAAGAACCTGTGTGTGTGTGTGTGTGTATACAGAAAACTCTGCTAAACGGCCATCTAGCCACTCCCCCTTCCCAGTGTGACCCGGTGAATTTAAAGTTTCACCATTTGGTGTGGTGCAGCACCGTACCGCCTGGCTGTGGCGTCAGGCCAAGGCGTTGCCGTGCGATGACGCGTGTAATGGCCGGTTGCTGGGGTCTCTCCTGTTTGCGGGGAGTCAGTTTTCGACTGTCGTGATCGGTAGTGCTGCTCCTGCTCTGCACTGCACTGCCTACGTGATATGTAACTTCATCACAGCCGGTTGCTAATCTTTGGTATGCACCACTTTGTTCTGTAACTTTTAATGTCTTCGAGTAATAAAACTCCTTTTGAATAGTAAGTTTTTACTTGGTGTCAGAAGTCAAGGATGTCGTACCTATAATTTTGATTTTGGTGCTACTGATCTCCCATGATGGCTCCGCCAACGAATACTGGTGCAAGTGGTGGTGTAGTTGGTGTAAGCGGTGGTACGACTGGTGCAAGCGAGGAACCGATGCATGATTACGGAACTATGATGGAGCATCTAACTGCTGCCATCAACAAAATGAGTCGATGCATGAAGCCGCCGCCTCAGCCGTATGATCCAGCAGCCGTAAACTACACCGTTGACGACTTCTTTCGTGAGTTTGAACCATATGCACTACACACGTATGGTGACGGACGAAGGAACTAATAGCGATGCATCGATTGTAGCTCTACGATCGTTCTTGATTGGCAATGCACAGCTTTCTCTGAACGCTATGGGCGCTAACAAGCTCGACTACGGCACAGTCAAACAGAGTTTGATTTCGCTGTTCACACTTCAAGATTTACTTCGTATTAGCAAGGTCTCAGAGTTTATGACAGCTTAACGTCTAGTAGGTGAGTCGTTTGTGCTCTTCTCTATGCGTGTCACTAGTTTAGCAGCAAGTGCTTTTAAAATGACTGATGAAAGAGACAAACTGATAAAATAAAAATTACTGGAGTGTTTGCCTGCTGATATGAAGGCCCAGGTGTCTGTGTTAGTGTCAGTCATACCCAACCCTACGTTGGATACCGTTGTGCGTGTGGTGACGTCATTAGAGCAGTTGATCAGGAACACCGTAACCTTGCCTTTGCGCAACTGGGCAGCTGAGAACTTCACACTCAAGTTTGTCGATTTGTCTTATTTTCGTAATAGTGATAAACTGGAAAAATTCCACAAACTAGTGCTATTCACGAGCAGCGTATTTGTTTTCTGTGTTGTCAACCTGGACATTTTGTTCGATTTTGTCCCAAACGTAAGCCAGATAAAGTTAGTGATTCGCAGCCGAGTTCTTCTGACGTGATGTGCTTATACTGCTGTAAGAAAGGACTCGTTTTAGCTCATTGTGAAGATTTCAAGAGTGAATTTGGTGCTTGTATCTGGTGGGGAAAAACAGATCACAAGTCTTTCAAGTGTTTTCTGAGAGCTACAGGAAGTGTTGCAGAAGCGAAAGAAAAGGCCCATGTTCCGAAGATGTCATTGTTCGGTTGTATCGAAGAAAAGCAGAGTTTTTGCAGTGAAGGTAACCCAGGTCTTGTTCACACTTCGCACAATGACGAGCCCAAAACAGAAACTCAACTCAAGCCAGTTACCAAACGACAATCACGTAAACGAAAAAAAACTCCGAAAGTGCCTCTGGATAATTCACGTTTCCAAGTTGGTCCGCATCTTAATTTGGAGGAAATCAGAACCTTACAAAGTGAAGATCCAACAGCTACTCAACCCGTGCATTCAATCTTACTCGTACTCACCCCACCGATGGAGGCTAAGACGTGGCATACGACAGAGGACAGTTAATGTTAAAGTAGATGGCCAAAACCGCGAAGCTTAATGCTCGGACCTACTTGCGGAGCTTACTGTGATGGGTGAAGTGACTCTCGCTCTCTGGTCTGGCAGATGAGATTACAGCAGCATTACACCAGGACGACACAGGTATATGCGAAGAACCGAGCTTAAGTGTTCGATGAAGCGGTGACCAGCAATCCAGACAACTTGGAGTTGGAGAACTTGACTGGGGAGACTAACAATGACGTTTTCTCAGAGCCGCATGCAGGGTCTGCATTACTACCTCCAGTCACTCATTTGACTGAGACGCGATCGCTGGCTTGTGAAGCCTTGAAAACACCTGAACGCATCACTAGGTCTTCAGCCAAGCGTGCAGCGGAAGCTTTGGTAAAGTCGCTGGTTCTCAACGCTGGCCGAGAAGAGTTCAGCTTCCCTGATGCTCAGCCGTCTTACAATTCGAGATGCGAAGAGGACACCTAAGCTCCACAACCGAAGACTTCAATTTGCAAGAGGACCTAGAGGCGTTGGCAAAAGTTTCGGTCTCCGACGGGCCCGATCTTTCGAACCATATCGATAGAGAAATGAATTCTCAGTCTCGATTTGATTCCGACGACGATGTTTAAGTTGTATTCGATGCAGCAGTTAGGGATAATAAATTGTTGCTCTAAACGCTGAATTATGTAACAGAACGTTAGGATTGCGTACAGAACATAGATTTGTAACTTGTGCGCTGGGAAGTCCAATTTGTACCGTGTTAGAACCGGTAGTTCTGTATTGAGTCATGGTTTTTTGCGCAGTGTTTCATGCCGGTAGCGACAATTAGCAAATATCTACGATTTCTTTTAAACGAAATGTTATGATAAATAAATACTGTAGTAGGCGAAAATGTTTGAAATTTATACAAAGTTTCGGTAAAAATTAAACTTACTCTATAGGCTATTTTAGGAAGTAAAATTTGTCTCCATTCCTTCATTTGTGAAAGACTACCTCTCCCAGCTAGCATAACATTGAATTTTGTTATATTTGGTAGAGGGTGAATGTGACCGGTGAATTCAGAGTTTCAGCATTTGGTGCGGTGCAGCACTGTACCGACTGGCAGTGGCGCTAGGCCTAAGCGTTGCTGATCGATGACACGTGTAATGGCTGGCCTTGGGAAGGTACCGGTATAAATGCTGGGGTCTCTCCAGTTTGCGGGAGTCAGCCGAGGAGCTTCTATAGAGAAAGAGGGAGCCAGTAGCCTAACCCGTTGAAGCTCAAGAGTCTCTTAGGGCTGTCAGCCAGTTGTCCCATGCACCAATCGCATG
>LQNS02278091.1:30393456-30407215 GCA_001587735.2 Parhyale hawaiensis | reverse complement strand
GTGCTACCCCGTCTTTTCCACCAATGATCATCTCAGCCATAAGAGATCTGGTTGACTCGCGGGCAAGTCTGTAACTGGGCCACAAAGCTCCCTCCTCTATTGAAGCTCCTTGGAGTCAGCTGTCGACTGTCGTGGTGACTGGTAGTGCTGCTCCTGCTCTGCACTGTACTGCCTACTTGACTTGTAGGTACGTCACAGCCGGTTGCTAATCTTTGGTATGCACCGCATTGTTCTGTGACTTTTTAAGGTCTTCCATTTATAAAACTGCTTTTAAATAGTAAGCTTTTACTACGACTGCGCTAGTCGTTGCACCATCAAGGTTAGAATAGCTGCATCCACTGTTACTTGTACCAATTGCCGGCTTGATCGCACCAAATCTTTACGCCGAACAAACTTCACTAGTCCTGGGAATTCCTGATTGTACTTGTGACCATCATGTGTAAACCTCAACGAGGAAGCACTGAGAAATCCCGGTGACACCAGTATTCTCTTATTATGTCGATCCCCGTTCGACCTGACGGCCACGAACGCGGAGCGGCTATTTTAATACACAATCGATACCAGTACGACCCTGTAACTCTTAACACCGATTTACAGGCAGCTGCCATAAAAATTTATCTTCAATAAAAAAGAGCTATACAATTTGTTCTCTATATATGTCCCGATTAGACAACTCTAAACCCGATGTCTATACCCTATTTGATCAGCTGCAACCCCCATACTTAGCATTAGGAGACATTAATGCTCACGACCCTTGTGGGTTGTCCAAGATACAGATGCTCGCGGGCTATATTTTTTCACTGATACCCCGAAACATCACTCTCTTGAACGATGTGACACCTACCCATTACCATGTACAGACCAACACAAAAGCAACGATTGACCAATCACTGTGTTCATCTGTCTGCTAGACCTCGAATACAGAGTAATTGATGATCTCTATAATAGCGATCACTACCCCATCAAAATTACCTTTAAAAGAGCTATACCTGGTCGCAGTGCGACTAGGTTTAATAGCAAAAAAAAAAAAACAACGAGTGAATTCCGGCAGCTCACGTGTAGTAATCACGACCTCCGATCCATAGAATCCGTTGACGATATGCTCGCGGAGATTGAAGGCATTGTCTTGGATGCTACAAAATGAACAATCCTTGTTACATTAGGGAAATATCCCAAACCTCCTGCCCCATGGTGGACGGCGGAGCTCTACACGAGCGACGTCAGGCACAACGCCGACTCCGCCGAAACCACAACCTGGTCAATAAGATAACCTACAACCGTATTAGAGCCAAATGTAAGTATGTCTTTAGTAACAGCCGGAAAACCTCTTGGCTAGCTTTTATCTCCTCCATAAACAGCAGAGAACCACCGTCGAAATTTTGGAAAAGGTGGCTAAAGTTTCAGGAAAATTCTCGCCTAGCCCCACGCCAGCTTTATTCGTGAACAACCGCACTGGAACCAAGCCACGGGCCGTAGCAGATATCTTTGCTGATAGCTTCGCTGCTGTATCCCAAATTACTACGCCTCTGCTTGGATTTGATAATTACAGTATATACGAAATCAAGAATTGAAACGCTTAAGCTTTCTCACCAACCAGACCTTAAGTTACAACGTTCCGATCAGTATGAAAGAGTTGGAATCTAGTCCCCGACAATGCGGTGACACTTCGTCAGAGAAGGACTGCATCACTTACACCATGCTTAGAGCAGTGGGCGATTCACTACTGCAAGGCATTTTATATTTCTTTAGTAAAATACTTGTCGAAGACTGCTTCGCTCAGAGATGGCGGAGAGCAATAATTATACCTATCCGAAAACCTGGGAAAGACTCAACAAATCCATCGAACTACAGGCCTGTCTCATTAACGAGTTGCCTCGGTAAACTTCTAGAAAAAATAATCAATATTCGACTTGCAAGACTTCTGGAAGAAAATGACGATATATCTCCTATGCAATCGGGCTTCCGAAAGAATCGGAGCACCACTGGTAACCTAATACAACTGGAAAATGATATAGAAGAGGCTATACAAGCTGAGAAACATACGATCATCATATTCTTTGAAATATCTAAGGCCTACGATATTGCCTGGCGATACGGAGTCCTTCGCTCACTCTAACCATGTGGACTGAGTGGACACTTGCCAGCTTTTATTAAAAATTTTTTCTCGGAACGGACCATTAGAGTTAAGAGTGGGATCGGCGCTCTCCAAAGTGGCATCCCTCACTGAGGGAATCCCCCGAGGTAGCGTTCTGTCTTGCACTTGCTTCCTAATCGCTATAAATCACATAGCTGATTCTTTGCCCTGAACAGTTAAATGCTCTCTCTATGTTGATGACTTTGCCGTCAACTAGATTAGATTAGATAGGCGGCAGTAGACGAACCAATAGGCCCATTCCCAAAGAGACACCAGAACATACGCCCCGGCACTCTATGAGCTATTCGAGTAGTCATACCCGAGCTGTTGAACGGCAACTACAAGAACCGTTGGACGCGATCGCTCTTTGGAGCGTTCTTACGGGCTATGCTTTTAATCTCAACAAAACGGCTAGCCTTCATCTATGTAGAATTCCTGGATGCCCAAAGACATCCCACAATCTAACATACAACAATGATGCTATATTGAATGTAGAACAAGATAAATAACTGGGGCTAATCCTAGACAAATCGTTAACTTGGCTCCCACAAATAACCAACCTGAAGAAAAAGTGCTTCAGGACTTTGGATAACTTGAAACATTTTTTTTTCCACGGACTGGGGTGCAGAGCTCTGCTATCTTCTCCGACTTTGCATTATGCTGTTGAAACCTCAGCTCGATTACGGTGCAGAAGCATATTCTTCTGCATCCGATACAAGTCATACAACCCTTAAGCTACTGGATCCGGTGCAGCATCTAGGATGAGGATAGCTATCGGTCTTTTCAAATCTACCCACGGACGAAGCCTACATGCCGAAACGGGAATGATTCCCCTCGCATATGCCCGACAATTAAAATGCCTAAACTACTATGCTGGATTGCGGGTGAATTCCAGTCACCCGCGAAAATATTAAAAATAATGGTGATCTTATCACTGAAAATACGCTAAGATCCTGAGAATTCTATTCGCGAATAATAACAATACGAAATAATTTAAGTTACAGTATGTTACATTTGATTAGGCAGATACAATTTTTTTACTTTATTTTTCAAGATAAGTGTCTATCTTTGAAATATCATTAGCTAAATCTATGGCTAAGTTGCACATACATATAAACAACACTTGTAAATAAATATTTAACTATTTGCTATGTTTATCGCACAATTTGCTTATTTACGAGTTTTTTACTGTTACTTCAGATTATGCAACAAGTTAATAAAAACGTCATAGAAAAGAAATATATACAAGTGAATACGAATATTTTCATTAATCGTCCAAAACCAAGAAATTTTAACCTAAATAATTCAATAAGAACTGAAATAAGTGTTCAGTAGTGGTAAACATAAGTAAATTTTGAATATGGTAACCTCCCGTATCAACAGACTTTGTCAGGTTTGATATTTCAGATGGTGGAATAGAATCTGCAGCTGTTTTTACTGCATTCCACATGCTTACTTTGCTCGAAAACTGCCGACCACTTTCATAGACCTTCCTTTTGATCATTGCCCAGAGGTTCTCAATGGGATTTAACTCGGGACTGTTCGCTGGCCCAGTTATAATCCTTTTTGATTTAAATCCTCAATCCGCAAGCCAGTTAGCAGTGTACCGTGCTCGATGTTAGGGAGCATTATATAGCTACCAATTTGGATCTACGTGCGATGGTCTGCTCATCAAGCCATGGAATCAAGTTGGCTTCAAGAAACTGGCAGAACCTTTCTGCATTCAACTTTCTGGACCGAAAAGGGTGTCACCTACTATCTCGGCTCAAAACATGACATAGATAAAAATAAACAGACCAACGGAGTAACGAATCTTCGTAAATATTCGGTCATTGCTCTTCATAACGTTCCTAACAATTCATGCAAACTTCATGATTATCCATTGTTAATTGTTTGAATTTTCCACTCTATATTAAAAAGCAGTTTGCTGGTTGCTCCCTCGCTTGGTAGGTCCGTCTCCGTCGCGATGTTAAGGATTTAAATAGAGACAATTTATCTATGCAATGATAAGAAGTGGCAGGATTTTTGAATCCTAAGTTAATTTAGCTACTATTACTTCTGGATTATGTTCGAAGTGCTGTAGTTTTTGAAGCCCGCATCAGCAGCACTTAAAAAAGTAGTTAGGATCTCTTTGATGTCCAAGGAGTTGATCGGACAACCATGATTAATTGCTACAGAGCTGGAGCTCAGAGACATTAAGTCAGTTGGGACATAAAAGATAACTGATGAGAATGACCTCTGAAGCTTTGACTGTCAAGAATTTGCTTTGCTTTTCCACCATTCTAAAATTCACAGTGAAGACACCGCGGTGTCCAGCAACGGCAGTAGGAATTCATGTTGTCTACTAAAATTCCAGCAGTCAGAATTGTTACAATAATGTGGAACAGCCCCACTTACCGTCATGTCGCCGGGTAGATGACAACATAAATTCCTAATGCCGTTGCTGGACACCGCGGTGTCTTCGTTGTGGATATTTATCTGTTTGACATAGTTCATAGGCCTGTTTGTGTCGACATATTGGTAACTATCACTTTTTCATGCATTCTATTCCTTTCTTTCCATTGCAGATTTTATTAATCTTGAGAGTGGCTCTAGTTAGATGCCGAAACGTCGATATCAATTTTAAATTTTTGTTACTTGAGCAATAACTTGTTTTTACTCAAGAGTAGTTTTAAATAAATTTGGTACTATCGCTAAGGTGCATTTTAGCATGGTGGAAAAGCGAAGTAAAGTTATTGTTAAGATAAAAGCTGATATATCATACTTGTCAAGAGTTTGTGACTCCTGGAGGAGTTCATAGCTCTAAAGTGTGTTGCTTCCAATATTTATCAAGACGATTTCAAACTCATTGACTGTCTGTGCTGACTCTTTCAGAGGGGTTTGTTCCAAATGTTTACTATGAAGTACAGAAGTACTTCTATCGTTGTGTTGGAGTTTTTGGCTGTTGTTTAAGCTGTGATCATTAGGTAATGTCTTTGTCAAAAAGTCCAGTCCAGATGTAGGCACGTCGATAAAGCCAATTAAGTACTTGAATGTTTCTATGAATTGTCCCATGAGTCGTCTTTTCTCAAGAAAAATTATTCCCACTCCCTTTAGGTTACACACGTATGGCTTGTTATGCAGCTGATAGATCAATTTTGTTCCCTTGTGTGGTAATTCTTTTCATGTTATCGATATCGTTGCAATGATGAGGCGACCTGAATTGCTGCAAATTCTGAATGCGGGTGCACTAGCACTGGTGCTTTGTACATTCCTGGTAATAAATCCAAATATTTTGTTTGCTATTTTCGCACTCTTGTCAATCTATTTGACTATGTTGTAGCTTACTTTAGATAGTTATTGCTAGGTCACATTGGATAACAGGTACTAATCAAAGCACATCCATTTCCAATCGAATTGAGGGTTTTCTGCCTCTTCATGCATTACTGAATATTTGTTGACAATAAAGCTCATCTGCCACGTTGCGACCCATTTCATGAAGCGGTTAAGGTGTTATGGTAGCTAGGTTGTAACCCTGACCGATACCGCAGTATGATATAGTCCAGTGTCAGCTGCAAATTTATTTGCTGATTTTAGTGCGCCTGTTCAGATCAAGATCTTAGGCGAAAATTGTAAACAAAGGTGCGCCAAGCATGCTACTTTGGGAAACCCCATGTTAGACCGGCGTCTAGTTGTTCATCTCTCCCTGCAGGTTTACTCGTTGCTGGAGACAAATGATCCATGCTCGGATCTAGCGTGAATACTCTCCACTCCATCATGATCTCCTGTAAATATATGAACTCAGTGCAAGTTATAGGTTTCCGATGGTGAAGTACATGCAGTACCATAAGTGTAAAATAACTCCTACTGACGTAGGAAATGGCAATATTTTTTCTTTATGGAATGAAAAATTGTGTTAGCCTGCGAGTATCCTTTATTGGATCTTTGATGAACTGATTATTATTCATTTATTTCATTTCCCAGAGACGAAAGAATGCAGAGAGTAGAAGAAAAATTGGTTGTGAGCACCCAGCGTGCTTCCCTCGCAATATTTTCTTCTGTTCCCTTCATTTCGTTTTTTTTTACTTTTTACTTCTTTTCGCTTTTTGCTTTTTTTCGCTTCTTTTCGCTTTTTACTTTTTTTCGCTTCGGTGACGTCATCACTCCCCCTCCATCCCTCTGGGAGGTGCTACTCTGTATAAGGCTTCCTGGAGCCGAGGTTCCTCAGATCGTACGGGCAGGAGTGATGACGGACGAAGGTTTGACTGCATGTGCGGGAGGAGGAGGAGGTCCTCCTCTAACAAAATTTTTCATTCCATAAAGAAAAAATATAGTTATTTCCTACGTCAGTAGGAGTTATTTTCTCTTCATGTCATTTCAAAATTATATTAGCCTGTTGGTAGTCTTCGCGATTTCAGGCCCTGCCTTTGTCCGAGGCAGAGTATGGGAAGGAAGAGCAGTCAGTTGGGAAATGAAAGAAAGGTCAAAAGAATTCCGAAAGGGAAACGTCCCAAGCACAGGGATGAGAGGTTCTAAAGGTGTATATGTCTTTTCTGAGAAAAGAAAGTAAAGTAGATACTAATACCTGCCTTATTCTGCAGCAGAGACAGAGGACGTCAGGTGACGCGAACCATGTTGGTGGCTCCACAGTCGAGAGTGTGCAACAGAGCGTCCATATCTTCTGATGTCTTGACTGATGGGTACGAATGGGGCGCACGGGGTAATGGCTCTGGCAAGCTGTGGGAAGGAGCTGCGAGGAATTCCCCGGAGCTGGAGAGTTGAGTAGTTCTTGGTTGGACTGGCAGGTTACTACCTCCCAGAAGTGCCTGCTACACAGCTCCGTGAAAAGGAAGTTCGGACACGTTGGGTTACGCGGTTGGGACCGGAACCTAAGCGGTGGGGGGCCGGGCTTATCGTCTGTGGGCAGGGCTTCCTTTTGGGAAGTAGTAGTTGGCAAAACGCTCGCGACTTTGCCGGAGGCAGGAGGGAGCAAGACAGTTTAGTGGGGCGAAAGTTGGAGCTAAGGGTTTCAGTTACCTGGTGTCTATGACGCTATTGTAGGAGGAGAGCAAGAGGTCCCAGCATCGGAAGACAGGTCCCAATTTCAATGAGAGTATACTATATGCTGTGATGAGTGAAGTATTTAGCACCATGTATGTCGCATGCTAGGTGCAGCAGTGTCTGTCTGTTAAAACCAGATGGAGCGAGGCGAAGCGAGAATAGAGTTTAGGATAGCTAGTGTCTATGACGTTTGGAAGGCGAGAGTGAAGCGAAGGGAGGTTTGCCTTTCGCTTCTCATGTTCGCCCTCATTTGCTTGTATTCAATGCTCCCGTTAGAGGGGCGAAGTGAAGTGGTGCGAAATGAGGGGCAGCTTATCAGCGTCGAAGGCGCTGTGAGGTAGCTCCAGGTGAGGGAGCGGAGTTAAAACGAGGTGAAAGACGAAACTCTTCCTCATGGCGAAAAGAGGGCAAAGACATGAGATTGGAAGTGAAGGAGGAAGCTTCGACAAGGCGAGCGAGGGTAGGGCCATTGACTTTTCGCTTCCGCAAAGCGAGAGGGAGCGAGGCGACGAGCGGACAAGCGACCAGAAGGGAAGAGAAGCAAGAAGCAGGAGCTTCTGTTCGCGTCTGAAGTTCTGTTTGCTCGCTTTCGTCTGCTTCTGGATGCTTCTGTTCGCTTCTTTAGCGGAGCGACGAGATAAGAGGTAAGCGGAAATTTAGAATCTTCGCTACTTCAAGGAGGAGCGAAGCAAGTTCGTCTCTTACAGAGAGATGGTCTCGAATAGATCGATGACCTCTTCTCCTGGATGATGGGACCGTTGTCCATGGTTTTGGCTAAGCATAACATAGAGGTGAGTTGCGATTCGGAGCTCTTGGTTTGCCTTTAATTCTCCGGTTACTATGGGCACAGGAAGCAGGGGCCAGGGCGCCGCTTGAGGTCGCCTAGGACTCTGTTCCCGCCGATATCATGCAGGGTGTATGCCTGACACAAGATTTTCTTGCATTGGTGGTAGGAATCTGACACGGTGTCTGTGAGATTTCTCTGAAAAATGAACTCTATAAATTATGTTACGGGAAAACACGAATGCAGGACACGGGAGATTTGGAACTTCTAAGGAGCTAAACAAAAAGTATGGGTCGGTTGTCCGGGGACTCAGGACCCGACCTGCGCGCGATCTGCGCCGCTGCAGCTGGGGCCGTCGACACGGATAGAGCTTTCTCCTAAAATACGAGACGGAAGAAGAACGAAGGGAATTTGTAGAGAAGCGGAGCCTGCAGAAGTCAAGAAGCGAGGTGTCATAGTCTGGGGTAGTACCGAAGCGAAGGCGAAGCGACGAAGAGGAAGACGTGATCCAGAGTTCAAGCCTGCCCCAAGTCTGTAACGTAGGGAGGCGTGAGGAACGAAGACCAAAAATTAAACATTTTTGTTTCTTCGAAGCGACAGAAGGCAGTACTACGTGAAAGCTTTTGTTCGCTTCTGTTCACTTCTGATCGCTTATAAAGCGAACGAGAGGGATCTGATGAGCTGTGGAATAGCTTCGGGTGAGAGTAGAAGACGGTGAGGTTGGAGAGAAGTGGAGGCCGAAATTAGTTGAAAAATTTACTGTCTACGAAGCGAAGAGGAGCGACGGGAGGAGAGGCGAAGCGACTGGAAGTGGAGCGACGCAAAAGCCTTTATATGCTTTCGTTTGCTTCTGTTCATTTGTTTGCTTCTGTTCGTTTTAAGGTGAACCGGAGCAATCTGAGACGCTGGGAAAACTTGCAGAAGAAGAAGAAGAAATCGGGAAGGCTCAAAAATTCTCTTCCTTGTTTCATCAAAGCGACGAGAAGCAGCGAAGGAAATCTCGTTCGCTTCTTTTCGCTTCTACGGCGAACAGGAGCGATCTGAGACGGTGGAATAACTTGGAGAAGAAGGCAGTGCAGCCGAAGTTACGTTAAATCCGAAGTTTTCATATTTTTATTTCTTCGATGCGAAAAGAAGCCACGCGACGAGAACTTGAGCGAGGGCGTACGAGGGAAAACGTCATTCGGTTCTAAGGCAAACAGGAGCGATCTGAGGCGCTGGAACAATCTTCGGGTAAGGGGAGTGAATTGAAGGTCGGAAACTTCGATCGCTGAAGTACTCGGAAACGCCAAAAGGACCCTGTGAATGGGCTTACAGGTGAGAAGAGGCTAACTTGAGCACAGGAAGGAAGAAACGCGTTGCGCTGAAGGAAATGTTGCCTGTACGGAGATCCAAGACGATCTGAGGAACCTCGGCTCCAGGCCGCCTTATATAGAGTAGCACCTCCCAGAGGGATGGGGTTGGAGTGATGACGTCAGAGGAGCGAAAATCGAAAAGAAGCGAACGGAAGGAAACAGAAGAGAATATTGCGAGGGAAGCACACTGGGGTGCTCACATCCAAATTTTCTTCTACTCTCAGCCTTCCTTCGTCTCTGGGAAGTGAGGAAAGATCCAAGAAAGGCTACCCGCAGGCTAACACAATTTTGAAACGACTTAGAGGGAAAATATTGAAGCTTTGTTGTACGAATACCACCTTCTATTTTCCCTCTTAGATGAAGCAAATGATGAGTGGATGTCAAGTTCATTTGTAGGTATGCACTAACTAGTGCTGCTAGTTAGTCCCATCAGGCTTGTGTAATTACCTCTGCCAAGGAGGTTATGTTTTTGTCTGTTTTTTTTGTCCGTCCGTCTCTTTTTTATTCCCTTTGTCTGTCTTTCACCAAGATAACTCGAAAAGTTATTGACGGGTTTTGACGAAATTTACAGAGATTAAGTATGTTAGGAGAAACAGATGATTAATTTTTGGTGAAGATCTATTCATCCATTTGTTTGTTTGTCTGCCTCATTTTTCCTAATACTATAACTCAAAAAATTAGGGACGGATTTTTATGAAATTTACGTGAATTGTTAGCTACATATATCACAAAGAATAAGCAATCGAATTTTTAGGATAATCTATTTGTTCATTCAGTAGTTTGTCGCTGTTTTTAATTTTATGCTTTTTAGCATAACTCCAAAAGTTAGGAATGGATCTTTATGGAATTTACAGGAGTTGCTACTGTGTTGATAAAAGACCTATATGATTGAATTTTGATGATGATGGCTTGTTGATCCGTTTGTAAGTTTGACTAATGTTTGTCAGAATGTTTGTTAGCAGCATAACTCAGATTTTGGTGTTGATACAATAGGCATAATTGATCAGATTTTGGTGTTGATACAAAGAAAATCATGATCTCAGCGCCAATTTGAGTTTTACGATACATTTGCCTTGCTTGGTGGAGGTTTGCCCTCTCAGAGTGCTAGTTGGAAATTCTGAAATCCGACACTTTTATTCGTCTTATGAATATGCACTTGTAAAACGAAAATTATGCAGCGTTTTAGTTCTTAGTATTCAGGTACAATATAGACAATAGTTGCATGCAGCAGAAAAAGCTCTTCAGATATTGTGTAAATACAGTAGGTACCATATTTACTCGTAGTAGCAAGCTCATTTTGAGAAACTGGAAACCTGGGGATTATTGGTTAAAAAAAAAACACATGTTTTGTTCAATGTTGTTTACTTATGCATGACCTGTTATTTTTTCTTGCAGCTGCATACAGCATCTACTTTTTTGAAATACGTAAATAATATTAATAATGCCTGATGTTACAGGATTTTTTACGACGCTGCTGCCAATGTCCAGCTCTTACCTGTGTCCTTAAGCCAGTTGATGTATTTTCATGGCAGTGCATCTCATTAATGCATATTTTTTTTTTACTCTTTGACTGATAGATGTATTGCTGTGGGCCCTGATTTGTGTGCTACATAGCTATTATGTGGTACCATATGATCACCGCTGCGGATATGTGCTACGCAACTGCTACACTCCACCATCCAAGTCTTCTAATAATTTCAGCTCTACTCGATCTCTGCATGAAAGAAGCCTATCGTTGGCCTTCGTTATGGTTGTATCTTCAATTGTGTATTGTTTTATCATATGGTGGTACTGTTATTGCTCACTCCGACACAGCTCTAAGGATACTTTGTTTCCTGTGAGTGTATGCATATACATATGTAATGCATCAGTTGAACTGTTTCATTGCAGTAACTATATAGGTATATCATATTATAATTATTTCTGCATTTGAGATGAATAACTAAAGACAATATTACTGGTTTATGTACTTCGTATTAAGTACCGTGTATTTTGTCTACGGCATGATTAAGGAATTAAAGTAGTTCTTCACGGCTTAATGTATATACCATTAAAGGTGGATGCTATTGTTCTACTGTGACTATACCTGGTAAATGCCATCTCATAATTGATGAACCATTGATGCTGCATTTTCTAGGGCAGCAGTGTCCGTCGTACTGTGGGAAGTACTAAGGCGGTAATATGCTAAGAATACTTCACCTTACTCTGGTATGTGCTAGTTGCATTGTGCAGTATTTTTAACCATACGGATATCGTCAGCAATTCAACGAGCAGAGAGATTGCACGGTCACTGGTAATCTTACCTTATCACTATGATAGTTAAGATTGAACAATTAGTTCATATTCATAGAGAACTGGAATAAATTGGTGCAACAAAGTAGCCAATTAATACTGAAAAGTCTGTAAACTTTTTTTTATTTATTTCTCAGTAGTTTGCTCCGACAGAACACCTCGGTAGCACCAGACCCGCGACAGCGCCCAACTCTGGGGGCGTCTAAATGGTAGTTTAGACCGTTTCGAGGCGTAACCCTCATTATAGACAGCTTTCAGTGTTCTAATCTTTTTTTTTAATCAGGCCTCGCCCACCTGGTACCTTAGGAGCCCAGCAGCAGCACTCCTCATTCCTTTACGACTCGCGCTACTGTCAACATCTACTACTGTGCTCTGGTTTTAGCTGCTGCTCTGTGCTCGCCTATCGATCTTAGAGTTTGGGAAATACTTCCCTTACTGGTTATTAGTGCTCTGATACGGTTTTTTCTGTTTGGAAATGTGTTTTTACCGTTTTTAGTGATACGTTTTGGATACTGTGTGTGGTGTGTGATTGACCTAGGAGGCCGCCATCTTTGATCCTTTACCTATGTCTCCTTGTGTTCACAGAGCTGTAGCAGTGTTTTCTTCATGAAGACCAGTGACAGTGATGATGTTTTGTGGTTTTGTGTTTTGAATTAAATTAACGTGAATTGTTTTTTCCTCGGAATGGAGGAATAAATACTTGGTGGTGGTAGGCACTTGTGCTCCAAAAAATCCAACAAGTATATTGTTTGCTTAAATACTTCGTGGTAGGCCCTAGTGGCCCTAACAATTCCTAAAAGTATATTGCCTCAGGGTTTTTGCTATTGTTGCGGTGGTGGTCCTTACGGCTTACTATGCCACCTATAGTTTCAAGTCTGGAAGGTTGGCTTCTTGTTGCCCTAACAATCCCATCTAGCACAGCAGTACATTTTGGTGGTAGACACTTATGCCCCAAGAATTCCACCAAATCTATTGTTGCTTTATAAATTAAAGCTAACGTAAATTGTTACCTTGGAATAGAGGAATATTGATAAATACTTGTTGGTGGTAGGCACTTTTGCTGCAAAAAATCCAACAAGTGTATTGTTTGCTTAAATACTTCGTGGTAAGCCCTAGTGGCCCTAACAATTCCTCGAAGTATATTGCCTCATGATTTTTTTTGCTATTGTTGCGGTGGTTGTTCTTACCGCCTTACTTTGCCACCTATAGCTTCAAGTCTGGATGGTTGGCTTCTTGTTGCCCTAACAATCCCATCTAGCACAGCAATACATTTTGGTGGTAGGCACTTGTGCTCTAAGAATTCCACCAAATCTATTGTTGCTTTATAAATTAAAGCTAACGTAAATTGTTACCTCGGAATACAGGAATATTGATAAATACTTGTTGGTGGTAGGCACTTGTGCCGCAAAAAATCCAACAGGTATATTGGTTGCTTAAATACTTCGTGGTAGGCCCCAGTGGCCCTAACAATTCCGCGAAGTATATTGCCCTAGGAATGTTACGTCTTTTGCGGTGGTGGCCCTTACGGCCCTTGTTCTGTGCCACCTGTTAATGTAACATCAAAGACTGGATGGTTGGCCTTTGTTGCCCTAACAATTCCATCTAGCACAGCGATACATTTAGGTGGTAGGTACTTTTGCCCCAAGAATTCCACCAAATATACTGTTGCCGTAAGTCTTGGTTGGTAGGCCACAGTGCCCTAGCAATTCCGCCAAGCATATATAATTATGCTTGCTTGGTTAGGCTGGACTCTTAAGAACGGCCGCCAGGCATGTATATCTGAACTTGGTTGGTAGGCCTTAGTGCCCTAACAAGTCCGCCAAGTATGTGCCTATACATTATCTCTTGCTGGTTAGGCCGGACGGTATCGAAAGGCCGCCAGTCACAGAGATTCACACCTTGGTTGGTACGCCCTAGTGCCCTAACAAGTCCACCAAGTGCATATACTTTTTCACATACACACTTGGTTGGTAGACCTTAGTGCCCTAACAATCCACCAAGCTTATCGTTATACTTGTTTCATTAAGCTATGCATCCTCGCAGGCCAACCTTCTTGGTTGGTAAGCCTTAATGCTTATCTAATCAGCAAGAACGTCTTTTTTCCAACTATCGGGTTGATCCCCAATAGTGAGAAAGCTTAAATCGGCCAGATTC
>LQNS02278091.1:30285447-30296584 GCA_001587735.2 Parhyale hawaiensis | reverse complement strand
CATGTACATAAAATACACAGAGACTCATATAAACTGCTAAACACGAGTAATTTTCGCATCCTGCTCACATCTAAACGAAGTTCAAGTACATCACACACTTAATTGATGCCTCCTAATTATGAGAATAAACTTCACGGCACGTATATTGGGAATTTACATAGGTTTTCGAGGTACGCATGTGAGTGCAACACCATCGCAAACCATCACCCTTCGCCCCTCCCACTGTGGCGTGTGACCTGCTACGCCATTGGCTGTCCTGAGACTGTACTTGCTGAAAGGTTCAGGAAAAAAAATTCGCGGGGCTCTCTTCCACATCCGGATATCTAGTTATCAGGTACGCAAAGAACAATAAATAAACATACACCATAAGCAAAGGAAATTATCAAAAAATTACAAAAAAGCAAATCGACAGTCGAGATAGCAAGATAGATTCGGTCAGTTTCATCACTCACAAAAAAAGTTTTTTTTTTATCGAGATGTCATTGTATTTGCTCAGACATCGCCGCCACGGTAGGTGCATGCTTCCGTTCTCAGCTCTGACACCTTGTATCGCTCGTTCGATGCCCCGTAAGGCACACGAGCTCTTTGCAGATCTACCACACGACTGAGCCGTCAACACACACGTACGTGCCGCGGCACCGCCTTGACGGAAGGAGTCTCTACTCCCCCCACCCCCAGAGCCCAGTAAACAAGGAAGCGTCAAATTGGCGCCATAGTGGGCGACTGCGACTACACTTGCTCATCTGGGGCCAGTGGGTCTATATACGCAGCACAAACCAGTGCATGTGGGTGTCTCAGGTGAGGGTGTGGTCTAAGTTGACTTTACCTTTACTGTAATGGCGGATGCTTTTCCAGCAGCACATTCGGTTCAAAAAAGACTTTAGAGCAGAGATGCGCAACAATAACCGTTTGTTCATCTGAGGCATATTCTGGCTATGCAAATCGCCCTATTAGAAATATCACCCGCTACCAACAGAGCGAATAGACTGTTATAAAACAATGAAAAGCGGTAGATATCATACGGGTGAAATGATTCGCATTTGACGTCAAATCTCTAATTTCCTTCTGTCTATTATTGAAGAGCGTAACTTACGAAGGTAGGAACAACACAATTAATATTATAGACTAGCGGGACCCCTGGAAATTCCACGGTCGGTTAGTTATTGTCTTCACTTTTTATAATGAATCAATCTTAACCTACGCTATTATAACTCACTTTAGTTCGACCTAATTCAGCTTCTACACCTAACTTACCGATAAATAACGCCTGTTCCTTACTCCTAACGAACTGCGTCTATCCTCAAGTACGCTGCGCACGAGAGTCGAAACATGGCAACGTTGCTCCCCGTCCTTCCCCATGCACTGCTTTGTATGCAGCTTCGACTTATCTGATATTATATTCCAAAACTGCTTAAGCTCCGAGCCGCGGCAGCTCTTCCACTACAGCGAGGGCCACGTGCTCACTTTAGACTGTCTTTGAATTACTATAGAGTTTCAATTCGCAATTGTACACATTTGCAATCGATGTGTCTTAATAGATTCAACCGTTATAAGGCACACAGAAACATATGTTCCAAGAACGTGAAGCGCTCCCGTGTTCTAACTTGTAGCAAATCCATCTCTAATAGTGTGGGCACACTATCGCCATAATTGCTCAGCCACTTAACTTTTTGCTTCGGCCGTCACGCTGCCGTGACTACAACTAATAGCGCTTGAAAGTCACGCTAAAACTACGCGCCATTTAACCTTGAACTAAATCAAAAGTAAGAAGGTATATATTCCCAAAGCTTGGCCATTGATGCTTGTTATAACGTACAAACTTCCAGAAACGACTCAAACCTTAGGTATTCTTTTTAGGGCATACAATATCGAATCGGACACAGAATTGCTTGGCAATGCAACTTGTACATAGGCGTGCGCGCCCTAAATCACCCTGTACATTATTTTTGTTATTAAATCACACCAGATTGGCGACGTGGCAACGGAGAAACTCCATGAGGTTGACAAACCCCCACGCAACCAGCCCAGCGAGTGAAGAATAGCTGTGTGTACAGATCGTCTAAAGCTGCCAATACCCGCACCAGCTAAGACAGAGCCATCAAGATCATTCCAAACATCCACACACACACACATCCACCTCACTCGGCAAATGACTCCGGTAGAAAATCAGCCAGTGAATGACTAGGGCAGTTATTAATTTAATACAAAAAGCAGACCCCATCAACTCTGCGACGGTGCACCAGATCAAAAGGTACAACACCATCCAGCATGAGCATGCATCGACGAACCACTTTGTCAAGCAAGCACAAATGACGATCGGCAGCAGAACCCCAGACTACGGAGCAGTATTCCTGAAGAGGGAGGAAATAGCAATTAAAGCAGCGACGTGTCAACTCTACCGAGCCAAAGACCCTCCAAACACGCCTCATGAGACCAATTTTCTGCGATGCATTTGAGGCAACCGAACGAATGGGGGGCTCAAACGTCAATTTTGGATCAAAAGTGACACCCAAGATTACCAAGTCATTAACCACAAGAAGTGACATACCATCCAGAATGAGTGCAAGGAAAGGGGGTGTCACTGTACGTGACCTGGAAACGAGCATGTTCTTAGTCTTGTCCGCATTTAGCCTCATCACCCACCTAGAACACCATGAATCAATCACTTCCAAATCATCCTGAATGGATTCTGAAACCTCCAACCTATCGCAAGGCTTATCGCAAACTGCCAGCAAAGTAACATCATCAGCGTAACCAACAAGTATATTATTAACAAGATCAAACAGTCCATTGTATATACTATGAATAACAAAGGGCCCAGGACAGTACCCTGTGGGACACTAGAAACCACGTCCAAAAAGTCACTCCTTTTCCCATCAACAGCTACACATTGACGTCTGTCAGTTAAAAACTGAGTAATTAGCGCGAGAACTGAACCACCAATATCCCTCAATCTCAGCTTATGGAGCAGCCCAAGGTGATTCACGCGATCAAAAGCAGCACTAAAGTCAAGCTGTACCAACTTCGCCTCATGACCTCCATCAAGAGCCAGCTGCAACACATGAGAAATATGAAGCAGAGCATCACAAGATCACAAGTCCTTGCAAAAACCTTTCTGTGCTGGGGAAGGACACTCTGCTTCTCAAGAAAGCGACGCAACCTCGGCGCAACAATCTCTAATAAGCTGTCAACAAAGCAGGTGTGATCGAGATGGGTCTATAGTCGGAGGTTCGGGATTCAACAGAGCCCTTCGGAACAGGCGTAACATGAGCGACAAGTCAGCATTCTAGAAAAAAAAAAGAGCCGAGCCGTAACATCCGATGGAACACGGAAGCAAGCGAGGCTGCGAGCACACCAGCCACTCTCTGAAGGAAGAAAGGAAACATAGTTGGATCAGTGCCCACATTGGTGGTCCAGGTAAAGAAAATGGCGGCGCACTTGAGTAGATCTGAAAGCAAAACCGGAGAGCCTCGGCTCGGGATCACACCCTAAAGCAATGCGCACCCGGTCCCGGCTCTGCTTCCCATCAAAGTAGCGCAACAAAAGGCTCGCCTTGGCAGCGGGGTCAGCCACAAGATCACCATCAGCACAAAAAAAAAAAAGAATCCACACCAAGCACAGCGCTTTCAATGTGGACCACCACGTATGTGCGCTGACATACGAAGCTAACAACTCCCTGGACCTCAGACTATGCTCCCTCTCAGCTTCCTCATAAGCAGCATCAGCCGGACGCTGGAGTTCCCTGAAATGCAGGTCAACAGCAGACCGGCTAGTACGCCAACGGGCATATGCCTCCCGCTACAACTGGTGCGCTCTCCTACAGGCATCCTCAAACCAGGGCTCATCGCCTGACCTGATCGTAATGAAGCGGGATGGGACATAAGGCACGCACCATGTCAGAGAAAAGCCAATCCAAAGTCGACCAAGGATCAGGAGACTCTCTCACAACACCCCAAGGTAGCGCATGGATGGCGCCAGAGACGGCGTCCCAATTCACTCTGGACTTCAAAAACATCTCACGTCTAACAGTGACTCTGGAGACCAGCTGACGAACTTGCAGCGTTGCAGATAGGGCACAATGATCCGAGGAACCATTGGGAGACACCACTGACACTCCAACGAGATCAGGAACATCAGTCATCGGCTGGTGAAGAACACCTCCCATCGAATGGGTGGGACCCTCAACCAACTGCTCACAACCAGAGGCACTCGCAAATCGAAAACTGCATGGTCATGGCAATCGGTCGTACCAGCGCCTATCCGATGACTGAATCCTAGCCATTGCATCTAAGAGACAATCAAAGACCATATCAGCAGACGGGCTGCAATACACTGTAAACAAATAAAAGATCCTAAATAAGCCACAGACTCGAAACATCATCAGCTCACAATATGGACACTCATATTCACTCTGACTGGACACGCCAACACCCTTTCGAACGTAAGTTTGTGTAGGTTACCTTAGCCATTAGCTAGGCCTTCGGGACATCTGTCTTTCGTGCCCATTTTGCTTCCTTCCACTTTCATACTCTACTGATCTTACTGTTGTCTGTTCTTCCTCTTCTTTTTCGACTTACTGTTCCCATGCGCGTTGATCCTGTGTGGGAACACCTTCGTGTATGGGTTCCTCGTTTTTCTATCGACATACTATACGTCCCTTCCTGTTCCTCTCTTAGAAGAGCTTAGTACTTATTTAGTGAGGCTAAATCTTCTTATAATACTTAATACCTTTCGAACGTAAGCAGCCAGAACTCTAAATCCAGGGCATGCGCGTTGATCCTGTGTGGGAACACCTTCGTGCATGGGTTCCTCGTTTTTCTATCGACATACTATATGTCCCTTCCTATTCCTCTCTTAGAAGAGCTTAGTACTTATTGAGGGAGGCTAAATCTTCTTATAATACTTAATACCTTTCGAACGTAAGCAGCCAGAACTCTAAATCCAGGGCATGACCCTCGCAACCGCAGCACTGGCCTTTCAAAGTACAGTATCATCAGCTTAGAAACATGACATTGGCTTGAGACGAGCGTCTCCGAATATAGCACCAGATCATAATGGGAAGAGGTTGCGTTCTGGGGTATATTCTAGCGGGCCCTATCCCTGCCACAATATATATGGGCATCACGCACCCAAAGTTCGAGAGTGCCTTATCCGCAGGAGGTGTTGCAGCTTGTCGCAGTTCCCGCTGACGAGATTAGTTTTGTAAAGTTAGGTAGGTTCTTTACGTTCCTCTTTCTGTCCCTTGAGGTGGACTGTCGATCAAGATAGCCGACCTGGTACGCGGGACATCTCTAGTCTCTCATGTGGAAGGACACAAAAGGGGCCAACCACTTGAGTGTCTCCTACTATACTTTACGCATTGTTTCCCTGCCCGTAGTAGCGCACGTGGCCACCACGTCTACCCAATATGCGGTATTTGAACACTCTACAAGTAGTTTCTCTGTTGAAACGCCTGAGTTCCTGCCACGGAAGTTGAACAAAATACATAAGAATTGGAAGAGGCTATGGCGAGCTCCGCCGAATTACCATATAGACCCCGAACATTAGTGCATAAGATGCGGTATTAGCGAGACCTAGAACCACGAGGACCGGGGTTCACCTCCACGTCCGGATATCTAAGTATCAGGCACGCAAAAAAGAGAACAAATGAATGGACACAATAAACAAAGGAAATCATAAAAAATTACAAGACAAAACAAATCGACGGTCATCATAGCTATGAATGCGGCCAGCTATCCGCGTGCCCCAGACCCTGCCATCACCAGTTCAGGCTTTGATCGAAAAGAGGAGAAAGGAAGGAAAAAGAGCATCAGGTGGTGCTACCTGATGGAAGAGAATAGCAGACTGCGGAAGACTGACTACCCAGCTATGGCACCAGCCTGTTGTTCTCGTCTCAAGATCACCTTCTCAGCACGAACTACGGCTAGCTGCAACATCTCCTGCGGAGAAGGCACTCTGGACCCCTTGGTTTGTGAGGCTGGCAAAGGGCCTGCCAGAATATACCCCTGAGGGGTAGACAACATATCTAAATACTATATCGCTGGTAGATCTCGCAGATATTTTACTAGCAAAATTATCGCCCTTGTATATTATGATAGAGATATAAAGACAGCATAAGCAAATATAGCAATCTCGCTTTTCGGAGGTACTTTTCTCATTGTTTTTCTTCTATATTTAAGGGCCTTCGCTTTCCTTTGTTTCTTATCGTCTGAAGATGTTTTTTAGACTTTCATATTTTGAACATTTCTATTTTTCATCGGTGTATTTGATAATTTCAATTCTAATGCGGAACCCGTGGCTGCTCTACACTTGATGTGCGATAGCTTGCCAACATAATGCAACACTCAACCCTTTTTTTTTCATTAATTCATGTCTTGGAAAGTACTTTTCTGTTAGTTGGAAAATGCAGTTTAGAATGAAGCAGTTGAGAACAGCTTCGTTTGAACCGTATTTTGGCCACGATAGGATTTTCCCATATTTGGATCAGTATGCAACCCCAGCAACGTAAATATTACAAGAAATGAAATTTTGTATCATAGTAGGTATGATGCGTGCAAAATGAACTTCATTTCTTTTCTTCGAAACTGACCGAAATGTTTTTCAAGAGCGAGCTGAAAGCAAACAACTGTGGTTGAACTTCCTTCCAGCGAAAATCAGAGCTTCTGACAAGTTGAAATTTCCCCTATCTTTTATTGAAGAGCGTAACACACAAAGGTAGGAACTACGCTATTAATATTGTTGATAGATTATGCACAATGATACCTTCTCCCTTCTATCCAAGCCTCTAATTTTTCAAGATCTGCTTCAGTTTCTCGCCGTGAAGCAAATTCAGCGTTTATTCCTGACATTACTCGCTATTACCATCTACTGTGATTCAGAGAGCTTCATAATCCATCAGGCTAAATGGTGAAATACACAGCGAAAAGCATTGAAAGACGCCTATGATACATCTGTGGTTCATACCCATTCCCACATAAACTCTTGATCAAAAGTTTAAGACAGCGTGAAAATGTAAAAAAAAAAAACTTTTGGAGATCATCCTATTATAATGAAACGCTTCGAGTATTTATTTCGTGCCCGCTCTTAAAGAAATAGATATGCAAAAAGTAGGCCAGATTGCAAATTGTGTAAATCGGTGACCAGGTTGCAAAAGATGGCGAAGGCTGATGCTTATCCTTTTATCTGAAGACACTTCTTGCTTGAAACACTTCTTTAAATCGGAACAATATGTAACTAGCTTCTGGAGTCTGATTTTATAAATTTTTTTTCTCTCAGGTAACGACATATAAATTCTGCAGATAGTCAATTAAGCGCTCTGGAGGTGATGTCTTTTCACGGGGAGTAGACATTTATTTCTTCTAGCTGTCTTTCTTATTTTACAAAGCAGTTTTCTCTTCATAGGCTAAAATTTCAGCACTTCGAATGAAGCAGATATTTGAGTTGGAAAGACGGTATCAACGGGAGCAGTGATTCAGAGCGCTAACATTGTATATAAGCTAACATGACTGGCGTTGCATTCAAGTTTATTGCAGTGTTTTACTCAAGATTTTATTCTGCCTATCGATATAGAAGAGAGCAAGACAAAGCATCAATGAAGAAAATGAAGAAGTAAGTCAGAGAAGATTCCGTACCGGCCTATAAGCATTCGGCAAACATATCGATTATTGCGTGAATTTTTTCACGCACGGGTTCATTAGTAATTACATAAACTTGTTTGACCAGGGATCAGTAATTCCTAAAGGTAAAAGGTGAGAATGACGAAAAATAGATGCTGTAGCAATTTTGTAACATGTGCATTTTTTGAATCAACAGTTATAAACTGGCTAAAGGCAAAGAATATACTTGTAAAAAAAATGATGTTTTTGCTGAATGCTAAATTTCTAATATTATAAAAGTCACAGACCTCCCCTAAAAAAAATTATAATTTAAAAAATAGGCTCAGTTTATCGTTTACACGCGGCATTTAGATTTATTATTATTTTTTTAAGATTCTGTGGTAAAGAGAACTGTTATCGCCCTGATAGTCTCTCACCAATGCCAGAATGTGTTGTAGTGTCATCTGATGCAAATCATCTATTTTATGAACAGCGTAACCACTTCTTCGCTTCGAACCTTGTATGTCCATATTCACGCTGTTGCACCGTTCCCTTCGATGAAGAGATTGTTCTTTCTCCTTTGCTTCAAAAAACATTTCATTTAAATCTTTGTTTTTTTCTATTACTTATTGAAGCAGAACTTTTTAGCGTATGTTCCCGCCATATCGCTTTTGAACGAGCTGTTTATCTTAAGACACGTTATATTTTATGTTGATTTGATTAATATATACCTATGCTGATTTTTTTTGCATTATGTTTGGGTTTGCTAAGCGTGGATTGGCCTCTTCTCCAGGACATATCTTACCTTAAACACGGCATGCCTGAGGACATCTTCTCCTACTGTGACCCAAAAGACATGGTAGGTCTGGAGTTGTACTACCGTTCATCGTTTCTATTATTAAATACTGCTGGTAAGTGATACGTATTTTGCTGTCTGTACCTGCCTGCTATTGCTGGTTAAATGCGTCTTTTATATTTATCTCTGCTAATATATGTACATATATACAGTATAGGTATTCTTGTCATTATTATAATAATGCGCGGCCAGTGTAACTTCATAGTCGCGCAGTTGAAGCCCATAGTTTAATAACGGTTCCCGAAGTGTGTGTTTGTTGCACTGTATTGTGAAAAAAAAACGGAAGTGGACTACGGAGTGACGGTAAGAGCCAATAGTTATTACAGTTTGAAGGACAAAATGTGAAATAAACACTAAAGCAACGGAATATGCACACACGCACTTTGAACAATTAAGCAGACATGCCAATGAGAAACGAATTCGTAGTTCTGTCAGTTTGCAAGGATGCGATAGTTTGATGGACACTTGTCTGTACTCGACACTCACGGCTATTTTCTACTTAGTTCCTCCGCGTTGCCCTAACAATCAGAGAGCACTTAGGCTATAGACAGCAGCACGGTCCAAAACGTGGCTCAGGTCCGTAAGAGTTGCTTTATTATTAGTGTTCAGTGTATTTTTTTTCTAAGGTCAAAGTAATAATCGCTGTACCACTACGTCAGTGTAATACGTTGACAGGGTAGAACGCAGACAGTTCGCATTACTAACACAGTAGGTTCCCCACGAGGCTAGTGTTAGGCTGCATTACTCGTNAGTTGCTTTATTATTATTGTTCAGTGTATTTTTTTTCTAAGGTCAAAGTAATAATCGCTGTACCACTACGTCAGTGTAATACGTTGACAGGGTAGAACGCAGACAGTTCGCATTACTAACACAGTAGGTTCCCCACGAGGCTAGTGTTAAGCTGCATTACTCGTAAGTTGCTATATTTCAGTTTTCAAGCTACAGTTGCAATTTCAAGTCATTTAAATGACAGTAGCTTCTGCTGTAGATAACCATGTATCATTCCCTAAGTCTCACTAGAACAATTTCATGCCGGAAAAACAACATAGAAGCTTGATTACGTGCTTTATATAGAACTAAAGTAAAGCGAAATACAGTATTTAACGAACATTTATAGATATCAGTCAGGTGGTTGGTATCTGCCCAAGTTCATAAATCACATGTTCGTATATTGGGGATTGTCTTTGCTTTACCGCTGTTTCTTCTGTTAGATAACGTGTCTCACCATCGTGAGCCTTGGGCAAAACTCGTTCTTTTCGTTCCACTTAATTTTTTAATCTTTCAACAGAAATTTGCTTTGACTTAGGTCGCGAGCATCTTGACATATCCATGTTTATGTGCCGTAGCTACGGCCGTACAGAACCTCTATGAAGGTTCTCCGTCCTAATTTTTATTACTAGCAATAATCGATCTATTTTTTTAGTAAAAGGTGAAGTCTATTTGACTGCACCCTCCGCTGGGAAACCCACAAGCACTGGTTCCTGCTGCAGATATAGGCCAACTGGCTCCAAAGGAGTAAGTTCAGTTGCAACCGACCACAGGTTGCTAAGAATTATGGCGCAATAGCAGAAGGTTCGACGACCCGCGGCCCTTACCCAAAGGTAAATGCCCCCACACCAGCTATGCAGACCTAGCAGTTTGCTAACTCAGCGCATCTGACGCCACAAAGGACGCTCACCCGGCACGGGGCTCATTCCCGGGACCTTCTGCACAGGTGGGCAGCATACAAGTCCTGCTGCTACCGTGGGCATACCACGGCTTACCGAGAGTCTCGCCGAACCTGTTGTTGATGTAGATCACTAAAACTCAACTTTAAAACTTTTTTCTTCATCAAAATGAAATCTTTTATATTAAAGGAAGATCAGACTATACAGTACCGGCAAAAAAAATCTTTACACTTCAATGGCAAGCAAATCATTACACGAGAAATGTGAGTTAGTATTTCGCTTGCCCTACTCGACATAATAAAGTGAGAAGATGTTAGTGATGATGTATTCCCTCCGCCCACTCATAGCTAACGTCCATCACCCAGCTAACCCTCAGCGAGGGCTGTGTGCTGCTGTGGTGAGATTGACTGTGGGTCGCTCTTGCCAACGTGTTTTTTCTTTTCTTTAAGTTTGAAGTCATATAAATTTACACCTACGGCACACAATGGGTCAAAAAATGCTTCAAATGGAAGAGTAGACCTTTGGGTTAACTAAGTATGCTAGAAAAGGGAGGCTCTTTGATTCCCGTAAACAAAGATCTGGGGTGTCGAGAGACAATCTATCAGCTGAAGCGGTCGGGTATAAAATTACCAACAGGGACGGTACCACAGAAGAGGTCAGGCTCCGGCACACCTAAGTAAACTACACTGAGAATAAATAGGCTTCTGAAGCGTGAGGTTATTCCAAATCATGCTTTCACTGCCGTTGAAATCAAAAACAAACGCCCTGAGCTCCTCCAGAACGTCGCAACAAGGACAATTCACGATCGCCTGCCGAAGGACCTAGGTCATCCAAGTCGGCATGCCGGAAAGAAACCCTTATTATTATTTTTATTATCCTTAAAACTTCACGCTTGAGCTCCCACGGACAGGTAATACAACCCAAATGTAGCATTTGCAACACCGGGAAGCCCAAAACGCTGCTAAAGGAAATCCAGCAAAAAACCATTAACAGCCGACTTAAAAGCCTGCAGGCCAACA
>LQNS02278091.1:30254074-30264399 GCA_001587735.2 Parhyale hawaiensis | reverse complement strand
GCTGAGTGTATCTATTTATTCTCATTGTACGTGGCCACCAATATTTGTGACTGGGCCTAATTACAAGGTTGAATTTTGACTACTTTGTTTGTACTTGTAAGCATATTTTGTGAACCCATTGTGTTCTTAATAAAAGATAATTATTAATAATTATTTCTACCGACTTAATATATGTCCTTTGCTCTTTCCTGTGTGACATCGTTCCGCTCGGAAACGAAGGCTTAAACTTTCTGACTATACCTAACATGCTAGTTGTAAGTTATTGCTATATGTTCTGCAACTGTCTGTGTTTTTTGCGTAAAGATTGTTATCGTTGCTGTGCCAAAAAATGGGTAGTTGATTTGGGATGAATATGTAATAGGAAGCATTACTGGTTCGGGTGACCGTCGTAGTGATACCCTAATCATTTTGACTTCTACTGTAAGTCTATTACCCATTCCATTTTCATTGCACAAGGGAGCCATCTGTTTTATTACAAACGTTATGTTTCTAACCAGTGTGACTCATTGGATCCTCGCTCTCAGTAACGTAGTTGAAATAGGGATTTCAACTTATGTGTTACACAGTTTACTTTGATAAGTTTACATGTTTTAGGTATTTCATCGTAAGGAGAAAGGCACTAACAAGTTCAGCGACGAAGGATTTGAAGATCACCAGCCTTTCCCTACTCTGGAGCACTCTCTTAAGACGGTACCTCACACTTGTGGCTTCAATGTTGAGATCAAGTGGACTATGCAGCTTGCCTGTGGCACTTATGAGCTTTTGCATCCTTTTGAGCTAAACCGATTTTTGGATCTCATTTTAAAGGTAACTATGTTTTTACTGGATTTTTTTCTGTTGGACTGTGGAATGTGTTATTGAGTTGGGAAGGCTTGCATATTCCATATTAGCGTCGTGAGTGAGTCAGCTGCGTTGCGACTTCATTATGGGGCTCTACATGGTGATCCCAACCATGGCTGAGGTTTGGCAACACCCCCTCCCCCTTATTTGTTCACTTTGTGGCTCCTATTTTTCTGCTTTTGGCTCCTATTTTTCTGCTTTTGTTTTTCAACTTGCTGCTCCCATGAACAGCTCTTTTCTGTACCTGTGTCACGCAATTCTTTATATACGGGTATGTTACCAGTTTCTTCCTCTCATTTTTATGGAAGCTTGCAGTATCGTCGTATAACATGCAACATGCTGGTGCCACAGCTAGGTACTCAGTCTTCCATAGTCTGCTTCTCTTTCTGCCTTTAGGTAGTGCCACATGATGCTCTTTTCTATGTCTTCCTCATATCTTTTCTGCCGAAGCTCGTACTTGTGATGGCAGGGTCTGGGACGCGTCTGGCCGCTCCCGTACGTATCGTGACTGTCGATTTATTTTGATATATAATGTTTGANCTGCCATTAGGTAGTGCCACATGATGCTCTTTTCTATGTCTTCCTCATATCTTTTCTGCCGAAGCTCGTACTTGTGATGGCAGGGTCTGGGACGCGTCTGGCCGCTCCCGTACGTATCGTGACTGTCGATTTATTTTGATATAAAATGTTTGATATTGTCTTCTTCTTGTGGTGATTGTATATCTATTATTTTTGCGTGCCTCATAGTTCGCTATCCGGATGTGGAAGTTAACCCTGGTCCTCGTGGTTCTGGTGCTCGCTCTTTCCGCATCCTGTGTGCTAATATTCTTGGTCTCTCTGCTAATTTGGCTGAGCCTCTTCTAATATGATCTAGTGCTGTGTGCGGAGACGCTCGTCTCTAGCCATCAATATGTTTTTGAGCTGATGATCCCGAATTTTGAAAAGCCAATACTGCGGTTACGAAACTCGTGCCCTGGATTTACAGGACTGGGTGCTTATGTTCGTAAAGATATTGTGTCACGGCAGAGTGAATATGAGTGTCCATGTTGTGAGCTGATGTTGCTTCGATTCTGTGGCTCATTTAGGAACTTTCATTTATTTTCTGTGTATCGCAGTCCGTCTGCTGATGATAGGGTTTTTGATTGTCTCTTGGATGATTGGATAAACGTTCTACATTTGTCTTTATGGTTGATTTTAATTGTCACCATGTGTAAGGTTTAGGCTCTGGGAAAACCGATTGCCAGGGCCATGCAGCTTTCGATTTCGCGACTGTCTCTGGTTGTGAGCAGTTGGTTGAGGGACCTAACCATTTGATGGGCGGTGTACTTGACCTCCTGTTGGCTGATGTTCCTGATTTGGTTGGAGTATCAGTGTCGTCTCCCAATGGTTCCTCGGACCATTGTGCCCTCTCTGCGACGTTGCAAGCTCGTCAGCTGGTCTCCAGAGTCACTGTTAGGCGTGAAATATTTTTGAAGTCCAGAGTGAATTGGGACGCCGTCTCTGGCGCCATCCATGCGCTACCTTGGGGTGTTGTGAGAGAGTCTCCTGATCCTTGATCGACTTTGGATTGGCTTTTCTCTGACATGGTGCGTGCCTATGTCCCTTCCCGCTTCATTACGGTCAGGGCAGGCGATGAGCCCTGGTTTGAGGATGCCTGTAGGAGGGCGCACCAGTTGTAGCGGGAGGCATATGCCCGTTGGCGTACTAGTCGGTCTGCTGTTGACTTTCAGCATTTCAGGGAACTATAGCGTCGGGCTGGTGCTACTTATGAGGAAGCTGAGAGAGAGCATAGATTGAGGTCCAGGGAGTTGTTAGCTTCATCTGTTAGCGCACATGTGGTGGTCCACATTGAAGAGAGCTGTGCTTTGTGCGACCTCCTCTCTCTCCCCTGTAATTGGTGCTGGTGGGGACCTTGTGGACCCTGCTGCCAAGGCGGACGTCTTGTTCCACTATTTCGATGGGAAGCGGAGCCAGGACCAGGTGCGCATTCCTTCAGCGTGTAATAATAAAATCGTTTATTTTTCTCATAAGGTACTGTGGCCAACAAGATTAGGACACGACGCCTGAGGTTTTCATGATTAAAACTAACTTAAGAATAATACTAAACACTAGCATCAGAGAGTTATACATAATTAATTATGGTCTGCTGAGCGTCACTGGCACAATGCCTACACATTATGAATGAGATGATAAGAGAAACGTAGGCTGCACAGAGTTAAAACAGAATAGGTTTCTTGGGAGTTTGAAGTTCCGTTTGCAAAATACAGTTGGCCAGAGAAAAGAGAATCGAGATAAGAAGTTTTAGACTTTTCTATTGAGAGCTTGAATAGTAGCGTACAGAAAACAGTCGGCTAAGGCTGGGTGTAGTGAACTAGTTAACACTAGTTAGCACGGTTACAGGTATTTCAAAATGGGGAGAAAAGTGGGATGTAAAATTTAGAAGCTATAGGCCAGCTAGCCCTTCTCAAGAGTGAAAGAGAAAAGAACATGTATTCCAGGAAATAAAAATAAAGTCTAAAGAGAATGCAGTTAGATTTACAGTGCACAATATGATATGATGAGAAAAGAGTGAAAATGTAGAACTAGACATACTAGACAGTGTAACAAAAGAAATCGGAAAAAGCGACAACAGTCGCCTGATTTTGTTTAATATTTTCATTCGATCTTCGATTACCCAATTTGATTGCTAGCTCTACGCCCGAGCAAATGGTGTCTCCAATATTTCTTCCCACGGGAGAAGGTAAAAGCTTGGCGGTGTAAGTCGGCCACCTCGATCAGCGGCCTACCTCCCGAAACAGTGGGGGAAGTATTGGGAACCTACGTAACTTTGCAAAACTAGCCTCGTCAGCAGGAGCTGCGGCAAGCTGCGACATCACCTGCGGAGAAAGCAATTCTGACCCTCGGGTTCGTGAGACCCAAATCATATTTTGGCTCGGAAAGAAGCCCGTCAGAATCCACCACTTAAGGGCTGTGACCCAAATCCGAGGTTCTCTGGTTTTGCTTTCAGTTCTTCTGAAGTGCAGTGCCTTCTTCTTGACCTGGACCCCTATGGGAGCACTGATCCATCGGGTATGTTTCCTCACTTTCTTCGGAGGGTGGCTGGTGTGTTCGCAGCCCCGCTCGCTTCTGTGTTTTGTGGGTTGTTACGGCTGGGCTCATTTCCAAAATGCTGACTTGTCGCTCATGTGACGCCTGTTCCGAAGGGCTCGGAGTATAGACCTATCTCAATCACACCCGTTTATCGAAAGTTTACGAAAGGTTAGTTGCATCGAGTTTGGTTCGCTTTCTTGAGAAGCAGGGTTTCCTTCCCCCAACACAGTATGGTTTTCGTAAGGGCTTGGGAACGTGTGATGCCCTGCTTCACATTTCACATGTGTTGCAGCTGGCACATGATAGGGGTCATTGGGCAAGTTTGTTCCAGCTTGACTTCAGTGCTGCATGTACATTAAGCCTAGGAGAAATAGCATGCCCAAACTCGACTCAATGGTGACGATCTGACTTCTATGAACTGCACCTCTTACCTGGGTCTAAGAATCGCCAATAATTTCTGTGATAATCAGGATATATAGAAAAAACGTGGATGCTCCACGTAGCCAGCAACATGCTTATCAGAAAGTTTGGTCACGTCTCGGAACAGGTTAATGCGAGCGGTTTTGGAGCTACTGCCATTTCCTGTACTGTAACTCGCTTACGTCGAACTTTAAGCAGAAGTGTACTGGACGCCGATTTGTCCCCTTTATTGACATATTTTAGCGACTGATGGATGAATGAGCCCAGATCAAATAGTGCAAGTATAATATTTTCTAAAAGTATACTGCTTGCCTCAGAGTCAGGACAAGAAAATGTGTTATCAGTTTCCAGCTTAGTACATAAAAATCGGATAACACCTTACCCACAGTGATCCGCAAAAATGTGACTAAATACTATCTAACATGTACAGTCGATGACAGCGCGTACTGTTACCAAACATTGTCCAAACAATGGGCCGCAGTGCAGTGTAGTCTGTATTGATTGTACCATAGAGTTTAGGAACATAGAGTAGTCACTTTCCAGAAAAAGAGATATCGCTTCTCGCAAGTGAGGCAGACTGTTCGGTGCTGCATACATACATTATGTTGTCTAATTGCTTTTTCATACTTTGTTAGAATATGTTAGTTAATTCCTTTACTTTCAGTTATGATTGGCACATCTATACATATTTCCAACACTTGTTTACGTAACAAATTTGCAAAAATATAAAGGCTTGAAGTGTAATACCGTTAATCAACTGTTTATTACATCCTTTGACTTTTGCCGTAGAGTGGAATGATTTCGGAATAGTTAGTAAAACTTACAGTCTCATATTATAGAACACAGACTTCTAAAATTCGTCGTATACTTGGTTTGTTATGAAATGCCGAATAAGCAACTGATTGTCGGTCAAAGGCACGCCTTGTATAGTTGGAGTTAAGCGCGGCGTTAGATGGGGTCAACCTCAGAGTTCTATTATACAAAAATCTTATTAGTATTGACGGTGCGGAGCCTCAAAATAAAAAAGTAGGACCAAAATAGCTGTCCGTAACATTTGTTAAAAGTTCAGTACCAACCACTGAATAAAAAAGCCGAACGTCTCGGACGATCTATCCATCATCAGGGGATAGAATTCTGAAAAACAATATTACAAAATTAGTTCTAACAAAGTCAGTTTGTTCGAAAAGCAGTACTGCAAACCTAACTAAAACTATATAACGCCTATACTTATACCTAATTTGTACTTTTACTTAGGAGAAGGAGGATCGATAAAACAAGAAATAAAATAAAGTGCAAACTGTGCTATGTAGTAGCTATGCCAAGAGGAAACTCTTTCTGAGTATCATTTAGCTGCGGTTTCAATTTGAAAATATAAAGGGACTCCAAAATTCGAAGGTCAGACATGTATGAAGTAGTTGCTAGAATTTTGAACTTCTCTATAGAAACTGGAACACTACACTGTTCGGCATGTGTTCGTACAGAGGATTGGGAAGGAGAACAAAGGAGAACACCGGTCGTAAAACTACGCCCCGTATGCTCAGCGACCCTGGTCATAAGGGTACGGCATGTAGAGCCCACGTACCGTGATTTACAACGTGAACAACAAAATTGGTACACAAAGGACGCTCGCATTGCAGGAGGCAGCTTATCTTTATAACGAAACAGAGAACCAATGGTGAAATTATTGACTATAATGATTTGTACTTTCAGTTGTGGAAAAAATTTGCAGCTAAGAGATTGCACATCGTCCTTCATTTTCATAGATTGATGCCCGAAAAAAGGAAGTTAAATATAAAAGCATTGTTGATGGCAAGACTGGACTTCGGGGGGGGGGAGCTTCATATACTTTGGTCAAAAACTTATTGATGCACTTCTCTATAAGCGAGATAGAAACCCATTCTTAATCCAGAAGCATCGTAAAAACTCAAATTCCTTGTGTAACAGTTGATATTTCGAACAAATTTTGTATGCCCTAGCAATAAGAGTGCGGATACCATTCAGTTTAAAATTATGCGAACAAAAACAAAAAAATACTCTTATTGCTAGGGCATATGAAATGTGTTAACGATGCCGACGATTCCACTTTGATAGCAGTGATACCTGTTCCCTGCATGCGTAATGCTGTTGCCCAGTCTCTAAATAGGGATTTGTCACGCATTAGTGCATGGTGGTCGGCCTTGAGTATGAAGCTGAATGCCAGTAAGACCAAGTCGATGGTCGGTCGATTGCCCGAGACCAAGTCGGTCTCTGACACTTGTACCGCAGCATCCACATCTGGAGATAGATGACGCATTGCTTCAGGAGTCTGGCTCCTTGAAGATTCTTGGTGTTGTCTTTGATCAGAAGCTTACTTTTGAGCCGCATGTTAGGTGACTGGTGTCACGTGCTTCCACTAAGATTGGGCTCCTGCGTAAGTTGAATTCTGTGTTTGGTGACAGGTTGTCCGCAGATGTTTTTATGCTTTTTTGCTGCCTGTGTTAGAGTATTGCTCACCGGTCTGGGCTTCAGCTGCTGACAGTCACGTCTGTTGGACCGACTTGTTAGTTCGGCTACTAGGCTGGGTCACCGATAATGATCTGGTGAACCTATCCCGCAGAAGATGAGTGGCCGAACTCGGTATGTTTTATATGCTGTACAATAATGAGAGGCATTATTTATATTCTTCTGTCCCTGCCCTCGAAGTCTGTAGGAGAATTACACGTCCTGCAGTTGGCCCCCTCTCTTTCTCGTTAGAGAATGTGAGGTGCCGAACTAATCGGTTCGGTCGGTGCTTCGTACCCTGATTTGTTGAGGTTTGGAAATTCATTTCCGGCATCGGCTTTCAGTCGTGTAGGCCTACAGGCGTTTAATTCAGCTGTTAATTACTTTTTTATTTTCTTTAGCAGCGTTTCGGGCTTCCCGGTGTTGCAAAGTGCTTCATTTGGGTTATGCTACCTGTCCGTGTGGGCCCGAGCGTGAAGTTTTAATAATAATATTGTAGTTGGTAAATGAAAATTATTGGGTATACGATCTAAGTAAGAAAAATCAGAGCAAACAGCAGAGATAGGGTGAGTGATATAGCCCTGGTAGCAACGAAGTGATGAAGCACCTGCCGCCATCAAATGATGTAGCAGTGGCAGCTGTGAAGCGATATTACTTAAGCAGCTGTGACGTGATCTAGCATTGGCCGCCTTGAAGTGATATAACATAGGCAACCATAAAGTGATGTAACGTTGGCAACCATTGAGTGCCGAGTATTGTCACCAAAAATGATGAGACTTACAAGGTTAACGCACACGAAGGGCAAAAGTTATAGTGTACAATGGGTAATAAGTTTATGACGGCAAGAATCGTAGTACTGTACATTTAATTAGTAGCTATTTTGCATTGTTTCTTCATCATTTCATTTCGGCCTCCAGACTGTCCTACAATCTTTATAGTTGCACAAAAATATATATCAAAGCACCTACGAACTTTTCTAGTTTTATAAAGATAAAATTTATTATTGCTATTTCGGACAGTATCTGTAAAATGTGGACATAAGCTGTGCCGTCGCGTACGCATCGTTAACAGATCCTCCTCTCCTAATCGTAAAAACTACTGTATCATGGAAAAAATTATAGATTCAACATTTGCCAGTTTCAACAAATCGTTCCGTAAGACAGTTTAGGTACGGGGAAACGGTGAGGTAAATTTGTTCCCAAGTTAGTTAACGCGAGTCGGATGCTACACTTGCTGTTATAACCTACTGTTGTAACGTGCGCAGCGTACCTATAGTAGCTGATGTTTTTTTTTTTATTTTACCGAGCAATTGTATGGCTTTTGTCTATTATGTATAGACTTTTGCTTTAATATTACTTCGCCGGAAGGGAAGAAATTTGTTTCTCTGATGGTTTAATGTTTTCTATACAAATTTTGGTAAAAAGTTCATCTGTTTCGGCATTTAATCATACGCATGTGAACCAATTTTTTGTTGCAGCGGTTTGAAATTACGGAGGATAGCAGGTCATTGGTAGAAGACAGAGAATAAATCGAAAACATGAAGGTTTTCGACCATATCATTCTTTCTTCAGAATGCAATATTACTCTCGATAAAACTCGCTTGATTATTGCATTTTAAAGACCATAATCTTGACTCCATAGTGCTTCTGACACATGCGGGCATTTGCGTGGTTGAATTCATACGATCTTTTGAAAGCCTTTTAACAGACATTCTTTCAAACTTTTATCTTTCAGAAAGCTTAAAAATTTTGTAGATGCTTCGATACATATTTTTGTGCAATTATAAAGATTGTAGGACACTCTGGAGGCCCAAAGAAATGTGGAAGAAACTATGTAAAATAGCTACTTATTAATGTATCTACCACGGTTTTATGACGTCACTAACGCATTACCCATGGTGCATTGCAGCTTTTGCCCTCCGCGTGCGTTAACCTTCTAAGTCCCATCATCCTTACCTAGCCAGTGATCTGAAATTCCGGGAATAACCACGATGGGCAGCTTGAGATGGTTCCAGTTACGGAGGGTCGTATCAGTACCAAAATGTCATCTTAATATCATCTAACGGATTTCCTCTTATCTTTATCTCATGGTTAATTATGCATTTTTAGTTTATAGCTTCCAATGTGGTTTCACTCTTGAGTATTTTTTTTCGTGGTTTTAATTATTTCAGTGTTAGCTTCTATGGTTTGTTAACCTCCTTTTCTTGCGGCTATTGGGATGAGCTCTACCAAATGCTCTACATACAGTGCATCAATTTGTGCGGTTATTGCCTCAAATTTTTCTTTGGAAAAAACTCAATTGTGTGATAACTATAGCCAATTTTTTCTTTGAAATTCTAATGTTTCCAGAAATTATGATGAATCTTCATTTTTCTTGATGTCCGAAGGTATGATATATATCGCCCACTGAAGATATTCAATTGTGAATTTAGATTCCCTGATTTGCAATACATTCCTTATGGTATGACGAAGAAATGTATTTTTCTTTGAGGTCTTTGATTATTGGAACTCACTTTATCAATGCTTATGTAAATCGGCCTCCAGGCTCACTGGCGAAAGCCCCGATTTCAGGAAGCAATCAAAATATTTTGTAGTCAACGATTGTACCTATTATTTGTTGTGTGTTTCTAGTGTAACTCTAGTAATAACCTGTGCCCTGCGCATTTATACCATGTCCCTATGAGTACGTAATGGAGTACAGTTATTATTATAACGTGATAAATGTTTGTACGCAAATGTGTGTATCGCATGCGATTATATCGCCTGCACATCAAACCTGGGCCTTGCTTTGCAGTGACTTATTTTCAATAGTCTTTTCTATATGTAGGTGGCTATTTGAAGCATAACAAGAATCAATTTTTCCCGTGTTGCATTCATTCATTCATTCACCAGACTCATTTTAATATTTATCACAGTAACGATCTGTTTACTGCCTTTCAGGTTGTGTTGGAATTCGGTGGAAAGAGAAAAATTGTCTTTTCTAGCTTTCACCCTGACATTTGTACTTTGCTACGCCTGAAGCAGAATCGTTATCCCGTATTGTTCCTGACGCAAGGCGTATCTGAAATATGGCCACCTTATGACGACTATCGTTGCCAGGACATCCGACAGGCGGTGTTGTACGCTACTTCCGCTGACATACTGGTGAGAGCTTATTTAAAGGTGAAAAATTTATTTACTAGCTGCCAACCATCATACTGTATGTTTTATGGGCATTTTCTTGTCCTGTTTAATTTTATTGAGGTTTTGTTAATATTTTCTTCTTGTAACATAAACTAACTTTACTTGTGAAAATTCAAAGGTTAATTGAGTCATTCCTAATAATAGGTCCAAAGGACAAAAGGACAAATCCAGTTGTAGTTGTTGATGGGAAGAGGAGTGAGTTTTTGGATTTGGTTTCTGGTGTCCCACAGGGTAGTGTTCTGGGCCCTTTGTTCATTGTACATACGGCGGATCTGTTTCATCTTGTTAATAATTTGCTTGTTGGTTACGCTG
>LQNS02278091.1:30241540-30253482 GCA_001587735.2 Parhyale hawaiensis | reverse complement strand
CCGATTGCTATCTGTGTTTGCTTGACAAAGTTGTTCGTCGATGTGCGTTCATGCTGGGTGGTGTTGTTCCTTGTGATCTGGCGCATCGGTGCAGAGGTGGTGGGGTCTGTTTTTTGTATAAAATCTATAACTGCCCCAGTCATCCACTGTCTGAGTTTCTTCCGGATCAATTAGTTCGGGTGAGGTATACTCCGCGTACTGGTGCTCTTCATGAGTTTGCCTTGGAACCGTTACGATGCCGTACGGGACAGTATTCCCGTTCGTTTTTTCCATGGTGTATGGATGTTGGGAATTGTCTTGATCGCTCTGTCCATGCTGGTGCGGGTATTGGCAGCTTTAAACGATCTGTACACAGAGCTATTCTATGATCTCGGATCTTTTTTTTTTTCATTCTTTTGTTTTCTCCACCCGCTGGGCTGGTTGCGAGGGGGTTTGTTAACCTCATGGAGTTTCTCCGTTCCTACGTCGCCAGTCTGGTGTGATTTAATAATAATAATAATAATAATAACGGTGTTGAAGTTTTACGACTTAAAAATACGACAACTTTGGAAGCAGACAAAGATTAAACCGAAAAATTGATTTTTACATGATGTTGAATGCGACTCCTTTTACGTGCACACAAAATTAACAGTAAATACAGTATGGATTTTGAAGAAAAATAGTTTAATTACAAATAACTTAAATCGTGCCATAACGTAAGCTAACGTTCCTGTTTGGAACTGACTTTATTTCCACTCCTAGAAATAGAGACATATAACTTGTCTGCTGTGAGTCTAATAGCAAGTATAACTTTGTACATAACCAAAGTATAGGTAAGGAAGCTTAATGGACGAAGTCATGTTGTAATACCAGAACTCAGAATTAACATATACCGGTACTCTGAGGAACGTGTCATCCTCATTCTGACGTTTTCATCCAGAAACAAAGTATAAAATAACAGCTAGAACAACAGAACGAATCAGCCTTAGGATAGAAAAACTATGGTAACACTTAAGGTTGTCAGACATGGTCTAGATTCAATGAGTGGCCGTTGCAAGAATCATAATCATGTCGTATGAATACTTTCGCTGTCTCCTGAGTTGTGCTCCAGGTAGCGAAGGGTTTGAGAAATATAATGGTATACGAAACTCTATTTTTTATGCTTGTCGTTTTGTACGTTCTTATTGGGAACACCTGAATTAATGTTCCGTTTTTAAACCGTATATACCAATACTCAGCAACCTCGTGAACATAACGTCCTTTAGCAAAGTTAACGCTCAGTGGCTAGCTACCCCTTCATGCTACTTCTAGTTTTAACCTAATCTACCTCATTTAACCTTGCGCATAATCATTTATTCTAACGCACTCCTTTTAATCGACCGTAGTCTTTCTAATTTAACACCCACTTTGCTTCTCTTAGTCTTCTAATTTAACACCCACTTTACTTCCTTCCCAATTTCATACTCCTTCTTGCTTATGCTTTATTCTGTTCTTCCTCTTCTTTCCCGACTTGCTGTCTCCATGCGCGTTGATCCTGTGTGGGAACGCCTTCGTGTATGGGTCCCCTTTTCAATCGACATACTATATATATCCCTTGTTCTTTCCTCTGTGATATCGTGCCGCCCGGAAATGTAGGCTGCAACTTCCAGACTATAATTGACTAATTTAACACGCCCTGTTTAATTTAAAATCCTAATGTCTTACGTACCTGGCACCTTATTCACGCACATTGTCTGGCGTAGCGGACTCCGTCTAACGTTATCATAGGCACCTTACGCAAATTCCCCAAGCACCTTATTTACGCACATTGCCTGGCGTAGCGGACTCCGTCTAACGGTATCATAGGCTACCTTACGCAAATTCCCCAAGCACCTTATTTACGCACATTGTCTGGCGTAGCGGACTCCGTCTAACGGTATCATAGGCTACCTTACGCAAATTCCCCAAGCACCTTATTTACGCACATAGTCTGGCGTAGCGGACTCCGTCTAACGGGATCATAGGCTACCTTAGGCAAATTCCCCAACTCATGTGACCGAACGCATAACAAATCAACTATAGAGGGGTAGAAAATACCCGAAGGAGCAGTAGTGTTCATGAAAGCGTGGAAACTCAGTAATGAATAGTTTTTTTTTTTTTGCTTCAAAAGATAAATGTTTTGAATAAAAAACAGTTTTCAGTCTACTATTTACCTTACATAATATTTCAGTGTCTCAAACCATGGCTACCGGTAATTAACATTTAATTTTCTATTATGCCAGCACCTGATGTACTTAATTATTTCTAAGCCCCGTTACTGTCCAACGCTCGAAATATGCGTTCATATCAACAGTAGCATGTTCCTCAAGATTTCTCATTTCACATGTTGATTTCGCAAGCCTACTGCCAGCTGATAAATTTCATTATAGAGTTGGAAATCTAACGCTTGGTATAAAAAGTAAACCCAACATTCTAATTACAAGTTTATTTATTTGCAAACGTTCGGAATTACATCGAATGTATCACATTGGAATAGCTACAGAGAATCATACTAGATAACTGAAAACACTACGTAATTAATAGCACTCAGTAATGATAGTTGAAATTCATTATTTGTAACAGTACTGCGGATATTTGGGTATTTAACGATGGTCTTTCGTGATTTATGAAACTATTCCCTATGTTGTTTTTCTACTAACCAAAATTTTTCACTGGGCATCGGTTAACAACATGACCTTCAGCGAAACAAAATTTGAACTGTTACGACACGGAAAACCTTCTCCCTTACCAACAACAAATAGCTATGTCACTCAATATCCCCCTAGAGACGATCTGTACAAGCGCTTTAGAATAGCTGATGAGGTTGTTGTGAGAGCAAGATGTCATGCCCATTTCATGACAGAAAAATCTCAACTTTTCACGAAGCTATCAATTGATGCAACTTTTCTTGAAGTCCATTCTTCAGAGTGGCAATCTAGAGAAGACTACAAGAACGCTTATGAGTCGATAAAATCGTTACATGTTGTAAATGGTAATGTCGAGAGAGCAATTGCATTGATACAGAATTTCAGTTGCAGTATTACAAAAAACGAGGAACAACTTCAGTGGAGAATCATCATGAGAAGTTTAGTGAGCCTACTAAAATGCATATAAGATAAAATTAACTGATACATAGATAGTTAAAAAAAGTAAGTTACAGCTCTCTGTGCATTAAGCCCACAGGGGAAACCAAATTTAGAAAAATGCTCCTCATCAGTTACTCCCGAGGTGGTGTGGAAATGCTAAAATTATACAAATAAATAATGTGACCGGCGGCACTATTGAATATTCATAGAGTTAATAGAAATTTTGTGTAGCACTATGCTTTAGCAAGCCTCTCAATTTGCGTGGCTGAGACCTGGAAAAAGCAAAGTTGAAAATTTCCCCCTATAGGCCTTGGCCACCCTAGTAAACCTTCAAAGAGTTCACTTTATATTCGCAGTAGCGGCAGGCTAGAGATGCTGATATCAATGGCACTGAAGGTCGCAGGATCGAATGCTGACCTAAGCAAGCGAGCTCTTACGACGCTTTAAGTACTTACTTAGCAATTAATGTTTGCAAAGCTTCTGCGAGGGTACTGATCTTTTGCCAAAAATAGGGAGAGTCAAGGGGCACAGGTCGTTTATAGTAGCGTTCCGTCGATGGCGCCATTACTCTTCAGGATCTAGAGTCAACTGCAGCTGCACCTGTTCTGGATTTCGTTGGCCTATATCTGCAGCACGAACCAATGCATGTCGTTGCCTTCTAGTCTAAGTTGGAGTTCCGGTTCAATTGACCTTACCTATTATATACCTTTCACTCGTGTACTATGCAGATATCACTAATGATAAACTGGCCATGAGCTAATGCAGAACCTTCACTGCTTTATTTTTGTTTTTCTGTCACTAACTACTGTTTACAATGAGTTCTACAGTTCGACTTCTCAGACACTCTCTGATGAGTCTTATCACTTCATATATTTTGTATAAGACTTTACAGGTAATAGAGCTGTAGTCAATAATGTTATGCCAGTTATGTTTCCGCCTGTGTTTGTGTAAATGTTTGCTTGCATGGTTGTGAGCATCATTGCTTAAAAAGCTGTTGACGAATCTTGAAGATATTTGCAGGAATTGTTGGGAATGTCTTAAAGAACACAATTTTTACTCGTATAGGTATCCTCTTCTCTCAAACCTCGAGTTTCACGACCCCAGAAGCTCGTGTAGGTTACCTTAGCCACTAGCTAGGCCTTCGGAACATCTATTTCTCGTGCCCACTTTGCTTCCTTCCATTTTCATACTCCTACTTGCTCGTGCTTTATTCTGCTCTTTCTCTTCTTTCCTGACTTGCTGTTTCCGTGCACGTTGATCCTGTGTGGAAACCCCTTCGTGTATAGGTATTGACTTGTACATAGCGTGGTGCCGACTTATAAACGGTGGAGTTGTGGGGATAAAAGAAACACAGTAGCTTCATACAAACTACATTGAAGAAACACGGCACATATTACTAGAGCAGGCTGAGCAGCTACGCGCTGTTTTCGGGACGGTGTCTCGTAAGGGAAGAACGAGTCAGTCACAGCAGTGGCTAACCATGGTTCAAGTTCGGGTTCGAGTTCAGTGATTACCATAATACAGTCAGAGAGAATCATACATGATTAATTCGTATTAGACAAAACATGGTATTCATTTGTATGCTTCAATAAGGGATAGGTATACATAACAGGATATTGTTTACACATATCAACAATGGGTTCCCCACATATCTATCGTCATACTATATGTCCCCTGCTTCTTCCTGTGTTAGATCGCCATTGTTGTGGAGACGGAGGCTTAAACTACTCAATATAATATAATAAAACCGACCGCCAGCGGGATAACTGGCAAAATTCTGACTCGATCACCGGCCCGTGAATCCATCAGAGCGTATGAGTCTGACACGGGGTGGTGTTTAAGGTGACCTTGTTGCGAGGAAATGCGTAGCAAAAGCCGGATGAGCCTTAGAATATCGAAGGCCAACGACAACCTGCCGAAAGACTGGCGACTAATCCAGTTAACCTCCCGTAGGTCACCGGCTAGTCATGCTGATTCTCAGCTTAACCAAACGTACGAACTTACAGTTTGGGGGTCGAGCTCCCCTGATGGCTGAAAAGGACCATCAAAGTCGAAGGTAGCCAACGAGAAGACCAACGGCTGAGTCAACTCATTGAATGAGTTCGACAGCTTGGGGTGGATGGAACTCCTAAGCCCTGAAAAGCAGTCCATTTTCGCAGACGCTAAGGTGCCCCGCCACCTGAGGGTTTCAGACAACCATGAAATGAGTCATAATAGATATACCCCTTCTAACGGCGTGAAAGGTACCTCAGTTAGACTGGGTACCTCGCTCGTCCGGTCTCCTGTGGGTGAGGCAGGGGCCGTTCGTGAACGCGGCACTCACCCAACGGAATCGGTTAACCAGGATTCCGACGCTAGTGTGAATGCTACTGGAGAGGAGAGTGTGAGGGAGTAGGCTCCCCTTTCTCCGCCGGGGGCGGAAGGAGGCTACAGTCCGGACGCAATGCCGCACGCGCCACAAGCGGTCAAGGGAAGACAAAGTTGTGCTGTGGGAGTGCTTCGTCGCCAGCAAGCGCGAGGGGCCAGGCTATCTCAAGCGCCTCAAACAGCTGTGGGACGAGAGAGGAATCCCGGACTATTTCCCACAGGCTTCTCTTAGTGGCCATTCGGCAAATCTGCAGCAAAAACCTCCTCAGCGAAGGGGAACTGCTTTAAATCGCTGCGCGGATGGAAGCTCAAGGTGCCTCTCCATCTGCTGACAAACCTGCACTTCAGGTTCCAACTCCACGAGTGACCCCGCCTAGGTCCCCACCTGTGGAATCTGTTAGGCGGCCCTCCATTCCATTGGAGGAAACCCCTGACTTAAGCGCTGTCCCGTCTGAGATCGACTCTGCCGACTCCAACCGGTCGCCCTCATGTGGGCCTAGTCACTCACCGGCCCACAGTATGAGCCAGAGCGAGTGAGAAGACGATGTGACAAATCCCGACGTGTCTTACCAGCAGCGGAGTGACTCGCTGGAGCCACGGGACTTACTCCGAAACTCCAGCGTAAAATCAATGCCAGGTCACACTAACCAGGAACTTAGTGGCACCCTACTGTCGAACTACGTCCCATCTGAGATCGCCTGGGACGATCCAGACCTGTCGCGGCAACGTGGGCCTCGGCACTTACCGGGCCCACGATATGAGCCTGAGCGACTCGATGGACGAAGAGACAGAACCTGACCTATCCGACCTGCAGCGGAGTGACCTACCGGAGCTGCGGGACTTACTCCGGAACTCCAGCGTAGAAACGACCCCAAAAGGTCATCCTAGTCTACGACATCTATCGGAACCGAAGATCCAAGCAGCTGCTTTCCGCGTCAACTCAGTGATTGGTAAAATCCACACCAACATCACCGAGACAAACGCTCTCATCAAAGCTGGAGCAGACCTTGCAGTGAGGATCTTTGAGGTACAACCCCGACCGCAGCTGACCCAACGGAAAAAGGATCCTCCTTGGAAGCACCGCCTCGAGAAGAACATTGCTGAGATCAGGAAACATCTCAGCTGGATCTACGAATGGCGTAGAGGAAATCTCCACGACGAGGAAAAGAAGACGTTGCTCGAATTGAGGTACCGGTGCGTTGAATCGGTCTAACGAACCTGGAAGCAGCGGCTATCTGCTGTAAGGAGCAAAGTTAGACGTTTCGAGGCCAGAGTAGCATGATTCCATCAGAACCAGCTATTCAACACCAACCAGAAACGCCTTTATCAAACCCTTAGAGAAGAAAAGACGAGCTCTTACTTACCCAACGCAGAAGAGAGCATCCTATTTTGAAGTAACATCTGGAGCAAAGTGGTACGGCACAACAATACCGCAGAATGGCTCCACGACGTCAAGGAGAAGAACGTCGCAGCAGATCCAGACCCTACAATCATCAGTCAACAGCTCAAAAAGCAACTGTGCAAGACCAAGAACTGTAAAGCACCCGGACCAAATATGGTGCAAGACTACTGGATCAAAATTTCTCATCGCTGCACTACAGAATTGCTGCACAGCTCAACCACTGCCTGCAACGCGGAACCGTGCCCACCTGGATGAACACAGGGAAGACTGTCCTAATCCAGAAGGACAAGGCAAAGGGCATGGAGGTCAACAATTACCGCCCAATCACGTGCCTCCCACTTATGTGGAAGGTGCTGACGGGCATAATATACGAGAGAGTCTACCAACATCTAGACTCAAAGAAGCTCCTACGCGACGAACAGAAAGGATGTTGCAGGAACACCAGGGGAATGAATGACCATTTGGTCGTCGACAAGCTCCTCACGAAAGATGCTAGGAGCAAAAAGAAAAATCTAGGCAAGGCTTGGGTTGATTACAAAAAAGCCTTCGACATGGTCCCTCACTCCTGGATCCTTGAATGCCTGGAAATTTACGGCATCACCGGCAACATCCGCAATCTGATCGCGACGACCTTGCCCAACTGGAAGATTCAGCTCACAAGCGCCAATAAACACCTCGGCGAGGTGAGTATCAAGTGGGGCATCTTCCATTGCGACTCCCTATCTCCACTGCTCTTTGTCCTGACCATGATTCCCTCTCTCCGAGACCCTGAACAAGGCCGGCCAGGGCTACAACTACAGCCGAACCATGAAGCTCAACCACCTGCTTTACATGGACGATCTGAAGCTCTACACCAAATCAAAGGACCAAGTAGAGCAGCTCCTTAATACATATAGTCCATCAGCATTCCAAGACATCAAGATGCAGTTTGGCGTTAGCAAATGCGGACTCTTTAACATCGAAAGGGGAGAGCTTACTGCGTCCGAGGGAATCACAATCGATGAAGGTACCGTCAAGGATATCGATGAGACGGGTTACATATACTTGGGTGTCACGGAGTATAACACCATAGAACGATCTAAGATTCCATTCGGAAGGAGTACCTCACCTGACTCCGGCTCATTCTGAAATCACACCTCAATGGGGGCAACACCCTCAAGGCAATCAACACCTGGGCCGTCCCCGTAGTCCGATATTCTGCTGGCATTATTAACTGGACCAAGAAAGACTCCACCGACATGGACATGAAAACCAGGAAGCTCATGACCATCTAGCGAGCACTGCTCCCAAGATCGTGAGTAGACAGACTCTATATTAACAGAAGAGAAGGGGGCCGTGGCCTCATTGGCGTCGAGGATTGCGTCGAAGCGGAAAAACGCGCTCTTTCCCACAACTTCGGAGAGAGCAACGACCCGGAGGCATGCTGCTTAGTCGAGGCGAAGTTGCTGAAAGAGACCGAAGCAGCCAACCAATTCAAACAGCGACAACGCCTCGATCAAACTAACAAGTGGAAGAGCATGAAGATGTACGGCCAGTACTTCGAAGCTGTTCAGGACAAAATCGTACCAGACTCTTGGAACCGGCTTCTGAGGGGTGAGCTGAAACGAGAAACAGAAGGCACCATCCTGGCAGCTCAAGAGCAATCCCTCAGAACCTGGTAGTACTATATCCAAAACAAGATCGACAAAAGAAACGTCCCTAGTACATATTGATTTTCAAGGAGCTCGGATGAAACCATCAACCACGTGATTAGCGAATGCGGAGTGCTGGCGCAAAACGAGTACAAGCGCAGGCACGATAAAGTTGCCCGACACCTGCACTGGACCCTCCTGCTGATCCATAACTTCCCGGTCAGTGAGAGGTGGTACGAGCACGAACCCGCGCCCGTGGTTGGAAACGAAGCCGTACAGATCTACTGGGACAAGAGGATGGAAACCGACAGAGTACTTCACGCCAACCGACCGGACATCGTCCTACAAGACAAAAAGGAGAAGTCGGCCAAACTGATCTACATTTCAGTCCCCTTCGACTCTAGAATCGTGGACAAGGAAGCGAAGAAGAACGAAAAGTACCGTGACCTTGCCATCGAACTCCAGAGACTGTGGTAGATGAAGGTGGACGTCGTTCCAGTGGTAATCGGAGCTCTGAGGGCAATGTCCAAGAATCTCAAGACTGCCCTGAGAGCTCAAGTGCGGCCATCTCCACCCAGGAACCCTCCAGAAGAGCGCGTTGCTTGGAACAGCGCACATCATTCGCAAAGTGCTCTGAGCCTCAGGTCGCGGGATGTTACCCGGCGCCAGAGCGTAGAGCCCAACATCGCTCAACCAATCCAAACTTTCGGTTTTGAAATCCCCTCGATAATAATAATAATAATACTGAAGAACACGATGAGAAGCACAATTAGAAATTTGGTTACTCACGACGCGTGGGAGGATCGAAGATGGTGGAATTTGAAAACGTTGAGATTTTTCGAAAATTTTTGGCAGGATATGAAAATACAATGTAGCATACATCACACCTTTTATTGAGTGGACACTGAAATCGGGCCTCTCGCACTTGGGCCTGGAGGCCGATATACGTAAATGTTAATAAAATGAGTTCTAATAATCACAGAGACCTCAAACAAAGATAAATTTTTTCGTCGTAACATAAGGAATAAGTTGCAGGGCAGGGAATCTAAATTCACAGTCATAAATCTTCAGTAAGCGTGTGAAGTTTTCTTATAAAGCGCCAACTACACACAGGGCAAATTAATATAACTCAAGAAGTGCTAAGTTTGCATTAGATTAAGATGAGGACACAGTTTAACATTTTACAAATTAACAACTCCAACTTTTACGTTTAGAACGATTAAATAGATTTTAGCTATATCAACTTTTCAATTAACATTTGGTAATTTCATTTAAAATTTTAAGTTCTTTTGTTCTTCTAATAATTCAAAAATTTTAGTCCCAACACGAGTTTCAGCGAGATGTAAGGCCCATTCCCGACGCAGAGCAAAGCGACAAATTTACTATTGATATTTCCCACCGTCGTCATTAATTACTGCTGACTTCGAACTGACAAAGTAATTAAAGTCCTATAGAAATTAAAAATTAAAGTAAATCAATTTATCTAACAATTATCGTTACCGATATTGGTAATAATTTTAGCTGAGTTAATCGTCAAGGAATTACTGTAAAATGAAACTTAATTTTTTATTATATGTTGAGGAATCTAAAGTATTCCTAGTTCTGGCGAAAGTTAATGGCAACCCAATAGCACTTGATACGCTCTCCTACAATGGGTCCTACAATGATGACTAACACCAGCGAATTCTGGGCCGTTTCACAATAATACAATAATTGAAGAAAGACAAAATATTAGCGCTAGTTTCCACCCGCCAGGCACACATAGGAGTCCTCAAGCAGTGACCATCTTCAACTAGGTAACACAAGTCGTCCAGTTAATTTCCAGGAGAAAGCCCAAATCGCTGATAATTCCAAATAGAAGACGATTGAGCTCATAAGAAAGATGCCGGCAAGTGAAGCCCAAATCCCCAGCAACACCCTCAGCGTCAGCTCCAGAGTGAAGACTGAAATTTACACAGTGTGCGCCAACGAAGCGACAGCAAGGGGAGGATTGTAGAACTGTAGTGAACACGGTTGGCAACCTCCGGGTGACGAAGCAAGATGGCCGCGAGTTTGTAGTGCAATAAAATTAGTTCATTTATTATCCCAGATAGTGGATTCAATTGACCTACTCTTGTAACATATATAGTTGTCAACAATATCTCCATTGAGGAATAGTTAGAGATACATATGCACTAACTGAACCAACCTCTAACGATTGTCCTCGTAAGAGTGGGCTTCAGGTGAGAAGACCCAATTGGAACAACTGCTTATAAGAATTACAGAGTAACGTTAAGATTGTTCTCTCAGACAGTTAAAGATAGAAGATTGTAGTAGAAGGATTCGTTATTTGAAATTTCGGCTAGCACAAAGAAGGGTTCAGTCAAACACAGCAACAGGTGCGTAAGTGCAAGACCAATTTTAAGCCCCTCCAAATACCCACCTAAACTCGAATGTTGGAGAGAACGATCAGGCTTAAGTTTACAAAGAGAAGTAAATGTATAATTCTGACAGGCGACCGGAGGGCCGACACTACTAGAACAGAGAAGGAAGAGATAGAAAGCATTTAAAGTATTCCAGGCCGCACTGGAGATGCTAATACAGCCACCAGGCATTTAAACTTCCCTTTTTTCTAGACGCAGAGGCAGATAATCCAAGCGGCAGCACCATTCTCGGCGAACTCTCAAACCTCACTGCTGCCAATGTCATGGATAAGCGGTTCGCACAGTAGCGCGGCGTTGAAACGATGCGCCCTGTAGTGTCTGGTGTCTGTTCAAGCGTTGTAGTGAATTATAAAACTTATATAATGTCATATCTTTTCCAGGCAAATTGCAGATAATTTCACGGTAGTTGAAGATCCACGGACACTAAAATAAGCTATCCCGCAATGATAATAGTCCATCCTTTAGCGGCTGACGGACACTTTCCGAGTTATCCCGTCTAAACAGCCTTCATCTAATGTAAGGCGGACGCTCCAGGCTAACCCGCAAAGTTACTGGTTAACGGTTAAAAGTAAATGATCTCAAAAGTTAATTCAATAATAATTAAATAATGAATACTAAACGACGGTAAGGATCTGTGCGTCGTTCAAAGTTACTTATCATCGCCTTTACACAGGTTCACACACAGGAATAGCGCAGCAGTATGGCAATCCATACTTCATCAGAATTCTATAAGATAAGCATTAGGCCAGGAATGCACCAGGACTAGACTACAACAGTTACGTATCAGGACTCGTAAATGGCTCGGACTCCACTAAGACTCGGACAGGACTCCTTGTACGTTAATAGGTACTGCCCACTAAGGGTACTTTCACACCCGCACAGCAAGAATACAGCCACTTTATTAAATCAATCATCGTGAAAATTTCAACTCTTCTTATAGAGATAAAATTTTACAGGCGATATATATCATACCTTCTGACACCAGAGTACAGTAATTGGAAATTCTTCATAATTTCGAAGAATATGAAAATTTTAT
>LQNS02278091.1:30125754-30137782 GCA_001587735.2 Parhyale hawaiensis | reverse complement strand
TATCTCGATCAATGGTTCACCTCACGGAACAGAAAGGGGGATAAATATGTAGAGAACCTACGTAACTGAACAAAACTAACCATTTCAGCAGGAACTGCAGCCAGCTGCAACATCCCCCGCGAAGCAGGCACTCAGGGCAGCCCTCGATCACACGAGGAAACAGTCCTAAGACGCGCTGATGTACAGAGTGCCATTCGGATTATGGAGGGGTTCGGACGAAAAGATGACGATAATCTTTCTTTTGCCAGAGTATGTCATCGTCATTATGCAGTCCTCATCTGGCTTCTCTTAAGGCGCGTTCGATTTGGATATAAACTTGAAGTGTTTAGCCTAAATCGAGCGGAAAGTCAATTCAGGCCGTTATTTTTGCCACTTTAACTTGAGTTTAAGGCCTTAAGCGGAACCGGCTTGGACCAACAACTCAATGCTGCTCCGGAGGTAGTTTAACTTTTTAAAGCTAATACACTTGACTTTACCCTAATGCAAACAACACAAAAGTGGCATGGAAATAAACATTTTTCCTTCCGGTGAATTAACAATAAAACAAAAGGAAAATTTTTTTCCAATTTTAACTTCCTAAAACAACGACTGTTTAAGCATATTGCTCTGGCACCATATACTCATACCATGGATTGGTAAAATGATAAAAACATACGAGTCACTGGCGCGGACCTATGTTGTGTTCTGCTTACATTTTGGCATCAGAGTCGCGTCCGATATGTCACTAATAATAATAGCTAATCTCTAAAAAATTAACTGTGCCAGTTCCATACTTCTCACCTAAATATCTTAATGAACGACATTGTTGCGGCTTGCGGACAAAACATCCATAATCGCGATGACACGCGCTAGTCAAAAGAGCGAGTATTGTCATCTTTTCATCCGAGCGTTATGTTGAACTTTTGGAAACACAGCTTTGGCGTTGCCAAGAAATGGTATAAAGATGTTTACCGTCAGTTCAATTTACTCCGCAATTGTGCCGTTAGTTAGCTTTCGGATATTACGTATATCTAGAGGGATTTACAACTCAAAATTCTTAGCAACTGCGTGCCATTTGAATGAGCACATCAACACATTCGACGAAAAGATGACGATACTCGTTCTTTCGACTAGCGTGTGGCATTGGCGTTAGATTTACTCCCAAGGATGCTTTACCTTTAAATGTTGCAACGTAGGACAGGTTTTGCTTGTGACATCACAGCCTTGGTCGACATTTTACAGTGTAACTCCTGAAAGCCGTTCGATTGGGACACGCTCAAAGCAGCCCGTAAAGTCAAGTCGAGTGCACTTAAATATTCCACAGAGGCGCCCCATTTTTTTTTATTTTCTAAAAATTCGTAACGAAATTCAAACAGGATGGGTGATACTTTTATAGCTGGAACATTTTTTTTTAGATTGCGAGTTGAACCGTGAAAATTGGTTACAAATGCCGGAGAAATAACATTTTCAATATTTGCCCCAAAGAACAAAAAATGTCAATAACTCAAAAAATATAAAACTTTTCGAAAAATCTCTGGGAACAAAAACGTCGTAGAATTCATTTTTAAACATGACTACAAAGCTTCAGTTGAATCAGACAGTAAATAGAAAACCAAGAGTGTTGACCTAGACAATCCCAGTTTCCGCTTTAAAAATTGTCAAAGTTCCGGTATCGGTAAAGCTGTAATTTTCAGCCGATTACGGTAAAGTAAACCGGTAACGATTTCTGGTGAAGCGGTATTACCGCTTTACCGCCTCATTAGTCCGGTAACCCGCCAATGAATATTTTATAATAAATGGCTGACAAGAGCGTTTAAATACGTAATCCAATACATATAAATTTATACGTTGCCCAATGAACGTTTTTTACCAATCATTAACCCAGAAATTGCCTTATAAGGCCAGACTATTACCAACCTGACAATTTGAGTGACACCCAACTATAGCGAGGGATTCAAACTGTAGCGAACTCGTCAGCGCTATAGAGTGAAGGTCCCTTGTACGTATATGCTGGTTGCAGTTAAGTGGCTGCGAGTGGGCTTGTCTCATGGGCTCAAGCTAGTCCCTTCTGGCTTCTGATATAGACTGCATGTAAAATTATTAGTACCCTACAGAAATTTTTGAAAATTCATAGTTATTCTGAATGTTTTATCTCCGTTGACTTTAACTTTTACCTACATTGATGGAGATGCATGTACTCTTTATTTTGACTTGATGAATTTAATTTTTAATTGAAGTTTATTGTAGATTTTGTCATTTGTTAAAATTTGATCTAATAAAGGTGTGTGAGTAATGTGTGTAAGAGTACCAGGTGCAAGATCCTGCGGTCCGTAGGACAGACTAAAAAGCCGCTTTGTAACACTTCCTTGACGCTGCTACACAAGGAAAAACGCATGGCAACGGCTCATGAATATATGAAGACGGATTTTTCCATCGTCCTGTTCGGATGAGTGTATTGCAGCGTTCGATGGTCCTGACGGATGGAGCCGAGGGTGGATCGTGGACGGCGGTACCTCCCCCAACCGAATGAGGCACCCATAGGGCGGCGGTAGGGTACTGTTCTTGGAGGCAGTCATCGGTGAAGAGTTCGTAGGCCCAGTGAGAGTGGCGGTGGGAGTCAAGATCGATTCCACGTTCTCTGTGACATGTTGCAAAAGAATTTCTTGCCATGGTTCCGAAAGAAGGGCGCAGCCTTCAAGCGCAACATAATTTTCATGCAAGATAACGCCCCCTCCCAGGCCTCTCGCTACACTCAGGAGTGGTTGAAGAAAAAGGGATAGAAGGTGATGATCTGGATTCAACTCACCCGATTAGAACACTATTGAGCACTTTTAGTCGATCCTGAAAGCGAACATCTAAGAGAGACCGCTAATTCTAGGGCAAAGATTAGTTCTGGAACATTATAGTGGAATGGTCCAAGCCAATTTTGCCTAGTACTATCAGTAACTTAACAAAATCTGTGGACAACCGTCTCCTGTTAGTTATCAAGAAGGACGGGGGTCGATTTGCTCCAAATCATTAACTCCATAAAGGAAAAACCTAAAAATTCAAAATTTTGTTTTTTTTTCTGTTCTGTTCTGAGGTCAAATATGTTGAAAACTCTTATTTTATTGGTTTTAAACTATTAAATCACTTTCAGGCCTCTTTTTTTCAAATAGGTCACTATTAACTTGCACTGCCAATTTCACAATTATTGTAGCACCCATGATTCACGAGGGCTGGAATTAATATAGTGGTTTAGAATTATTTACAAACCAGCATTACTTAAAAATATTTATAATAAAAAGCATAAGCCTATTACTATAAGTATTATTTTGAAAAACCGATGGACTTATAATTTTGAACGCAGAGTATGCATACAATATATATATAAATAGTTATTTACTGAAAAATTAAAACTTTATTGGAGAAACGTCGGTGATAATCGTCTATCATTATGGGCGATTGTGAAGGAGAAACTCTACCATTCTAATCATGGGGCGTCTTTTAAGATATTTCAGGAGGCATACCGTTGACCGGATTTTAATCGGTCACCCGTTGATAATAGCCTATAAAATCATGGTTGCGCCGATAATTACCGGCGCTGCCGACGATCGGTCACCCGTTGATAATAGCCTATAAAATCATGGTTGCGCCGATAATTACCGGCGCTGCCGACGATAATTTCCGACTGGGCTAGTTTAATAATACACAGTTCATGGGTTGCTTCATTGCTTAGTTGGTTGGTGGGTGTTTCCGTATCAACCTGAACGATTAGAAAGTAGATAATTCATCTACTAACGCCAAGAGGATAAGAGAGGAGGATATTCGAGTATCAAATGAACAGCAAATAAGTTCCTTGAGTATGCCCAATACTTAATATTTTCTACAGTCCGCTCCACAAGAAAAGGTAGCTAAGTATTTTTCACGTACTTATTTTGAGCATTGGATATAAAAGATTTTCTTTTTGTAAATCGCCTCCTGCTCCCGGTGCTTCACACGTTGAAAATTAGCAGGAAGCATTCATTTCGCACTGCCAACGTGCGAAGATGGGTTTCAGTTTACCTCGTTTATTATCTATTCTTTCTTTACTAGAGATGATGCTGCCCAAAAGGGAGTAAACTTCAGAATTGAACTTCAGATTTGCACTTCTTTACTGACTCGATATACATATATTTCAATCTGTAGCAGGGATAGAACTATGGTTAAATTTATGCCACTCCCTGAAGTAGTTTTATTTTCTTACTAGAATGCCCGCTCTGCCATAAATGACAGCGATGCATATGTGATGACTCGTCGTCATTGGTCATGCTTCCGTAACTAACATATTTTTTTTAAATAGGCTACAAATGCCAAATAAAATTGTCATAAGAGATAAGTGCTCGGTGCCAATTCAACAACTGCTGCAGTATAAAAAATCCTCGTTCAGAGGAGTTTTTAAAGTTTGTAAGATCTAGCGGTCGTCGTGCTTGGTGCCAATTCAACAATAGCTGCAGTATGAAAAGTTCCTCGTTCAGAGGGGTTTTTAAAGTTTGTAAGATCTAGCGGTTGTCCCGTCGGCATCGCTGCTGCTTGTGAACCGTAGTCGGATGTCGGGATAGCTATCGAATCAGTCCCAAATTTTACTCCGTTCGAGCCAGTCGTATTTATTTTGCTTTCAGTTCATTCGATTGGCTCATTTATAAACTTGCTTTTAATGATTAAGCTGTAACTCTGGTGCCCCGTGCACTCCGAAGCATCGCAGTGTCGTCGTCTGCTGCCGTCATTGTTGGACTGGCCGCATCAGCTGATGGGACATCGCCGTGATCTTCTTTTCTCTGACTCGCAACCTTGCTGTCTTGTATGCCCGCCGGTCGGCCGTCTTGCTAATTAACTTCTTCTATTAAATTATTGGAATAAAGGGTTCTAAGATTATCTTATTTAGCTCTTGGGGCTTTCTAGTATTGGGGTTTACTTACCCTTTTGAGCTCCTGCTGCTAACGTGGTGGCAATAATGATAGCACATTTTGAAATTTTGTAATAAGTTTAAAAATACTGCATCAATATAGTTGAAATATTAACTGAATAATGTTACTTTCCCTAGTTACCGATTCCTTATAATCATTATTGTATTCGTTGTCTTTTCAAAATTTTACTACGAAAATAATAGTTTGTGGGGGCAAATCGGGGGGAAATAAAGATAGCACATATGAAAAAAATTGTATTTTAGAAAACAGTGAAAGCAAAAAACATAATTATTAATATTTACAAGCGTTGCCTTTGGTTTGTAACACCTGTACACAACGGTTATTCATAGAATTAATTAAATTAGCGAGCATTTCTTTAGGGATAGCCTCCCAGCATTCATTTATGGTCTGCCACAAGTTTTCTTTGGTAATAGTGCATTTTAAGGGCAAAAAAAGACTCTTTTTTAATTGATGTATTTTATGATGTAGAACACGAATCTGAAGTCCGTTTGTGGCGGTCGGACCTAGTTTTTGAGATATTCCTAACCTAACCTAACCTAATTCAAAACCTAACTCAAAACCTGTTTAAAAGCAGTTCCACTACACGCAGCCATCGCCGGGTATTTTCCCCCATAGGAAAACAATGGGAACTTCAAAGTCAAATATCTCAAAAACTAGGTCCGACCGCCACAAACGGACTTCAGATCCGTGTTCTACAACAAAAAATACATCAATTAAAAAAAGGTCTTTTTTTGGATGCCCTTAAAATGCACTATTACCCTTTCTTTATCCTGAAATTGTCTCACATTGGCGTAAACATGCCGTGAGAGTATCCCCCAAAGATTCTCAATTGGGTTTAGATCGGGTGACTTAGCAGGCCAAGCTAAAGTGGCGATGCCAGGGCAGGGCATTAAGCCAATTTGTGGTCAACTTCGTTGTGTGAATGGCGGCATTATCTTGCTGGAACACCGCTTTTTGCTGATGATTATCAGTTTGAAATGGGAGAAGACTAGTTTCTAAGACCTCTGTGTACTTCTGAGCATTCTGTCTACCTTCCATCATCACCAAATTTGCCTTGCCCTTGATGGAGAATGCTCCACAGGTCATAAGGGATCCGCCACCAAAAAGTCGTTTGCTGAAAATTTTGTCATCCTTTCTACAATCATGCCAGTAGAATTGAGAACCGTCAGGTCCGTCTAGGTTAAACTTTTTTTTAACGGAAAAAATAACATTAGACCAATTTTCATGATTCCATTGCACTTTTTCTAGAACCCATTCATCGCGTTTTGCCTTGTGTGCTTTCGTGAGTGCTGGTGCAGTTTTTCTCTTCTTATAACTGAAGTTCTTAGATGAACCCAGGATCCGTCGCACCCTTCTCGGTGTAACATTTAATTGCAGGGATGTTTGCAAACTTTATGACCCCTCTCGTGTCCGAGACGCCTCACGGAGAAGTCGGCGGCCGGCTGTAGGGCTCAATTTTGAAGGGCGGCCAGGAGAATTCTTTTTTCTGAATTCTTCTGGGTTCTTCAAAAAGTTAGTTACCACCTTTCTAGATCTGCTAACCTTCCTGGAAATCTCAGATATAGTGTATCCTTCTTCATTTAATGCGCTTATTTGACCCTTTTCCTTTTCAGATAACCCACACTGTCTTCCCATACTAAGAAATGGGTTAATTTCTAAATATAGAGGTTACAAGGTGGGGAGCAACTGTCCAATATGGCGACGCCGGTTTGTTTTGATATTTTTCTTTTTTAATCTGGATTTAGTAACGCAAAAATGTAATTTTTTTCAAGTTAAGCTATCTTTATTTCCACCCAAATTCTAACACAAATGTATACTTTTCATCATAAAAGTTTAATCAAATAGTTTACAGGGAAACTATGATAAGAAATAGGTAACTAGTTGAAATAAGGTTTTTATCTCAAAATTTCACATGATATGGCGTAGTATTTTCTAAGTTATCAAAACATTCTGAATTGTGCTATCATTATTGCCACCACTTTATAGCTAGTTAACTGAACCTCCTTTCCTTTGTTAACTTCTCTCTATCACTCTACGCGTCCACTGGACACTGACAGTAAATAACTGTTGGTCAGTGTCTGCATAGATGCGAGTGCAAACCGTGTGAATTTGGCGAGCGCAGTTACGGCGTGGCGCGCCGTGCAGTTTTCATAGTATACAAAGTTGTGTTTTGTTTCAGTACATGAGTTTACCGGAGAGCCGCCGGCAGTGGCCTTATGCAAAGTCGCAGGGAGAGCGGCGCCGTGTAAACGGCTTTATATTCTAACAAGCTAGGTTAGTATGGGTGATTTAGGGGACGAAGCACATACTACCTAATGTCAATGCCGTTCTCGTCTGCTGAGTTTGCAGCCCATAAAGAAACTTTCCTTCTCTTTGACAGTGCGGTGAGACGGAACTAACGCAGGCTACAGCTTACTACCCGCTGTGAGTGGCCTCTTGAACGGTATCGTCTCCCTCCGCTTCTAATCGAATGGAAAATTGATGCAGCTGTTATGTGGACAGACGTGGAGAATTAAACTAACGAGGAATTAGCGGTGGTGTAGGAATCACGCCAGCCAAACTTTGTCCTGTTCAGCTGTCCTACTTTTGCTGTGCTTCGTTTAACAACTTCATTCGAACCTGAAGATTGCCGCTTTCTTGCCGCTGGGAATCATCACTTGCTTTCTAATTTCTACATGTGTCTGCATTGACGACCTGCGTACGGTTCTATGTAGTTCATTCTCAGTTAGTGCCAGGCCAAACTTAATTTAGCCTTTTTTACTTTGCGAGCCTGCGGCGATTACTTGTCCATTACTGCGTTAAAATTACTAAGCTTTACTATTTTAGTGCATTCGGCTGCTGAATTCTTAAATTGGTGAAATTTCATAGGTTTACCTCTAATCGGTTGCTACTGCTAATTATTGAATTTATTTAGATGTTGTACTGATTATTAATTGGTTCATCGCTGTTTGCATCATTGCATCCGACCGTCGGGACTATAAATATTGTATCGGACTATCCAACTCCTATTGTTTTATCGCCATTTAGGACTTCTTGTTGCTTCTTTTGAGAAATAAATTAGAGTCTGCCTGTAGGCAGCTAGCCGTCAATGATTTTTTACCCTTTCCATTTAATTTTGAACAGCAGCAGCATATGCATGGTGTCTAGCGATCGGGACTTTCAAAATTACCTGAGTTTTTCCTGAGTTCTCCCTGATTTTTCTTAAATCTCCCTGAGTGTCAGATTGTCCATTTTCCTCTCAAATAATGTGATGACCAATGGGTTATGGGCTGAATGGGACTGAAAATGTTGCAAATCACCCCCACAATATTAGGATTTGCTACAAAATAGAGTAGACAGCCGCCCACCTTTCAAACACGGCAGAACAAATAATCCTCATATGGCTCATAAGGGAACGAAATATTCATAAAGATAACCCCACAAAATGAACACCATTCACTGCCCTGCAGAAATTCCCTGAGTATTTTGATTCATGGTCCCTTTTTCTCTGAGTGTTCCTTGTTTTCCCTGAGTGATTTTTTCTCCGAGTTTTCCCTGCTCTCCCTGTATTCCATACTGCTAAACATCCTGAACTTAGCAGCACAATCGCCCCATGCCTTAGAAGAGGTGCAGAAAAACGTTTACATTAGCAAGCAGCAGAGCATCACTGAATTAATTAATCAACATAGTTCCCAGTAGCGTTTCCATGATACCGACCGATTGGCTTTCAGTACTTCTGTTTTTTCTCTTAAAGCTCGGCTTGAAGAGAAATTTCTTTTGCAATAGATGAGAGAGAGCAGAAAGTAATGTGACTGCTGCCCTGTGAAAAATCATAGCTTCGTCTCTGCTCTGTGGATCAGTTACGGTACTGAATTTCTACGTCGTGAACTGAGTACAAACACACAGTACGTTATGATGCGTCGAGAAAATGCCCAACATCAGATCCTATAACCGCGCTAAGAGAAGCTAAAAATATCTCCATAGTTTCACTGCCACAAGCGTTGTTTCAAGCAAGAAATGAATCCAGATACAAAGGGATAAGGATTCCTCTTCTGCAACCTGATCATCGATTTCCATGAAAAAGCTACTTAATTACAAAATCTGCAACCTGGCCTATTTTTGGCCTATCTGTTTCGTTAATAGCGTGACACGAAACATATAAATAAATATATAAATTCATAAATCTACATATAAACACACGACGGTCATTCTTAGTATTAGATTGTGTGGAACCAAAGAGGAAAGTTACTATGCAGCTAATTATTGCCGAATAGGAACTGAGTTCCCTCTACAGTTTGGATAGTTCTATACACGATCAAGTAGACGCTTAAACTTACTACATCTTTCACAGCTAAACTCAGTAATATGAAAATGAACACAAACTGAAGCTAACGTTCATTCATTACAACAATTTTTGACAGCCGGGCACACTAGTACATTGTAATTCTAAAACTCTGATCTGGATGCCTGTTTGTTTACTTGATTGCGTGTAGTCTTGCTTGCACGCTCCATTCTTTACCATTGGGGAAAATAGGGTGTCATTGATATCAGCGAGTACAGTGCTGAAACTAGTCAGGCTGATGCATATTTTTCTACAAGAATTTCTGTAATTTTTTTGAAGTAAATGATGGCTGCTGATATGGGATTAAAATTTGAGATAACTTACAGATAAAGAAGGTCATATGATGATATAAGGAAGAAATTGGGAGTGATGGAATGATAAAAAGAGTGAAATTACTGTCTTGTGAAATTAGTGATCTAACTCATCACATGTCATTTGGACTTATGATAACATTAAATATAGACCTATTGACATTGTTAAACAAGACATATCAATAAGTTTTAGCCTTTTTTATTTTTGCTGTTATTAAAAGTTTTTCCATACGTTCCATGATACGAGATGTAACCGAAAAACAATTCAGTACACGGGTAGTCAGAGGCCTGTCGCATTCAGCGCGCTGGGTAACCCCGGGTTACGCAGTGTGATCTCGAGGGTAACTCCGTCTCCAAAATCCATGTCGCATTGAGCTGTTTACCGTCAATGAGACACGTCAGGGTTACCCGGTGTTACGCAAACTCGTTACCCTGCAAAATAGGTGGGTAGCGAGCGGAGTTACCCAGTGTTTATGCCAAGTCTCGCCACATATGCATCGAATAAATATGCGTAATATTATGTTTTGTGACCAGTGAAGACGTATTTTTCCCATATATTTACTACATGTGTTATTATTTTGTTACTAAGTTATATTCGTCGCAAATAAAACCAAATATTTATTTATATAGCTGAGTGTTTAAATATTTCGATAGCGCTTGTTGGTTTGTTTACGTTTTGAGCTCTCACGAAGTCGGTTTATTGAGCTTATGGAGAAAAGCCTTCAATTGGTGTAATTCATCAATTTCTTATAGCTAGTAGAAAGATCTGCAGGGACCTATCACGTAATTTTTAGAGGCTATTTCATCAAAATTAGCAATAATTACGAATAAACGTCTGTGTTTACATTAGGTTTGTTTTTGTTTTGGTTGCTTCGGGGTTACGCTTCAAGAAATCCTGTCTCATTCACCTCTATAATAGCGTAACACCGAGTGAGTAACGCCGCGTAACACCGAGTGAGTAACGCCGCGTAACACCGAGTATCTTTGAGGCAATCTGAATGCGACAGGCCTCAGGTGTCTTCGTGAATGAACCTAACTTTAAGTATTAGTCACCATATACCCAATCTAGCCAATAAAACAAAAATGTTTTTCGTGGCTCATGCATTTGACCCGAGCGTATGTGTTATGCTCTGCGTCTCTGGGAGAATTGTCCGTTTTGCAAGGTGACATCTTCAGATATGAGATAAAGAAATCTCGGTCTACTCGAGTGCATGGCACCATCCTCTGTCCAGAAAGTTATGTAACAAACCGGACTGCGCATTACGACTTATCACCTAAATGCGCATTTTAATCACTACTGATCATATAAAGCATAAATCTGTTGAACAAAATTACAGATGGTACACGAGAGAAAATACAAACAATAGATAGTGACTATACCTGGCCCGTTGAACGGAGTGTGTCTGTAGAGTTGCGATAGCGGCCGGGCTGTGTTGGACGGGAGTTCATTTTGGCATCTGGTTCAATAAAAAAAATTAGAGTTGCTAACTGCTGTACTTCAGTGGGATATAACTGCCTACAAAAGCCGACTTTTTTTTAAAGAAAATATGATCTTATAACATATCAACCACGTGCTACATTTATTATTCCTTATTCTTCATTAAAAGAAATATAATTAGGGCAGTTCGTCTGTCGCAACTTTCAACATACTAAATGGATTAATTTTCCAAGTTATAAATCACGGCAACGAGCTTTTCATCAGAGCCCTAGTTATCCATACAATCAAATAATGTCTACAGGCGTATACAGCTCGGAGCCGCATGGCATTCATTTCTCTTAATTGATTCTTCACTATACGGTATGCATGTACAGTATGCCTCCAAGCAAGTACAATGATAATAACATTATTATTAAAACTTCATGCTCAGGCCCCCGCGGACAGGTCATACAACCCAAATAAACCATTATGTTTGTTACTCCAGGAAGCCCGAAACGCTGGAAATGAAAATCCCTCAGAAAGCCAGCGTACTTCAGCGCCCGCAGGCCGGCGCGATGGAAAGCAGATGCCGGCGTTGAATTCCAAACCGAAACCGACCAGGCAGGAAACACCGACCGAACTTACGAGTATGGCTCCTAATAGTCTTTACAGTTAAGGAGTGCGCATCAACCGCAGCACGTGCAATTCTCCCAAAAACCCTGAGGGAAGGGACAGAAAACGTCTCTCATTGTTTTACACCTTATTACAGAGTTCGGCCACCCCTCTCCCATGGGACATATTCACAAGATCATTCTCAGCGCACAGCCTGCTGGCTGAGCTAATTGGTGGGTGCAGGGGGTTACCTTGAGAGTCTTCGGAAGAAGTCCAGGTGACGTTGCTCACGTCACCCCACGTGTGTGGAGTCACTCTGCTGGGTGCCTTCTGTGGTGCCGCAATTTGCGACCAAAGAGAGAGCCAGCAGCGAATTATCTCCACAGTGCACGTAACCGCTGACCGCTGGTCTATCTGGTATTCTTCTTAAATGTGAATCCAG
>LQNS02278091.1:30082708-30098089 GCA_001587735.2 Parhyale hawaiensis | reverse complement strand
TACTGAGGAAATGCCGTCCTGTGTTCATTTGGTCGTGGGTTCGGCTGCTGCTCTGAGCAGGGGGTATTGAGTAGCAGTGTTGTGACCTGTTCGATTGGCCGATGAAATTAATCTTTCGAAGCTTGACTTATCTGAAAAGTCAGACAAAAGTTTTGTCTCTGTCGCTTTGAATCGTGTTGAAAGTGTTCTAGACGCAACGCGAACACGTTGAACCTGCTGAAAATTCCGTTTTACGGAGCAAGAGTTAGTTTCTGGATGTTAGACGAGTATCGATTGTGGTCAGTACCTGAAACTTTAAACAGCGAGTCGAAGCCAGCTCACCCGCGTGAAGTTTTGAACAACTCAAGCCTGAAAAACTGAATCTTCGCGCACAGTCGAACATGCCGTTGGTGTTCACTGAGGTTTTAACTCTTGCACAATGCTATAGCTTCGAGATCTCGCTTGAATGCTGTTGACTATAACTATGTGCACTAGAGTACCCAGCCGTCACAAAGACAGCATCTGATGGGTGTCATCGCTTATCACTGCCATACAATGAGGCGGAAACATGCAGCAGAATTGGTGAGAATTTGGTATTAGTGTCACAATTACCGAGTTTGGAATATCACGCCCAGTGGAGTACTGAAAATGAATTGCAATTGTGGAGTTGACGTGGTCAGCATTAACTCTAGTGAAGACATTTTACAATCGAAGAAAAAAGGCTGAGAATAATTAAAAAAACAAAAGAAAGGCAAATAAAATGATGCTTTTGGTGCAGCTATAAATGCATTATCTATGTTATAATTCTGCTTGTTTTAGGGTATTCTTGAGGTATCCTTGATAAGACCTGGGAAGGGATCAATAGGAGAAGAAGAAGTCACGTTCAAGTTTAAGCTGCCGCTCACAGGTCTTTGGTAGAAGATTCACTACCGGACTCGGAATACTTTTCCCACCTCGCGTATATGAATTATACGGATCCATATGCATCATAATTGAGGAAAAATTCTTTTTTCCTTAGCATTTCCACAGGTTCCTTCAGTATTAGATAAGAGAAATTAGGCTGATGCGGTTCCGAGATATCACCGAAGAACATCAATTGCAGTAGTTCTGTGGAAATTCCACATGTTCTAGCTAGTCTACGATACAATTCTGCTCATGATTCCATACGTCCGCCCGTCCGCGGACGTATGTCATGTCTGGACATTACGCGTTCACTATTAGGTAGGGGAAAACAGTCGGCGTATGCACCAATTGCATACAAGTACATCGGTTTGTCTGCTGCTCCCCCTTAAAACATCCTGCTCCAGCGTCACTTCCACCAATGAGATTCACAAACGCGTCACAGCCACCTCTGTTCTGGTTGACTCGCAGGCGAGCCTAAGTTTTAACGGCATGGATCCCTCTTCCCTATAGAAGCTCCTTGTCCTACGCTAGCCCAAGCAACTAGCCGCTTAGGCCAGATACTACAGGCCGCTTAGCACAAGGCGGACGGTGCCCGAGTGATACCCTGCCCGTCCGCAGAGGTATCACATTGCCCCAGCTAGTCAAAGAAGGTCGGTCAGCACAAGCCGGACGGCCCATCAGAGCCATTAGGGACCGTTCAAGGAGCTTCAATAGCGAGGAGGGAACCTTGTCGCTAAAACTTAGGCTCGTCTGCGAGTCAACCAGATCAGAGGTGGCTGTGACGCATTCATGAATCTCATTGGAGGAAGTGATGCGGGAGCAGTGAGTTTTATGGAGGAGCAACAGACAAACTGACGAACTGATATGCGATTGGTGCATAAGGCGACTGGCTGCAGCCACACCTGACTCCTTACTGATATGCGATTGGTGCATAGGGCGATTGGCCGCAGCCACATCCGACTCTCGAGCTTCACGGCCGAGGCTCCTGGCTCCCTCCTCTCTATTAAAACTCCTTGGGACCGTTGACACCACCTATATTTTTCTCTGTATCCTGCCTACGCATGTAGGCTCGGCTACATTGGTGATGATTATTTAGTATAGACCGACCGAGGCAAAATTCAATTAGCCGGGGTACCAGCAATTAGCCAGGGTCAGATTTTCTATTTTGACTAGAGTAGAGCGTTTGCTATGATCTTTTGCAAACTCATAACTCATTTTTCTATAATTTAAGTGAGAATTATATGTATATATATTTCCAATTCTTTCTCTCATGTTCAGTTATGGTAACAATACAGATGATATGCAGCGCTCCGCTGAGACACTCTTACAATAAAGTATAACAGTTAGAGCCAAAGTTGCCAATGACACGTTAATAACACTATACAGTGGAAAGTTAGTCCACTATACTGACGTGTTTAAACAATATGGTTATTATCATAGCCATATGCTCGATCAAAACTCAAAGTGTAACTTCAAACGCTAAGGCTCAAGTTAGTTTCTTACTCTTATATCTTTACACAGTAGGGGCTTTCAGTTTTCATTTGTGCTCCGAAGCCTTTTGAGCTATTATGCTTTCTAAGACAGAAAATGCCAGGCCTTGTTGAATCCATTGAAGGGACCCCTAAAACATTCCTAATCCGTTAAGCCCTTTCACAGTTTTCGTGCTTTCATTCAAATATATGTATATCTAAAATATCTAAATGGAAAATGAAGTGAACGTCCAGTCCCACACTCGGGACTAGCAAGTCTATGCTTAAAAAAAAATTGTCTATAAAATATTCAGAGTTGTTATTCCCGGAAATCACAATTTATTTCTAGCTTAATGGAATGCGTCAGAGTATTATTCTTTTCACTGGTAATTGAAAGGCAACGGATTGCTAACGCTTCATTTACCTACTACATAGAAGCTAAAGTTTTGTGTATCGAATAAATGCTGAAAACAAATTTCTATTTTAAGTCAGCACTCAGACATAAGTTTCATAACCTCCCCGGACAAAAATTTAGTCACCTGTTACAAATAAGAAGTAGGACCTCCACGAGCCCGGATACTAGCAGAATGTTGAACCCAATGAAAGTTCAGGTTAGTTGGAAGCATTCTGAAGGCACCAGCGTTCATTCACAGCTGCCCGGGTATGTACATGTTTCTGAACTGCTCTAGAACGATGGGAAGAAAGCAGAATGACACGGTACGGCAAAAAGAAGATAATGCTTTTGGTCGATCTAAGAGACATCGAGTAAAGGTTGCAGCGGAGTTTACTGCTGTTTCATGCCGTACTGTTTTGAGAGTTTTCAAACAGTGGAAACAATAGGGCACAAAGGGCAATGCTAGGCATATAATTGCAGTTACAAAAAACTGCTAACTGATAGGGACGGCCGCTCCATTTCACTACTTGTTGACCGAAATCGCTTTGCGTCAAGGATGGAATTATTGCAAAACGTCAATGACGGCCTTTTTCCTATTAATTTCCGAGCAAACTCTTCGTAGAGAACTCCATCCAATGAACGTATGGAGTCGTGTATCTCGCAAGCGACCAATGTTAACAGCAGCACACAAAACCTCTCGTCTGAAATGGGCCAGAGCACACACGCAGTCGAGGTCTTGAGAAGTGTCATCTGGTCACATGAATTGCGATTCTGTCTCTACGTAAACGATGTTCGCCGTCGTGTTCAACAATGACCACATGAAACTTTCAACGAAACCTGTGTGCAGCGGGCGATACAAGCAGGAGGTGGGTCTGTCATGTTCTTCGGCTGATTTAATTACTCAGAAGTGGGCCCTTTGGTTGAAAGAACCATCAAACTGAATGAGGAAGGCTACTTTGATTTGTTAAATGATTAAATTATGCTATTTGCATAGTAGCTACATGGGAATCAAACTACTGCATTGCCAATCTTCCAGGATGAAAACTGTCATATATATACATAGGGCTAGATCAGTCATGCATTGGCATGAGAGCCATTCTTGCTTTGTGAGGCACTTAGAATGGCCAGCTATGTCTTCAGACATGAACCTCATCGAGAATTATTTTTGGGACCATCTTGAACAAGTTAGGCACTGATTTAAGGAATCGATTGATGTAAGAGTGATTCAGAATGGATCACGTGTACATTAGAAATCTTGTAACTCAATGCCTTCCAGAATTGCTGCTTTATACCTGCTCGTGGAGGTCCTGCACCTTATTTGTAGCAGGTGATTAATTTTTTCTCCGCAGGGCTTAAGAAGTAATCTGGAAGTAAATTTTATCTTGTATTTTCTACTTTTCCTGTTGAACGCATATATGAGTTATTAGAAGATGCACTGCATAGACCAGCAGATATTTAATCGGTCAGGATAACTTCTACCGATATTATAGCTGCTTTAGTGACATGCATTCTTCACCAGCCATAATATGCTATGGCATACTGCCAAAGAAGATACCTGCACCTCGCATTATTATTATGTAGGAATTTTTGGCTCACAAAGGTTTCTCGCAATGACAGTAATTTAAGACAGGACATTGATATGATATTGGTGAATCGTCACTCATAGTGAATCAGTTCATGCAAAAAAACTTTCCCCATAAAGCTTGTTTTATTGCTTCTTAGGTGTTCCCCCCCCCCCCCCGAAAGCCCAGGCCAAAACTCCCGGTATTCTCAGTTTGAAAGGCCGGGGCCGGGTGAACCGGGGCCAGGGCCTCGGTCGGTCTAGAATCACAGTTTCTTTGCGCCTTTTTATAACAGTTTTTTCAAGCAAAATGAATCAATTTTGACGGGTGCATGGGCCGCTGATTGTGCTCTGCGACGTGGAATTAGCAGTACTGTCTATTGCTCACTAAACTTACTCATTACTCAAAAGCAGCTCTATCAAATGCATCATCCCTTTGATAGAATCGAGGCTATAAGCTAGAGTATTGAAGAGGTGCCGATGTATGTTCTCTGCCGTCATCACTGACGGCAGAATCCAGAGATCCACTAGTTTATTATTCTGCCCTGCAATGTTGTTTAGCAGTTTTTGAATGTAGATTGTCTCCGCTATCTCAGCTGCCATGATACTTGTCTAGCAATGACACGTGACATGCCTGGCTACAAACAACGTTGCTGTAGCCCCACCGTTTGACCAGTTTGCGACTCTTCTGCGCATTCGCTCTAAAACGTCACCTGGAGACCTCGTGCAAAGCTAATGCCTTTATTGTGTGTGAGTATGAAAGTAACGCCAACAAAAAAATCCAATAATTGATTGCGTCCGCTTTTTTCTCGTAAAAGATAATGCAGAATCGGTAATAGGCTCTCATGATGATAAAAAACTACTCGCAAACACGAAAAATCGGCAAGTTTTCGTAGTAGATTGGCTTCATCTGTTCTCGACATATTTTCGTGTATAGAATGAGTAAAAGATTGACTTCGCTTATAGCTATTTCGGTAAAAGGCAGCAATACACTAAAATGTTATCTTCTAGAGCTATATTCGAGTATAATCACACCACTCTGTCCTTGCTTCAGTATCTGCATTGTATAGTTATATGACACGGACACAACTTGAGGTACCAGCCTGCTAGTTCAAGTTTAATAAATTAATGCACCTGTAGGCTAGCTGGCATAGCATTGGCTTGCAATAGCACAAAATGGCGTATGAAATTGTGTTATTTCATCCAACTCTAGCTTTTGTCTGTCAGCTAACGCATCATGGGACTAAAACTTACAAGCTCGTACTTGAAGTCCTGAGCTCAGACGAGCGGCAGCTTCACTGATTTAGACAGAGCAATATTGTTGGTAGATTCAGCTTGTCGCGACATTAATGCACCCGCAGCAGCGAAAGGAGTTTGCGGTTGCCATGTTTTAGGGTATAGTAATTACAGGTTGCATGAAAAAGAAATGGTAAATATTGATTTCATCAATTTTACTGCTCGTTTATCCGCCACTTTTTATTCCCTATACATATGTAGTACTCACCAACTGAGTGTTTTTTACGATCTTGAAGCTTATAGGTAAACAAAAACTTCGACAAGATCGTTTCTGCTGGCTACCATTGTTGTAACCTGGATACAATTCCTTTCATACTGTTCATATTGCAGATGGACCCGCTAACATTAAATGGAAGGCTCTACATGCCGTCGTAGTGAATAGTTAACAGGGAAAACTGACCTGGAAGTTACCCTGAATTGCTTGAAGGCGCCGAAATAGACTGGCCTAGGCACATCCTGTCGAATTCGCTCCTCAGGCAACTTTTTCGCAGAGTCTGATACAGCGCTTCTTGTCGAAAAGCCACACGCTGCAATGCTTGCGCCTCGTCTTCATTAGGCTAAAATAGTATCCATCATTTCCAGCACAAAATAGAAACAGCACTGTTTTGGGATAACCAATTTAAATTTACAGGTCGAGTTTTTACGTATTTCTGCCGAAAAGTATTTCAAGTCTCTTCCTATTTGCCTNGTCTTCATTAGGCTAAAATAGTATCCATCATTTCCAGCACAAAATAGAAACAGCACTGTTTTGGGATAACCAATTTAAATTTACAGGTCGAGTTTTTACGTATTTCTGCCGAAAAGTATTTCAAGTCTCTTCCTATTTGCCTTATATGTATGCAGTGTTATAGATGACTACAATTTTTGTCAGTTGGAACATTCATTTTGCAACTATTAGACTGAATATTTATATAATTGCTTCATTCGTTCTATAAAATGTCAAATGACCCTTTGTTTTTTTCATATACGGTAAAACAATTTATTTGGTAGACTCGAGAGGATTCTCCTACAGTGCTTGTAAGCCATGGAGAGCTATATAGGAATTTTGCTATAAGTCTCCATATTTTAATTGAATTGGTTACACCTTGCGATAAGAAAAAAGCGCTTAGTCAAATGAGATGCGAAAAGCTTAAAGAGAGACTATACTGGGAGCGTGCGTTTTGGTCTCCAGGTGACGTCACAGTTGGCCAGCAAGCACAGGGGGCGGAGTCGGAGATACGCGTGGGGCTACCTGTACGTAGTTACTCCATGGTTATGACTATCTAGCACTAACGCTGCTTGTTATACATGGCTAGCACGGGCAGCCCCTTGAAAGTTTTGTACATCGCTCGGGCTGCTACAAGTCCGGGACGCGCTATCGTCGTTCGCGACGATTTGTGTGGGTGTTTGTGTACGTAGATCGTGTGCGTGTGAGCGGTGCTCAAGTTGGTGCACCGCGCTGCTCGCTGTATCGCTGATTAAGTTAGGTTAGGTTAGGTAAGGTTAGGTTAGGTTAGTTAACGTTAGGTAATGCTAGGTAACGTTAGGTAACGATAGGTAAGGTTAGAAAGGTTAGGTTGGGTTAAGTGGTGTTAGTTTAGGTAAGGTTAGATTAGGTTAGAAAGTTAGGTAAGGAGGTTAGGTTGGGTAAGAGTAGGTTAGGTTAGGTTAGGTAAGAGTAGGTTAGGTTAGGCTAGGTTAGGATTGCCTAGGTAGTGTTTATTTTAGTGGTGGCGCGCGCAGGAGAGCTTACTTGAACGCACTGTCGTCGTGGACGACGATAGTGCGTCCGGGACTGGCTCTACTACAGCTACGGCTGTCTAATACTAGCGCCGCTATTTTGACCTGTTTAGGACTAGAGTCGCTACAGTTGTTAGTCTAGCACAAGCGCCGCTAGTTTATATCGCTAGTGCGCACACCTCTGGCTGTAAAACGTGTTGCTTTGTATTTGAATGTTGTCATACGTCCGTTGAATGGTCAGACAAAAACTTTCTAGAAAATTTCTTTCAGAGCGACATTACTGAACCGATAGAGGGAAATATACTGAATTGTCTGGTCGGTCGTCGTAATGAAATGCAATCAGCCAAGACTAAACTGAGAACTTTTGGATAGCTTGAAATTGTAAATGCCGGCATCTAAACGGGTCACTAAATATTCGTTAATACAAATGATGCAAAATACCGTGCAGTCTACAAAACTTTCGCGCTTGGTATGACCGTACGAGTACATTTGCAGATTACCATGGAAAGTGTCATTTACAGACACTTGTTTCTTAAATTCAAGCAAATTTTTGACAGACTCCCCTAGCACTAACCTGATGTTATAATAATAAAAGTCCCACAGAGAGGGCCAATACCAGTTACTAAAATTCGGTTTCATTAGTTCAATCGTAAAGAAGAAACTGACCTGCAGGCACTGGGAGCGAGTCACGAGGAGCAATGGCAGCACCTGGAAACCAAAAGTTGATTCGGATGAATATAGATCACATTATATGAGTGGTGTTCTCAATAAAGAAGTAATGAAAGTAAACAATGAAAATGGAGTTGGTTTGCTGTTTTTCGCAGTTGTTTCACTGCTGGTGTCACTGTGGTGTCTCATGAGCTACTACCTCACGTAGAAGATCGGCTCTGTACGACCTTATACATGTTGCGCTGACTCCTCAGGGTTAATATTACTAGGGCTGTCTTTGATTTCCATGGTTAATATGAAAATTGCACACAAGTTGCCATTTTAGTAAACATGTCGCATTTCGATATGAAAAAAGTAGCTACAGTTCGCTGTAATGAGATAGCTGCAGTAAGATCTTATTCTTCGACCATTGCGAGACCGTTTGTTTTTGTTACGCCATCCCGAGCGAAGCCGTAGCTTCGTCAAAAAATATTTTAGCTTTGTATCTCACAGAGACGACGAAGATCCCAATTTTCCAATTTCACACCCAGGCAAACAGTGGCGTAAAGAACCAATATGCAAATGTAGCCAAAATTGTGGGACTCTTTGAACATTTGTTACAACCTAATACACTCAGTCATGCATATTTCTGTCCTAAGTGGAACGAAGGTATTATATTATTCAGACGCTATTGGACACAGTTTCAGCTCGTAGAAAGTACTCGAGTTTCACGCAATCCTACTCTACGCTATAATTACGCACTTTAGTTCAACCTAATGCAGCTCCTCAACGTAACCTAGCCTACTCCATAAAAAGCGCTTGTCCCTAAGTCCTTGAGAACTGCGTCTACCCTCAAGTCTGATGGGCAGGGGAGTCAAAACATGGAAACGTTTCTCCCTATCCTTCTCATAAAGCTGTTGTGTATGCAGCTTCGACTTGTCTAATATTGTATTCAAAAACTGCTTAAACTCCGAGCCACGACAGCTATTCCGCTACAACGAGGGCCGCTTACTCAGTTTAGACTCTCTCTGAATTCCTTTGACTTTCAATTCGCAACAGTACATATTTGGAATTGATGTGTCTTAATAGACACAATCGTTACCACTCGCACAGAAGCATCTGTTCCAAGAACGCGAAGCGCTTCCGAGTTCCGAATGTTACGCGGTGAGCTTAACGTAGCCCGTGTATAGCGAGTCCATCCTAAGTCAGCCTAGTCAACATATTCAGACACAATACCTCCGGTGGATGTAGCAGATGTTTCACCAGCAAAATTTTCGTTCTTGTATGTCATGATGGAGACATAAAAACAGTACAAAAAGAAATATGGCAATCTCACTCTTCGGAGGTACTCTTCTCATTGCTTTTCTTCTATATTGACACGTCTTCGCTAACCTCTGTTTCTCATCGTCTCTAGATAACCTTATTTTTACTTTCTTATTTTGAACATTTCCATTTTCTATCGGTGTATTTGATGACTTGAATTCTACTGCGGCACTATTAGTTACTATACACTTGATGTGGCATAGCTTTCCCGCAAAATACAACGCTCAGCCCGTTTTTTTCAATTCTAATTCATGCCGCCGAAAACACTTTTTCTGTGAGTTTACGCAATTTTTTTAAACATCGTCCATTCACTTCAAAAATGCTTTTGACTGAAGCAGTTTAGAGCAGCTCGCTTTGCACTGTTCTGGCTACGAATTTTCCTATATTTGAATCGTAATGCGACCCCAGCAACGTGAATATTACAAGATATGAAAATCGGTACGCTATGTATGATACGTGTAAAATGAATTTCATGTCTTTGCTTCGAAACTGACTGAAAATTTCTTCAAGAGCGAGCGAAAGAAGGCAGCTTTGGTTGAACTTCCTTCCAGCGAAAATCAGAGCTTCTTACATGTTGTATCTTCCGCTATCTACGTAATACTGAAAGCGTAACGACATGGGCGGACGGACGCACGGACGGAGCCTCAAGCAGAATTATAATATAGATTGTCAGAAATTTTAAAAGGCATAAATTATCAAGTCTTGGTGACGATCGGTCGGTTTGTTTGTCAGTTTGATTAATGTTTGTCAGCAACATAACTCGAAACGTTATGAACGGATCTTCTAGAATATCATCAGAGGGCACAAATGATCAGACGTAGGTGCTGATAAAAAGAAATCAGAGCTTCAGAACCAACATGAATTTTTTGTTAATGTAACCTAGCTTGGCGGAGGTATGCGCTCTCAGAATGCTCTAATTTCATAACAATTCTGCACTAAATCCCAAGTAAAACACAACAGCAATAGTATATTGCCACAATCGAAATAAGAAACACTTGTAAACAAGAAAAAACAAGGTACGGCATTTTGGCATTGCCTCCCGCGCACAACCTTTTTAATCCATGAGGGAATTTCCCCGCATTGAGAGGATAATTGGTCACAACTATTGCCCATTTACGGAAGAGCGCATTTGCATATCACGGACTGGCATATAACGAGTACCAGGCGAACATTGCAAACTCATGTTACTTACCTAATATTATATGTAGTTAGTTGTGCTTGATTCTTTAGAGCAACATTTTGATATCACCAATAAATACATACTGCAACACTAAAAGCTACTAAGAACTCTGGACTGCACAACAGGCCGACTCAAGCAACTGGCGTACCTGCTGCACACCCATCAACACAGCCAAACCAATGTAGACAGAGGCTAGTGCACTTACCAGCTGTAGCATGTTGCTTAAGAAACAGCGAGATATCCACTGATTTGATGTGGCTGCCAAGCCTTCAGGAAAATAAAGCCTCTGGTCCCTGGAAGTTATTCGTAAGCCACGTCAGTTAAAGCAAACTTTGGTGGCTTCTGAGACCGATGGTGGCTGCAAAATGAGACTTCTATTCACAAAGTACCGATGCAGTGGACGTTTAGCACTTAATCTGCAGAAAGCATTAATAACTTGCTAAGCATAGTAGTAGCTAAAATGTAGAGAACGGAAGTACAACACAGTTTTAAACACTAATTACTTGAAAGGTTTTGCATGTACATACATTTATAATATTTTTACAAAATTTTATCAATGCACATGCAAAACAGTGCAAGAGACAAATAGCCTACATAATTTTTTTTATTGTTTCGTTTTTTATATTGTGGCCACAACTGTATATGTAAATATACATACATATGTATAATTGGTAGTTCACTATTGAAACCGGGACTTTTAAACATCCGGCGCGATCACAAGGGCATGCTGTGCACCTAAGGTATTACCCAATGTCCTGTATTTATCGACCTCGAAGAACATGGCAAAGTGTGAGCTGTGTCCTTGAATCGCTTAGGGTACGAGCGGCAGGCACTGAGGGCGAGTTCACACGTCATTCAACTCACCGCGTTCGCTCACCCACGGGCCCGAATGTGTTACTGTATCGTAGAAATAGAAGAGAAGCGCACTGTTTTCAGAGTTTTAGTTCAGCCCAAATTTGAAGAGATCGTCGTTACTTGCCTAGTGACACTTGCAGAGGTAACTGAGTTTACGGTTAACATTTCAATATTGTTTGTAGCGTACACAAGCTTGTGCTGACCACGACGCTGCAAAACTTTTGGACGAGTGAATGAGTAATCGCGTTGATTTGATGCGTTCGCTCAAACTGCTGAACGCGGCGAGTTGAAGTGACAGGAGGTGGGGCGAAAGTGAGAGGTTGAAAGATGGAGAACGTCCGTTTTTTTATCGCGTAGCAACAGTCAAGTTCAGTATATAAAACTAATAAATGCTGAATGTATTGTCTGTAGCTTTCAAAGATCATGAATAAATCGATAAAAACGCTTTTCCGCCTTCACTTTAATAATTAGAATCACTATCATCCTGCACAACACTACAACGCCTAAAATATTGTAAGGACACGGACGCTCTGTTTGTTTTCATAAACCAGCTGATTGCTATTTGTTGATTTCACTTCTAACGGTTTACCAGGCTATATAAATGTCTATATTTTAATTCAACTTGAGGCTCCATCCATCCGTACGTCTGTCCATCCGTCCGTCCATCCGTCCGTGTGTCTGCACGTCACGATTTTCAATATGAGATAGGGGAAATTCAACTTGTAGTAATCTCTGATTTTCGCTGGGACGAAGTTCAACCATAGCTGTCTTCTGTACCGCTTCTTGAAAAAAATTTTTGTCACTTGCAATGCAAAGACATGAAGACGCTTTCAGTCGTATCTTATTTACCGCTTTTCATTGTTTTCACAACTTATTATGCTTGCTTTGCTTGTGGGGCCTGCTGTTCTTAATAGGCCAGCCTTATATGTAGTTAGGACACGCTGGAGGAGAATAGGAGGAGTGAAGTTCAAATTTTAGCCGCTACTTCTGGCAGGTGTTCGGTAGAAGATTCAGTGCCTGACTCAGAACATTTTTCCCACCTCGTATGTATGAATAACATTTTAAACCTATGGATGCATGATACGGTTCCGAGGACATCATAATTGAAGAACAATTCTTCTTTTCTGTTGAATTTGCCCAGGTTCCTTCAGTATTAGATAGGGGCAACTAGGATGATACGGTTCTGAGATATTATTGAAGAATATTGCTTTTGTTCTGTGGAATTTGAACAGGTTTCAGCTGCATTAATAGCAACGTCATCGGATGGGTACGGAGAAACGTTCCCATGTTTCGTTAGGCGGGATTCGTCTGAGGCAATATCTTTGATAGTTTTTGATCCTGTCGGGCATAAGCTATGTCGCATATTTTTTAAATGAATTTTTTCTTAACAGTTCGAGAGACTCAGTCTTGGTTGAAGTTTTCGTTCCTTTTGTGCGTAATCCATTTCAATTATGCTTTCTTTAGCTGAATCCCTTATAAGTAGTTAAAACTTCACTCTGAGCTGACGCTTCTTTACATTGAATTTACAGATCAGCCGAATTTCGACGTTTGAGGTTCAACAATCGATTGGTATCCAGGTTACAATAATTCCTAAGCATTTCCTGTGCAATCTTTTAACTGAACTATATTTTCTTAGAGTTGCTCAACGTTTGCCCAACTCCAAGCTGATATTCGCGCCTTATCTTGCAACGGGGATATTTTGCACGTGCAAAACTCTTGCCTGCACAAGTTGTATTTCATTAATGGAAGATCAGGGCTGCAGGGATGAGACCTATTTCACAGCAAAACCCATACTACGAACTGGAACAATTGAAAGCCTAATCATAAAATTACTGCCGTCATTTTGGACCGCGGGGCCCTGTGGCGTGAGGTAGGTTAGAACAGCTGCGTTAGGTCAAGCTAAATGAGTTATGATAGCGTAGCTTAGGATTGCTGCATTTTACAAAGTGAGAACGTTATCTAAGCGTGGAATTATCACGGGTTACATACGGGTCTAGTAAGCGCATACAATACAATCATTATATCAGGGTAGACAGACATTATTGAGCTAGAAAGAGTTCGTCAGGGTTAAGTGACGGGCATTATCTTAGACGGGGTGTGTTACATTAGAAGAGCTGTATTCGGTTAAACTCGGGTATATTGCAATAGCGCAACGTGGTCTCGTTCATTTGGGAAGGTAGAGATTTTATTCAACCGTGGAATTTCCACGGGTCCCGCTAGTTCTAGAAATAAGATGTGCAATTTGACACCAAACTATAAGATTATGGGATAGGAATGTGACTTCCAGCAGACCCAATCTATGAACGAAAAGGTGAAGAAACAATGTCACAACTGAACGTGGGCCGTCGTTCAGTTGAATGAAATACGCTCCTACGTGTAGAAAGCTACAAAAAAAGTTGACGTACTGATCGGGTTCGCTCACCTGATCGAGAAATGCATTGTGATGAATGACGTGTAAACTCGGCTGAAAAATCTATGAAACATACTCTGTACATGTATAAGTGTTTACAGTGGCCCTGCCGTATTTCTGTTCTGAAGCTATTGGGTGGAAAAGCTATTTTCTATGCTGTCTTCAAGTCTTGAATGAGGTATGACTTGAATTCAGCATAGAAAGTAGCTTTTCCACCTAATTAGGCTTTAAAAATATATGCGGCGGGCTCCACCTAAAGCAGGGCACGAGCCGCCACTGAGTATATATATAGCTAATGAAGGGTTTAGGTGTAAGAGGGTTCGTTAAGTGTAATTTTCTTGAATTAGGTGTATTTTACGGTTTAATAGGCTTTTAAGTGTAATTAGCCTACAGTCCAATGAATACGTACGTGTAAGGTTAGGTTTGGTCAGGTCTGGTTCTGCTAACGTCCAAAAAGCTGAAAAAACACAGATATTTATATTAGAAAACCGTACTAAACGATTTAAAATTTACGCTAAGTAAGGCCAATCAAAGATTGACGCTAAGTGAGGCCAATCAAAGATTGACGCTAAGTGAGGCCAATCAAAGATTGACGCTAAGTAAGGCCAATCAAAGATTGACGCTAAGTAAAAAAAAAAACACTTATACCTTAAAAAAAATTCTGCACTAAACATTCAAAACCAATAAAAACACTAAAAACTCACATAAATACACTAAAAACACTTAGGAACGCTAGCAGAACCAGTCCTAGATCGCCTAACCTCACACAGGCCAGCAGATTTGAAGCGGCTCTCCAACCCGTAGATTTTAGTTCTTTACGTGTAGTAGTCAAACTACAGCTAAAGGCAGATGATGAAATTTAACGTAGCTTTTAGGAATAATCGCTTACATTTAAACCCCCAGTTCGCTATATATATATATATGTATCTATATCAAATGATTGGTTGAAGAAATGCTCTTGATTGCTTCTGTTTTTAATCATAGCTAAGGAACGTTTCTATATCAAGAAGTTACGAATTACATATTATTATACAGCTCTGAGTTTCGAAGGCGTAACCTCGAAGCATTTTTTTTTTCGCTTCTACTGTTAGTTATTTCAATCACTGAGCGATTTCAAAACGAGCTGAGCGACTACCAGAGACTGCATCAATGCATCGACTACATACAAGCAGGTAGACTTAGTGAGATGTTCACACACCAGAGAAAACTCTCTCTACTGCACAAATTTAATTGCATTGAGGAATATATTCATGTCAGGAGGAATGAAAAACAATATTGCACACGGTTATGCTTCAGGAGTATTGTATTTGCAAGTCCTTCCTGAAGTTAAGACATGGCAACGTTAGTCTCTGCTTTCAGCTCATAGTTAAACGATTAGGTGGTTCATCGCGCAGCAGTGCCAGATGATGAAATGTATTCATCAACTTTTTGCAGCTACTCTAGATACGCTGTCAGAAAACCCAACATTTCTTTCTCGTGAGATTTTCCGAGCACAAAACCATATTGCGACACTGCTGGTCTATAGTGCGACACTGCAGGTCCATATTGCGACACTGCTGGTCTATAGTGCGACACTGCAGGTCCATATTGCGACACTGCTGGTCTATAGTGCGACACTGCTGGTCCATATTGCGACACTGCTGG
>LQNS02278091.1:30066021-30077917 GCA_001587735.2 Parhyale hawaiensis | reverse complement strand
TTTGTTTAAGTTTGTTGGAGTATTTTACTCAAGATGTTACTTCTGCCTGTCTATGTAGAAGACCTAAGGATGCCAGCACGATGAAGGATCAATGAAGAAAAGAAGAAAATTAAGAAGCAAATAAGAGAAGAGGAGATTCCGCACCGTCCTAGAGGCATTAGGCAAACGTATAGGTTATTGCATGAATTTTTCACGCACGGGTCCACTAGTTGTATCCAGGTTACAACAATGGTAGCCAGCAGAAACGATCTTGTCGAAGTTTTTGTTTAACTATAAGCTTCAAGATCGTACAAAACACTCAGTTGGTGAGTACTACATATGTATAGGGAATAAAAAGTGGCTGATAAACGAGCAGTAAAATTGATGAAATCAATATTTACCATTTCTTTTTCATGCAACCTGTAATTACTATACCCTAAAACATGGCAACCGCAAACTCCTTTCGCTGCTGCGGGTGCATTAATGTCGCGACAAGCTGGATCTACCAACAATATTGCTCTGTCGAAATCAGCGAAGCTGCCGCTCGTCTGAGCTCAGGACTTCAAGTACGAGCTTGTAAGTTTTAGTCCCATGATGCGTTAGCTCACAGACAAAAGCTAGAGTTGGATGAAGTAACACAATTTCATACACCATTTTGTGTTATTGCAAGCCAATGCTATGCCAGTTAGCCTACAGGTGCATTAATTTATTAAACTTGAACTATAATAGCAGGCTGGTACCTCAAGTTGAGTCCGTGTTATATAACTATACAATGCAGATACTGAAGCAAGGACAGAGTGGTGTGATTATACTCGGATATAGCTCTAGAAGATAACATTTTAGTGTATTTCTGCCTTTTACCGAAAAAGCTATAAGCGAAGCCAATCTTTTACTCATAATATACACGAATATATGTCGAGAACAGATGAAGCCAATCTACTACGAAAACTTGCCGATTTTTCGTATTTGCGAGTAGTTTTCTATCATCAAGAGAACCTATTACCGATTCTGCATTGTCTTTTACGGAAAAAAAAGCGGAAACAATCAATTATTGGATTTTTTGTTGAAGTTACTTTCATACTCACACACAATAAAGGCATTAGCTTTCACGAGGTCTCCAGGTGACGTTTTAGAGCGAATGCGCAGAAGAGTCGCAAACTGGTCAAACGGTGGGGTATACAGCAGCGTTGTTTGCAGCCAGGCATGTCACGTGTCATTGCAAGACAAGTATCTTTGCAGCTGAGATAGCGGAGACAATCTACATTTAAATACTGCCAAACAACATTGCAAGGCAGAATAATAAACTAGTGAATCTCTGGATTCTGCCGTCAGGAGGGGGGGGGAGAAGGAAAAACACCTAAGAAGCAATAAAACAAGCTTTATGGGGAAACTTTTTTTGCATGAACTGATTCACTATCAGTGACGATTCACCAATATCATATCAATGTCCTGTCTTAAATTACTGTCACTGCGAGAAACCTTTGTGAGCCAAAAATTCCTACATAATAATAATGCAAGGTGCAGATATCTTCTTTGGCAGTATGCCATAGCATATTATGGCTGGTGAAGAATGCATGTCACTAAAGCAGCTATAATATCGGTAGAAGTTATCCTGACCGATTAAGTATCTGCTGGTCTATGCAGTGCATCTTCAATAACTCATATATGCGCGCAACAGGAAAAGTTGAAAATACACGATAAAATTTACTTCCAGATTACTTCTTAAGCCTTGCGGGGAAAAAATAATTCACCTTTTACAAATAAGGTGCAGGACCTCCACGAGCAAGTATAAAGCAGCAGTTCTGGAAGGCATTGAGTTACAAGATTTCTAATGTACACGTGATCCATTTTGAATCACTTTTACATCAATCGATTCCTTAAATCAACGCCTAACTTGTTCAAAATGGTCCCAAAAATAATTCTCGATGAGGTTCATGTCTGAAGACATAACTGGCCATTCTAAGTGCCTCACAAAGCAAGAATGGCTCTCATGCCAATGCATGACCGATATATGACAGTTTTCATCCTGGAAGATTGGCAATGCAGTAGTTTGATTCCCATGCAGCTACTATGCAAATAGCATAATTTGATCATTTAACAAATCAAAGTAGCCTTCCTCATTCAGTTTGATGGTTCTTTCAACCAAAGGGCCCACTTCTGAGTAATCAAATCAGCCCAAGAACATGACAGACCCCCCTCCGGCTTGTATCGCCCGCTGAACCCAGGTTTCGTTGAAAGTTTCATGGGGTCATTGTTGACCACGACGGCGAACATCGTTTACATAGAGACAGAATCGTAATTCATGTGACCAGATGACACTTCTCAAGACCTCGATAGCGTGTGTGCTCTGGCCCATTTCTGACGAGAGGTTTTGTGTGCTGCTGTTAACATTGGTCGCTTGCGAGATACACGACTCCATACGTTCATTGGATGGAGTTCTCTACGAAGAGTTTGCTCGGAAATTAATAGCAGGAAAAAGGCCGTCATTGACGTTTTGCAATAATTCCATCCTTGACGCAAAGCGATTTCGGTCAACAAGTAGTGAAATGCGGCGGCGGTCCCTTTCAGTTAGTAATTTTTTGTAACCGCAATTATGCCTAGCATTGTCCTTTGTGCCCGATTGTTTCCACTGTTTGAAAACTCTCAAAACAGTACGGCATGAAACAGCAGTAAACTCCGCTGTAACCTTTACTCGATGTCTCTTAGATCGACCAAAAGCATTATCTTCTTTTTGCCGCACCGTGACATTCTGCTCTCTTCCCATCGTTCTAGAGCAGTTCAGAAACATGTATATGTTGTGCGCGTTTGGTGGATTTGCGCGATCGATCGTGCAAATCCACCAAACACGCACATCATATATGCCCGGGCAGCTGTGAATGAAAGCTGTTGCCTTCAGAATGCTTCCAGCTAACCTGAACTTTTATGGGGTTCAAAATTCTGCTAGTATCCGGGCTCGTGGAGATCCTACTTCTTATTTGTAACAGGTGACTAAATTTTTGTCCGGGGAGGTTATGAAACTTATGTCTGAGTGCTGACTTAAAATAGAAATTTGTTTTCAGCATTTATTCGCTACACAAAACTTTAGCTTCTATGTAGTAGCTAAATATAGCGTTAGAGATCCGTTGCCTTTCAATTACCAGTGAAAAGAATAATACTCTAACGCATTCCATTAAGCTAGAAATAACAACTCTGTATATTTTATAGACAATTCTTTTTAAGCATAGACTTGCTAGTCCCGAGTGTGGGGGTGGACGTTCACTCCATTTTTCATTTAGATATTTTAGATATACATTTATTTGAATGAAAGCACGAAAACTGTGAAGGGGCTTAACGGTGTAGGAATGTTTTAGGGGTCCCTTCAATGGATTCAACAAGGCCTGGCATTTTCCGTCTTAGAAAGCATAATAGCTCAAAAAACTTCGGAGCAGAAATGAAAACTGAAAGCCCCTACTGTGTAAAGATATAAGAGTAAGAAACTAATTTGAGCCTTAGCGTTTGAAGTTACACTTTGAGTTTTGATCGAGCATATGGCTATGATAACAATCATATTGTTTAAACATGTCAGTATAGTGGACTAACTTTCCACTGTATAGTGTTATTAACGTGTCATTGGCAACTTTGGCTCTAACTGTTATACCTTATTGTAAGAGTGTCTCAGCGGAGCGCTGCATATGATCTGTATTGTTACCATAACTGAACATGAGAGAAAGAATTGGAAATATATATACATATAATTCTCACTTAAATTATAGAAAAAATGAGTTATGAGTTTGTAAAAGATCATAGCAAACGCTCTACTCTAGTCAAAATAGAAAATCTGACCCTGGCTAATTGCTGGTACACCGGCTAATTGAATTTTGCCTGGGTCGGCCTATACTCACATGCGTAGGCAGGATACAGAGAAAAATATAGGTGGTGTCAACGGTCCCAAGGAGCTTTAATCTCGAGAGTCGGATGTAGCTGCGGCCAATCGCCCTATGCACCAATCGCATAGGGAGTCAGATGTGGCTGCAGCCAGTCGCCTTATGCACCAATCGCCCATCAGTTCGTCAGTTTGTCTATTGCTCCTCCATAAAACTCACTGCTCCCGCGTCACTTCCTCCAATGAGATTCATGAATGCGTCACAGCCACCTCTGATCTGGTTGACTTGCAGGCGAGCCTAAGTTTTAGCGACAAGGTTCCCTCCTCGCTATTGAAGCTCCTTGAACGGTCCCTAATGGCTCTGATGGGCCGTCTGGCTTGTGCTGACCGATCTTTTTTGACTAGCTGGGGCAATGTGATACCTCTGCAGACGGGCTGGGTATCACTCGAGGACCGACCGCCTTGTGCTAAGCGACCTGTAGTATCTGGCCATAGCGCCTATAGTTGCTTGGGCTAGCGTAGGACAAGGAGCTTCAATAGGGAAGATGGAACCATTCCGTTAAAACTTAGGCTCGCCTGCGAGTCAGCCAGAACAGAGGTGGCTGTGACGCGTTTGTGAATCTCATTGGTGGAAGTGACGCTGGAGCAGGATGTTTTAAGGGGGAGCAGCAGACAAACCGATGTACTTTTATACAATTGGTGCATACGCCGACTAGCTGCAGCCACACCCGACTCTTGAGCTTCACTAACGAGGTTCCTGGCTCCCTCCTCTCTATTAAATCTCCTTGGCGTAGGGATCCCTCTTTACCCACCAGAATATGGCCAACCATTGTAAGAATGTCATGAGCCACCAGCAAAGTGCAGTTAATGCGGGGTGAAAAAATAATGAAAACCAATTAATATGACACCAATGAAATGAACTTCGTGTCTTTTCTCCAACATTGACTGAAAATTTTTACAAAAAAGAGAAAGAAGCACAGCTATGGTTGAAATTCCTTCCAGCCAAAATCAGAGCTTCTTGCACGTTGAACAGTTGAATTTTCCCCTTAGAGAAAATATTCGACTGGAGAGCACCTCCAGACACCGTCGCTGGCAGTATCTGCCTGCCGTTGCGGCAGTCAACCACAGTTCATTTACTACAGGTAGTTACGTCAGCTCAAAGGGAACACCCTTTCGCCCAATCTTAGCCAATCAGCGATAGCCGTAACACCATCTCAACCAATCAGCGACCGCCGTGACTGGCATCTATTTCAGCCAATGGGTGACTGCCACGTCACGAGGCTGGTGTAAACAAATGAGGCCACGAGCGGCGGCTCCACCGGCTCGTTGTGCTGCAGTATACCAGCAATACTTCTCCGCCAAATGTTTACCATTTATTCTTCTAAAGTGAAACTACCCATACATTTAATTACATAAACAAAGGGAAATAATAGACCATAGATTAGATGTAATATATTGCATATTGATCTTCAGCGCCATAAAAGGAACTGAGGAAATCATTCGAAAATATTTACCCAAGTTGAAGCGAATTGCTTTGCGCGAAATAGAATGTTTCGCATTTGTTAAAAAGACAAAATTAGACGATTTTAATTCACTAAGAAAACTTTGCATTACAACAGGTTATAAAGTACATAGAATGCTATACACACATGAAAAGTACCATAAACTGTAACTGAACAATTTTACCAAAGTTTATATAATAAACAATCGCGGCACACACTTCCCCTCTCGCACACACGACGCCAAATTGTAAATTACTCAAGATGCCTCCGTCTTGGGATTACCTAGGATGTCCCACAGCAAAAAAAAGTGACTCTATTGGCTGATATATTTTTGTGTGACGCCACTATGCTGCAACTGCAGGTTCTGCCAAGGAGCTTCTATAGAGAAGAAGGGAGCCCTGCGGCCAAAATGCAGATTCGCCAGCGAGTCAACCAGATCTCTTATGGCTGCGAGATCTCATTGGTAGAACTGACGGGGAGCAGTGAATTTCACGGGGGAGCACCAGATAAACCGAGTTACTGATATGCGATTGGTGCATACGCGACTGGCTGCAGCCATAAGAGACTCTTGACTGATATCCGATTGGTGCATCCGATGACTGGCTGACAGCCATAAGAGACTCTTGAGCTTCACTGGCGAAGCTCCTGGCTCCCTCCTCTCTGTAGAAGCTCCTTGGGTTCTGCAGGCTCTATTGCTTGACATAACTATCTGTAGTAAATGAACTGTGCAGTCAACCTGGCTGAGTGACTGGGTGACAGCCAGTTTTACGGAAGAGTTAAAGAGCCCGCTCCACATCAGTACCAGCTAGCTCGCGGAATCTGCTAGCAAAATATTGAAGCAAATTTTTATACCGAGAAAAAAAAATGACTTCCAAAACTTCACGGAAACTTAAAGAGGTTGGTATATAAGATACCAAGTGCTTTATTAATCGCGTTTTTGGAGATTGAAAATCTAAATTTAGCAGTCGTGGACAATATATGCAGCAAAGACAGTTGAAGAGGAGCAAGGAGCTTCTATAGAGAAGGATTGAGCCAGTAGCCTAGCCCGTTGAAGCTCAAGAGTCTCTTATGGCTGTCAGCCAGTTGTCCCATGCACCAATCGCATGTCAGTAAAGAGTCTCTTATGGCTGCAGCCAGTCACTTCAGCACCAATCGCATATCAGCAACTCGGTTCGTCTGCTGCTCCCCCGTGAAACTCAGTGCTTCCCCGTCTTTTCCTCCAATGAACGTCTCAGCCATAAGAAATCTGGTTGACTCGCTGGCAAGTCTGTAACTGGGCCACAAAGCTCCCTCCTTCTCTATTGAAGCTCCTTGAAGAGGAGCCTGAGACTGATGCCTCGCAGCTCCTCTTCCGCCTGCTAGAAGTCAGAATGGTGTGCAAAAAGGGGCACAAGCTCCGGTAGGAATAAGTGAAAGCGCGCGCCCCAGTAGTTTGTTTACTTCACTGTTCTCCCCTTCCTAATACTCAAAGCGTAATGTGCAGACATGCCATACGTCCGCGGACGTATGGAATCATGAGCAGAATTATATCGTTGACTAGCTAGAACATGTGGAACTTCCACAGAACTACTGCAATTGATGTTCTTCGGTGATATCTCGGAACCGCATCAGCCTAATTTCTCTTATCTAATACTGAAGGAGCCTGTGGAAATGCTAAGGAAAAAAGAATTTTTCCTCAATTATGATGCATATGGATCCGTATAATTCATATACACGAGGTGGGAAAAATGTTCCGAGTCAGGTAGTGAATCTTTTACCAAAGACCTGTGAACGGCAGCTTAAACTTGAACGTGACTTCTTCTCCTATTGATCCCTTGACAGTTCTTATCAAGGATACCTCAAGGATACCTTAAAACAAACAGAATTATAACATAGATAATGCATTTATAGCTGCACCAAACGCATCATTTTATTTGCCTTTCTTTTGCTTTTTTCATTATTCTCAGCGTTTTTTTTTTCGGTTGTAAAATGTCTTCACTAGAGTTAATGCTGACCACGTCAACCACACAATTGCAATTCATTTTCAGTACTCCACTGGGCTTGATATTCCAAACTCGGTAATTGTGACACAAATACCAAGTTCTCACCAATTCTGCTGCATGTTTCCGCCTCATTCTCTGACAATGAGAAGCGATGACGCCCATCAGATGCTGTCGTTGTGACGGCTGGGTACTCTAGTGCACATAATCATAGTCAACAGCATTCAAGCGAGATCTCGAAGCTATAGCATTGTGCAAAAGTTAATACCTCAGTGAACACCAACGGCATGTTCGACTGGCTTCGACTCGCTGTTTAAAGTTTCAGGTACTGACCCCAATCGAAACTCGTCTGACATCCAGAAACTAACTCTTACTCCGTAAAACGAAATTTCAGCACGTTCAACGTGATCGCGTTGCGTCTAGAACACTTTTAACACGATTCAAAGTGACAGAGACAAAACTTTTGTCTAACTTTTCAGATAAGTCAAGCTTCGAAAGATTAATTTCATCGGCCAATCGAACAGGTCACAACACTGCTACTCAATACCCCCTGCTCAGAGCAGCAGCCGAACCCACGACCAAATGAACACAGGCCGGCATTTCCTCAGTAGCTTTGGGAGGAAATTAGCGACAACGGTGACGTCACAACGGTCTCGAATGGTCGGTGAAATAACGAATCCAGTAAGGTGGCAGAAATCAGATGTTCAGTTATGAACTCTGTTCTACGTAGACGTACCTCCTCTACTGAAGACATTTTAATCAAAAAAAAAAAAAAACAGGATGAACTAGATCACTCTGAGAGCGCATACCTCCGCCAAGCGAGGCAACTGTAGCAAAAATTCAAATTGGCTCTGAAACCATAATTTTCTCTGTATAAGCTCCAAAATCTAATCATTTGTGCCTTTTGATAGCAATAACAGTTTGTGCAATTTTCTTAAAAATCCGTCCTTAACTTTTTGAGTTATACTGGTAACAAACGTTATGACAAAGATGAATCAAACATACAAAAGAACAAACCGATTTGCACCAAAATTTAATCATTAATGTCTTTTAACGTTACTAACAACCCCTATTAATTTCATAAAGATAAAATTGTTATTTTTTTAGTTATTGTGCTAACAATTATAAAATTAAAAACGGAGACAAACGAACGAACAAACGAATCATTACTAAAATTTGGTCATTTATTTTTTGTTATATACCTAACAACTCATGTTAATTTCATAAAAATCCATCCATAACTTTTTGAGTTATGGCATTAAGAAAAATGAGGCAGACAANACAAACGAACGAACAAACGAATCATTACTAAAATTTGGTCATTTATTTTTTGTTATATACCTAACAACTCATGTTAATTTCATAAAAATCCATCCATAACTTTTTGAGTTATGGCATTAAGAAAAATGAGGCAGACAAACTAACAAATAAACAGATAGACATATCTTCACCAAAAGTTAATCATCTGTTTCTCCTAACATAGCTGCCTAACAATCCCTGTAAATTTCGTTCAAATCGGTTCATAACTTTTTGAGTTATCTTGGTGACAGACAAACAGGGCGAAAACATAACCTCCTTGGCGGAGGTAATCAATAAAAAACAGAGCAAAACGATTCCGAATAATGTTGCCCATTTGGTAACGCGATGAAAAACATGCCCTGCTAAAGCAGAACACGAGAGACTTGGGAAGCGATATGCGACTTAGAGAAAAGAAGCCTCTCGTCTGCCAAGGTCATGAGAAAGACGGCAAGACGCACCTGCACCTGAGCAGCTTCTCGATCATATCTACGGAGCGGACTCACTCACTGAGGCTCTAATTTCCTTCTCACTCATACCCTTGAAATTTAGCAGTTGAAGTTTCTCATATCTAATGCTTTAGATCAGGATAGATAACCAACCAAGCAAGCAAGAAACAAAACTGTGTTTTATTATAGAGTGGGATCAATAAATATCAAAGAAAACATATTGATTATATGATACAAGTGTACAAATATACTGTACACGTGCGCCCGGCGGTCACATATGCCGCAAAGATTTTTCAATAATTTAGTATCAATTTCATGATTGTTCGTGCTTGTGGTACAGATTCTGCGGTGACAGCTAGCTGAACCACTGTCTCTGCTGCTTTTCTTACCTTCACGATTGAAAAGGTATAATCGGGGACCCTTAGGGATGAGTTGACTGTGCACGAGTTAACCGAGTTACAGTGATGCACCGAATATAACTCTTTCATTTTCTATCTTTCAGGAATAATTTCATCTTATCAAGTTACATATGACTGTAGCCAAGCTATCTTAAGCGTTGATGTGCGTGATAGTCGTGCTTCTTTTCATAGTAAAACAGATTCTTGGCTCAAACCGTATCCATTACTTAAGTTTATAATTGTATCTAGAAAACTGATCTACAGTTGCTGCAAAAAAAAAAAAAAAACGATCTATTGAAAATGTATCACTGCGTATACAGAGCACGTGACCGAAGTTTAACGTTAATGATCTACACTGCTTGCAAATAAAAAGCTTATTTTTTGCGTATCTCCACAGAGTAAAAAGGAGGTCACTGCGCAGATGAGTTAAACTGAGAGTACCCATCTTTCATGATAATTTAAGTTGACAGTTGCAGTATTGCCTTGATGAGTGAAATAGGTATCGAAAGTATAACGAGCGAAGATGTGTCTTCTCAAATTCCTCTCCGACATTTTTTACTGCATCAGTGCTCTAACGAAAATTATTGAAGCAAAAACCAGTAATTCTGATTTGAAAGCAGCCATTGCTTTGCCAAATAATATGGTAAATAAGTAGATAATATGACGGCGAAGTTTGATGGTGACTGGCATCTTGTCAAGTCAAGTTACAATGCTGTAGAAAGGCTGCACACTCTCGTGACTACTACAGTGTGCGAAAAGGTTATACAGCTACAGTGAATGTTTCACTTGTTATTGTAGTGTCGGACATAAAAAGTGCGGTGTTTGTGCAAGATTATGCGCCTATTCACGAAGCCAAGAGCGTTTCGCTAGGGTCTGGTGGGGTAATTCGGGTAGCGGGGTAATTCAGGTAATTTTTCAAAAGTTTGCATTCTAACATTCGTGGAGAATTAAATATTCTTCGGAAAAAATCAGTTATGTCTCATTAGAAGGCTGAAACGTTCAGCTTTGAAACAAACATAAAACAATTGCTCTCATAACGATATTTACGCAAAAAAAAATCCTTAAGTGAAGTAAAAAACAACAATTTTATTAAACTCCTTCATAATCTTTCCGCTAGCTCTAAACGTTGAAAAGTTAGAGAGGAGGCAAATATAGTTTGGAAAGTTTGGGTTCTAAGGCATCTAGTCAACTATTAACAGTTTGAATTCGATCCATATTTTCGAAACTGTACGCCATTATTTTGACCAGGTTATTCAGGTAATGCAGAGTAAAATTTATACTAGGCATGTTTAATCCCTTTATGTTTAATCGTATCCAGAGTTGCGCGCTAGTGAAAAAAATGAGCTGCGCTAGCGCTAGACCTGAGACATACTAGCGACGCTAGTGCTTACGCTACTAAAACACTAGCGGCGCTAGTAGCGAGGGCGCCTCTAGGCACAATTTTACTTATACATCAAATAAAGACCCAAAAACAACTCCTGTAATTTTTGTACGCGCTGCAGTTTAGTTCTTTCCATGCTTCGTAAGGTTGGAAAACTCTAATACTTTATCGGATATCGTAGTCGTTACAGGTTAATACGTCCAGGTGCAACCAATATAACATTCATATAATCAGCAGTGGATTGGTATTAGACTATTTACATTCAATTATGGCTGTCTGTGAATTAAACGCTCACGAGAAACAAATGATTGATGAACTTTTCTCTCTCCTCCTAGCATCCGAATTTGTTCATTCGACTATGACTTCGTTAGCTTAATTTATTGAGAGATAACTCTTATCTAGTTGACATACACTTGCGCATAACATAGACTTATGAGTTCAGAGACGCTTCAGACTTTGTTTCTTATATTGGCAGAAAGTAACTTGCCTTTTTTAAGAATCACAGACGTTGGCATCGTCCCGCTTGCTTCGAATTATGAGAGCTGAAGCCAAAGTAAAGGGAATCGGACAATTCTTTTGCATAGTATTTGAATCTGGTGTCCATATCTGTGTAACGAGAAGTGCGTCTAGTCGGTCTTTCCAACTGTTTCCCTCGTTTTATTTACATTTTTTTCAGCATCTCGCATATAACAACTAACTTCGCACAGATTCGTGCCCGTAATAAGAGTTCCCTCAAAACAATGCTTCCTGTTGAAGATACAAGATAACATGTTGAAATTTTTTGTGCAGTTTTATTCTCAATATAAAATTCTAAAGAAGATCTTGAATCTAATGAAAATATGATTATTATTCCCGCTTTCATGACAACCATCGTTTCACGACGCTGTTGTTCTAAGAGTGCAAATTCTTAGGCTAACATTTTACAGCACATATTCTAAAGCACAATTCTCTCTTCTCATGACGTAATATGCATTGGTTTCTTGATTTAAATATATACGGAATAGTATGACAACGTTTTTCATCAATAAAATGTGATCAAACACTCGGATT
>LQNS02278091.1:30036282-30052350 GCA_001587735.2 Parhyale hawaiensis | reverse complement strand
CGCTCCACATCTCTCTTATGGGACTCATTCACCAGATCATTTTCGACGCACAGCCTGCTGGCTGAACTAATAAGTTGGTCCAGCAGACGCAAGTGACTGTCAGCAGCTGAAGCTCAAACCGGTGAGCAATACTTCAACACAGCAAAAAAGCATAGAAGCATCTGCGGACAACATCACTGACACCAAACACAGAATTCACCTTACCAAAGTGGAAGCGCGTGACACTAGTCGCCTAATATGCGGCTCAAAAGTAAGTAAGCTCAACACCAAGAATCTCCAAGGAACCTGACTTTCGAAGCAATGAGTCATCTATCCTCAGATGTGGAAACTGCAGTGAAAGTGTCCGAGACCGACTGACAATCATAGACTTTGTCTTACTGGCATGCAGCTTCATACTCCAGGCTGAGCACCCTGCACTAATTTGCGACAGATCCCTATTCGGAGACTGGGCGACATCATTGCGCTTGCTGGGGGCATTTATCACCGCTATCTGCGTGAAATCGTCGGTATAGTTAATCATCATGTCTCCAGCTAAGAGAACTTGTCACTACTATGCCGAACGAACAGCAGCGGGCCAAGTACGCTACCCTGAGAGACATAAGACTCCACTGCGACTGAGGCGCTCAAAAAAACCGTCAACAGACACATTGTGTTCGCTCAGAAACAAAATCGCGAACGATTGTCAGAACCATACCACCCATACCAAACGACTCCAACTTGTACTGTACAATAGACTTTTCTGGTTGACCCTGTCAAACGCCGCGCTAAAGTACAACTGTACATAGCGTGCATCAGGCCGACAATTCAACGCAGACTGCAAATGGTGTGACAATAATGCATCACAACGACCCAAACCAGTTCAGTACGCAAACTGACCAGCTGGCAGCAAACCAGTAGACTCAGCAAAACGTCTAAGCTTAGAAGCGACCAATTTCTCGAACAATTTAGACAAAATAGGCGTCAGCGTAATAGGTCGGTAGTTGGCGACATGGGGTGACACTGGACCCTTGGGAATGGGAGTAATATTCCCAGTAAGACAACAACGGGGAAAATTTTCTCCCCATATCAGGCGCCGGAAAATCACTCGAAGCTTAGAGGCGAGAACGCCAGCAAGCTGCTTATAAAACAGAAGAAACATGCAAACCAGGTCTACACCTCCCTAAGGACCAAGGCCCTCGAGCAACACCCTGATAGTAGCAGATCTAAACGCCAAAGAGGTTCGGGGTGACATCCATGAGGCAATAACACATCTCTACTTTTGCTTCCCGTCAAAATGAGCCGATAAGAGTTCGGCCCTAGCCATGCGTTAGTTCATGCACAATAGGCCTATATGTAAACCACTTGCTCTCATAGAGCTTGGTACTAAATGTATGTTGTGAAGTACGATAGTACTGTAAATTTGTTCCCTGCTTTGTAACGCTCACTGCTATAATGTCTTACACTAGTTTACTGTACAAATATTGTAATAATATTATTGTATAAAAACCTTCCTACGGGGAGAAAAAATCTTTATTCTTTCTTTTTATCTGATGTGATTAAGTCCTGAGCCAGTTGTTTTCTGGGTAACTGCTCACGATTTCCTACTACTTTTAGCTGTATCTAAAATTCTGAAGGTTTGAAGTTAAAGAAAACTTAGGTATCTGTTTGTACTTCGTGGTATTGCAGCACAAAAATGAAAAAGACAGAAGTCAAGTCTCCACAAGGCAAAATGTCGGCAGAAGCGGCGGCAGGCTCAAAACATTAGCCGCCGAACACAGCAATCATCAAGCCTGCTCTTGTACTGCACCAACTGCTCCCCAAACTTCCTGCTAGCTCATGCCTTCAGGTGTCAGGCTCAACTTTTACATAAAATTTTTATGAATCTAAGGTCTTTTATGAGCCAATTTTAACTAAAGCTGCTACTACTTGCCTCCTTGTTGTATTACATGGACTCTAAAGGTACTACTCTCTCGTTGGAAATCTTAAGTATTGTAAAGATTGGCACCTTATTGCGAGTACCGCGGACCTATAATATACGTGCTCAAGACCAGGTATATGAGGTTGGAGGAGCGGGGCTAGACGCTCAGGACTGCACTGGTACAGCTTTGCTATGAAACTTTAGGTTCAGAATCCTTATTGGGCTACATATGGATAGAATTTACGTTAGAGCTCTAAGACGATTAGATAATTGTGCTTCTGTGGAAAGATGGCAGCGACCTGGAATTAAACTCCATGACCATGGCAGATGAATATTTCCGATAAAAACTGTTTTTTACCGGCACCACCACCGCCGCCTCTTGAAGATGACAGCCGAAGCCGTCGAAACGTCGAGGACAACGTTGGCGATGTTTTACATAGTATAGGCAACAACGACTGTGTACAATGTTTTTGACAGCTTGAGAAAACTAGTAAATGTCGCATTAACGCTGATCTTTCTGTCGCCTTCATTGAAACATGCATAAGTGAGGAGCTGCTTCCAAAATATACGACAATGTATATAAGAGTGACGTATTTTCCAATTGTATTGGCCGTGTCACCTATAAATTTAACGTGCACGTTCATGCAACCGAGCTCGACTTCATCTTCCGTATCGTAGCTACAACCGAGCTATATTTTATCTAACTAGTGTCCCTGCGCTGTCAGATAAGACAGGGAAGAATTGGTGTTTATCCGGCTTCATTAATCATGCTTTCTTTCATACAATTACTAACTTTAAAGTTCATGTACACAGCTTCATAATTACTCTGCAGCGACATTCTTATTTTTTTTTTCTGAGGTGAAAAAAATTAGTTAGGTACTTTTGCAGGCAGTTCAGCAACACTGAAAAGAATTGATGCGGTTTTGTATCGTAGATACCCTAGTATGTCATCTAATATGTCCGAGATTTTTTGGTTATTGAAAGGTGGTTCGTCGACAATTGCATCAAAGTTGCATGAATAGCTACTAATGCAACGAAATAATCTGGTTGAAGAACCTACGAATCAAGATGCATGAGAGTGCTAATGGAAGCTTCAGATATCTTCCGTGCTGCGATTTTAACTTCGAGAATGCAAGAAGTGAATTCATACGTAAGGTCGCCCTATACCTTGCCATAGATTCGACATATGGAGAAGATAATATTCGTAGAAATCAAATTCAGCCTTCAATATCTTCATTGTTTGAAATTATTTCATCTTTCCCTGATTAAGCTTTGTTTGCCATCATCTGCAATGCGGCTTATTTTCTATCCATCAGTTTTCAATGGAACTTAAGAGGACGACCGAAGAAACTTTAGTTAATTGTACCAAAATTCTTAGAAAGAACAACGACAAAAGCTTACAAATAGAGGAAGCTATACTGATCAAACTCAACAATCCATCCATAAACACCCAATCGACCGGCCTATCCAGAACCCTGCAGCTGCTCGGAGAACAACTGTCTCAGCGACCGGCGTAGCGACCAACCAATCGGCTGCACTGATTGGTGCAGCCGGCTCATCGGTTGGCCATGCACAGAACAGCGCATCACCGCTTTTCTAGCCAAGAGTTAATGAGGGTTCTTCAGAAACATTACCATTCAGTTCAGCTCGAGCTCTCATTCGCTTAACATGGAAGACCTCTCATCGTCTCCGTTGCCACAATGTTTTCGACAGCTTGAGAAAACTAGTAAATGTCTCATTAACGCTGATCTTTCTGTCGCCTTGAATAAAACATTGTCCAGCCTCAACATTATGACTTCAGCCGTTCCCCTCACTACAATTCACAACTGACGTTTTCTCCCCGACTGTACACTCCTTCCGCCAACAGCGGGAGGATTGAAGCAGTTTTTCTCACTACGACTCGCAACAGNCGACTGTACAGCCCTGCCGCCAACGACGTTACCTGACTGCCTGACTGTACCGGCACTGATATTAGGACCTCCCCGAGCTTACTTCAGTCATTCACCTTTTACACCCCCACACGACAACACCTCTGTTCCCAGCTATTAGATGAAAATAAATTTCTAGTTTTAAAGCTTCACATCCTTACATTTTGATTTTAAATTTTTTAGTTCTGAAGATGGGAATCTAATCCCGAAACGTTAACGTTTTTTAAATGTCGACTCATGTTAATTTGATTATTTACTCTTAGTTTGATATCTATATGTATATATATATATCCCTTCCAAAGGCAGCGTTAAATATAGCTTTCAAAGCAAAGGAGCTGGTGATGGTGACCCACACGGCGGCAAGGAGTGAACGGGGACCAATAGCGCGTTGTCAATGACCAGCCAAATAACACTTGACTTTTGCAAAAAAAAAAAATAATAATGGTGACAACGATCCAACGGGTCACGGGGAGTTTAGTATACAATAAAACTTCATAATATTTTTTCATTACTGTAGAATTTCCGGGAGTCCAACTTGACAGGCCCCGCCAGACCGTGAAATTTTCACGGGTACAGTTAGTTTATCTTATCTATCTATATTATATTAATGTCTGTGAACTGGTCTTGCTTGTTTGTGTCGTGTTTATTTATTTGCATCTTGTTTATTTGTGTCCTGTTTGATACATCTTCTTCACTTTTACACGAGAAGAAATTCGAGGTATTGGGGGAGGCGGAGGGGGGGGGCGGTCGCATTCTTTCCAAGGATTAGCTCTTGAATTCGATTGTATCTGTGCTACGGAAGTTAAACTGATCAATTCATCGGTTCCATGGGCAATACAACTGAAGTACGTAACATATGATAATTTGACTTGCTTACAACCTGGGTGTTGAAAATTCGTTAGAGAAGAAAAGAATCTGTTGATAATGAACCGAACGGGCCGCTCCTTGACGGGCAGAAGAGGACGGCCGAATAGCGGGTGGTCTATGACCAGCTAAATAACACCTGATTTAGTGCGAAAGGAAAGACGATCATGATGACGACCCAACGGGTCATGGGTCGTCTAGTCCATAGCTGGGCACGATAACGAAAAACCCGTCTCGCGATAACCGAGAATCGATAACCGAAAACCGTTAACACGATTACCGATAATCAATGACTTTTGAATCAATTTATCACTGATAGTCGATAATTTCTCGTACGAACGAAAACACCTCGACCAGTTCAGAAATGCTATCAAGCTCGTTATTTGAAATCATTTCAGATCTGCTGTAGCCCTTTAAAAGGTAATCACTAGAGCCCGGACATTGCATGATATAAATGCTTAAAACTTATTTTGCTTGGGCTGCTTAAAAAATCATAAGATTTTGTAGTGCTTAAAATGCTTGTAAGCATTATTTAAATTATTGCTAGCGCTTAAAAATTTTTGTTTGTACTAAAAAATATTTGTTAGTGCGTAACAATTTTTGTCAATTTATTGTGCGCAACATACGAGAATAGCGCGTACATAAGGCGTCTTTTTGTGGCCAGATTCGTGATCGGAATCACCGTGATCATGATCACTGAAAAACACAAGAAAGGTCAATGATTTTGTGAATAAACCAGAGACACCATGTCTATTTGCAAAATTTGGCTTCTAATCGTGTTTACACTAAAACGGTTGAGAAACAACATTTAATATTTTAATTTATTTTGAAGGCGATGAATAAGTGAACTAGCTGTATTTATGCATTTTGGACGTGCACATGATTAAGACAAAGAGCATGGGCACATGTACACCAAATTTTGCATTGCAATGCAATATAGTATTGGATTGCGCTGCAGTTCCCTATAGGTTTCGCTCGGACTGAAAAGAATACGAAAAGAATATATAAGATATGAGTCGTTTTTTGTAATCTGTACGTTATAACAAGCAGCAATGGTGAAGCTTTTAGAATACCTCCTACTTCTGTGTTAGTTTAAAGTTGCAAGAACGCACAGTTACAGCCTAACAATCAAGCACCTTGAGTAGTAGAGTCACGGCAACGAGACGGCCGAAGGGAAAAGCTGCGAGACTAAGCAATTTTTGCGATAGTGTGCCCACGCTATAACGAAACTACAATTCTGGAAGTCAGTAATACAAACAATCATAGTATAATATTATCCAATTTAGAAATTGTAAGTCTTTAAACAAACTGAGTCGACATAAGCATTGCTTGAAAAAAGTTTGTAAGTTTGTTGAGAAAATGGAGCTCTTCATGGGAAAAGCTACAGAAGCTACACCATCTTGTTTTTTATTTTTGATCCAGAGTTGTACCACAGAGCAACGTTAAGTGCATGGAGTGTCTATGGGCGTATTTTTGTGACCACCTTGGGGATCATTCCGCCTGCTTCCACATGATCCGTGCGGTTTTGTCACCACTTTTTGACGTGATTCTGATAGCAATCAACCGTGATCATTGATGAAAATTGATCGCACCGTGATTTTATTATCGGGCTGATCATGCATGAGCAAAGAGTAATTCCAGCCATTAGACAAGCAAAAATTCAAAATTTAAAATGCAGTGTTAGAGATGTTTCTTTAAAATGCAATGTTAGAGATGTTTCTTATATTTATAAGAAACATCTCTAACATTGCATTTTAAATTTTGAATTTTTGCTTGTCTAATGGCTGGAATTACTCTTTGCTCATGCATGATCAGCCCGATAATGAAATCACGGTGCGATCAATTTTCATCAATGATCACGGTTGATTGCTATCAGAATCACGTCAAAAAGTAGTGACAAAACCGCACGGATCATGTGGAAGCAGGCGGAATGATCCCCCAGGTGGTCACAAAAATACGCCCATAGACACTCCATGCACTTAACGTTGCTCTGTGCTACAACTCTGGATCAAAAATAAAAAACAAGATGGTGTAGCTTCTGTAGCTTTTCCCATGAAGAGCTCCATTTTCTCAACAAACTGACAAACTTTTTTCAAGCAATGCTTATGTCGACTCAGTTTGTTTAAAGACTCACAGTTTCTAACTGGCTTTTGTAACTGTTGCTTATCTTGAAAATAATTCCAAATGTTCTTTCCATTCCGTCACCGAAAATTTCATTTACTAATTGAGGCCAATTTTTAAGGCTTACAGCCGGAAAAAGGCTAATTCCATGATTGGTGTTGCTTTTCGTTACACAGAGTGGAGCGCCGAAAGTCTATGCCCCAAATAATGCCCGCTGAGCCATATTGAGTTCTTGCTGTAGGAATGCCAATATAAAATATTCCTACTGATAATGTAATAATGAAAATAAAATTCACTATTGAATCACCTTAGTTGCGGTTGCGGTAGTAAATCTGAAACATAGCTAACTAACTTCGCCTTAAATATACTGCAACTAGTGGCGCGAGCCGTCATTATAAACGACGACAGAGAATTAGTACTTCAGAAAAAACCCCCGTTGTTGAAAGGCCCCGGCAAGCCGGGAAAGCTTTACCAGTTTGCAATGCACTTGAATTTCTTCTTATCTTATTCCTGTAGAGCGTGACAGGAAATAGTTTGACCGGTTTTCGCTAGGCCCTTAAATTTCTTCCTCTCTCGTTCCCATGGAGCGTGACAGGAATATAAAAATATACTAGTGGCCCGAGACGTTGCTATCAATGACGGTAGAAAATTAGTTTTTCACCGAAACCCCCGACGTCTCCTGTGCTTTTTACTTCTCAGAGAGCTTCTTAAGTGAAAATTCAGCATGCTGCCTCGAAAGTAGGAGAGCTCAGGTCCCTCTGTTAGATTCACTTGAATTTCTTCCCAGCTTATTCCCATAGAGCGTGGCAAAAAAAATATAGTTATAAATAATTAAAAATACGACGTGAATTATTACATAGTACTGACATTTCTACAGAGGGAAGACTAGGGATACATAATTAAATTTTAGACTGTATATCAAACCCCGGAAATTCGATGGTAAAAAGCATATACTACATTATTAAGTTTTATGTACTAAGCTGTCCGTGACTCGTTGGGTCATATGTATCCCCATCTTCTTTCGCCAAATTTAGGTGTCATTTAGCAGGCTATAAACCACGCGCTATTTGTCCCTTTTCACTCCTGCTCGCAAGCGTTACCATCACCAACTCCTTTGCCTCGAAAAGTATACTCAGTACTATGCCTGTGAGCAAAGGACACCTATATATAACGTGGTCCAATTGTATTTCTCGTATCAGTTTGAAACTTAAGTAACGTACACATTTATGCCGCCAAGCTCAGATTCATCTTCCGTATCATGGATACATACAATCGAATTATGTCTCAACTTTCCTTCTATCTGTTACTGATGAAGAGCGTGACACAAAAGGTAGGAAGGTAGGAGGCCCGCGCTGTCATAAAATGACAGCGAAGAATTTGTGATGACCTTCTTCATTGATGATACATTCGTTATTACAACTGCTAACCTAAGCCCTCTGAGAAGAGCGTTTACGGCTTCACAGCCGCTCAGAATCGAATTTTTTTTCCTCTCTGAAATGGAGAAAATACATGGCTTATTGCAGCCCGATCACCAAGCCTCAAAGTAATAGCTCAGTTTCTGTATTGTGGATAAGGTAGGCTAGCCTATACAGGTCCAGTGGTTTTTGTTCAGCGAAAGCTGTTGCGTCGATCATTGAATTAAATTTGGGAGAATAACTGAGGCAACGAAATCACCCGTGGGAAAAAACTATGAATCAAGATGCATGAGAGTGCCAATAGAAGCTTCAGATATCTTCGGTGCTGCGAGTTCAGTTTCGGCAATGCAAGAAGTGCATTAAGACAAGTGGAAGCGCATGAAGATGTCCGGCCAGTACCTCGAAGCTGTTCAGGACAAAATCGTACCAGACTCTTGGAACTGGCTTCTGAGGGGTGAGCTGAAACGGGAAACAGAACGCACCATCCTGGCAACTCAAGAGCAAGCCCTTGGAACGAGGTACATCCAAAACAAAATTGACAAGAGAAACGTCCTTAGTACCTGTAGAATTTGCAGGAGCTCAGATGAAACCATCAACCACGTGATAAGCGAATGCGGAGTGCTTTCGCAAAAGGAGTACAAGCGCAGGCACGATAAAGTGGCTCGACACCTCCACTGGACCAATCTGCGAATCCATAACTTCCCGGTCAGTGAGAGGTGGTACCAGCACGAACCCGCGCCCGTGGATGAAAACGTGAAATCTACTAGGACAAGCGGATGGAAACTGATCGAGTACTTCACGCCGACTGACCGGACATCGTCGTGAAAGCCAAACAGGAGAAGTCGGCGAAACTGATCGACGTCTCAATCCCCTTCGACTCCAGAATCATCGACAAGGAAACGGAGAAGAAGGAAAAGTACCCTGACCTTGCCATCGAACTCCAGAGACTGTGGCAGTTGAAGGTGGACGTCGTTGCAGTGGTAATCGGAGCTCTGGGGGCAATGTCCAAAACTCTCAAGACTGCCCTGCGAGAGCTGAAGTACGGCTATATCCACCCACGAACCCTCAAGAAAAGCGCTTTGCTTGGAATAGCGCACATTATTTGCAAAGTGCTCTGAGCCTTAGGCAGCGGGATGTGACCCGGCGCCTGAGTGTAGAGCTGAACATCACTCAACCGATCCAATTTGGGTCATGGAATCCCCTCGATAAGCGCTCAATGGATTTCTTATTGAAGTTACACCAAAGTGAGTTACAGTACAGTACAATAACAATAGGTTCGGAACAGCTGGCATTTGACATCTAATTAACGTGTTACCAACTCCATAATGCTTTCGCGTTTCTTTCTCTATATCCTGGTCATCACGGAAATCATCTGTGATTTCACGATCCAAATAAGAGCAGCTGTTAACATACGTAAGCTCCACACAATACAAAACAGAATGTTCATGACCAGGCACCCTCCTACTCCTAGGCCTAATATGTATACACACGCTAATAAACCGTATTATACTCAATACAAAGATTATTCACTTGGCTCTCATAGATTGCAAGAAGCTTTTGCAATCCTGTGGCATGGGGAGGAACAAGCACCATGTCGTCGGCATAAGTAAGGGCATTAACTGTTTGTTTTTATTAATATGACAGCCTATTCTAGCAGCATTCAACTTTGTATGGATACAGTCAATGAAGATATTGAACAGAATGGGAGACAGTAAACCTCCTTATCGTATACCATTAGTCATGACAAACGCTGATGACATTTTTGTCCCCCATTTCACGTACCATTTCCGAGTTTGTAACCAATACTTTGGTGTTTTTACAACGTAAGGGTATCAGTTTATCCAGCATACATTTAAACAGAGAGTTGTGGTGCTCCCTATCAAATGCTGCCTTAGCGTCTAGAAAACATAGATACATAGTCATAGTCAGTGAAATAATTTATAACTTGTTTTTGCGCAAAGACAGCCATTTCTCTACCGTGTTGGGCATTAAAGCCAAATTGGTTATCTGCAGCATCGATATACGCTGATATCCGTCGCTGAAGAACCAGTTCTACTTACTTTGAGAGTGACGTAGAGACGGCTATGGGGCGGTAGTTGCTCTTGTCTGATGCACACTTTGTGTTTCTTTTTACAATCGGGGACATTATGACCTGCATCAGAGTGTCTTGGAGGAAACATAGAGTTAGGCAGCCAGTAAGAAAGGTAGCAAGTAGGGTTACAAGCTTCGGAGGGCCGTATTTGTAAGCTTCAGCGGGAACTTTGTCCGTACCAGTAGTTTATTATTCTTACGTAGTTTTAATGCTTCAAAAACTTCGTCTTCCGATACAGTGTGCTCGTATTATCTAGAGTACTATAAACGTAATCTCTATGATTATTGTCAGCAAAACAGTTCATACTGCCTTCATAATGAGATTTCCAGAATTCAGCAGTGTTACTTTCTTCTGTGATTCCATCTATCCATGGTATAATAACGTACAGGTAGCCCTATCGCTTGACCAGTTTGTGACTCTTTTGCGCATCTCGCTCCATAGCGTCATATGGTGACCTCAGGCATGGCGAGTGCTGTTCTTGTGAATGAGTTTATGGAAGTAATGTGACCAATAAAGCCCATTATCGATTGTTTCCATGTTTATCTTCTGCCCAAAGAAAGTAAAGAATTGACCATGGAATTTTTTGTTTAGACATCAAGTTGATAGATATCTAGGCACAAAGATGATAATTCGGCAAGTTATCGCAGTAAATAGGCTGCTGAATTTTTTGTTTAGACATCAAGTAGATAGATATCTAGGCACAAAGATGATAATTCGGCAAGTTATCGCAGTAAATAGGCTGCGGCTGTTCTTAACATTTTTCCTGTGCAGTATATGAGTAAAGTTAGCTTAGTCTATGGATTTATCGGTGAAAAGTTTCAGAGCATTCATATTTTATCATATAAAACTATATTAGAGTAAAATTAGTGTAATATTTAACTATATCTGAATGTCTTAGGTTCTTTCTGGGCGCTGTGACGTGAGCAGCCGCAAGCCAGCTCCTACTTCTTACTTCAAGTTGAAGTTATTAAACTTGGGGCACTTATGCCTGCAGTAACATAATTAAGCATGGAATGGCATTATTAAGCCCACTACAGACGACAGTCTTTTGTCCTGTTTTCAATTCAACGGGTTCCGAATATTTCGTACCGTGGCGGCAAATAAGACTGAATTATGGTCAAGCTGCAGTGGTGCAGTTCCCCTCATTTCAATTAGGGCATAACTAAAGTATCGTATGGGCTCACACTCCTGCGTTAGCCTTTTTTTGCACTTGAAAAAAGAGTAAATACTGAAATGTGGCTGATAGAAAACATTGCAAAGAACACACAACCGATAATTTGCTTGTATTGTATTGATGAGTGACATATTATGTATTGTATGCCAATGTTAATATTAGGCTGCATGCCTTATAGCTTGCATGTGAAGATACTACAGCTGTCCTAAGGATCGATATCAAACGACAGCTCCACTTCTCTTGAGATCCTGTACCTTCTTTGTATCCCTTTCATAGAGAATATGGCATATTTGCACACAAAAGAAGGCCAAAGTCATGAATAGAACAGCGAATAGGTATTGCACGCGCAGAATCTTCTGTATGAGTAATGATAGCAGCCCAGGGCTACATCCGCCTCTTGTGCAATGAACCTTCACCCTCAAGCTTGGAGAGTGTGTGTGAGACCACTTTTAAATCGAAACAACAAATATCATTCAGCTATATATATAAGAAAGGTTACAACGACGGTATTCAATCAAGAGTAAATACTGTAGTAGGAAATAAAAGTGTTGGCACCAACCAGTTTGGCGACAGACAAACATAGCATTTATCCACATTCTGTAAACATTTCTTAATAACAAATCAACAAACAATGGCAAAAATATTGGGAAATGGAGAAAACTAATAAGAATTTGTGTAGGTCCACAAGTGTAGGAGCACTTGAGGTGTATGCTGTGACGTTCTGACACTTCCGAATAAAAAATGCCAAAATATCTGGACCTGTACAAAGACTTGTAATCTGTTTTAGACAAGAAGATGCTGTGTCTCGCCACCAGGAGGATGAGTCAAGAACTATAACTAACTGCTCTATGTACGTGTAGGTCGCACGTTTTAGTTTAGAGTAATACTGGTGTCCGCGTGAGTGAAATTTAATCTAAGGATCGCTAGACCTCCGACAATGTCACAGATAAATGATCATATGAAACAGATAATAACTTTAAAGAAGTTGTGATACTTTTGGCACGGCCATTTACGGACGGCCTTCTTGATGCGGGCTCATTTGGCTGAAGTCTACTACGCGACTTGTTTGCTGTGCGCAGACTTTAGTTCAACTGCAGAATATAACCCAGCGTTACCTAACCCACACCAATTTATCTAAGGTAACCTAGTCTAGCCATACGTTTCCCCGCTAAACCTTTCCTCACCTTGATGATTCTTCGGACGAGGTCCAGTTGACCCATCTTGCTTGGAGGTGATGCTGAATTTGGTGATCAGCGGGAGGGCAAGTAGCGAGTTAACCCCACACTGCCCATATCTCGCTTTCATATTCACTCTAAATGATCGATTGGAAATCGCCGAACGCTTGGGAGAAATGAAACAAATAGTCTCTAGAGAAAAAGCAAGAAGGTTCTTCGTCTTTAATATTGACGTCAATGTAAAGATTGGAAAATATCTACACTGAAAAACTACCAGGAATTTTAACCTTGGAAACTCCATGGGTGCTACCTGGAATGTGTCTAATATTGCTTTACCGGAGAATTCACGAGTTTTCCCCTTCGCTTGTGGCTTTACCAACGCTTCCGTTGTGTGGTACCAGATGGAATTATTCTATGAACTATTATTTTATTTGATGTACAGAGTGCGATCTCGTTTGTAATTTCATTAGTAATGTTTGGGAAATGAATCAGTATGAGTTGACTTTAAATTCAGGTGGTACATGATTTGTACTAGGATAAATCAGAAATGAAATATGGAAGTTAATAAAAATTGACAAAGATAGTGGCAGAAATGCTGTTTAATGTTTACTTAAGCCGGCAATATAGCTTTTCTGTTAAGTGTGCTTTAGAACACAAATATTTTAACAAATTGCAGACCATCTATCTGTTCTCTTTAGAATATAGCGCTTAGCAGTTAGATGACTATTGTATGTGTTAATACATAAATAATTAAATACACACTCCTAATTAAAAGTTTAGGAGCACTTGAATATGTTCAGAGATAATAACGTTTCAATGATAAATAAACTCCTTGTACTTGGGATAAGTAATTCCTTAAGGTAAGAGGTAAGAGAGATGAAAAATGCCTGCTGTAACAATTTATTAGGAAATGTCAGTTTTGTCAAATAATAGGTTTTCCCGTTGATCAAAATTATAAGACCAGGGTAATAAATGTCAACAAGTGTTCGGTCATGTTCGTTTCGTCAAAGCTAGAGAATTCCCTAGCCAAATTGCTAATGAACGGGATAAAATTGGCTGCTGTCACCCAACAACGTGACTTGGGAGCAACTATCACAAACGATCTACAACACAGTCAGCAAGTTTCCAAAGTGCCAAAGGGGCAAGCAGAGTACTAGGATTCATTACCAGGAATTTTGTGTAGAAATCCACGGACATAATAATATCGATAATATCGCTCGCATTTAGAATTTGCTGTTTAATTCTGGTCGCCACATAAGCGCAAAGATATTCACAAATTGGAAAGAATCCAACGCAAGCAACAAAGTTGTCAACCCAGCTGCGAAGCAAACCATACGAATGACACCTACAAGAAGTGGGACTCATCTATCTCGAACAAAGACGATTAAGGGGCCAACTAATAGAAACATTCGAGTATTCGAATGGCCTCAACGATGTACCTACAGCAGAACTCTTGGAGAGAGACGTAAATGATCGCTACGAAACAACGGCCACAAACTCAAGCATAGGCTAAAAATCGAAGAACTACTCTCAGCCAGCAGTTTTTCTCGTACTTCACTGGGAAAGTTTGGAATAGGTTACCCTCCAGAGTTGTTGAGCAGAGTCCATCAATGCACTTAAAAATCATCTCAACAAATATTGGAAGCAACATCTTCCACAGCTACGAACTCTTCCTCCAGGAGTGCCCAACTCCTAACGGCCAAAAGATCTAAGCCACCGTAATCCATATTTCATACTACGACTAACTTAATGTCTCCAAGCTACTCGGATCCGCAGCATTTAAATGTGCTTGCGCGATAAACTCATTGTCTGATTTGATTAATTATTCTTCTTTTCTCCTGCAGAAGTCTCCATGATTCTGAACTAATATCGATAATTCCTCAAGGGCTGGACCGTAAGTTCAGGCTGCTCTCTGTGAATGGGCTTGAAAGTCAGTCTACTGCCAGCTATGTATTCTATTTTAAATAATTAGTTCTCGGGTAATTTCCGGCGCTTGAGATCAGTTACAGGCTTGCATTGATAGTGTAAAGGTGTCACTATACCCAAAGCAAGTAAACTTTCCGAATTAGAAAGTAGTAGAATTGTTTAACTTCATTTTTATTTATAATTATGTATTGATTTAGCATATATTTCTCCACAGGCGGGAGGTGTTCTTGGATTATTATATTACAGCTTACATTAAAAATTTCGTGTACATTCATTTCTTAGCAATATTACATCTATAAATTCGCAACCCAATCTGCATGGCTCAGTGCCATCACATACCAAACGACTGAACTGGCTCCGCAATAGTGCTACCTAACGATCACCCTCGCGCGAGAAGCAAAATAAAATATAATTATGTTTCTGCTAATATTACAGCTTGTTCATTTAAAGTAAGGTAAATGGGAAATGCAGTTATTGCTTCCCGGAAAAAGATCTACATGACTTAACACTATTTTACCTCATTGCCGAAATACTATTACATACAATATCATCCAATTGGCATGGCGGTACTATACAGCATGACCTACAGCACAAACATGTAAATTTGAAATTATGTATTTATAGCTGATATATGAAGGCTTTCATCAAGTGAATTATTATTTCCGCCAAAGGGCGATCCGCACAGTGATGCTAGTCGGCTAGGAGGCGCAATTAGGAATATCCTATCTCGACATCGGCTCTCCTCTGCCATATAGTATAAGTTGGCTCAGTACATAAGCAAGGTTTGGAGCAGCGTGCAATTGCGGCACGCAATGAAAGAAGTACCGTAGTATCTCTATGTCTTTATCAAGACACAACGAGAAATTCTTTGCAGACAGAACAAATACGTGATTCACACGAGAAATCAAAATACTTAGAGAGGTTAGACGAGGTGTAAGGTGGACGTACTGCGTAACGATAGACAGGGTTCAGCGGCCGACATTAGTTTAGATAGGACAGGTTAAGTTAGAAGCTCTGCTTTAGGTCAAACGAAGGTAAGTGAAAACATTAATCAACAGTGGAATTTCCACTAACTCGACCTGTGCCAAAAGCTTGGCCAATTATAAACTAAAGCATGTACTTCTCCGTAATAATCGAATATATTCACTTTGCAGGTACAACAAGACACTGTTAATACGGCCAGCTGCGTAGCTAGGTTAAGACACGGGATCACAAAGTGGGCAGTTTTACACAGCTCCACTCTAAAGTATTTTGCAGGCGAAATTGCTTTGTCTAAGGAATACAATATCTTGAGAACAGGAGGTTACGCTAACACAAGAATGTGTTTTTGAAGAAATTGGCCGAGTCTTCAGTATTTTAAAATTATTATCCTTTGGTAAATTATAAAATTAAGATGAAGTCGACATGAACTAATATAAAAGTTTGACGTTTCGGAAGCATCCTTCCATTTTCAAAAATCTAATAAAACCTTCTAAG
>LQNS02278091.1:30011068-30028527 GCA_001587735.2 Parhyale hawaiensis | reverse complement strand
GAAAGTGGCAAAAACTTCTCGTGAAAGTTCATGAGCAGGCAGCAATTTGTTGAGCTTTGAGCTTTATTAGTGTTATGGTTAAGAACTGGGCGTTAGCAGGTGCGCTGGAGCTGAACTTACGGTGACAGTTATTGCGTACAGCACGCGGGAGTGTATAGCAATTTTCTTCGAACTGTTTTGTGAACTGTTGCATACAGCGTATGGAATGCCAGTCTCATGTTCGACCTTTAATTGGTTTACATGGTTCTGGAATGTTTTTGAAACAGATTGCTGTGTCCTGCGTGTGATTGTGCTTATGTCACTTAACCCGTCCTCCTGCACATGCGTGTTATGAGAAATTATCTGGCAATCTTCTGCAAGATTGCATATTCGAGTAATAAAGCGTATTGCTCAAAATTTGCAATAAAGTAATGAAATTTTGGAGGAGAAGTAAAACTTTGTTGTCTTAGAGTGTATTCAAATGAGCCAATTGCGAGTGTGTGAAAATTGCAGCCGTTTCTGCGACCCCTGCATTCAAGGGTGAAGCTGCGGTAGCTGTCTTTACAACGGCGTTAGAAACTGCTTTTGAAAATTTGAGGCTTCGCTGGTTTGAAGAGAATATTATTATCATTCAAAACTTCCATCAAAGTTACAGTCGTGTTTCCATATACATATTAGAATTCATATGAAATTGACAAATTGTATAATTTCACAGATGTATACCTTTTATTTGCACGCTAGTGCACCTAACCGTAAAAAATGACGGCACTGAATCTGTAATGATCCTCATCCTGTGTCCATACCTGCAATAATGTTTCCGTACGTTATATACCATCAGTGCACGGGTCAAGGGGATTATCTGTTCGTTGAAACATCATAATGCACATCATTTTATGTATAAAGTATACTCGATCGGGGACATCCAGTTTACAACGCTGATACTAAGCATAGCACCGAGCCCGGACGACTATAAAAGGAAGCGCACGCAGCGCCTGCTCTGCCCGCCCCTCCATTGCAAGGTCATATAAGTCACAGTCGTGGGAATATAAGCAAGGAGTTCATCCGTCTACCCTATGCTACGTATTCGCAGCGCTCTAAACTGGAGGTCTCCGATTCTTATCCTCACTTCCTCCGCAAGATTGATTTCAATTAAATGAAAGGGTAGACGGTTAGGCTCCCTGTCTGAAATTCTGGGTTGATGAGATCAACGTCTCCTTCATTGTGAAAGGGGATCAGATACACATAAATTTGATCCTCGAATGAACAACGTATAGGGTATGATGTCTAAATGTGCGATCACTGGCATCCACAGCCCGGACTGTACAAAGCAGCCATCAACTTCAAAGTGCATAAGCAGTTAGTTTAATTAATAGATATCCAAAGTGAAGGCAGATGGCACATACAAGCAGGAACACAATCTATTTTCGTGAAATAGCTGCCAGAGTCGTGGCTTAATATCGTACTGTTTCCTCATCTGGTGCTCCCTCTCTGCAGAATGCTGCTGTTTCTTCTGCTAAATGAGGTGTCTCGCAGTCGAGAGCCCGGGCAAAATTCGGCCGGTTCTGTAGAATTCGTTTTCTCCTACTTTCTATTAATGTAAGTCACTTTCAACATCATTTGGCTTTGACATAGTTTTGGAGTAGTTCGTCATCATTATATGTTCAGGGTATAAGAACACTAACTGGTAAGCTAACTGAGACTTAGCAGAATTTTTGGAGCGGGGGTGCATGCTGCGCTGGCCACGATTGTGACGTCAGCGGAGTTAAGCGGCTCTTGACTGCACCGTGAGAAGCTAATTTCACCAGTACAAGCCAGAGAAATAGTTGAAAAAAACATCGGGGGAAAATCAACAAGAAAGCTTGTATATTAACTAAGTATAATAAGCACCTTTCGAAGACGGTGCGAAATCATACCTCTCAAGCGAGCTTGAATTTTAGCAACGAAGAGTGTCGCGGCAAGCGCCACAAACAGAAGGAGGAATTGAAGAAGAAAACACATTGCAGTTTTCACTAGCAACTCTTCTTACGGTTCATGGTCTTGTTGTCTATAAGTTTAGTGTGCTGTAAGGAAGAACGAGCGGCAAATCGTTAACATTACTATACAGGATGACAAGAAATAACGGAGACAAACTTTTCCATCATTTTTCAAACAGCTTAAAGCAGGTGATTTAGGTCTGTGTGTGATCATTCTAGTCTACAACTAGAGCACTCTGAGAGTGCATACCTCCGCCAAGCGAGGCAACGGTCACGAAAAATTCAAATTGGCTCTGAAACCATGATTTTCTTTGTATCAACTCCAAAATCTAATCATTTGTGGCCATTAATAGTAAAAACCTTTTATGCAATTTTCTTGAAGATCCATTCGTAGCTTTTTGTGTTATGAGGCTAACAAACAATATGACAAACATGAGTCAACATACAAACGTACCAACCAATCTGCATCAAAATTGAATAATTTATATCTTTTAATATCACCAACTACTCCTATCTATTTCATAAAGATCCATTCATTATTTTTTGAGTTATTGTGCTAACAAGCATCAAATTCAAAACAGTGACATACGAACGAACAAACGGATTATCAGAAAAATCTGATCATTTACTCCTCGTGATATACCTACTTAACAACTCATGTAAATTTTATAAACATCCGTCCATAACTTTTTGAGTCATTGACAAAGATAAGGCAGACAAACAAACAAACGGATGAACGGATCTTCACCAAAAGTTAATCACCTGTTCCTCCTAACATACCTAACAATCCCTATAAATTTCGTCAAAATCGGTCCATAACACTCTTGAATTATTTTGATGACGGACAGAGAGAATAACAGCAAAGACAAACCCGACGAAAACATAACCTCCTTGGTGGAGGTACTTATTGTCCCTGTATCACTTTTCAAACCATTTTCCTTTGTTTCACATCTCAGTGTGATGGCCATCCAGAGAAAGGTATTGTATCTCTTCATGAAGCAAGGGAGAGACAGGCAAGGGAGAGACAGTGCAACAATGCTAGATCGCTGAAAATTCCAAGGCAGACAGTCTCCAAGACGATCAAAAGGTTTGAGAGCTTGGCCGTAAAGGTGACCATCCTGGGCCACGCAGAAAACGGACAGTCAGAACATTTCGAATGCGGAAAATCATCAAAAAAAGTGTCCAGCGATATCCGAGGGTTTCAATGACATTTCAATGACACTCAATGACTTTGAAGTTAACCACGAATCAGTTCATGTGATGGCTAAGGAGGACTTGCAGCTCAAGCCTAACAAGCTTCGGGAACTACCTTTACCTTTGATGATACTTCGGACAAGGTCCAGCCGACGTTACGCACGCCGTCCATCTTGTGCAGAGGTGATGCTGCAGTCCTTGCCGCGCTTACAGACGCAAAACAAATCCATGAGAAAGGGAAGATGTCAGGCGGCGGGTGACAACGGGAAGGGGATTCCTTCACTGATAAGAAGCTGTTCACGATTGAACGCTTGCAACCGTCAAAATGACAGAGTTTGGTGTTGAGATCCTTCGAAAAATCTTACAGACGTTCAACATCGCCAAAACTTCGACCAATCATGGTTTGGGCCGGAAGTTGCGCCTCTGGCCGAAATCCCTTCATTTTTGTTGAGGAAGGAGTGAAAATCAATCAAGAAACCAACCGATAGGATATCTTAGAGGCTGTGGCACTTCTATCGGCTCAAAGTCGCTTTGGAGAACAGCGGATCTTCCAACAAGATTCTGCTCCTTCTCATAGGGCTAAAGGACTCAGGACTGGTGTCGCTTGCATTTCCCTGACTTCATAGCCAGTAAAGAATGGCCTCCGTACTCGTCTAACCTGAACCCTATGCACTATTCCACTTGGTTGATCTTGGAGGCCAAAGCCTATGCCAATCCTCACGAAAACTAGGACTATCTCAAAAAATCCTTGTTGAGGAATGGGGAAAAATAGGTGAGGAAGTGCTGCGGTCCACAGCTGAAAACTTTTATAAGCGCTTGAAGCTCCGCGTGTCAAAGCTTAAGGCGGCCATTTTTGAAAACCTTTTCTAATGTCACTCAGTAGTTCATTATTTTCGTGTTAAGACAGGTTTTGCTACTTTTTTCCAATGTTTATTGAAACATTCGTTAAAACTGCTCTCTCCGTTCTTTTTTTTTGTCACTCGGCCATACTATAAATGGACAGGAATTTGGTTGCCAAAAATGAACTAATACCTTGTACCAAAAGTAGGTACGTTGATGTTACAATTTGGGTGCCGTAGAATAAACTACGATGATACAGCGTTACAAATCTATCGGTCGCATGGCAGAATATAGAAAGTTAAATTCGTCGAGTACATTGCAATCACTATCTTAACTGAATTCACTTTGTACTGGTCGACTACATTCATGGAGCTTGGCAGTCTATGTTATCATATATGCAGTTGAAATCGTAACAGAGGTTAGTCGCGTGAAACTCCAATGTATGTATAATGCTTTCTTATGGTCACTCTGGCTTGAGTTTCAGGTGGGCACGGCTTGGGGTGGCAACTCCAGTTCTGCTCTGGAATGGAAAATCAAGTTTTTAAGTGCAATACACTGAACAATATTGCGGTGCAGTGCGATCCCTATAGTGTCATTTCTCAAAGGCTTTGTTTTGATGCGATTATTTGCTTCGAGAATGAACAAAATTGTCGCAGATCGTACTACTTCGATCCTAAACCAACTTGCCTTGAGGTTGAGGCTGTGTGAAGAGATGATAGTGGATGTGATGTTGCATATTGCAGAACTGATAATTCCAGGGATTGAATATGGCGATTGCAATGCCAGCGCTCCATCGGCATCGGAACGAAAAATCACCAATTTTTATCGGCGATGACCTACGAATATAACCGACGGCGATGGCCATCGTAGGGCGTCACAATCGGCGATGGACCATCACATTAACACATTTTAAAACTGCAAACATCTCAGACCACAAACATCGAATAAAAGCAGCATCTCTTATAACCTTGGCCTGTGTGCGATTTTCAAACCAGTAATACTATTCCTAGCTGATAAAAGGTGTGAAATATAAGGCCCAGGCTATTAATTGACATTTTTAGATCTGGGAAATGTATTAAAAGAAAACTTTGTAACTTTGTTTTAAAGTTACTAACAAAAATTGATGCTTCAAACTCGAAAGGCTGTTTTTCTGTAGTTTTAGCCTTATTTCATCGGCATCGGAAGTACAACCGATAACGATGCCCATCGTATGCCAGCGCCGATGGCATGTTCAGACATTTCATCGGACTATTTCTTCCTCAAAACACCATCGCCGATGGAGAAAATGGCCATCCCCCGATTGTTTGATACGATTTCCATCGGACCATTGCCATCGCCGATGGATTTTTGCGATGTTCCATCGTAAGCAACATCGCATATACGGCAATGGCCATCGTGCCAGGCTCTGGTTGCTGACGCAAATTAAATTATATTATTATATGTCATATAATGTTTTGCTCCACTTTGAGGTGTAAAAAGTGAGAAACACGATATAATGCGTTTCAGGTATTTTTTTTTTGCCGCCGCTGTATACATCGTGCGTATATATATATATATATATTCTCTTCCTTCTTCATTCTCTTTCTTCTTTTTATATCTTATTTCTATGTTATCCCAATGTCAGTTTTGTACCTTGATATTAGCATTATTTTTATTAAAACTTAACGCCACCACGGACAGGTAGTACAACCCAAATGAAGCATTTTGCAACACCGGCAAGCCCGAAACGCTGCTGAAGATAATCCAACAAAAATACATTAACAGCTGCAGGCCAATATGACCAAAAGCCGATGCCGGCAATGAATTCCAAACCCCAATAGACCAGGGCACGAAGCACCGAACAAACTGACTAATTTGGCATCCAACACTCTCCAAAGTGCAAGAGTGCTCGTCAACCGCAGCATCTGTAATCTTCCCAGAGACCTTGACGGCAGGGACAGAAGAATACAACCAGTATCTTTCATTGTTGTACACCGCATAAAACATACAGAGCCGGGCCACATCTCTCTTATGGGACTCATTCACCAGATCATTTTCGACGCACAGCCTGCTGGCTGAACTAATAAGTTGGTCCAGCAGACGCAAGTGACTGTCAGCAGCTGAAGCTCAAACCGGTGAGCAATACTTCAACACAGGCAGCAAAAAAGCATAAAAGTATCTGCGGACAACTTCACTGACACCAAACACAGAATTCACCTTACGCAGGAGCCCAATCAAAGTGGAAGCACGTGACACTAGTCGCCTAATATGCGGCTCAAAAGTAAGTTTTGTATCAAGCACAACACCGAGAATCTCCAAGCAACCTGACTCCTGAAGCAATGAGTCATCTCTCCTCAGATGTGGAAACTGCAGTGAAAGTGTCCGAGACCGACTGACAATCATAGACTTTGTCTTACTGGCATGCAGCTTCATACTCCAGGCTGAGCACCCTGCACTAATTTTCGACAGATCCCTATTCGGAGACTGGGCGACATCATTGCGCATGCTGGGGGCATTTATCACCGCTATCTGCGTGGAATCGTCGGTATAGCTAATCATCATGTTCTCCAGCGAAGAGAACATGTCACTAGTATGCCGAACGAACAGCAGCGGGCCAAGTACGCTGCCCTGAGAGACATAAGACTCCACCGCGACTGAGGCGCTCAAAAAACCGTCAACAGACACATTGTGTTCGCTCAGAAACAAAATCGCGAACGATTGACGGAACCATACCACCCATCCCAAACGACTCCAACTTGTACTGTACAATAGACCTTTCTGGTTGACCCTGTCAAACGCCGCGCTAAAATACAACTGTACATAGCGTGCATAAGGCCGACAATTCAACGCAGACTGCAAATGGTGTGACAATAATGCTTCACAACGACCCAAACCAGTTTAGTACGCAAACTGACCAGCTGGCAGCAAACCCGTAGCCTCAGCAAAACGTCTAAGCTTAGAAGCGACCAATTTCTCGAACAATTTAGACAAAATAGGTATCAGCGTAATAGGTCGGTAGTTGGCGACATGGGGCGACACTGGACCCTTGGGAATGGGAGTAATATTCCCAGTACGACAACAACGGGGAAAATTTTCTCCCCATATCAGGCGTCGGAAAATCACTCGAAGCTTAGAGGCGAGAACGCCAGCAAGCTGCTTATAAAACAGAAGAAACATGCAAACCGGGTCTACACCTCCCTAAGGATCAAGGCCCTCGAGCAACACCCTGATAGTACCAGATCTAAACGCCAAAGAGGTTAAACGAGGTTCAGGGTGACATCCATGAGGCAATGACACATCTCTACTCCTGCTTCCCGTCAAAATGAGCCGATAAGAGTTCTGCCCTAGCCATGCGTTAGTTCATGCACAATAGGCCTATATGTCAACAAATTGCTCTCATAGAGTGTGGTACTAAATGTATGTTGTGAAGTACGATAGTACTGTAAATTTGTTCCCTACTTTGTAACGCTCACTGCTATAATGTCTTACACTAGTTTACTGTACAAGTATTGTAATAATATTATTGTATAAATACCTTCCTACGGGGAGAAAAAATGTCTATTCTTTCACTTTTTCTGATGTGATTAAGTCCTGAGCCAGTTGTTTTCTGGGTAACTGCTCACGATTCCCTACTACTTTTAGCTGTATCCAAAATTCTGAAGGTTTGAAGTTAAAGAAAACTTCGGTATCTGTTTGTACTTCGTGGTATTGCAGCACAAAATGAAAGAGACAGAAGTCAAGTCTCCACAAGGCAACATGCCGGCAGAAGCGGCGGCAGGCTCAAAACATTAGCTGCCGAACACAGCAATCATCAAGCCTGCTCTTGTACTGCACCGACTGCTCCCCAAACTTCCTGCTAGCTCATGTCTTAAGGTTTCAGGCTCAACTTTTACATAGAATTTTTATGAATCTAAGGTCTTTTATGAGCCAATTTTAACTAAAGCTGCTACTACTTGCCTTCTTGTTGTATTACATTCACTCTAAAGGTACTACCATCTCGTTGGAAATCTTAAGTATTGTAAAGATTGGCACCCTATGGCGAGTACCGCGGACCCATAATATACGTGCTCAAGACCAGGTATATGAGGTTGGAGGAGCGGGGCTAGACACCCGGGACTGCACTGGTGCAGCTTTGCTATGAAACGATAGGTTCAGAATCCTAATTGGGCTACATATGGATAGAATTTACGTTAGAGCTTAGAGCCGTAAGACGATTAGATAATTGTGCTTTTGTGGAAAGATGGCAGCGACCTGGAATTAAACTCCGTGACCATGGCAGATAAATATTTCCGATAAAAACTGTTTTTTTACCTCCTCAAAGGAGGTGATGTTTTCGTCGGGTTTGTCTGCCCGTCTGCCTGTCTGTTTATCTGTCTGTCACCAAGATAACTCAAAACTATGAACTGATTTTGACGAAATTTACAGGGATTGTTAGGTATGTTAAGAGGAACAGATGATCAACCTTTTGTGAAGATCTGTCTATCCATTTGTTTGTTTGTCTACCTCATTTTTCTCAATGCCATAACTCAAAAAGTTATGGAGGGATTTTGATGAAATTAACATGAGTTGTTAGGTATATAACAAGGAGTAAATGACAAAATTTTGAAATTTTGGCAATTATCCTGCCAACAGCAGGCAGGAGCTCCTTATTCTAGAAGCGCTGTCATCAAAGAAGAGAAGCCCCACTTCACCAGCCAAAAGGCAGGCCGAGGTCGTGTGTTGCTAATATTTTAGGCGTAGCTTGTAACAGAAAGTGCAATCCCAAAGTCTAGTCTAGCATAAATTACGTTTTCTCGGGATATATACGGGCTTTGTAAATGCAATAGCTTTAACTTGTTACCCATAGTGCAATTAAATAGCTCTAGTCTAGTCAAGGTAAATTTCCTTCGTAGTATGCTTTTTGCAATTATAAAAGCGCAAATTTAAAACAAAGTATAATTCGATATTTTTGTCCCGCTATTGTAACGTTTTCTTTTCTAAATTGGCAAAACTTTAGCCACCACCAAATTTAAATTGATACTTTTCACTCAAAATTGCAAATCATCTAGGTATAATTCACAGTCTTTTACTTTACTACAATCAGGTTTGTTCATTTAAGTAATTAAAAAAAATTAATTTTAATCACAGCAACAGGTTGTTAACTTTATGGAAGAAGAATAGATTTGTTTATGCTAAAGTACGTCGTTCCTTGAGAATTAACGAAAAAAATCCCTAGTTGGCATCTGATTGCTCAGCATATAAGGGCGCGCAACCTTTACCAAATACCATTTCACTACTGAGCATGATTATGGGTATCCAGTGACCCGAAGCGTTGCAGGTGGATATTATAAAGACCATTTCAGCCCAATGGCCTTCATTTACTGTCCTTCGTGAGTGTCCACCTCTTATAAAAAACCTGAAAGGCTCGAAAGGACAAGAGTAAAAATACAATGTCATCTACGTTTTAAGAAAACATGTCTGATTAAACAAATATTTACACACAGACAGATCGCACGGAAAACCTGCTGTATTTATATAACTCGAAACAATGGTTAGACTGCGCGCTGCCTTCCTGGCTATTTCCAGGCGCGAGTGAGACTAACAATCTGTGCTATATATAGAAATGCGCGATTGTTCTGATTAAATTGTTTTCATTTATACTAGCTGGACTCGTGAAATGTTCACGGTCTGGCAGGGCCTTTCAGGTTGGAAATAAGCAAATATCATAAAGTTTAATGTTATACTAGTGTACCCGTGCCGTCAAAAATGACGGCATGTCTTTGGGTTTCATCATCAACATTATAGATTGAGTAAACAATTTAACAAAAATAATGGCAGCCGAAGACTTGATAGTAGATCTTATTATAACTTTTTGTTTGTTGCCCTTGTAAACGCAGAGTAATGTTTCCGAATATGATCACGATATATCGTATTACATACACAAGAGAAACTTAAGAATACAATCAATTGGTCATTAATTCCTTTTTTTGCTCTAAATATAGGTTTAAAATTTCTTTCATTATTATATATTTTTTGTGGAAAGTTTATCTTCAATAAGATTTCAATAAGATTTATGTGTTTTAACATTACTAACAACCACTACAAATTTTATAATGATCCATTGTATATTTTTTGAGTTATTGTACTAACAAGCGTACAATTAAAAACAGTGACAAACGAACGAACAAAAAAACGGATCATTACCAAAATTTCAAAATTTGGTCATTTACTTTTTGTTATATACCTAACAACTCATGTTAATTTCATCTAAATCCATCCATAACTTTTTGAGTTATGGCATTGAAAAAAATGAGGTAGACAAACAAACAAACAGATGGACATATCTTCACCAAAAGTTAATCATCTGTTCCTCCTAACATACCTAACAATCCCTGTAAATTTCATCTAAATCGGTTCATAACTTTTCAGTTATCTATGTGATAGAGACAGACAAACACGACGAAATCATAACCTCCTTGGTAATCAATTAAAATGATACAGCTGATCTCATGAAGTGGCATATCTCTGTAGCTAGGCTACCTTCTTAAGACTGGACTCGTCCGTGATGCAGCTGAGCTTAAATACACATACACGTCGTCAATTTTGCGAGAAGCGGTATCATGGATACCATACCTCAGCCCAGTTATATTTGATCCAAATGAAATAATATTTGATCCAAATGAAACTAAATTTGAGAGAAATGAAATAATATTTGGTCCAAATGAAATTAAATATGATTCAAATGTAATTGAATTTGATCTAAATAAAATAATATTTGATCCAAATGACGTTGAATTCGATCCAAATGTAATAATATTTGATCCAAACCAAATTGAAGTTGATCCAATTAAAATTGAATTTGATCATACAAAATAAAAGTCTCTGGGCGAAGTAAGTTCAAAAAAATATAGAAATCCATAAAGTATTACTTAATAAAAGGGGAAAATTTTAAAGACAGATAGCTTTTTTAACTATTATTTAACATTTTTCAACTGTCTGTGAACATAAAATCCAAGAAGATATCGGCAGACGACAAAAAGAGAGTCTGCGATGCCTACAAAGAAGAAAAAGATAGGAAAACCCACGTTATAAGTCTTGGAATCAACCTGAAAACGGCTTACAAATGGACTGCTAATAAGCGCGGCAGTGCCGTGTTACGTACCCCGTGTGGCTCGGTGCATGCCTTCATGTGCCCCCTCACCCCGTAGGACTATGATATAATGACTTGTCGTCGGCCGCCCTCCAATTCGGAGGAAACGGTCTGGTAAATAAACAAATTAAATTTTGTTGACTTTGGTGTTATTTATTTCAATAAATTGGAATTAAGCATTTGCCGAAAATTGATCTTTGTCAAACATTTCAATATAAACTTTTTTGGTATAGATATATATGATAGGAAATGTGAATACAAATGTAAAGTATTTAGTCATATTTATTTTCAGCCAAGTCAAATAATATTTTCTTCGGATTAAATTTATTTGGAGAAAATTCAATGTCACCTTCTGCAAATAGTTAATATTTAATTAACCTTATAATATTTCACCTGGATCAAGCATTATTTCCCCCGTATCAAATAGTATTTCCTTTGATCAAATTCAATTTCACTTGGATCAAAGTCAATTTAATTTGGATGAAATTCAATTTAACTTGGATCAAATTCAATTTCATTTGGATCAAATTCAATTTCAATTGAATCACTTTCATATCCATTTGGATAAAATTTAATTACATTTGGATCAAATTCAATTGAATCTGGATCAAATACAATTTCATTTGGATCAAATAGAAGGCGCTTCACATAGAGCAGTGAAACCTTCACATTGTACCATGGCAATTCCCCACCAACATCACAAACAACACCGAGATTCGATGAGTGATATCATATACGACCAGCCTTTTTGCTGGTGGATTATATATATAAGTTGCTCTGTCTAACTGCAACCGTGGAATTCCTTTGGTTACAAACCAGGATACAGGTTCCCAAAGATTTACATTTTAAAATTTTTGGCAATATTAAAAACACTTGGCCTGTGACCGAGAAATTACCGACACCCGCCTTATCAAAGATACGTCAGCTTCCCAGGTCAACAAAGCTCGAATTTTCTTCTATCTATTAGTGATGAAGAGCGTGACACAAAAGGTAGCTAGGTATAGGTACGTACGTATGTACGTAGGTACAAGCCTCTTAATATATAGACTAGCTGGACCCTTGAAACTTTCACGGCTTTGCAAGGCCTTTCAGACAGACCCGTGAAACGTTCATATTTTACCATGGTAACACCACACCACACTCCCTCCCTAAAAAGTTACACGCATCCTTCACACAAAATGAGGCCTTAAAAGAATGTACTGCTTAGGGCCTAGCTTTTGTGTCTTGGTCCTCCCCATCCCCTTGAATTTTGCTACAACTCCTACTGCCCACCCCCACATGGAAATTTTCCAGGTCCCAACCCGTTCATTCAGAAGAGCCTAGGGGCATAAACATTATTAACAAAAACCTTGCCCAGCTGCACAGGACTGCTGACCTCCGCGTATTATTGGACCCATGGAATATTTATATAAGCTAGCAGCACCCGTGAAACGTTCAAGGTCTGGCTTAAGGCGCTTCACATAGATTAGTGAAACCTTCACATTGTACCATGACAATTCCCCATCAACATCACAAACAACTTCGAGATTCGATGTATGATATCTTATACAACCAGCCTTTTTGTTGATAATATTAACTGAAGTTGCCCTAGACTAAATGGACCCGTGGATTATATCTATAAGATGCTCTGTCTCACTGCACCCGTGGAATTCCTTTAGCTGCAAACCACGATACAGGTTCCCAGAGATTTGTTCTTAAAAATTTCGTCCGTATAGACAACTAGAGCACTCTGAGAGCGCATACCTCGGCCAAGTAAGTGACAACTGTAACGAAAAAGTCAAATTGGCTCTGAAACCATGATTTCTTTTGTATCAACTCCAAAATCTAATCATTTGTGCCTTTTTATAGTATTAACATCTTCTGCAATTTTTTTGAACATCCTTTCATAAATGGTTGAGTTATGCTGCTAACAAACATTATGACAAACATAAGTCAAACATACAAACGAACCAATCGATCTGCACCAAAATTTAGCCATCTATATCTTTAAACATTACTAACAACTTTTGCAAACTTCATAAAGATCCATTGAAAACTTTTTGAGTTATTGCGCCAACAAACATAAAATCAAATACAGCAACAAACATAAGAACGAACAAACAGATCATCACAAAAAAATTGGTCATTTACTCTTTGTGGTATACCTAACAACTCATGTGAATTTCATAAAAATCCGTCCATAACTTTCTGAGTGATGGCATCGAGAAAAATGAGGCAGACAAACAAACTGATGGACGGATCTTCACCAAAAGTTAATTATCTATTCATCCTAACATACCTAACAATCCCTGTAAGTTTCGTCAAAATCAGTCCATAACTTTTGAGTTATCTAGGTGACAGACAGACAGAGAGACAGAAAGACAGACAAACAGAAAGAGAGACAGACAAACTCGACGTAAGCGTAAGCTCTTTGGCGGAGGTAATTAAAAAGACCTGGCATGTTGCCCAGAGTTTAGTCACCAACCGTATCACAGATACGCCAGCTTCCCGAACTCAATAAAGCTCCAATTTTTAGTATCAGTTTGAGATCTCTAATAGAACCTTCTTGTTTGAGATGAAGAGCGTGACACAAAAGGTAGGTAAGTACGTAGGTACTAGTGTATTAATATATAGACTAACGGGACCCGTGGAAGTTCCACGGTTGATGAGTGTCTTTACTTGTAAAAATGTACCATATCTATACGCTGTTACAACAACAATTAATTTCAACTTACAGCAGCTCTTCAAGCGAAACCCACACCGTCAAAGTTAACGCCAGTCACTTAAACCCTGTCCAGTCCATTATCTAACGTAACTCATCTTTTCTAACAAATTCCCCGGTAGAAAAAATGAGTCACCTGTACTAATGTGTAGGACCTCCACGAGTACTTATGATAACAGCAATTCTGGAAGGCACTCAGGCTACAAGATTTCAAATTTACACTTGATCCATTTGAACCACTCGCATATCAATCGATTCCTTAAATCAGTCAAAGTAAGCGGAGGATCTTCTCGGCGCCTAACTTGTCCAAGATGGTCCCATGAATTCTCGACGGCGTTCATGTCTGGCAACTTAGCCGATCATTCTACGAACCTTACATAGCCAGAATGGTTTTCATGCCAATGCATGACCTATCCAGCCCGATCTAAACGGCAGTTATCATCCTGGATGTTTGGCAAAGGAGCAGTTCGATCCTCATGATGATACTGTGCACATGACACTATTTGGTCAATTAACAAATCTATGTCGCCATAACGATTCAGTTTGGTGGTTATTTCATCCAAAAGGCCCACTTCCGAGTAATTAAAGCAGCCCCTGAACATGATTAACAGATCCACTTCCTGCTTGTATCGCCCCTTACCCAGAGGCTTTGTTGAAGGCGGTATGTAGTAACAGATGATTAAATTTTTGTCCGTGGAGCTTAAAACGCCACTCATATACCTAACCATTCGTCATCTAATGCTGCTTTAAGATACCGCTCATCATCAAACTTGACGCTCCTTACCTAACCTACCGCTCATCATCTAAACTAAAGCTCCGTATCCTACAGAACACGCCTCATCTATATAAGCTATTGCTTTGCAGTCAACGCACCTTACCTTACCTAACGCACCCCATCTATCTCAGCACTCGCCATCCAACACTGCTCGACTAACTGAACGCAGCTAGTTCAACTTAACGGTTTTTATGTAGCCCAAAGCTCATGATTTAACCTAACACTCATTACAAAACATGACAATCTTCATTTAAACCCTCGCAATTCAGCCTACCTAACTCTTTTAGTCCATTGTAACGCTCCCTACTTAAGTCCTTAAGTAAATTCTCCTCACCCAACCAAACGCTCATTACCAGACCTAACACTTCTCATCCAAACTAGCACTCATCAATCGCTATAACGCTCTTCAGTCGACCGAAAGCTGCCCATCCAACCCAACGCACCTCCTACAACAAATCACTCGTCGTCCCTGTCCAACGCTGCTCTATTTAACACCTCGAATCTCGTTGAAACTAACGCTCTTCACTCAGCCTAACGCTTCTCATATAACGTAACACTCCTCATGTCACCTATTACACTTCTTCTAATCTAACTCTCATCATCCATCAAAACGCTTGTCAGTTTACCTAACGCTCGTCACCTAGCCTAACATCCCTCCTCTAACGTCACACTTCTCATCCAACTTACTCTCCTCATCTAATCAAACACACATGGCTCACACTCCATCCTAACACAACTCGGTCTAACTCAAAGCTCCACAGCTAACATTACGTTCTTCATTTAATCCAACACTTGTAGATTAACCTAAAGCACTTAACGTACGTACGTTATATTCACATTCTTTTCAATCGTAGCAGCTCACCTTTCAGGATTGCGTTTCTCAAACCTGCGCTTACTTTCAATGTCTCATGAATTTTCTCCTCTCTCTTCATAATTTTCTTCACTAATTCGATCGCGAGAGTCACTGAAAATTTTCGGTAATGACTTGTTGCCTTCGCCAAAGAGGTAATATTTTTTGGTCGGAGTTTGTCTACCTGTCATCAAGGTAACGAAAAAAAAGTTTGGACAATCGTTATAAAATTTACAGTAGCTACATGTTTGGCATAGCAAGAGAAAGAGATGATTAACTTTTAGTGAAGATCTGCCGGTCTGCATGTTTTTTGTTCTTGTTATTATTAAAACTTCACGGTTGAACTCCCACGGACAGGTAATACAACCCAAATGAAGCATCTTGCAACACCGGGAAGCCCAAAACGCTGCTAAAGGAAATCCAGCAAAAAACCACTGACAGCCGGCTTGAACGCCTGCAAGTCAATACGACCAAAAGCCGATGCCGGCAACAAATTTCAAACTTTAGCTGACCAGGGCACGAAGCACCGACAGAACTGATTAGTTCGACATCGGACAGCCTCCAAAGTGAAAGAGTGCGCTCCGCACGCAGCACGAGTCCCTCTCCCAAAAACATTCAGGGCAGGGAGAGAAGAATACAACCAATGCCTCTCATTATTGCACACCTTATAAAACATACATAGCTCGGCTACTCTTCTCCTGTGGGACAGGTTCACCAGATCCTTATCAGCAGGCTGAACTAACGAGTCGGACCAACAGACGGAAGTGAGTGTCGGCAGCTGAAGCCCAGACCGGTGAGCAATACTCTAACACAGGCAGCAAAAATGCATAAAGACATCTACGGACAACCTGACTGTCACCAAACACAGAATTCACCTTACGCAGGAGCCCAATCTTAGTGGAAGCACGTGACACCAACCTCCTAATGTGCGGCTCAAAAGTAAGCTTCTCATCAAAGACAGCACCTAGAATCTCCAAGGAGCTAAACTCCTGAAGCAAATTGTCATCGATCCCCAGTTAAGGATGCTGTGTACAAGTGTCCGAGACCGACTGACAATCATCGACCTGGTCTTACTGGCATTCAGCTTCATACTCCAGACCGAGCTAGATGCACTAATGCGTGACAAATCCCAATTCAGAGACTGAGCGACAGCATCACGCAGGCAAGGAGCAGGTATCACTGCCATCAAAGTGGAATAGTCGGCATAGTTGATCATCGTGTTATCAAGCGAAAAGAACATGTCACTAGTATAGAGAACGAACAGCAACGGACCAAGCATGCTACTCTGAGGGACGCCAGACACCACCGCGACTGAGGTGCTCAAGACGCCGTCAACACACACACTCTGCGTTCTCTCAGAAACATAAACTTGCAATAAATTTTTGGAATATTACGAAGAGCAGCTGGCCGAATTTTTGTGATGTCAGTCAGTTTGTTTGTTTGTCTCGATGCATGTTTTTACATCTATAAGAAAATGACTCGAACAGCTGTGCACGGATCATCATTAAATTAACATGATTTGTTAAGAATTGTTAGAAGGTACAAGGGCTAGCTTTTGGTGATGATCAGTTTGTTTCTATCTGTGGTTGATTTTATGTTTTAGTAATTGGCAGAACTTAACTCAAAAGTTATCAATGGATTTTCAAGAGAATTACAGGCAGTGTTATAAACGCTAACCCTACAGAGGGAGACCCGAGGTGTATTGCATCTCACCCTGCAGAAATTTGCATTTTTATTGCTGTCAAATTTCAGTTGAGTTGCTGGAAACTTTTGACTTTTCAAAAAGTGGCATTTTCTATGTTTTGTGCAAAAATTTGAGTGAAAATACCATGCACAAGTGAAAATAACATAGATTTTATGATAAATGGTCCCTATAAAGGAAGACCTGCCCTATAGCGCAACGCACCCAGCCGGCCGTCACCCTGGCAAGACGTGGATAACATGGCTCCGTGTGTTTTCGCCAAACTGCTTTTAGACCTTACAGCGGGAGAGTGTTAACTTAAACCTATAGATGCGTGAATACATAGTGCATCGTGACA
>LQNS02278091.1:29956019-29967053 GCA_001587735.2 Parhyale hawaiensis | reverse complement strand
GCTATGACGCTGCTTATATTTGTTGGTAAAGAATAAATATGTTCTGTGAAGAGCACTGTAAACTGAATATGAAGTGTAAATAAGGTTCAATTAAAAGAAGAAGTTAAATCAAGTCGCCAAACGGGATCAAATTTCGGCGCTAGTGCTGTGAAAGTTTCTACCAGCATGCTCTGCAATTTTTGTATAGATAATTGCTTGTTGCTAATTTAGTATAAATTCTCTTAATTTATTTATACGCTAAAATGATGAAATTTGCAATTTAGGACGATTTTTCGGGCGAAATTAGTGAAAATACTTTTAGGCTACTCAGCCATAGATTTGTCGATGATGACGTCACTTTTTGAAGCCAATTTCTCCTGAGTCTTCCCGTTACGCTCTTTGCTTCCCGGGTCTGACGGATCTCAGTGCAACTGGAATGACAAAGAAAAATCTATTTTCAAAAAGACAATTTCGAGGAGGATTAGTAATGATCTGGGAAGTGTTTTCGGCCTCTGGTAAAGCCCAGCTAGTCGTGTTGAAAGGTAGACAACTCACCGGTCGATATATTAGTGGGTTAGTAAGAAAATCTTCTTCCATTTCTGCATGATGTACATGACAATAATTCAACTTTGCAGCAGGACAATTGGAGCCATCTACACCTCAAAGCTAAAATAGATTGGTTTGAAATGAAGAACACTCAAGTTTTGGATGGGCCTGCCAAGCCTCCGGATTTGAACCCAATAGAAAATCTACCGTGAACTTTGTCATGGTGCGTTTACCATAATGAACGTCAATTTGCAGATAGAGAATCCCCAAAATCTTGCGTAAAAGAATATTGGAATGAAATTCTCATTGAAACTCTTAAAAATCTCATTGGTTCATTGCAGAACAGGCATGTTGCGTATTGCAAGTACAAAATGTTGGATAATTTTCTCATAAATACAGATAATCAAAAGTGTCTTACACTTATTTTTACCCTTAAATTCATAAAACTGTATTTTTTGGTCATAACTTGTCCCTGGAATTTATCATGAAACTGATTTTAAACACGGATTCTCATGCCATATAGAGGCAACATTCAAAATTCCATTGAAAAATGTATCAAAATTGAAAAGTTAGTTGTATTTTTAGGGGGTGCCTTATACTTACTTCCACCACTTTACAAAGGCGAACAGTGCAAGATGTACCTGGGTATCTCTATGTTTTGATCAAAATGCAAATACGAATCCTTAGCTAATTGAACATTTCGGAGATTCACATGTAAAATCAGAGTACTAAGATAGGTTAGATGAGGTGTGTTGAGATAGACGGATTACGGTACGTTAGACGGAGTTCGTCAGATTTTAAGTGACGAGCTATAGTTCAGCTGCAGTGAGATGAGTTAGAAGCGCTACCAAGTAAGTAACAGCATGATAGTTGATAAATATATAAACAAATAAACACACGACGGTGCTTATTACCGTATATTCTTTGACTAGAGTTCAAAAATGATAGCGAGGAATTTGTGATGACCCTTTTTCACTGATCAAATTTTAGTTACTAATTTACTTGTGAATGATTCGCTACAACAGCCAACACGGATTGTCACAGGATATGAGTATCCTCCGTTTCAATTCGTCTGAGCAGCACACTCCTTTCTTCATTGGATGACATGCAAAGAAAATCAACAATCAATTTAAATTAGTACGAGTGATTATCACTCAAATTAAGTAAATTCTCCGCCTCGTATGCTACATACGGTATGATAGAACTTCAGGACATCGAGCCTTTTGTGTTCAACCGAAAACTACTTCGTCAAATTGAGATAGCAAGCTGTAAAAAATAACCGATTCTACAGCACTCCTGTGCTTTGTCGATCATCTGCGTAATTCGTACATCGTGAACCGAGAGCTAATTCTGTTATTCTGTTTTAATGTATGCAGCAAATGAATAAAGTCAGACTCCAGCACTACAGTAAGAGAAGCTGTAGGTATCTTCATTGCCTAAATTTCAAAGTTACCTAAGCAAGAAGTGTCTTTAAATATAAAACATTAAAACACGTTTGTCATCATCTGCAACCTGGTCTATTTTCTACCAATCAGTTTTCAATAAAGCATCGAATGATGAATACTCCAACCTGGCCTAATTTTCGCCTATTTTCTTTAAGCTTGATATTCCGTAGAGCTTCTGAGGAAGTGTGGTCCAGCTTGTAGTCTTACAAGAAAATCATTCGACATTCTTCAGTTAACATAGTTATAGAACTATGGATAGCATACTAATTGAACAGCTATATTATCTGAAATGAAAATAAATTACGATTAAATATAAGTAAATGTTTAACACAATCAGGCTGATACTTGGTTGACAAAATTGATTTAAAGATACGATATTTTATGTGTGATAACCTATTATATTATAAAAAGATTCACAGTTGTAAACGGCACATTTTAATGCTGAAGTGTAGATGATTCCGCTTAGTCGGTCCTCAACGGGACCTGTTGATTTGGCCACTAAACCGGCTGATGATAAAAAGTGAAATTGCCAGGTTAAGGTAAGTTAGTGCCAAGATTTTATTTTGGTAGTAACTAGTAAGTGAGTTTTAAATAGACAGTTCATTATTCGAAGTCTGAATGGCGTGGGGAAATAAAGGCGATTTTAATGCATGCCACCTGTCGGCAGTAAGTGCAGCATTCTGGAAAATTTTAAAATTTGTACACCGAGCACACTGGCATATTCTAAGTCGTAAACGCGTCGTAATATGAAATAGTTTAACACAATCAAAATTAACACGATTTTGAATGTATATCATCCAAGAACAAAGTGAGAAAGTGAGAGAGGTGATAATTTTTTCGTTGAAGATTTAAGTATGTATGATTGCTACCGAACTTCTCTAATATATTTATATATATATTTCAATATATTAGTATATCGGGGTAACAGGTTTATCTACGCACGTTTCATTAAAACGACAATGACTCCGGAGTTTAGAGAACTTAACGGCTTCTTTTTCAACTTTACGAAACTTCACTTTTACTACGGGAGTGCAAACGCGCAGGATAATAAAAGAAAGCCATGTCATTAAAATACAAGTATAGGTGTCATGTTGTAAGAGCGCTACGTTTCGAACATTACTCGTTCATACTCATGCGGTTACTGTGTCTTACAGTCTTAAGTACCTGCCTTACCAGTTAAAACGCGTTCAAGGTTGCCAACTAGCAATTTGTACAAAGATAAAAGACAAAAGTGGCAGGTTTCGCAACTTTCATGGATTACTGTCAATTGCATGGTACAGAAAGGATAGTACAAAAAAGACAAAAAAAACTACACAATAAACTATCTATGGTGAAGCTATTCGGTCATGAACGACTATGAACATGGGTAATTTATTTGGTCATTGAAGCAATAAAAGAGGAGTGAAACACACGTATCACCCCACGCCAACCAGGCCACACCCCCACCCCACCAGACGATTCCCACCTCTCCCCATGGGGAGAACGCCTCAGTTTATGCTTGGATTATAAGCAAATTAAAGCAATGTATTGCCCCGTTTGAGCGGAATATTCTCCAAAATAAACGAAGCTTTTTTTTGTACAAAGCTTCGGTTCCAGCAGAACTGGTCGACATACGCGGCTGGACGTATTAAGCGGTGGTGCCATTTAGCGGCCCTGACTGCGTGTATCGCGCAGCACGGCGAAGCAACGGCACTCTGCACACCACAGCTTAATTCCAGCTATCTTCGGCATTGACAGTAAATTCAGGATTGCCAGAAGCCTTTTTAAAAAAGTAACATTCATTCATGCCAAACGGTAACAAATTCCACTAAAAAGTAACAAATACTGAAAATTGCCATAAAATCGAAAATTAATGCACATATTATGAAGAAAAATGTATATTTTAGCATGTATTTCGACTTTTTTTATTTATTCCACCAGCTATTTCGCTCTCACCATATTTGCAAAACACTTTTAACCAGTCTATTCTCATCACATCTAGTAGTTACTTTTATCTTCTTCTTGGGTGTAGTGTAATTATCATATAAGTCATCAGATTTATCTCTTGTTTAATTCATTGTAGATATGGGATGAAACTATGGTAGAGTAAAATATCTCTGTACGAAGAATAAAGGCTAACTTGCACAGTTTGCGTCACGAACTCAGAGAACCGAAGTGACACAGAGCTCTCTGTCACTGCCTATTACCACAGCGTCAGGCCGAACGAACTACCGGTATCGGAGACCAAAGTCACCAAATATATTTATTTGTATGAGTATCATATTCGTTGAGTTTAAGATTTATTTTCTCGTTAGATTGATAGTGGCTAAAAATATTATGGTCTGTGCCGTTGTACTTAATCTAGACCACAAAAATGTTCTAATGCATGACGTAGGGAAAAAGTAACAACTTTTAAGGGCGTCGTAACAAAAGTAACAAAATTCACATCAGCAATCAAAAAGTAACACTTTTGTTACGATTGTAACAGTTCTGGCAACCCCGTTCGGCAACAAGAGATAGAAGGCGAGTGTGTTGCTTCGGACGGAAAAATCTTCTGCAGCCATATTCTAGACATTGAGTCTATCGCGTGATACAGAAGTCCTACACCAGAAACACTGTAGCGCTTTCATTAGAGTGACTGCGGGTAACATGTTACTACGCAATACCTAAAGCTTTATGGGCGCTTCTATGATAATATAATTAATTATACACAGATACCACTGGATGCCACTCGATGTCTACCTGTAGTTGGATGGCTTTAGCGATGTTCTCATTACTGTAATCAACGACTGGAAAACATGCAGTGCGAGGCAACCTGGAGTACAGGTGCGTTTTGTTTACGACCGGAAGACAAGTGAGAGTAAGAACAATTATGCTTCTGCTGCAGTCATGGAGTCTCTAGGGAAAGTTAGGATTCGCTACATTAATTGCTGTTGCTCTTGCGTAACTCGCACAGACAATCATAGTGCGCATCCAGGTTTTTTCTGTCGCTTTCCATGGTTCACTTCAGTTAACGACGAACTAAATCTGCGAAGTGAATTGTGTTGTGAGGCGCATTGGCTTAACTGAAGGCCATTGCAGCGGATGCTGTTGTAAGTTTTGTACTGATACAGATGGTCTTTTTGCCTCTGTAAAAGAATGAAGTACCTGTTCTGAGGAAAAAACAGGCGGTTTCTGACACTCACTGATAGAATACAGAGGTTGCGCTTGCTTCCTTGCCGATGTAACAAGTTGTCTGTCTGATACATTGCTTTCGTGGTCCTGCGAAATCCTAACTGGCTTATCGGACAAAGTTGGGTAGCTAGTAGAACGAGTAGTACGCATGCGGCTCAATGATTGGTGCTGTTGGGATTGGCTGCCTCGTTTGGAAATTGGGATGGAATGATATGGACGCAGAAGGAAACATTGTGCGGGTGGTTCGTTGCACAGCGACAGGCTGTCAGCGGAAGCTGTCGACGCCGCATCACATGAAGTTGGAATACGACTTGGCGTATGGAGAGGAACATCACGCATCATTCGGCAGCTAACCGAAGAGGTAGGCGGTCCTTTTCGCAAGTTAGAGTGGCTGCTGGAAGGAATAGCAAGCTTGTCACGCGAACTTGAGGAACAAAGCGAATGCTGGGATTGAGCACTTTTTTGTTTGGTTTGAGCTAGCGAGTGAATGAGTTGACAGGAGAGTGAATTACTTATGGCTATATTGGGTGAGGTGTCACATATGACGGGGGTCTTGGCGGCAGCAGCAGGCCGCGCTTCACCCTTTCTTGCAGCAACGCCGGGCATGGTAGTTTTAATGCTCATACAAGACGTTACTTGGCCAGAGGATGGGAGAGGCTGTACATCGCTAAAGGAATGTTGGCCACATAAATCCGGTGGCGGGGCTTCCTGCGAGGTAGGGTGGCTGGTGGAGGGCTGGGCAGGGGCGTCGCAGGAGGTGGGTCTGCTGTCTGGAGCACCAGAAGGAACAAAACATATCGAGTCGGTGAGAATGCCGGCTAGGGATCCGCACACTCTCTGTCGATTCTTTGCCACAGCAAACTTCACCTGCGACAAATGAAGTTAATTGTTCTTACAATGTAACAGATCAATATCTGCGATTGTATACAGGATATCTACCGCAGTCGTGCGACATTGAAAGCAATCGCCTTTATTACGCTGCCATCGGTTCGTATATGTCATAAAACTTAAAAAAAAAATATGCTATGGAATGTATCAGCACAATTCTGTGTCATAATAATTACTTACCTTTTCCCATGTGGCGGCTTTGTACACGAATATGAAGAAAATGAAGACCCCTCGCAGAGCGTTGAAACAGTCGGTGGCGATCCTGTAGGAGACGAGTCAATAAAAGAAAATTGCACTCACAAAAGCATGCTTAACTCTGCTGTCCACGACTACACTGCGTCAGTTGGCTGCACTGCATCAAAAGTTGATGTAATATTTTTTATCACATGCGTTCGAATGTTTGGTACGTACCATTGACAGGGAATAGTTAATACACTTTTAACGCTTGCATATTTAATTAAAATATGCACAGTGAATCAAGAGAAAATGTAAAAATGATCATTTAGCTGAATTTCCTGAACGCACAAAGTAATGAAAATTTGGTGAAATGACATTTCGACGCAGGTTGTGCACGATTAGCACTAGTTCTGAAATGGAAAACTTGGGAAGGCTGCTAATAGAGTATTACAAAATTAGTAGTTAATGACACATGTAACTAAAATTTAGTTGCGAGCAACAAAAATGATGAGACGGAGTGTTGCACTCTGCATATCGTATAGGTCTGGAATAATTTTTTCTTATGCTGACGGATTCTGTGATATACAGATTGTGAGTTCTCTTGGCTGACGGATTCTGTGATATACAGATTGTGAGTTCTCTTGGCTGAAAAAAAGAAACTGGACTGTTGCACTGACAGGAATGATCACGAATGGAGGAGTGGGAAGGGTGAATGACGACGACCAGTCCTAGAGCTGACACCGACATAATCGCGGAGATTCTGGTGTGTAGACTACGTGTGGTAAAATGCGAACGTTTCACATTTGGAACAGCTGCATTGGTATTCTAATGGCAAACTCAGAGAGTTCGGTAGATAATTTTACGGATAAAACACTGAATTATTGTTCTATTTATTGTCTAAAATCACGTTAAAATTTGGGCGAAAAATTCTCCTTTCAGTTGCTAGAGGTTCCACCCGAAGTGTTTGTGAGCGGAGGCCACAAACGGAAAACTAAAAATAGTTTGTTATATCAGTAAAATCATACTTGACTCTGCACTCAACTCTAGTATACCATAACTGAAGTTACAAGTCTGAAAGCCGCAAAGTTTCAGGACTCTAACATGCGTCACCTGTTTACTATCTCCGAACCTGAAAGTGTCTGCTCTAGGACAGGTCCGCTCTCTTTACTCCTCCATTCGTAATCATGCCTCTCAGTTCAACTGTCCAGATTTTAAATGAGTTTAATATTCTTTTTCCAATCAAAATAATTCATAGCTTGTATTTCCCAGAATCTCTGTACATCTTTAAAATATACTATACCCGAACTAAGCGATATGCAAAGTACAACAACATTTTCATGTCACTTCCCGAGCAGCAATTGAGCTGGGCGCTACGTGGGGCCGGGGTGGGAAGCCCATTAGCACCCATGTGGGGACGCCCAATGGGTCCTAGGTACTTTTTTGCGAAAGTTTTTGAGTGGATCTCACGTGGGAAACGCAGAACCTGCCCGCGCGCATCCCATATGGGACCCAGTTGGTGAGGCTCATGCAGGCTCCTAAAGGTAGACCCCATTAGTTTCCCATCATTTACCCATTTACTGTATAGTTGGCCCACGTGGGTTGTTCATAAGGGATCCAACTACTTTTTCAATTTTTTTGACGGGTATCTCGTGGAAACCGAGAATTTGCCCATGTACACTTTGTAGATCCCAAAAGTTTCCCATGAATTGCCAAGAAATCCTCCGTTGCCTATAGCCTGGGATCGAATGTGCAGCCTATCCTATATGTACCACTTGCTTTACACTGATATCTCAACTCTCTCAGCCACGAAGACCTAAATTACTCACAGTGCAGGTCAGATCACTGTTAAAGCTAAAGCCCGGTAATAATTATTTTTGTTTTATATGCTGTAACGTGTATTTTAATGACATTTTGTGTATATATTTATGTAAGATTTAATATACAAGCCATTGTGGGGTTTAACTGGGTTGTCCATTTACTACCATACGATACCCGGAATGGAAAAACCCACATGTGTCTGATATGGGAAGACCTACTAACTACAAATGTGGGATTTAGCTAGATAGCCCATATGTTACCCTATTGGGAGCCACCGCGAGTTGCCCGCATAAAGAAATGCAACGTGAGCCCATGAACTGCATGGGTGTGATATGAGAAGGCCCCTAAGTTGCCAATGTGGGATATACATTAGCTGGAAAGTCCATTTGTAACCCAATTGGGAGTCACGATACGTCACCCGCAGGGGGAAACCACATATTCACATACATAGGTTTCATGTGGGAAAAACCATTATATTGCTAATGTGAGAGTTTGCTGGGAAGCCCATTCGTTCACCCACGTGGAAAGCACCATATGTTGCCTATACTGTATTGGGAAAACCCACATGGGTTTGAAGTGGGAAAATCGACCCACTATATAGTGGAAGTGTGGTATTTAGCGAACCCATATGTTATCCAAATGGGTATAACCATACGTTGCTCGCAGCGGGAAAACCCCTATGATCCCACACGGGTTTGATTTGGGAAGACCCACAGTAGAAGAGATGTCGGGTAGACCTGGGAAGCACACAATTTACCCATATAGACAGCAACATCATTTACCCTCGGTGGGCAAACCTTAATAGGACCCAGGTTGTCATAACATGGAGCAGCGTAGTTGTCGGTACCCCAGTAACATTGGTACTCAGCCATTGCTCATCTGGCCACCTGGTACCTCATGTGGAGCCCATCAGTCGTTTCTTGGGTTGTAGCTCATAAGAGTTTTATTATCTCAGGTAAGGAGGTCATTTTTTGGTGGTGTCTATTAGCAATATAGCTAACTCAAAACATGAACCGATCGTTATGAGATTCACAAAAGTTCTACGGAATTTTACGAGGAACGTATGGTTACATTTTTGGGGTGATCCGTCTGTCCTTTTGTTCGTTCCTCTGTTTCTTAGCAACATGACTTAAAAAGTGGCTGACGGCTCTTCATGAATTTTGCAGGAACAGTTAGGAATGCCACGAGGAATTGATGATAAATTTTGAGGATGATTTGTCAGTTCGTCTGCTTTTTATCTTTTATTTTTCTGTACATATTGCACAAAAAATCATGAGCGGATGCGGATCCTTATGAAATTTATATGAACTGTTTTGAATATCAGAGAAACGAGTTACTATATTTTGGTAATGATCAGGAAGATAGCTTGGATTCTGAACTATTTTAACATTTACGTTAGTATTATGTACGTTGCTTGGCGGAGGTTTGCGCTCTCGGAGTGCTTCTCTAGTTACTGGTATCATTGCTTAAAAGTTGGCATTACTCTGTTGTATTATCATCCAAACTTTCTTTATTGACAACTATTACTGTGCCAGAAAAGTCTCGTCGTTTGCTCCAGACTAGCTTGTTTAAGAAACTTCATACTTGAGCTCCGCCATATAGTGCAATCAAAGGAAAGGTAGATCTGCTTCTCACTCACCAGATCCAATGGGAATGGAAGTGAAACGAGAGGACTTCTGCGATCCACGAGACTCCCATCACGATAAACAGCTTGCCGTAGGCTGTGATCCTGACCGAAGTAGAACAATGCATCACGTCAGTGAGCTCAGCGGTTGCGGGCTGCTCCAGTGTCATGTGTAAAGGTAAGCACTCAATTCTGTCCTACAGTCTGATATACATACGTACACAGCACTATAGCACATTCGTAATCTCAAGTGTTGTACCTATTTTGCTTCAGGGGACCATGCAGCATTTTTCGGTCAAATTTGTATCATTTTTTAAACGAAAATTGAGCCGACACATGCGTAGACGACGCATACAAAATTTGATAGAAGAAAGACATCTCTGACGCAGCCAGAGACGGGTTGTAGGAATGACTGAACCATGCAGCGGTGGCTTCTGAGTGTGTAAATATCAAATAGCATTATCTCCTTATTCTTTTATTCTATTTTTTATGATGGGGGAGGGTGTGTAACTTTGAATTAACATCAAGGTGGCGTTTATTTACCAATTTTTATGATTCAAGTGCAATAGATAAAGGAAAGTATTGCCTTCCATTTCCTCTCTTAGAAGAGCTTAGTACTTATTTAGGGAGGCTTAAATCTTCTTATAATACCTAATACCTAATTGCCTAAAATTTTGTAGAAGGAAATTTCAAAATTTGCACTAAAAAATTTATTATAGCTAAAAAAAATCCAAAAACTGTTGAAAAGTTTCATGTGTATATGTGTATACATGCATTGTACATTTCCAACAGTTTTTTCAAAATTTGAATTTCGCCTCTGCAAATAATTTCGTAGTTGTGTTAGGCATGTTTAGAAACAAAAAAAAAAGAACCCATCCATAAATTTTAGATTAGATTAGATTAGATAGGCGGCAGTAGACGAACCAATAGGCCTATTCCCAAAGAGACACCGGAACATACGCCCCGGCACTCTATGAGCTATTGCCATCATGTAAGTAGGATATAGAGGACAGGAGAAAAGAGAGAGATAAAAGGGGGGGGTGAAGAGTCCCTGCCCAAGAAACGATCTTGAATGTACGCAAGCACGTTCAAGAGCCGCTGACATGCGGAGCTTAGAGATATCAAACTGTGTAGCTGGAGCGGGAGAGAGAATGAGATGGATTAAGGTTGCTTTGGAAGCTTTGGCCTTTAAGTGTTTGCAACTCCCGGAGGAGGAGTTCTTAGTTGCGGAGGATGTCTCGCCCAATATACGTCAAGACGATTTTTAAACGCGTTTAGTGACTCCGCACTAACAACATCGGAGGGGAGTTTATTCCAAATGCTGACTATGAAATACGGAAAGAACTGCTGACTTAAGGTCGTTCTTCGAGCTTTATGCTTGAGTTTTTGACCGTTGTTTCGCAA
>LQNS02278091.1:29934542-29955753 GCA_001587735.2 Parhyale hawaiensis | reverse complement strand
CCTGCATGAACGATGCAAGCGAGTAAATCATAATGATACAGGCATAATGTTTCAAACTGACATTGTTTCTCTGTTGCGAGCAATCTTTCATCAAGATACTAATAACTGTTATTAAATGTGCACATCATCCACATTAACAACTTTTGTTGTTAGTGTATGCTGTCCTGCAAATGGAACAGGACTGCATACTGTACATTAGAACAGCATGTAGCGTTAGAGTTACCATGGTAATATTTGTCATTTGTAACATATATCATGCTGTTTAATTGAGTGAAGAATGAGAAAAGCGTGAATATTTCACAAGACTACAATGAACTTCACCTGCTCCTCCAAGATCATAATTAACAAAGAAGCGTCTCAATAAAACTTTCTAATTAGATTATCTTGAAACAGAGGGTGTTCCAGAGACGGAAACCTATCGAAACAAACAAATGAACAGTTGACAGTATACGGAAATGTGGAGATAACTGTCGTCATACTGAGTAATACCGCAGCAAAACCTAGACTATTTCCCATAGTACACAACAAATTTTGCCCGTCATAATGTTACACTTTTCCATTTTTTTTGTCGGATCATGCGATTTTTTCCCACGCTTACGCTGCCCGTGGAGCTTCTAAGTGGCGCGTGAATACATAGGCGAACAATGCATGACGTATGTACCTGTGCATCTCTATGTCTCCATCAAGATAGAAGTACGAATCATTTGCTAACTGAACATTTCGGGGATTCACACGTAGAATTAGAGAACAGAGACAGGTTAGACGAAGGTGTTATGACTGCGTAACGTTTGACAGAGTTCGTCATATTTTATTTGGCGTCTGTTCAGCGTGAAATTGCAACTGCCACGTTAGATTCAGCTAAAAAAAGCACAAGAAAAATGGATTATGCACAAAAGAAACGAAAACCCCAACTAAGACTGAGCCTCTCTCACTGCTATGAAGAAATTTACCTAAACAATATACGACATAGCTGAAGCTCGACAGAATCTAAGACTTTATTGAAGTTACCACCTTTCATCTTCCACACTCTCTACAAATCGAAGCGAAAGTCAGAAACTGCAGTATTTCCATTTCTCACAATATATTTCAGATGCTATATTTGGCACCGTAAATCTTAGGACTGAAATCTTAGAGTATCCACGGCATAATAAAACACAGTTGTTAGTCGCTTGCTTGCTCCAATGTTGGTCCTTCTCTCCTTCACGCTGTAAACGATTTAGATAGGAGAACATTTTTCTACTGAAAAGCAAGTTGAGATGCCATAAAAGTTCGCTTAGCGTTCGAAATTAGCTCGGTACTTTATGATAGGACGATGATGATTTTTCTTCTGAGCGTCGTAGATGAAAGACGGTATCTTTCACAGAGTTATTTATGCTGTCGGGCATAAGCTATGTCTCATAATCAACGTCTCTCTGTCTGTCACCAAGATAACTTAAAAACTTATGGGCCGATTTTGACGAAATTTGCAGGGATTGTTAGACATGTTACGAGAAACAGATGATTAACTTTTGGTGAAGATCCGTCCATCCGTTTGTTTGTTTGTTTGTTTGTCGGTCTCCTTCATTTTTCTCTATGCCATAATTCAAAAAGTTATGGAAGGATTTTTATGACATTCACATGAGTTGTTAGGTATATAACGAAGAGTAAATGACCAAATTTTGATAATGATTCATTTGTTCGTTCGCTTGTCACTGTTTTTAGTTTCATGCTTTTTAACACGATAAATAAAAAAAAAATATTGAATGGATCATGATGAAATTTATAGGGGTTGTTAGTAATGATAAAAGACATAAATGATTACAGTTTGGTGCAGATCGGTTCGTTCGTTTGCCTGTTTGACTCATGTTTGTCATAACGTTTGTTAGTAGTATAACTCATAAAGTTATGAACAGATCTTCAAAAAAATGCCACAAACTGTTATTACTATCAAAAGACACAAATGATTATATTTTGGAGTTGATACAATGAAAATCATGGCTTCAGAACCAATGTGAATTTTTTACTACTGTTGCCTCGCTTGGCGGAGGTATGCGCTCTTTGAGTGCTCTAGTTTTTAGCTGAATTTCTTCTTAGCAGTTCGAGAGGCTCAGTCTTCGTTGGAGTTTTCGTTCCTTTCGTGCATAATCCACTTCGCATATGCTTTCTTTAGCTGATTCGACGCACTTGAAACATCACGCTGAGCAGATACCTTTTTAATATTGAATTTCCGCTGCAGCCAGCTCCGACGCTTGAGGTTCAACTATAGCTTGGTATCCAGGTTACTGTAAGCCCTGGGCGTTTCCAGTGAGTTCTTTAGAATGAACTATGTTTTCCTAGTGCTGTTCAACGAGTGACCAATTAAAAGCTTGTATTTCCGGTTTATCTTGCTAGGGGGATATTTTGCTCTCGCAAAACTCATGGCTGTACAACTTGCGTTTCATTAATGGAAGCAACACACGTCAACCACCCTTCTCTCTCCTCTCATATGGCGAGAAATGCGAAAATGGAGCTATTGGTAAATTTTGTTTTTGCTGGCACTATAGAGTGCCTACGTTGTTAAAAATGACAGCAATGAATTTGTGATGATTCGTCTTCATTGATCGTTATTTTCCTATTATAATGCTAGGACTGAGTAACGTCAAGTTTTGCTTTGGTGATGTGCCGAGAAGCAATGTTTTTTAGCCCCTAGTCGATATAGTCTCCTTATAAATACTGAGCTCTGTATCCAGGATACTGACTGTAAGGGGATTGTCGCTAGACGAGCAACACCTGTAACTGGGAGCTCACCTGTGTGGGACCCGGTCATTTCGTGCTACCCCTGGTGTTGAATAATGAACGCAAAAACTTAAACAAGAATTGTGTTCATTATTATTCATTTATTTTAGCAATATTGACTTTAAAATCACCTTAAGTAATAGCTACTCAATACGAACATTTTTTCTTTGTAAAGTCCAGGTTCCTGCCGATATGCAAAAATATTTCGTGTATAAATTCAGCTGTGCAGTATGCATCGAGCTACATTGGTAGCAGTTGTACGCTTCGTACGAGAGTATTTGAGCATATGGGCAGGAGCAGTCGTACTGGTAGCGTGCTAGCAATGCTGTCATTTTCTTCCGTGCGCCTGCATAGTGAATAGTGCAATAGTCCAGTACAAATGTCAAATTTTAAAATTTTATGTTTTTGTCATAACCCTTCCGACCTAAAAATTTTAGAGTCCTTGTGCATTTAAAAGAAACACCCCCTCTTAATGACCAACATAGTTCCCATCTCCTGTTTATCGCAAAAAGCTAGATTTTACTTTTTTATTCTTTTCAATTAGTTTTCCCTTGTTTTTTTCGAAGTATGTACTTATATAGTAGGAACAAAAATCGATTTGTCTCTGTTTCATGTAAACTGATGATAGGATCAGGTCCCAAAACGTCTAATTTTAATAAGTCTTAGTCATGAGCCTATTTATTTCACCTTCCTGAGACGATATTACCAGCTATGCCAACGTTTGTAGCAGTCGCCACATTGGTGCTTTATTTTTTCATAATTCTTAGCTATTTTACATTGTTTTTCGTTATTTCATTTGGAGCTCCAGAGTGTCCTATATATCCTACAATCTTTAAAGTTGCACAAAAATACGTATTAAAACATCTACAAACTTTTTTTTTTAGCTTTCTAAAGGATAAAATTTCGAAAGAAAGTTGATTAAAAGGCTTGTTGAAGAACAGATGTATTCAACCGACAAATGCTCGCATGCGTAAAGTTGACCGTATATAAAATGCAATAAATCATATGAGTTTTATCGAGAAAAATACCACATTTTAAAAAAGGGCATCATATGAGTGAATACCTCAATGTTTTCGATCTATTTTCGTCTTCTGTCAATGATCTGCTATCCTCTATAATTCCAAATCGCTGTAGCAAAAATTGGCTCAGATGCGAATGATTAAACGCACAGACAGGAAAACTTTTTAACAAGATTTATAAGAAAAACAATAAAGGACCAGAGAAGCAATTTAGTTTCCTTCCGGCGAAGTAATATTAAAGCAAAAGTCTATACATAATACGCAAAGCCATACAATTGCTTGGTAAAATTAGAAAAAATCAGCTTGCCTAGTAGGCCTATACGCTGCGCACGTTACCGCAGTATAGCAGTGGTGTCGCGTCAGACTCGCGTGAACTAGTTCACAAAAAATTACCTAACCGTATTCCGCACATAAACTGTCAAATGGAACGATATTGTTGATACTGGAGAATGTTAAATCTATAATTTTTCCTATGATGCTGCATTTTTTACAATTTGGAGAGGAGGATCTGCTAACGATGTTTACGCTACTGAACAACTTAGATCCATATTTTACAGACACTGTCCGACCGGGTTATTGGAAAAAAATAACCTATATAATAATAAAACTTTATCCATCAGAAAGCTAAAATAGTTCGTGGATGCTCTGAAAAATATTTTTGTTTAACTATGAAGACTGTAGGACATGTAGGACACTTTGGAGGCCCAAATGAAATTATGGAGAAATAACGTAAAATAGCTGCTTAATAGCGTACTACGATTTTATGACGTCACAAGTCCATTTCCCATGGTGCACTGCAGCTTGGTCCCTGCCCTTGCGTTAACCTTGTAAAGTCTCATCATCCTTGGTCACAATTATCATTGGCTAAAAGGCATACACAAGTCCAGAACGTTGATACGAAGAGGAGTTGATACGCATAAATTATCAGACTAACAACGTGACAACATTGTTTCAAATAACGTTCCCTAAATTCTTCAGTACCACTGTTTTTCCAGAAATATAGCAACAACATACCATGTACACAACACCCAAACAAATGATGAAAATAATGTTACACACACTAATTACTGATGATCAATTGACACAAATTATCTTCCATTAACTCTTGCTGGCTTCTGGCGGCAAGTGGCTACAACCTGCAATGTTACTTGGAGGAGGTCCGTCGGCATATGATGACGTTGATGACGTTTCACAAAGAAACCAACAAAATTAATGCATAGCAAATATGGGAAATGGTTAAAGAAATGGGCTTAGCACCAACGGTCCTCAAAAAATATCTTTATATCAACACACTTTGTCTTATAGACCAATTCTTAAAGCATGTTCAACATCATTTTCCGGGTGGGGGGAAAGCCCTAAATTCGCAAGGGAGGCAACCCCCGAATATCTCCCACCCCCTTGAATCCACAAATGGAGGTAAGATTATCGATAATTACCTCCACCGAGAAGCTTATGTTTTTGTCGAGTTTGTTTTCTTGTCTATCACCACGAGAGTTCAAAAAGTTATGAACGGTTCGTTACGAAATTTACACAAATTGTTAGGCATCTTAAGAGGAACAGATGATTAACTTATGGTGAAGAGCCCTTTCATTTTTTTTTTTTTTGCCCCTACTCTTCTTGGCACCATAACTCAAAAAGTTATTGCCATATTTTTATGAAATTTGCACAAATTGTTAGGTGTAGAACGAAAAGCAAATGACCAAATTTTTGAGACAATATGTGGTTTTTCCTTTTTTTTTTGTTTGTCTCTTTAAGTTTACCAGCAGTATAAATAAAAACATTATGAACAAAGCTCCATGAAACTTGCGCAAATGTTAGAAATGTTGGAAGACAAAAATGACCAAATTTTGGTGATGATCCGTTTTTCCGTTTGTGTGTTAGACAAATGTTTATCTTTGTATTTTTCAGGACATATTTCCAAAAGTTACGGTCGGATATATAAAAAATAATTACAGAAGCTGTTAGTACTCTGAAGAGACACAAATGACCGAATTTTCGTGATGATGAAATAGAAAGCCTACTTTCAGGACTAATTTGAATATTTTGTTAATATTGTCTTCCTCGGGGGCATTCATTATGTGCTCTCAGCGTGCACTAGTTTATATAATAAAATATAGGTTCAGGAGCTGGTAGTAGGGCAAATGTACTGGAAGTGCGCGATCGGGGATAATGACGTCATCTGTGGGCACCAGATGCTGGAATAGGGAAGAGAGAGCAAACTATGCCTCGAGGATCCTCACTTCCCCGTCAACGAAGTACAGCTTCGGGTTGCACTCACCTGACCCAGTAGAGTTTGTAGGTCGCGGCCGTAGCCGGGCAGTCTCTACACGTCGTACGTGTTGTGTTCACGATGATGTAACTTATGTGCAAAAAAAGCACTAAGTTTACGGCAAGAAGAACAGCAATTGGCCCATACACGTACACCCATTGAGACACCTCATCTTCTGCACAAAAAGAAAAGTAGCGCATTGTTAGCGAAGGATATAGATAATACTGAAATAGTTGTACTAGACACAATAAAGCTAGATAGGATGTAAAAGCATGCATCTTACTAAAATTTGCTAAAATTCAAATAGCTCGTAATTATTAAAATTAACGTTTCGGACGCAATCGGCCCATCATCAGCGATTCTGAAATGAATAGAGAATCACATTTAACTGAAAAGTTTACAGCAAAGGTAAGCAAAATAAACTGAATTAAAAACCTACTTAAGAACAGCCGGTGACAAAGAGAGGGGTGGCACTTAGCATATCATTGAGTTCTGGTCTAAGTTTGTGAATGTATAGTGATTCTATGGTTCTTAGATTCTGAGTACCAATGATGGAAACAATTATTTTGAAATCATCAATGGAAACTGCACTATTGCACCGAGAGGTGTGATCATGAATAGATGATTGGGAAGGGGTGGTTAAGGGTATACCGGTCCTGGAACTGACACCTCTGTGCTCGGCAACTCCGGTAAAAAGGCTACGAGTGGTGGAACCAACGTAGCGCATTCCACACTTGGAACAACTAAAAATGTATACCAGAGACGAACGCAGAGGGTCAGGCAGGCGGTCCTTATGGTGGAACAGGGANAAAAGTTTACAGCAAAGGTAAGCAAAATAAACTGAATTAAAAACCTACTTAAGAACAGCCGGTGACAAAGAGAGGGGTGGCGCTTTGCATATCATTGAGTTCTGGTCTAAGTTTGTGAATGTATAGTGATTCTATGGTTCTTAGATTCTGAGTACCAATGGTGGAAACAATTATTTTGAAATCATTAATGGAAACTGCACTATTGCACCGAGAGGCGTTATCACGAATAGATGAATGGGAAGGGGTGGTTAAGGGTATACCGGTCCTGGAACTGACACCTCTGCGCTCGGCAACTCTGATAAAAAGGCTACGAGTGGTGGAACCAACGTAGCGCATTCCACACTTGGAACAACTATAAAAGTAAACCAGAGGCGAACGCAGAGGGTCAGGCAGGTGGTTCTTGTGGTGGAACAGGGAACCAATTCTGAGCTTATTGACTAAAATGAGATTAAAATTTAGTGTGGGGAAATATTTCGTGAGCAATTTAAGGAGATCTGTCCGTAATTTACAGGACTTCGGACCAAAAAAAGGGAGAACCAAGTGTGTACGATTATTGACTGGTGGATTGTTGCCACCAGGGTAAATTCTATCTAAAGATGAACTTATTTTCCTCTCTATAAAAATAGACTGAAAACCATTGGATGTAAAGTATTGCTTAAGAAAATCTAACTTTAGATGCAGGCTGATAAAATTAGAACAAACATTCCAAGCACGGTGTAAAAGAGTTGTAACACTACTATATTTAAATCGGTTGTCACAGTAACTAAAAAACTGGTGCCTAATCCTGAAAATGTTGGTTTACGGTAAACAGATGTGCTAAAAACATTGTCAACGAGATGAACAGCTACATCTAAAAAGCTAGTTTATTGTTCTGCTCTATTTCACTCGTGAACTTTAGATTACTATGTTTCGAATTGAGGTAGTCTAAAAACCTTTGCACACGACTCCGATCTCGAAATATCAAAAGGTTTATTTTGCTTACCTTTGCTGTAAACTTTTCAGTTAAATGAGATTCTCTATTCATTTCAGAATCGCTGATGATGGGCCGATTGCGTCCGAAACGTTCATTTTAATAATTACGATCTATTTGAATTTTAGTAAATTTTAGTAAGATGCATACTTTTACATCCTATCTAGCTTTATTGTGTCTAGTTCAACTAAATTCTCAAGTGATATCAAATTGTATGAAATAGTTGTTATATGATGTGATTTCAACTTGTCCAACTTTTGAAATACTGTATGTAGCTACATCAGTACTGACACAAAGTATAGCAGTGTATTAGCAAACTCATCCTGCGCAGGCAAAAATTCTTGGGAGATTGCTAGGACTGGGACGTACACTAAATTTAGTTAACGTATTCAGAGTTGCAACCAATATGTTGCTCAAAGAGGACGTTTGTATCTGCATTTTGTATCTCGCTAAACAGTTTCACTTTAGAAGGACGATGACTGATACCCATTGAGAGGCTGATCTAAATGTATAGCAAAACAGATTTTTTTTTTGCGTTTCAACGTGGAGCAGTATCGGATTATTTAGCGACTTGCACAACTCGGAACTGAAAGAGGCCACCAGTTTCATATTTATTTCTAACACTGAAACGCTATCAGCTTGGGTTTTTGTGGCTCAATTGCAGTTCGGGGAAAACGAAGCTGCAATCTATCAAGACATAGATGACAACGACAGGCTATTACAAGTCTTTAGTAAGCTGCAAGCTCTGGTTATTTTCAGTGATTGAAGTTGATGTGGAAGTGAAACAGCAAAACTGAGGTATTTGCAAAGTGGTCAGCACATGTCTGTATTGCGTTTTGCCTCCCAAAGTCTTTCAAAATCGCGAAAACATTGGCAGATGTCATCGGTGCAATACATGCTGTAATTCGCATACTGAAACTTAATCACTGTTCCACCATAGTGAGAATGGGTTGTGGCTGTGACACACGCTAGCCAAAAGCTGAAGAAACTCTCGCAAACGCGCAAAATTTTTTGCGCAAAAAGTACCTCTCTATTCACACGTGAGAATGGTCCGTTGGTCAAAAAACTCCAAGCTCTGTTCATCTAGACGACGCTGTTATAGCTACGACGTAAATACCATGACAAAAGTACATCTAACGAGCAGAAAAATACCATTGAAGCTACCCAATGCCTTCAGAAGTAATAATAAGTACAATTCTATGATAAAATATTTTGAAAATAATAAACCCGTTGCGGCTCCATTAGCGAACTGAACGCCGCATCCGCTGCTAAATGTCTCTGGTGCCGGTTTGTTTTCAAATATTTGCGCGTTTGCCCGGTGTATCGAGCGTAAAAGGCTGCATGCTCCATAACGGAATTTTGCGCAAAAGGGAGAGTGTGCAGGTTTTTAGACGTCGATTTTGCGATCGGGCCATTTCGTCACCCCGAGGGGTAATTTCGCCACGTGACAAAGTTGTCAGTTTTTGAGTCATTGCGGCAAAACTTTCAATGGTAGAAAAATGGTAGAAGGTCCATTTCAAAAATGACAAAATTGTCTTCAATTAGAGACAAAAAACAGCCCCCTCAGACAAATATTAAAGAGTCAGTTGGACGTCAAAGTTGTATACTCAACTTCGACGTCCAACTGACTCTTTAATATTTGTCTGAGGGGCTTGTTTCTTTGTCTCAAATTGAAGACAATTCTCTCCCAATGAAATAGACCTCATACCATTTTTCTGCTGTTGAAACTTTTGCCGCAATGACTAAAAACTGACAATTTGCCACGTGGCGAAATTACCCTCGGGGTGGCGAAATAGCCCAACCTTACGGTACTCGTTCTTTTGGATAGCGTGTGGCATCGGCATAAGGGACCTTGAGTTAGAGCGGTGCTCATGACGGGCCAGCAGTTACCAGGATATAAGAACTGCACCATATTCACAGCTCTGCTTGACTACTTCACTACACGATGCTGCCTTGCTAAGATTCTAGCCAGAGAAGTCGCTTTTCAGAGGACGAGGGATGCAAAGCGAACATTGCACTGTCGATTTGCCTTAACTCGTTCCATAGACTACACAATACATTGACTGCTCACAGAAATTGGGCTTTTCGCCAGTGNGACTACTTTACTACACTATGCTGCCTTGCTAAGATTCTAGCCAGAGAAGTCGCTTTTCAGAGGACGAGGGATGCAAAGCGAACATTGCACTGTCGATTTGCCTTAACTCGTTCCATAGACTACACAATACATTGACTGCTCACTGAAATTGGGGTTTCGCCAGTGGGCCTGAAGGCCGACTGATACATAAGCGCTGATAAAATAAGTTCTAATAACCACAGAGACCTCAAACGAATATCAATTTCTCAGGAATGTGTTACAGAGCACGGAATCTAAATTCACAAATGAATATTTTCAGTGGGCGATAAATAACTATCATACCTACGGACATCAATGATCATAATTTCTAGGAATATATAGAATTTTATAGACAAAATTAGCATATAAATGCTACATGCAATGCACGTTAGCATCACATACAATTGAATTTTTCCAACGACAAATTGGAAGCACTAACCCCAGAAATTGATGTACTGTATGTAAAGCTTTTGACAGAGCTCATCCCAATATCCGCAAGAAAAGGGAGGTTAGGAAATCCCTAATACTGAAACTTATTAAAACGACAGTAATACTACTGAGGGAAGCCACATTGGAGCCATGAACAAAAATGGCATGATTAACCATGAGATAAAGTTACCAGGATAGCCGTTAAATGATATTTTGGTGCTGATACAACCCTTCATAGCTGAAACCATCTAAAGCTGCACATCGTAGCTGTCCATGTCATTTCACATTACTGCCTAAGTATACTACGTCACTTTGTGGTTGCCTACGTTACATCACTTCATGGTTGCCTACGCTAGAGCACTCCGTTGGTGCCTGTGTTACATCACTTCATGGTTGCCTAAGTTGAATCATTTAGTGGTAGCCTAAGTTAAATGACACCATGGTTATTGCCTACAGAACATAACGTCATGGCTGCCTACGTAACATCACTTCACGTTGCATTTGTTACATCACTTCATCGTTGCGTGCATTACATGAATTAATGGATGACTATGTTACATCACTTCATGGTTGCCTAAATTATAAGATTTACTGGATTACTAGCTATTTTACATCTCTTCATGGTGCCTACATTACATGATTTAATGGATGACGATGTTACATCACTTCATGGTTGCCTACATTCTATGATTTAAAGGATGACTATGTTACATCACTTCATGGTTGCCTAAGTTAAATCACATCGTGGTTGCCTAAGTTAAATCACTTCATAGTTGCAGGAGTTAAATCACGTCATGATGGCCTATATTACATCACTTCATGGCTGCCACTGCCATTTCACTTCACAGCTGCCAATGATATATCATTTCACGGCTGCTAATGCTATATCACTTCTCGGCTCCCAATGCTATATCACTTCACAGCTACCAATGCTATGTCACTTCACAGCTGCCATTTTTATACGTCACAACCGCCATTGCTGTATCACTTCACAGCAGCCATTTTCATACTACTTCACAGCCGGCAATGCTATATCACTTCACGACTGCTAATGCTATATCACTTCACGAATGCCAATATTAGATCACTTTACGGCTGCCAGCGCTATATCACTTCACAGCTGCCAATGTTAGATCACGTCACCGCAGCCAATGATAGAAAACGTCAAGTCTGCCAATGCTATATCACTTCAAGGCGGTCAGGGCTTCATCACTTCATTGCTACAGGCTATATCACTCCATGGCTTCCAGCAGCTCCAACTCACCCTTCAGAGGTACTGTCTGTTCTGATTTTCCAGCTTAGCCCGCTTACCAAATAATTTTCTTTAACTCCATTAGCTGGCATTCTATAACAAATCGAGTATACCACGAATTTGAAAAGCCTCTGTTCTACAAGGCGAAACTTTACTGTGAAATCATTCTTCTCTACTGTAAAAATCAAAGGAGGTCATAAACAGATGATTTACGATACTACACTTCAAGGATTTATATTTTTGTGAATTTGTTACTTACTGTGTACAAGTGTTAGTACACACAGGTTTGCCAATCAATATTGACTGTAAATGAATTAAACAAAATATCCTAGTAAAGTACGAAAAAGTAATGGGACACTGTATAAAAAAATACGATTGCAGCACCAAACAGTCAGCCTCACTCGCGAGAAGCGATATCTCCTATTCCGGCAAGTGACTAGGTACTCAATGTTCCTGTACTTTATGGTCTTACTAAAGCAAACGTTGGCTCCTCGATGATGGCCGCAGTGAAGGCAAGTCTGCAGAAATTTGCTGCTAACCACGTCAAATATGGTGCACTGTGCTGATATTCGCAACTTAGTTCTGGTACTTTGAATTATGTTATCTATTTTTTCGTCATCTGCATAAGCGCAACTATGAAGTAACCCCTCCACTTAATTTTCCTGTAAGTGCGTGAAGTTTAGTACTGGGTTGTTTGGAAAGTTAGTGTTGATTGTTAAGGGCTAGAAAATGGTAATTAAATATATACTATTGCATTTTTCAGCTAAATAGGTTAACACTTTGTGCTAAATCTCAAGTTCTGCAACGTGGGTTATTCTCAATTAATTATTTTACTTGGCCGTCTTTACGGACCGTCTTTTACAAAAGACGGCCAAGTAGAGCCTGATCGCTCATCATCATCTGTAAAAGATGGTCCGCCTGATTGTTCATCGTCATCTGTAGAGGATGGCCCGCCTGATCGGTCGTCGTGATCTTTAGAGGATGGCCCGCCTGATCGCTATGTCATCTGTAGAGGATGGACCGCCTGTTCGCTTGTCGTCATCTGTAGAGGATGGACCGCCTGTTCGCTTGTCGTCATCTGTAGAGGATGGACCGCCTGTTCGCTTGTCGTCATCTGTAGAGGATGGTCCGCCTGTTCGCTCTTTGTTAATAAGGCTACAATTTCAAATTCGGAACCTTGTTAATCACTTCCGTACAGCTCATTTGGATAAAGAATCATCACCGTAAACGGCGTATATTTCTCTGATCTCTAGTGAAGCGTTTTTCCTGTATGAATATAAAAGAGCAGGAAGTACCAAAAATATTATTATCTTCTATTGCAAAGCGTAATAGAACTAACACAGATTATAGCATTTCACACCTTCTTCCACGAACATTGCACTGTGTGTGTAAATGGAGATGCAGTCAAATTTTATTTTCCTGACTCCATCGTGTTCTAAAATATATCAAGAATGAACTACTAGAAATTGGCACGAATTTCCTGGACAACCCAATAATATTCACTAATTATTTCAAGGATTTACCAAGCTAGAAAAGATATCCAAAATATGAAAACATACTCTAGACGAGGGAATCTGATAATTATGTAGTGCTTCCTAATAGCTTCGCCTCAGACGGTATCACATATTGATAATACAGTATGCAATTCTCGGCTTCGTAAATAAATCTAAGCTAAAACGGTGAGCATAGTTAACTAAATTGTAATGGATATATAAATGTTCAGAACACCTATTCGTCAACTTATGCAAGAAATGGAGTAAATGCAAAATTTCATAACCTAAAAAAAGCTTCTCAGAGTGCGGTGAAGAGTCGCTTGGCTCCAATGACGTCACAGCCGCTGCTCTCTCACCCCCACCCCCGTTCCACCAATTCTGCTAATTCTTGTCTGGCTAACCCTGATACCTACATATATTGCTTCTTCTCCGTAGCCCATTGAGCATCACGAGTTTTTGCGCAGTGATGGTGGAATGATAGACGAACTTGCTGTAGTACTTTCATCGTTTCAAACTAATACAATAAACACCATCGTGTGTTTGCATAGTTATATGTTTCCATTGTTTCGTGCGAGGTTGTTACACAATAGATATGTGAAAAATAGGCCAAGCTAGAGATTTTTGAGACTCTCTTTGGTTCTGGTGGCAACCGATAGACGAAACTTAGACCAGGTTGCCTAGGACTGCCAGAGGAGGAGTCTAATAGGAAGACGAATTTATACTTACGCGAAAAACGAAACGGGTGTAACTTTAGTTTTGTTACTATAACCATGTAAGAGAATCTTGAAAGACCTCAGATCAGGCTATACAAAGAAACAAGGATATGATCAAAACTGTAATTGCTTTCACTTCACGATGGACAAATAAGTAGATCAGAGGGAAAGGAATTGTCCAGGGTGTCGTAAATGCAGCGATTATTTTGGCAATTTGCAGTAGTAGAATTGTGCACGTATGTAGCATACGCGGCGGAAATTAAATGCATTGATGTTGGATTGCTGGGTACATAGAAAACTCAGAAACTCCAATGTGCCGGGTCCGCCGTAATTATGGCGATACAAATTTATGATAATAATAAAAGTGTTTATTCCCTAGCCAAGTCACTAGTTTCCACTACAGTTTAAACGTAATCAGAATGTATCAAAACTACGGTATCATAAGCAATGGTTGTTGATAGAAACACAATTCTATCCCTAATAAAAAATAGAGAGCAATTCGCACATTGCAAAATAGTTGGAAACAGTTTGGAAAGTCGTGAAAAGGTTTAAGGAAACTGGTAAAACATGCAATCGTTCAGTCAGTTCGAACTCAGCGACTCATAAAAAGGACGCGAGAAAAATTAAGAAGAAATTGTGGCGTTCTGCAATAAAGTCAGCCAAAACAGCGGGTGTTAGTCAGACTTCGAGACGTGGACTCCTAAAAGAAGATCTCAAGGTATATCCACAAACTAATGAAAAAACAGACGGGCAGTTTCTAAGCGCAGTTCAGCTCATCCTGGAGCTTTCGTTACGTCATAGAGAAGCAATCAGCGTTGTGCCTTGAACATTTTTTTTAACGAAAATAATAGTTGGACTGGACAAAAACAGAAAACCTAACTAGAACACAGTTGTTAGTCGCATGCCTGCTCCCTCCCTTGCTCCAATGTTGGTCCGTCTCTTCGTCACGTGGTTAAGAGTTTAATAGGAGAAAATTCATGTATTGAAAAACAAGTTGAGATACCATACAATTTCATCGCTGGGGGTACCGGTGACAAATATAGCTTTGGATCTCCGGGCTCTGGATCCCCGCTTCCATTGCTGAATGATACCGTAGTAGTTGAATCTTCACGTTGGCAGACGCCTTTTTATACTGAATTTACATCGCAGCCAAAGTTCCAGTGAATTCTTTTGACTGAACTATATTTTTCTTAGTGCAGTTTAACGCTTAATCAATTCCAAGCTGATATTCGCGCCTTATCTTGCAGGGGGGATATTTTACTATCGCAAAGCTCATGGTTGTACATCTTGCGTTTCATTAATCTAAGATCAGGCCTGCATGGATGAGACCTGTAATACAGCAAAACCTATACTGGAAACCAGAACAATAAAAAGCCTAATCACATAATCTTTGCCGTTATTTTTGACGGCCAGGTCCTCTAGTTATATTCAAAAGCCGTCTTATCTGGCTTCCGAGTTTTGTAGCCAAGAATCATCGATGCGAGCGGCTGGAACTATGCAGCTGAAATTCGTATCCTGTATACCAACTTGAAATGAAAAGAAAAAAATGAAGATTGTGTCGTCATCATTAAGACACTATTCTCTTGCAAAAAATACTGAAGAACTGCCACTCTGTACCTCTCTTAGTCTGCGGTCGATGAACGAATGAAATTTGACAACAATCGACGCGTCCACAACCTCTTCCAAGCTGACATGCTGCCTCATATGGTTGTCACTGACGAAGAGAAATTCGACATTCAGAAAACTCTGAATCATTAAAATGTTCATGCTTTGAGTAGGGAAAGATTAATGTTAAGCCGACGAGCACGACGCCAAAAAAAATTGTCTGCAACGGTCTGGTCTGCAGTCGCCGACACTATAGGGGGTCTCCTCTCATTTTTGTTAATCAGGGCGACAAACTTAGTAGCAAGCGTTATTTTTCTGACATATTGGAAGTAGAGCAGCTTTCCTGGGTACCCTGGGCACGCGATCACTTCGATGGTGTACCTTTGACCCTTCAACAAGACTCTGCTTTATCACATGGCTACAAAACGACGCAGCACTATATTCAGGCGCACACTTCACCGTTCCTGAGCAAAGAAGAATAGTCCTTGGGGAGCACGTGTCTGAACCCGCTAGACTTTGCTGTGGGGTCCATCTCCAATTGGAAAGTAAGGGCGGCAGAGGTCAAAACGATTCGCTTGACACCTTGCAGTCTCAGCGGCGTGGTAAATGGGCTTTGATCCCACAAGAAGTGCTGCGATCAGGCCTCGTGTGATGCTCTCTAAAATAGATTGAAGTTTATCATTAAATAAAAAGAGGCGGCTTATGTGCCCAATAAATAAATTTTCAATTTTGCAAGTTCTTCATTGAGACACATTATAAAACGTTTGTTGAAATAATTAAAGTAGTACGGCAGTATTGCAATACATTTGTGCAGCCAGTGAGCCTAGCTGCAGCCTTGATGGAAATTTGAGCTGTGTCGCCGAGCTTTTCGTTTCCTCCTCTTGAACCTCCTTGCTCCCTTCCCAACACTAGCAGGCTCCCAGCCATTCGTGCAGCCAATCAGTTAGTCAGCCAGATTTCAGCCTCGCTGGAACGTTCAGCTTCCGATGTCCTTAGCCGTTGCTTCTTACTCCTGATAAACCTCCGTGGTATCTCCGTGCGTTGCGCTTAGAGGTAAGTAGATAAAAGTAAAAACAATGTATCTGTTACCGGTTGGGGCTACTCCTTATTTTTGCATTGCGAATACATGGTACTGGTTGCAACCATGGTATAATAACGTACGGTATTATACTATGGGTCCCAACCTAACAGAATTCTTGTGCTCTCCAGACGCGAAAATTGAAAAACATGCTTCTGATTCAGCCAAAAATTAACAACAATTATTTCTGTGGAATTTCTCCGGTGTCGACTACTATTTACGTGTAACTGCTTTTGAATTGTACACGAGACGTGTAAAGCTGAGCAAAGGGAAAATGTCTGGCGCTTGCGCCCTATTAATCGAACTGGATACTCGATAATGTGGCGGAAAGGTTACCATGTCTGTTCGGGAAACACGTCATGGCTGTGTACGGCCTGTACGGGAAAGCGTCAGCAGCGTCAGCAACAGCACCAGCCACTGCAATGGCCACAGGCACGCCCCACCCCCAGCAGCTGTACAGCACGTAGCGGTGTCCTGTCAATCGTCGTCTCTCGATGGCAACTCCTCTGAAAAAGTGAAATATCTTACTCATGATTATATTTTTTAAAACGTTATAATGCAAACAGGTATTTTAAAAATCAGTGTTGGAATTATCAAAATACTGTCAATTTACTACTAGGTACAGTTTATAAAATAGGCAGAACAATAAAAACTAGAGCACTCTGAGAGCGCATACCTCCGTCAAAATAGGCAACGGTAGCAAAAAATTTAAATTGGCTCTGAAACCACGATTTTTTTTGTATCAACTCCAAATTTAATCATTTGTGCCGTTTGATAGTAATAACTGCTTGAGCAATTTTCTTGAAGATCCGTTCATAACTTTTTGAGTTATGCTGCTAACAAACGTTATGACAAACATGAGTCAAACAACCAAACGAAAGAACCGATCTGCACCAAAATTCAATCATTTATGTCTTTTAACATTACTAACAGCCCCTATAAATTTCCTAATATACCTAACAATCCCTGTAATTTTCGTCAAAATCCGTTCATAACTTTTTGAGTTATCTTGGTGAAAGACAGACAAATAGTCAGACAGACAAACCCGACAGACAAACCAGTACCTCCCTAAAAGTATGTCAAAGTTTTTTTGTACATGAATCAAAAATTTCATGTAGCTAACATATATAAGGCTTCTGTTGACTAAGTATAAGAGATGATGAGCAGAAGCCAATTTTACATGACCGAAAGGTCATGTAAAATTGGCTTCTGTCCAAAAATGTAAAGAGATTCGAGTAATCCTAAGTCAGCACTATTGCATGAATCAAGTTTTTGAAAGGTTTCTAATCGTACACGAGAGCCACACGCCTCAGCGTGCAGCCGCACGGAAGACAATGGAGGCTGCAAGAATGTTGCTAGTACGACAGCTTCTCCCGGCGTGCTCAGAAAATCTCTGAAGAAACACGTATGATAATGAACAAAGTTCACCATTATATTGATAGATAAAAGAACTCTGCACTTCGTGAGGATGTTTGTCCCTGTACTGAAAGAGAGCCAACAGTGAATTAATTTGACAAAATGATCTTACAGTCTAACGGTACAACGAACTCACACTGGTTAGGTTCAGCTCTCGTCCATAAAGTAGCTAATTTTCGATGGGCATTTGTTATACGACACGGGCGGACGCAGTCCTGTCCTTACCGAATTTTACTCGTTTTTTTTTTTAACAGATTGTACCTAAATCAATTAGCAATATACTGTATATATATATTAAAGACTATTACTTAAAAGGATGTGCATAGCCAGATTCTTGTCTCTGCTAGCAGAGGCTATAGCATTTTTAATAATATCATTTTCTATTGAACAAATTCATCAAAACTGAGTTCCTTAGTGCAATGAACGTGGCTATAATCTTTTAAATTGATACTAGTTGACCCGTGCGTGAAAAAATTCAAGCAATATTGGGTATGTTTGCCTGATATAGGCCGGAGCAGACTCTTCTCTGCTCCGACTTGCTTCTTCATTTTCTTCATTGATCTTTTGACCTACTCTCATCCTTAGGTTCTTTCTACTTCATTCTNCCCGTGCGTGAAAAATTCAAGCAATATTGGGTATGTTTGCCTGATATAGGCCGGAGCAGACTCTTCTCTGCTCCGACTTGCTTCTTCATTTTCTTCATTGATCTTTTGACCTACTCTCATCCTTAGGTTCTTTCTACTTCATTCTCCTTCTTTCATGTACTTCTTAAATATTGACAGGCATGAGTACAATCTTGAGTAAAACACTGCAATAAACTTGAATGCAACTCCAGTCAGCCTATATGCAATGTGGACGAACCGTAGCCATGATACTGCCAAACTCAAATATCTGCTTCATTGAAATGCTGAAATTTTGGCCCATGGAGCGAAAGCTGTTTCGTCAAAGAAAGACAGTAAGCTAGACGAAATAATCGTCTACTACAAGTGAAAAACCATCGCTTCGAGAGTGTTTCGATCATCTGCCGAATTTATACGTCGTGACCTGAGAGAAATTAGGTATAAAATCAGACTACAGAAGCAGCAAATATCATGTATCGATCTTAAGAAGTGTTTCAACGTTGAAGCAAGAAGTGCATTCAGATAAAGCGATAAAGATCCCACTTTCACCGTCTTCTGTAGCATGGTCATCGATCTCCATGGCAACACAACTTGATTATGAAATCTGCAACCTGGCATATTTTACGCCTATTTCGTTCAGATGCGGAAACGAAATATATAATAAATAACTGAATAAACAAATAAATACATGAAGCGTTTTATCAAATAAGGATTATACAATATTTTAAAGCACTGATATGCTTCGAAATACCAATTTTAGCTGGACTGAACATGTAGTATTGTGTGAAGTTAGAAAGTCAAGTTTCTTCTGTCATGCGTGAGGTACTAGATTCGACTTGCTCCATGTCCTGAAGCGGTCTCCTAGAAAATTGTCAGGAAATAAAGCAGGTTGCTTGACTGGTGATCCCGCTCAGCTCGACATGGATCCTTCATGCGCTGGTCTTACCTCTACCCGGGCATATTTACTACGATATACCAGTTGAGAATAATTTTAACAAACTTAACAGTGGCACCGTATCCTCTCGGTTTCAACGAATTCACAACCTTGTTACTGAAACCTTCCTGGCGTCTGTAAATGATGCCGCTGTCCTGTTGTCAAGGCTGATCTCCAAGCACTACTCAATGCTCCAGTTGTTCCGGATCAGAGCCTGACACGATGGCCATCGTCGATTATATGACTGCGATGGTGTGAAGATCATCAGCATTGGAAAAAACTACGATGTTACGATGGAACATCGCAAAAATCCACTGGCGATAGCGATGGTCCGATGGAAATTGTATAAAAAAAGGAGCAAAGGCCATTTTCTCCATCGGCGATGATGTTATGAGGAAGAACTGGTCCGATGAAATGGCTAAACCTCCCATCGGCGATGGCATATGATGTGCATCATCATCGGCTGTACTTTCGATGCCGATGAAGTGATGAAATAAGGCTGAAACTACTGAAAAACCGCCCTATGAGTTTGAAACATATGTTTTTTAGTAGCATTAAAACAATGAGTGGGTTATAAAGTTAACTTGGTGAATTTTTCGAAGAGGTTGGTAATGACATTTAGCATATTTGTTGACATATTTAGCGAAAATAAAGCATAAAATTGAAATAAAAGTCGACACGAACTAATATTAAAATTTGACGTTTCGGGAACCTTCTCCCATTTTCAAAAACCAAATAAAATCTTTTACAAATACCTAACAAATTTTTTTCTTTAAGAAGACCTAAATTGTGATGGTGTTAGCAGGGTGGGACCTAGAGGGCTAATGACCACAGTGCGCTATGGGGTCCTCATATAAGCGTCGAGCGGCACGGGAAGCGGAGGAAAAACGGGCGAGTACAGTCGGGGGGAGGGGGGGAAGTGTCAGCCATGGTTGTGACGAGTGGTACAGCTGTGGTCATTATAATAGGGCGGGAAGAAAATGAACATGTACAGTCATGGGGGAAGAAAGTCTGTCCTGCACAAGGAGCTGACGAACCAAGCTGCGAGCAGGGGCCGGGTACCAGCTCCCGTACAGTCAGTGGTTGTGTAGTTAGTTAGTCGGAAATAGTGTGAAGAGGTACAGCTGATGTCATAATGTTGAGGTTAGGTCTTGTTCTATGAATATAATGGGACTCTAATGTTGTGAGTTCGATTGGATTAGAGGAGGCAATGATTGAGAAGTCATTTTTGCTTATGGGGTGGTTATTTTGCTCAGCATGCAGACGGGGAGGTGAATGGGAAGGTTTAGCAAGTGGTAGACCGGTTCAGCTTGATACACCTAAATGTTGGTCAATGCGAGCTTTGAAATGTTGTCCAGTGCTACCAATGTACGAGACGTTGCATCCTCTGCATTTGAAACGGTAGATAACACCTGACATGAGCGGTGTGGGTGGTTTGTTTTTAAATTTAAAGTATGAGCCTATGGTAAATGTGTTTATATACGAAAATTTAAAGCTTATGTGTGGGTAGGCTTCGGAGAGGAACGTTTTCAATGAGTTTGCTGCACTGACAGAGGCTTTGTTATAGTACTTGAACCTTTAACCACTAATCAGTTTAGTTTGCGCAACTCATTTGAATTTCGGGACCGTTTCAAAGACCTCCAATTGCCTCCCAATGCCCACTTATCCAGCTTCGATGTCACCTCTCTGTTCACCAACATCCCCGTAGACGAAACTATTGATATCATTTGCAACAAA
>LQNS02278091.1:29923936-29934525 GCA_001587735.2 Parhyale hawaiensis | reverse complement strand
CAGATTCTGATTTATTTCTTGAATATCTAAATAGTAAACATCAAAATATCAAGTTCACTGCCGAAAACCAGTCACATAATTCTTTAGCTTTCCTAGATGTTTTAGCAACCAACAACGACTAAATGCTTGTCATGGGGGTTTACAGAAACCCCACGTTCTCGAGCCTCGGGACAAGCTTTTTCAGTCACTGCTACGATCAATTTAAAATCAACGCTATAAAAACCCTACTATTTCGAGCATACCATTTGTCCTCTTCCTATCTTACCTTCTCAAAAGAAGTTACCTTTCTCCGTACTTTCTTCAAAAATAATGGTTACCCGCACCATCTATTGGACCACCACTGCAAATTGTTTCAAAACAAACTGTTTGATATCGGCATCAGCAAACCCTCTGTCCCTAAATTAGACTTCTTTCATTCGCTTCCGTACTATAACAGAACCTCTGTCAGTGCAGCAAACTCATTGAAAACATTCGTCTCTGAAGCCTTCCCACACATAAACTTTAAATTTTCGTACAAAAACACATTTACCATAGGCTCATACTTTAAATTTAAAGACAAACCACCCACACCGCTCTTGTCAGGTGTTATCTACCGTTTCAAATGCAACGCCTCGTACATTGGTAGCACTGAACAACATTTCAAAGCTCGCATTGACCAAAATTTAGGTGTACCAAGCCGAACCGGTCTACCACTTGCTAAACCTTCCCATTCAGCTCCCCGTCTGCATGCTGAGCAAAATGACCACCCCATAAGCAAAAATGACGTCTCAGTCATTTCCTCCTCTAACCTAATCGAACTCACAACATTAGAGTCCCTTTATATCCATAGAACAAGACCTAACCTCAACATTATGACCTCAGCTGTACCTCTTCACACTATCCCCGACTAACTAACTACACAACCGCCTCTTGTACGGGAGCTGGCACCCGGCCCCTGCTCGCAGCTTGGTTCGTCCGCTCTTTGTGCAGGACAGACTTTCTTCCCCCATGACTGTACATGTTCATTTTCTTCTCGCCCTATTATAATGACTACAGCTGTACCACTCGTCACAACCATGGCTGACACTTTTCCCCCGACTGTACTCGCCCGTTTTTCCTCCGCTTCTCGTGCCGCTCGACGCTTATATGAGGACCCCATAGCGCACCGTGGTCATTAGCCCTCTAGGTCCCACCCTGCTAACACCATCACAATTTAGGTCTTCGTAAATAAAAAAATTTTTGTTAGGTATCCGTAAAAGATTTTATTAGGTTTTTGAAAATGGGAGAAGGTTCCCGAAACGTCAAATTTTAATATTAGTACGTGTCGACTTTTATTTCAATTTTATAATTTACCAAAGGATTGAAAATAAAGCATTCTAAGACGTTTTCCACGAATAACGTTTTCCCCGCAAATGCTTAGTTTTCGATATATTTGACTATAATGTTCCTATTGTTTCTCTGTCTCGCTCACCATTACAGCCATGCTGATATCTACTTCTGTTAATCAACAAGGACGCGACGATCGTACGCGTGTTCGAACACCTCCTATTAAGTCTTTAACTAATTGTGCAATCGGGTGTTAATTGTGCAACCGCCAGCTTATTTTAATGTAATATGAACGTAGAATACCGCATTCTAAGAAGTTTTTCACGGATAACGTTTTCGTCGGGAACCTTGAAGTTATTTTTCTCTGCGGTTTTGGAATACGACCAGGTGGCCCACATTATTGGAACGCGTATTATACAGTATTGTACTCTCAGGAGTGGTGGTGTTTGTTTCTTGCGTTGTACAATCATTTTACCAGTATTGGTGGTTTTATACGCAATAGTTAGTTTTTGTTGGCCTATTTATTTAGAAGTAAGGCATTCTAAGACTTTTCATGAATAGCGTTTTCACCGCAAGTGTTTACTTTTAGAGGTATTGGACTTTAAAGTTGCTATTGCTTCTTGTGAAAGAATTTAAGATGCGCCATTACGGCCGTGGCGAGGCATCAAGAACGAAAGCTCGTAATAATTTTACGGCAACAACGTTGATCTTACTCATTAAGGTTACACAAGCAAGACTGGCTCTGCTAATATCCAATGAAAAATAAATATCAAAAATAGTGCGAAACGATATCGTGCCAGGCGTAATGACGAAATTTATTTTCTTTCATACGAAAACAATGAAAATTTTATGAAAGTCAAATATTACGAAAACTAAGCGTTTGCGGCGAAAACGTCATTCTTGAAAAAGTCTTAGAATGCCTTGTTTTACCTAAATATGTGAACAAACATAATAAATGTCATTAATGACCTTTTCGGAAAATGACCGTTCATTTTAACACATTTGCCTGATCGAACAATGTTAGTTCCCAATTAAAAATTTTCGGTAGAACAAGCGAGGCGTATGGTGTGCACCTGGTCGCCTTTTTGAGCGGGGCATCCGTGAGGCTCGGGTACTGCACGGTCGCTATGTGCGTTTTGGGGGTGGCACTGGCGACTTCGTTCCAAACATACATCATCCATACAGGGCGCGATTGCCCGACCGTGTTCTACGGATATTCCACGCCTTGGCCAAATAGCAGCATACTGCTGCTTCTGCGAAGGCGCGGAATATCGGTAAAACACGGTCGGGCAAGCGCGCTCTGTATGGGTGATTTATGTTCGGAACGAGGTCGCCCGTACTACCCCAAAACGCGCGTAGCGACCAAGCAACACCCTCGCCTCATGGATGCTCCGCTCAAAAAGGCGACCTGCGGCAGCCATGTGTGGACCAAACGCCACGGTAGTTAATTGGGTTGCTATGAAGGTTTTGTAAGATCATTAGATTTGGCGCATATTTGCTACTAGGCAAATAATAATTACACTTTATAAATCAGGCTTTAATGAACCCCAATAATCTGGGCTTTACATTTCGCACCTTTATCAGGTAAGAATAGTATTACTGGTGTAAAAATCACCCACAGGCCGAAGTTATATGAGATGCTGATTTTGTTCGATGTCTGGGGTTTAAAATCTTTATATTTTTAAAATGTGTTAATGCGATGGTCCATCGCCAATTGTGACGTCTTACGATGACCATCGCCGATGGTTATTTCATTGTAGGTCATCGCCGATAAAAATTGGCGATTTTTCGTTCCGATGCCGACGAAGCGGCAGCGTAAGTACGACTAGCATGATATCGTTTCACAATGTTTTTATATATATTTACATTATTATTAAATCACACCAGACTGGCGACGTGGGAACGGAGAAACTCCACGAGGTTAACAAACCCCCACGGAACCAGCCCACCGGGAGAAGAAAACAAAAGAATGAAAAAAAAAGAAGAGCCAAGATCACAGAATAGCTCTGCGTACAGATCGTTTCAAGCTGCCACTGCCAGTACCCACACCAGCAAAGACAGAGCCATCAAGACCATTCCAAACCTCCACACACGATGGGAAAAACAAACGGGAACACTGGCCCGTACGGCATCGTAACGGTTCCAAGGCAAACTCATGAAGAGCACCAGTCCGCCGAGTATACCTCATCCGAACAAATGGACCCGGAAGAAACTCAGACTGTGGATGACTGGAGCAGTTATAGATTTTATACTAAAAACAGACCCCACCAACAAGGCACAACACCACCCTGCATGAACGCACATCGACGAACCACTTTGTCAAGCAAACACAGATGGCAATCGGCAGTAGAACCCCAGACTACAGAGCAATACTCCAGAAGAGGGAGGACAAAGAAATTGAAGCAGCGACGTGTCAATTCTACCGAGCCAAACACCCTCCAAGCGCGCGTTATAAGATCAATTTTCTGCGATGCACGTGAGGCAACCGAACGAATGTGGGGCTCAAACGTCAACTTTGGATCAAAATTGACAGCCAAGATTACCAAGTCATCAACCACAGGAAGTGATGCACCATCCACTATGAGTGCAGGAAAAGGAGGTCCCACTGTACGCGACCTGGAAGTACGGGATGAAACCGAGCCCTTCGGAACAGGCGTCACATGGGCGACACGCCAGCACTCCGGAAAAGAGCCTAGTCGCAACATTCGACGGAATACGGAAGCAAGCGGGGCTGCGAGTACACCAGCCACCCTCCGAAGAAAGAAAGGAAATATCCCGATGGATCAGTGCCCTCATAGGGGTCCAGGTCAAGAAACAGGTTGTGCACTTCATAGGATCTGAAAGCAAAACCGGAGAACCTCGGCTCGGGATCACATGCTAAAGGAATGCGCACCCGGTCCCGGCTCTGCTTCCCATCAAAGTAGCGCAACAAGAGGCCCGCCTTGGCAGCGGGTTCCGCAACAAGATTACTACCAGAACCAATTAAAGGAGGCACAGAAGAGCTCACGCCAAGCACAGCGCTCTTCAAGGTGGACCACCACTTATATGCGCTAACAGACGAGGCTAAAAACTCTCTGGGCCTCAAATTGTGCTCCCTCTCAGCTTCCTCATAAGTAGCACCAGCCCGACGCCCCTGTTCCCTGAAAAGCTGAAATTCAACATCAGACCGGCTAGTACGCCAACGGGCATATGCCTCCCGCTTCAACTGGTGCGCCCTCATACAGGCATCATCAAACCAGGGCTCATCGCCCGTCCTAACCNGAAAGCAAAACCGGAGAACCTCGGCTCGGGATCACATGCTAAAGGAATGCGCACCCGGTCCCGGCTCTGCTTCCCATCAAAGTAGCGCAACAAGAGGTCCGCCTTGGCAGTGGGGTCCGCAACAAGATTACCGCCAGTACCGATTAAAGGAGACACAGAAGAGCTCACACCAAGCACAGCGCTCTTCAAGGTGGACCACCACTTATGAGCGCTAACAGACGTGGCTAACAACTCCCTGGACCTCAAATTGTGCTCCCTCTCAGCTTCCTCATAAGTAGCACCAGCCCGACGCCCCTGTTCCCTGAAAAGCTGAAATTCAACATCAGACCGGCTAGTACGCCAAAGGGCATATGCCTCCCGCTTCAACTGGTGCGCCCTCATACAGGCATCATCAAACCAGGGCTCATCGCCCGTCCTAACCGTTATGAAGCGGGAGGGGACATAGACGGTCACCATGTCAGAGCGAAGCCGATCCAAAGTAGACCCAGGATCAGTAGCCTCTATCACAACACCCCAAGGTAGCGCAAGGATGGCACCAGAGACGGCATCCCAAGTCACTCTGGACTTCCAAAATATTTCACGCCCAACAGTGACTCTGGGGACCCGCTGACGAACATGTAGCGTCGAAGATAAGGCAACATGGTCCGAAGAACCAATGGGAGACACCACTGAGACTCCAACCATATCAGAAACATCAGTCATCAATAGGTCAAGAACACCTCCCATCAAATGGATAGGACCTTCAACCAATTGCTCACATCCATGCAGAGACACTCGCGAAATTGAAAGCGGCATGACCGTGGCAATCAGTCCTTCCAGAGCCTAACCATTCCACATGGAGACAAATAAAGTCACCCATAAAGGCAAAAGCAGAACGCCTGTCCGACGACTGAATTCTAGCCATTGCATCCAGGAGACAATCAAAGACCCTTTCATCAGCAGACAGGCTGTGATACACTGAGAATAAATAAAAGTTCCTGAATGAGCCACAGACTCGAAACACCATTATCTCGCAGCATGGACACTCATATTCACTCTGCCTAGACACAACAATACCCCTTGGAACGTAAGCAGTCAAACCCCTAAATCCAGGAAAAGAGTCTCGGAACCGCAGCACCGGCTTTTCAAAGTTCGGGATCATCAGCTCAGAAACATGGCGATGGCTTGAGACGAGTGTCTCCAAACATAGCACAAGGCCCACTTTCACATTTTGTACTTGTTCAAAGTCCAAAAATCGGATATCTCAGGTTATCCCTATCCAAGAAGCAAAGAGCGTAACGGGAGAACTCACGGGAGACTAGCAGCAAAAAGTGACGTCTTTAATCACGTCAACATCGACGAACGCTTCAGCTGAGCAGCCTATGAATATTTTAATCGATTTCGCCTGAAATATCGTCATCAGTTATGAATTTCGACCTTTGAGCAAATAAATAAAATAAGAGAGTATATATTAATTAAACAAGAAACAATTACACTACAAAACAAATTGTAACTTCGTCTCTGCTACTTGAGAAAATGTTGGTGTATCTCGTTAATTTAGGTACGCTGAATATAAATCTATGTTTAGATATGTCCTAGCACGTAAGGTTCTTTAGATATTCGTACTTAACCTTCTCGTAGGAATAGCATCATAGGCTACGATACGGCTGAAAATGTTGCCAGTGGGCGTTCTGCAGCAATAGCTAGCACTGATGAAATACAAGAAACAACGATTCATTACTGAAAAATGGGACGTGATGGAGAAAAACTGTTTTCAGATGAGGATTAACAAAGTGGAAGTGATTCAGGTACAGTTGAAAGAATTCCAGTAGCAAACTGCTTGTTGACCAGTGTTACCAATAATACATGCAATGAAGGCTGTTGGAAACTTTCACGGCCCTAGAGGCAAAATCTAGTCCGGTATGGCCCCTTGATTCATCTTCTTTAGAGTGAAGCCTCATTTACGCTTCGTATTTAACACAAAACATATTTGAACATATCACTGTGTTTGTATTCAATCTCCTGCTCCTCACTGGCCAGCTATTGGAGTTGCACCCATGCAGACACACAGTAAGATGGTTGTCGTCAAGTACCTACACAGAATTTCTCTCGCGTCAAGAATAGGCTGTAACATGCACTGAATACATTTTTGGTTAGGATTACGAACCGAACCTATGTAGACGTGAGATCCGGCCTCTCAAATATGTACGGTTATATTTTATTTTAATCCCATTGAGTCCTCCCGTTACACTCTTCGCTTTCTGAGCCTATCACGTAAAAATTGCTGATTTAGAGAAACTTAGGAAATTGCACAAGGATTCAGTCCATTAGAAGTGTTAGGTCGGCGAAGCCTGCTTTTCTCTAAATTAATCGCTGTTATGAAAAAATGTTCAGGTATAGCTCGCTGAGGTTAAGTTAGGTTAGGTCACGTTAGGTGAAAAAAGTTACAAACTCGTAAGTCAGGTTAGAAGAGGCTAGGTAATGTTATGTCAGAATAGGTTGTGTTTAGTTAGATATGGTTATATAAGGCTGTGTTAGAAAAAGCTAGACTAAATTAGGTTAGGGTAGGTAAATGCAGCACGGCATATTTTAACTTATTTTACTATAACTTGTTTAAAAATAACTAAGTATGGGTGATAAATGCAAATTAGGAGATAGGCGGGGCCTTTTTCCTCCCTGGGCTTTTTTCCTATACCCTCCTTATGTATGTCAGTGATAGATTCGATAGCGCGTCCACCTGTCCTCTCACCAGGAGCTGCCGCCTCCTTCACACGCTCAAACTGGGAGGCTGGTGTCAGCTTGTGAAAGAGCGTCACAGAAATTGTCAGATTAGGTCTTTTGTGTTGCGGCTTCATCATGACGCACAGCTTAGTAGGCTCAGCAGAGGATTTACAGTCTGGGTTGTTTTCGGCCATGCCACTCAGCACCGTACAAGAAAATGCAGAGTTGGCCGAATCTGTACGTAATCTATCAAGAGAAACACATTCTTCTTCTTCTTCTGGGCGTAATATTCCAAGTGTGCTATACTAAAGGAGAGACAGCATAACACCAAGCTTGCATGGGCATCGTTTTTAGAGCAGGGTAAAACAGAACTGACAATAAAATACAGAAGTGTTCCAACTGAACTGCGGTCTTATTCTTAATCAGGTTCGCAGACAGCCGGACTCCTACAGTGCATCACACTGGGTATGAACTTTGTTTAATGCTTCTCTCAGCACCTGATTTTTGTGAGTAGATGGAGTGATGCTGCTCATAACTACACAGTCTACACTTAGGGTATGATTGAAGAGCAAAACAATAGTCATTCATGGAAAATTTCATCTGTGATAAAAGTTCCAAATAACGTGTCAAAAATACGAACTTCTTCGCGGTGTCCACACGAGCTGACGGGTGAGCTAGAAGAAGAGTGACAACATTTTGGATCCTTTTGGCAAGCGGGACATCATAGTTCAATGCTAAGTGCACAGCTTCGTCCAACTGAGTATACGATCTCCAACCATTGTTGGGCTGAAGTGCTTTACCAAGTGGTACACCAATGCCGTTCTTGAATGCCACTGAGGTGCACAAAGTGGGCCTTCGTCGACAATCACAGACAGGCTGTACTCACAGAAGTTTTCCGTCATGAACAGGTACAGAAACCATCCTTCTGATTTTGAAATAATCAAGTTCTTGTATTGCTTCAGTAAGCCACGTTCAGGTTTGAAGACATCAAATGAAGAACCTTTATCCTTCACAGAAATTACCACTGTTGCTGGTCGTCAACTGGCACCGGGCGAGGCGGAGGGGATGGAGATAGCAGACATGAGACAGGTACATTGACGACACTGGGACGAATCGTTAGTCGCGTAGAACCACCAGAAAGTTTGATCAAAGGAGGGTCAGCACCCTGCTATTTCTGAAAATATGTATAGTTCAACAATTAAAATTTCACGAGGTGGTCCACTTTTGGCAGTCGAAACACCTATTCTGCTTTTTGTAATTACCATTACACTTCACAACACCACTCATGTCCGGCAGTGTGAATACACAGAATCAGGAATATTACTTGTGCACCAACACTATCCACTTCGAAATGCAGCTATGTGCCTCGAAACAAACAACAACGCCCACAACGTCCGATTCAAACTGAGCGACAAACTTGACACTGCTCCCACTTGCACTGCTCGTCACACAGTGAACTGGCCAATCCGCTAGCGGTGTCAGAAATCTGACTTCTCATGCCGTATTTACAGTAGAGTAGTTCTTTCTATCTATATATATGTCACTGATTAAAAAATCCCACCCATACATGGAAAGATTGAGGAAGTCAGCTCACAATCTGACAGTTGTTTCGTGTTACAGAAGGTGGTTCGCGGGATACGGACAGGGGATCTACACGATCCATCTACAGTACTGTAAATATCTAACTCGAAGAAATGGTCAGACTGTGAGTTACCTTTTTTGGAATTTCCAGGTGCGAGTGAACTATTATTCGGCGACATGTTAGGTAGTAATCACATCACATGGACTGTGAGCTTCCATCTATAGGAAGTAAGCGTCGTAAGCTAAACTCTCACTGTAGGGGAGCAGGACAGGCTGCAGTACTTCACTTACAGCATGCTCGTCATGTAGCACCGTCAGCGCTGGCCTCGCAGTCGTGCCTCGCTATGCAGAGGTCCTGGGTATGTATCCCGTGAACCACCTTCTGTATAATACATGCAGTGATGGGCACCGTTACACGATATCGGTGGTCGTTACCGTCATTTGCTTAAAATCACCGGTACGTTACCGTTACTCGTAATTTTTGTAAAATTGCATGGGATGTGACCGATACCCGTTACAGTAACGACCGTTACTTCGTTACTCGTTACACATGAATTCTTATTGCATAAATAATCTTAACATGAAATAAACTATGTAGCTGTTATAAAGTTTGCCAAAGTAGGCCTTAACTTGAACCTTTTGCTGTAATGAAAATTGAGTTCGTTATAAAATCTTGGATTATAATAATAGAACAACTACTTTGGAAATTTCGGGACTAATCGGAATGTAAGAGGTATTTTGCAAGAAAATTTATTATTTGTTGTTTACTCCAACAAACTGTTTCCAGCAGAGAATAGCTATTAACACTTCATGACTTGTAAATTACACTTTCGTCAGCGTATTTTTCTTTTGGTGAAGCGTTATTCCATAGGCGTAAAAGAAGGAGGAGCTGCGTTGAATTTCATTTTCATGTAACTGACGACTATCTAAACAGTCTACTTTTACGCCCTCAAAAATTTTATCGTTCTGAAATATTCTTCAAATAACCGAGGGAGGCGAGACACTGATGAAACATCCTCTAACTAAATGGCACACTTCGTGCGTCTTTTTCTTTACCTAGAGGAACACATTGAGAGCTCATAACTCCGTCAAGCAAGGCAACGGAAAATCTAAATTTGTCCTGAAACCAGTTATAACTAGAACGCCTCATGGCGTAAGACCATCACCGGCGGTGGGCGCAACTTCAGCGAAGTCATTTTTGATGGCCAGCTAATCTAAGTTTCTCATATGGATGCTGTGTCCAACGAGGTTAGGGCACAGCCCCCAACTATTAGATCCCTTAATAATAACACAGGAAAAATAGAACGACTCCTGGCGTAAGATAATCTTCCGCGGTGGATGCAAATTCAACGCCGTCATTTTTTATGGCAAACTAGGCCTAGTTTTTTGGCATGGGTCACATCTAGGTCAACCCACCAAACTCCCTGCAAATAATTATGAGCATTGCTCAATTCCTTCTACCTGTTATTGGGTGTACAGACAAATAAACATACTGTATACAGATATATACATGTATATATTCTGGTTGTAGATGTCGTATGTATTGGTGAAATAGATGAGAAGAAAGACATTCAGTTTACATTTTGTCACCCGAGACGCTCATTCGCTGTACCTCAGCTCATCAGGCGGGAGGCCTGCAAATTTCGGAGGTTATTCCCTAATGAACAATACACCGTGTCTGAAGATGAGGTTCGCCGAGCACCCACGAAGCTAAAGAATAACAAAGCATTAGGGACGGACCA
>LQNS02278091.1:29908148-29919547 GCA_001587735.2 Parhyale hawaiensis | reverse complement strand
ATCGCATCAAATTGGCCAAGTCTGTTGTTGCCGAGCTATCACATCAAATTGGCCGAGTCTGTTTTGCAGAGCTATCGCATCAAACATGGCAGAAAAAATGGGTTACTGATCAATATCAGCGGGTTACGTAATACTGTGAAGAGAAATCGGTACGCAACAAAAAGCAAATAATAAATAAATGTGTAAGATTATGAAGGACTAACTTATCTGGAACTGGTGGGAGACAGAGCTTAGAAAATGCGAACAAAGTATCTGTATTAAGACACAAGTGCGAGCTCTTTACTGGCAGAACAAACGCGAGATTCGCAGGTGAAATCAGAATGCTAAGAGGAGAAGTAAGCTACAAGGACTGCATAACGGTAGACAGGGTTAAGCTGCGGACATTATCGTTGAAACGGAGTAGGTTATGTTAGAAGCGCTGCCTCTGGTAAAACTAAGGCAATTGAAAACGTTAATCAACCTTGGAATTTCTACGATCCCGCTAGTTACCTCCCCCAAAGAGGATATGTTTTCGTCGGAGTTGTCTGTCTCTTTGTCTGTCTGTATGTTTGTTTGTCTGTCTGTTTCTATGTTTTTCTGTCTATTTGTCACCAAGATAACTCAAAAAGTTATGGACGGATTTTGACGAAAATCACAGGGATTGTTAAGTATGTTAGAAGGAACAGATAATTAAGTTTTGGTGAAGATCCGCCCATCCTTTTGTTTGTTTCTCTGCCTCATTTCTCTCATTGCCATAACTCAAAAAGATATGGACGGATTTTTTGAAACTTATAGGGGATGTAAGTAATGTTAAAAGACATAAATGATTAAATTTTGATGCAGATCGGTTCGTTCGTTTGTATGTTTGATTCATGTCAAAGCAGTCAACGCGTGGCCTGCGCGTTATCAGGCCGCCCCAATCGCCTGGCCACCGGACGCCTCTTTGATTGTATGAGCTGGCTTTGGGTTTGGGGCTTTATGTAGCTTCTGAGTTGGAGGAAATGCCACTCTAAAGGCGATGGTTCAACGGCATCCCTGAGAGGAGATGAACAGGCTGGTGCCATAGCTGGGTACTCAGTCTTCCGCAGTCTGCTCCTCTCCCTCTTCCATCAGGTAGGACCACCTGATGCTTTTTTCCTTTCCTTTCTTTTCCTCTTTTTTTCGGCCAAAGCCTGTACATGTGATGCACGGTCTGGGGCGTGTAGATAGCTGGCCGCTTTCGTAGCTATCGTTACTGTCGATTTGTTTTTGCTTTATTATGCTTGATATGGGATTCTTTGTTTCTTCTCCTTTGTATATTTCTGTATTTATCTGTACATTGCTGTATATTTATGTTCTTTTATTCTTTCTTGTCTTTCTTTTGCCTTGTGGGACCTTGAAAGCAACCAGGGACCGGGTCGGGCTCGGGGGTGTCGTCTCCTCTATTGTCAACCAGGGACCGGGTCGGGCTCGGGGCTGTCTTCTCCTCTATTGTTAATATTGGATTACTGCATGGAAACCTCGCGGAGCTCGACTTTGCGTCCCGTGGTGTGGATGTTGTGTGCTGCTCCGAGACAAATGCGAATGCGCACGAATGCGCCTGTCATGAGATCATTGTTGTAAGCGTGTGTGGCCGACTGAATAATTATTATTTATTCTCCTTATATCGGAGCTCTGCAACTGATGATTCTCTTTATGACTGTTTATTGACGGCGATGGCCTCGATCCAGAGCACGGACCCCAAGTCAGCGTTTGTTTTTGTGGGTGACGTTAATGCACACCACAGGGACTGGTTGGGATCTGCATCACCGACTGATTGTCCTGGTGTGGCTGCGTTGAACTTTTGCCCCTTGTCTGGTTGTGTGCAGCTAGTTCACGGGTTCCTACATATTGCTGGTAACTATCTCGAGCTCGTTATGACTGATATCCCGGACTTGGTGACGGTGTCAGTTGGCTCCCCTATTGGCTCTTCAGACCATTCACATCTTGTTGTGTCCTTGGACCTTAATCAGGTTGTTCCTGTGGTAGACACCAGGAGAGTGGTATTCGTTAAGAGCAGGGCTAACTGGGTGGCTATTACTCGGGCAGTAAGAACGCTACCTTGTCGCCAGACTATTCACAGTGAGGATCCTGTCTCTGAGCTTAATGACTTGACTGTGTCTATTTTGGAGAGGTTGGTTCCTAAGAGGACTATTTATGTGAGGTCTCGGGATAAGCCCTGGTTTGACGACCAGTGTCTGTTAGCTTACGAAGCTAATGAAGCGGCTTATCGGTCATGGCGGCATTCGCGTGACCACACGTTGTGGCAGACCTATGTTGATCGTAGGGCCGAGGCCAAGCGTGTGTATAAGGAGGCACAGCGTCGTCTGAGGCTGCGTTCTAGGGAGTCTCTGCTGAGCATTGACCATCCACATCGTTGGTGGAGTGAGCTAAGGGGTTCAGTGTTCGGTGCTGAACCTTCGTTGCCACCCCTTGTTGGTCCAGGTAGGATTATCATTACTGATCCCTTGGCAAAGGCGGAGCTTTTGTCGGCTCACGTCGACGGAAGCAGAGCAGAGATGTTATCGTATTTCCTCATAGATGCCACTCTGAACCTCGCTTGACCTCTTTGGCGTTCAGATCTGGTACAATCAAGGTGCTGCTTGAGGGCCTTGACCCGCATGGAGGTATGGTTTCGGTGGGCATGTTTTTCTTTGTTTTATAAGCAGCTGACTGACGTTCTTGCCCCTAGCTTGCAGTGATGTTCCGGCGCCTGATGCAGTTAGGAAACTTTCCTCGTTGTTGGCGTACTGGGAATATTACTCCTATTCTCAAGGATCCAGTGTCGCCCTATGTTGCCAACTATCGACCCAGCACACTGGCGCCCATTTTGTTGAAGGTGTTCGAGAATTTGATCGCTGGTAATCTTGGTCGTTTCACTGAGGTTACGGGGTTGCTGCCTGCTGGTCAGTTTGCGCACAGAATTGGCTTGGATTGTTGTGACGCTCTGTTGTCGGTGTCACCCCATTTACAGTCTGCGCTAGTTTGTAGGTGGGAGGCACGACTTGTTCAGTTGGACTTTAGCGTGGGGTTTGACAGGGTTAACAACAGGGGTCTATCATACAAGCTGGAGTCGTTTGGTGTGGATGGTAGGGTTCTGTCAAACATTCGCGATTTTGTTTCTGAGCGAACTCAAAGTGTGTCTGTTGACGGCGTTTTGAGCGCTTCAGTCGGGGTTGTGTCTGGCGTCCCTCAGAGCAGTGTGCTTGGCCCGCTGTTGTTTGTTCTCTTTACTCGTGACATGTTCTCTTCGCTTTAAAACAAGATGATCAACTATGCCAACGATTCCACTTTGATGGCAGTTATACGTGCTCCTCGCCTTCGTGATATTGTCGCTCAGTCTCTGAATAGGGATTTGTCACGCATTAGTGCATGGTGCTCGGCCTGGAGTATGAAGCTGAATGCCAGTAAGACCAAGTCGATGAATATCAATCGGTCTCGGACACTTGTACCGCAGCATCCCCAACTGGAGATTGATGACACTTTGCTTCAGGAGTCTAGCTCCTTGGAGATTCTTGGTGTTGTCTCTGATGAGAAGCTTACTTTTGAGCCACATATTAGGAGGTTGGTGTCACGTGATTCCACTAAGACTGGGCTCCTGCGTAAAGTGAATTCTGTGTTTGGTGACAGTCCGGTTGCCCACGGATGTTTTTATGCGTTTTTGCTGCCTATGTTGGAGTATTGCTCACCGGCCTGGGCTTCAGCTGCTGACACTCGCTTGCGTCTGTTGGACCGACTTGTTAGTTCAGCCAGCAGGCTGTGTGCTGATAAAGATCTAGTGAACCTGTCCCACAGGAGAAGAGTAGCAGAGCTATGTATGTTTTAGAAGGTGTACAAAAATGAGAGACATTGGTTGTATTCTTCTCTCCCTGCCCTCAAAGTTTTTGGGAGAGAGACTCGTGCTGCGTGCGGAGCGCACTCTTACACTTTGAAGGCTGTCGTATGTCGAACTAATCAGTTCTGTCGGGGCTTCGTGCCTTGGTGGGCTAAGGTTTGGATTTTATTGCCTTCATCGGCTTTTGGTCGTATTGGCCTGCAGTCGTTTAAGTCAGCTGTTAATTGCTTTTTGCTGAATTTCCTTTAGCAGTGTTTTGGGCTTTCAGGTGTAGCAAGATGCTTCATTTGGGTTGTATTACCTGTCCGTGAGGGCTCAAGCGTGAAGTCTTAATAATAATAATAAAACACCTCGGCGAGGTGACATCAAGCGGGGCATCTTCCAGGGCGACTCCCTATCTCCACTGCTCTTTTTCGTGACCATGATCCCCTCTCCGAGACCTTGAACAAGGCCGGCCAGGGCTACAACTACAGTCGTACCATGAAGCTCAACCATCTGCTCTACATAGACGACCTCAGGCTCTACGCAAATTTAAAGGATCAAGTAGAACAGCTCCTCAACATAGTCTATCAATACTCTGATGACATCAAAATGCAGTTCGGAATCAGTAAGTACGGAGTCTTTAGCATCGAAAGGGGAGAGGTTACTGCTTCCGAGGGAAACACCGTCGAAGAAGTTACCATCAAGGATATCGAGGAGATAGGTTACAAGTACCTGGGTGTCATGGAGTATAACACCATTCTCCACAGAATAATGAAAGATTCCATTCGGGAGGAGTACCTCACCCGACTCCGGCTCATCCTGAAATCACACCTCAATATGGGCAATACCATCAAGGCCATCAACACCTGGGCCGTCTCCGTAGTCCGTTACTCTGCTGGCATTATTAACGGGACCAAGAAGGACTGCACTGACATGGACATCAAGACTCGAAAGCTAATGAAGATCTATCGAGCTCTGCACCCAAGATCGTGCGTAGACAGACCTTACATTAACAGAAGAGAGGGGGGCCGTGGCCTCATCAGCGTCGAAGCGAAAAAACGCGCTCTCTCCCAACACTTCAGAGAGAGAGAGAGCGACGATCCGTGGGCACGCTGCTTAGTCGAGACGAAGTTGCTGAAAGAGACCGAAACGTCTGAGCAGTTCAAACAGCGACGACGCATCGATCGAACTAACAAATGGATGAGCATGAAGATGTCCGGCCAGTACCTCGAAGCTGTTCAGGACAAAATCGTACCAAATTCTTGGAACTGGCTTCTGAGGGGTGAGCTGAAACGAGAAACAGAAGGCACCATATTGGCAGCTCAAGAGCAAGCCCTCAGAACGAGGTACATCCAAAACAAAATTGACAAGAGAAACGTCCCTAGTACCTGTAGAATTTCCAGGAGCTCAGATGAAACTATCAACCACGTGATGAGCCAATGCGGAGTGCTGGCGCAAAAGGAGTTCAAGCGCAGGCACGATAGAGTGGCTCGACACCTCCACTGGACCGTTCTGCTGATCCATAACTTCCCGGTCAGTGTGAGGTGGTACGAGCACGAACCCACGCCCATGGTTGAAAACGAAGCCATGCAAATCTACTGGGACAAGCGGATGGAAACTGATCGAGTACTTCACGCCAACCGACTGGACATCGTCGTGAAAGACAAACAGGAGAAGTTGGCCAAACTGATCGACGTCTCAATCCCCTTCGACTCCAGAATCATCGACAAGGAAGCGGAGAAGAAGGAAAAGTACAGTGACCTTGCCATCGAACTCCAGACTGTGGCAAATGGAGGTCGACGTTGTTCCAGTGGTCAACGGAGCTCTGGGGGCAATGTCTAAGAATCTCAAGACTGCCCTGCGAGAGCTGAAGTGCGGCCACCTCCACCCAGGAACCCTCCAGAAAAGCGCTCTGCTTGGAACAGCGCACATCATTCGCAAAGTGCTATGAGCCTTAAGTTGCGGGATGTAACCCGGCGCCAGAGTGTGGAGCTGAACATCGCTCAACCGATTCAATTTGGGTCGTGAAATCCCTCCGATAATAATAATAATAACGTTTGTTAGCAGCATAACTCAAAACGATATGAACGGATCTTCAAGAAAATTTCACAAGCTGTTATTTGTATGAAAAGGCACAAATGATTAGATTTTGGAGTTGATACAAAAAAGAATCATGGTTTCAGAGCCAATTTGAATTTTTTGCTACCGCTGCCTCGCTTGGCGGAGGTATGCGCTTTCAGAGTGCTCTAGTTTACTATTATTCTTGGCGTCCAAAAACATGATATTCATGGTAAACTGAGGATATATGACTGTGCATTTAGATTCTCTGCTCTGCAACACATTTCTTGTGCTGCAACGAAGAAGTTAATTTTGTTTGAGGTATCTGTGATTATTAGAACTCATTTTATCAACGCTTAGATAAATTGGCCTCCAGGCCAACTTGCGAAAGCCTGGTTTCAGTGAGCAGTCAAGACATTGAATAGTTTAAGCCTAAATTGTTTGACCCACGACTCTTGACCAGCCTCATCAACCTTGAAGTCGGGTGGAAACGCGCGATTTTCAACACTAAATTTAGCTTAGAGCTAACTCGATTAATTCGGTTACCATGCAACAACCGCGGCTTCATCTTGCACATTAGTAAATTGTTCCAGTACTCTGAAGACAGTTTCAAACTGCTGCAGTTTTTTCCCTACAGTAATTGCCAGTGGTAAACCTTTGGCAATAAATTTAAAATCACAAACATTTTACATTTCCAGATATTTAGCGCGTTGATAACGCTGAAGAAAGTCGCTGGTGGGCTTCCAGCTCCATCATCCATGCACCACATTTACTCAATGATATCTCTCTCTTACTGCATCTGATCTACTCTTACACACTTTGCCTACCTTAACACACCTCGCTTACCAAAACTCACGCATCTCTCTATCCTAACATATCTTATTTTATATACCGCACCTCATGTAAGCTGAAATACCTTGTCTTACCTTGTCTTACCGCATCTCATCTTTCCTATCAGGTTACGGCGTACCTTACGGTAAGCACTACATGGGCATCCATGGAGAGTTAATGATCTGATTATTATTGTCTCACCTAACGCTCTTCATCTTACCTAAGTACCTGCTCTAGACTAACGTGCACACCTCGTCCAGCCCTATGCACATTGTTTAACCTAATTAACTTCATTTAATCCACCATACTTTATATCTGCTGTGCCTCATCCAATTTAAAGTACACAGATCAACTACAAATTTGGATATCGGGAAGTAAACATAAAACAGAATACTTTGAATCTCGAAAATTAATGCATAGACAACACCATACTGTACATCGACTGGACACTGGCCCCTAAGGCCAATTTCGGTCTCGCAATTGGGCCTGACTGCACGATGCCGCAGACGCATTTGTATGTGTTCTCCCAATACTTTTTCATACTTTGTTTAGCTATTTGACTTAATTCTTTTGCATTCAGTAATGACTGGCAATCCTGTGCATACTTCTAAGACTTTATTAACAACAAATTTACAGAAATATCAAGCCTTGAAGTGTAATTACGTAGAGCAACTGTTTCTGACATCCTCTGATATTTACAGTAGAGTAAAACTAGGTCACAACAGTTTGTAAAATAAACAGTCTGATTTTGTAGAACAGAAGTTTCTCAAATTTGTGGTATGCTCAATTTGTAATGAAGTGCCAACTAAATAACTGATGAAATTGTTAAATGAAATTTATTCGGTATACGGGCTAAGCGAGATTATCAGAACAGACACCAGAGCTGAAGGGTGAGTTGGAGCAGCTTGCACACTTGAAGTGATGAAGCCCTGGAAGCAGTGAAGTGATGAAGCACTGGCTGCCATGAAGTGATCTAGTTTGGAAGCAGTGAAGTGATATAGGAATGACAGCAGTAAAGTGATATAGTATAGGCGGCCGTGAAGTGATAAAGCACTGGCCACCATGAAGTCGTGTAGCATTGAGCATTGACAGCAGTGAGGTGATACAGCATTGGTAACCGTGAAGTGATACAGCATTGGTAGCCGTGAACTGATCCAGCATCTTCAACAGTAAAATGATGTAGCATTGTTAGGCGTAGAGTGATTACCAATGACAACTGTGAAGTGATAGAGCATTGGCCGTTGTAAAGTGATCTAAGACTTGCAGCTGTAAAGTGATCCGACATTGGCAGCTGTGAAGAGATGTAATTTAGGCCACCATGGAGTAATCTATCTCTGGCAATGATGAAGTGATCTAACATTATCATCTATTAAATTATGTAACGTAGGCAACCATAATGCGATGTAAAATAGTTGTCCACTGACTTATGTAATGTAAGCAAATATGAAGTGATTAAACATAGTAATTCATTAAACCCTGACTTGATGTGGTGTCGCGAACAACCACGATGTCATTCAACTTAGGCAGCCATGGAATGATTCAACTTACGTCAGCTATGAAAGTAATTCAACTTAGGCAACCATTAAGTAATGTAATATAGGCAACAATGAGGTGATGTAACGTAAGCAACCACAAAGTGGCGTAGTTTTCCTAGGTAGTAATGTGAAATGATATGGTGTAACTTTAGATGGTTCCAGTGATGGAAGGTTGTATCAGCGACAAAATGTCATTTTCATGCCTATTAATGGCTGTCCTCGTATCTTTATCTCATGGTTAATTATGCATTTATAGTTCATGGTTACTAATGTCGTTTCATTCCATAGTATTACTGTGGTTTTAATTAGGTTTTTCAATATTACTGGGATTTCTGAACCTTTCTTTCCTTGCGGTTATAAGGATGAGCTCTACCGAAAGCTTACATACATCAATTTCTGAGGCTATTTCTTCAAATCCGTCTTTGGAAAAAACTTTATTGTATGTGATACAAAGTAGTAGTAGTAGTAGTAGCAGTATCCATGAGACAATTTTTCTATAAAGTTTAGTATTCCTAGAAATTATGATGAATTTTCAATTATTCTTGTTGTCCGATGATATGATATACATCGCCTACTGAAGACATTAATCTTTGTTTGAGGTTTCTGTGATTATTAGAACACATTTTATTAACACATACGTATATTGGCTTCCAGGCCCAATCTGTGCAGTTAGTCCTGACGTACGTTTATATACAACTTTTTCCAACTGTAAGCTGGTATGCAGCTATACAACACAATTCAAAGGAAGTCTCCAGTAGATGGATGAAGTTTAGCCGTACCGGTTGCCAGGGTACGTAAGGCCAAATTTATCATGAAACTTGGCATTGCTTTCCATAGAGCTAATTGGAGTAATTTGCTTATGAAACTTTACAGATATAAACTGAAGAAACATAAAAATGGCAATATTTGATCAAAGATTGCAATACTGTTTAATAAGGGATACAACAAATAAATAGAAATGATGGGTAACTACGCTAAACTGGTAAGGCGTTAGTAAAATTTAGAAACAGTATATAACAAAAAACGTCAAGGCAGTTAACGTCCATACATACCTTGCAATTTTTGCAATTCATCGACAGGAAAGAAATAACTGCAAATCTGCACAATTTTTGCACAATAATGCGAATTTTTAGATGTTTCGCATGCAAACTTATACTCATACAATATTATATTGGTCGATTATTTTGGGAATTCTAGCCATATTATAATCCATGGCAACCTATGCATATTCTTCCTTAAATAATGGGAAGAATTCCACTCATGATCGTACGTACGGAAATCTGTTGATAACGTATCTGGTTATGCTCTAGCATACACATGCTCTGGCATATATAGTCTTCGAACATCCATGTACTACCATCTACCATGTATAGTCTTCATACATCCATGTACTACCATCAACCTTCGTTTCCTGACCTACCTTAAATAACCAATATTGTCTCCACCAATATCGACCTATATACACTAAGATCAACGTTATGCTTTGGTTGACATATCTACCATATTGTTTCACCATCCATAATCGATATTAATCTCTCATACACCACTATATTCTGCCATAATCACAACCATTACTTCTGACTGGGTATGAAATTCTGAGTATAAAGCGGTTGATAAGGGATGTATAGACTACCGACCATATTCTAAGTTGAATGAAGGTCAAAGTAAGCCACAGTTCAATATCCTTCATTTTGAATGTGAGCATCTCAGTAGTGGGAGGCTGCAAACTAGGTTTCTCTTAGCGTCCAAGCTCCTAAAAATGAATGTAAACGGCCATAGCTAAGCCAAAATTGACTACGGGCTTGACAGCCTACAATGAATTTGATTTCGCCTTAATTGTATCCAATAAAATAGTTTCAATAGTCGACAAATTTGATAAAAATCTTGACGTTTCGGGAAAGATCAGATTCCCATCATCAGAAATTCGAATAAAATGCTAGGATATAAATGAAGGATTAAAACGAAATTTTACTACGTATGAGCTAAGGACAATGTTTGCCTGGAGAGAACCAAAGGCAAATGACAGCAGCGCTCAACGGGGTCCCTATATAAGTGACGGACGGCATGGAAAGCGGAGGGAAACGGGCAAGCACAGCCGGAGGCAAAAGTGTCAATCATGGATCGTGACGAGAGGCACGGCTGAAGACATTATGTTGAGGCTAGGCTTGACTTTATGAATATATAGTGATTCCAGAGTTCTGAGTTCTATTGGATTAGAATAAGCTATTATAGAGAAGGCTTTCCTACTAATGGAATGGTTGTTTTGCTCTGCATGGAGACAGGGAGCTGAATGAGCAGGTTTTGCTACCGGTAAATCAGTTCTGCTTGATATACCTAAATGCTGGTCAAGGCGGGCTTTGAAATGCTGTCCAGTGCTGCCGTAGTACAGAGCTGAGCAGCTCGTGCAAGATAAGGCGTAAACAACATTGGACCGGAGGTTTGTGGGAGGTTTATCTTTGAATTTAAAATAGGATCCTAACGTAAACGTATTTTTGTAAGAAAACCTAAAATTTATGTGCGGGTAGGCCTCGGAGAGGAAAACTTTCAGGGAATTGATTTTATCGATAGAAGCCTTGCTATAGTAAGGGAGGGAATGGAAAAAGTCTAATTTGTGACCTGTAGGTTTAGCAAGACCGGGATCGAACAATTTGTCAAGGAATAGTTTGCAGTAATGATCTAGAAGGTGGTGTGGGTAGCCGTTATTCTTGAAAAATGTTCGGAGGAAATCTATTTCATTGGAGAACGCTAGATACGAGGAGGATAAATGATATGCCCTATATAGTAGAGTTTTTATAGCATTTATTTTAAACTGGTCGCAGCAATGGATAAAGAAGTTAGTTCCAAGGCCTGAGAATGTCGGCTTCCTGTAGACTTTAGTGGTTAGGTTTGAGTCTTGCTTTGTGACTAGGGTATCTAAAAATGCAATAGAATAGTTTGATTGGTTTTCGGCGGTGAACGTTATGCTGGGGTACTTACTATTTAAATACTGTAGAAATAAATCAGATTCGGCTGGTTCTTTGAAGATCAAAAATGTGTCATCTACATAGCGTTTATAATGGATGGGTTTGAAACTAATCGGGCAGTCGTTGAGCCATATTGATTCGTGATGGCATAAAAAAAATATTGGCTAGAGTGGGGCCGAGCGGGGAGCCCATGGAAAC
>LQNS02278091.1:29792451-29803709 GCA_001587735.2 Parhyale hawaiensis | reverse complement strand
AGACATCTTCAGTGCTACGATTTCAACTTCGGCAATGCAAGAAGTGCATTCAGACATAAGGTCGCCCTATACTCTGCCGTAGATTCGATGTATGGAGAAGCTAATACTCGTACAAATCAGACTAAGCGTGCGATGTCTTCATTGTTAGAATTTCAACTGTCCCTGCTTAAGATACGTTTGAAATCTTCTGCAACCAGGCCTATTTTCTGCCTATCACTTTCAATAGAGCATGAGAGGACGACCAGAGCCTCCAACCTGGGCTAAATTCCGCCTATCTATTTCAAACATATAAATATATATATATTTATAAACACACGACGGTCATTCTTAGTATTAGATTAGATAGAGCAATCCAAGGTGATTCACTCGATCAAATGCAGCACCTTGCCTCATGGCCCCCATCAACAGCCAGCTGCATCAAATGAGAATTGTGAAGCAGGGCACCACAAGTTCACAGGCACTTACGAAAACCATACTGTGTTGAGGACAGACACCCTGCTTCTCAAGAAAGCAACCCAACCTCGATGTAACCAACCTCTCGTAAACTTTCGACGAAATAGTTGTGATTCAGATCGGTCTATAGTTGGAGGTTCGAGGTGAATCAGGGCCCTTCGGAACAGGCGTCACATGAGCGACACGCCAGCATTCCAGAAAAGAGCCCAGCCGTAACATCCAACGGAACACAGACGAAAGCGGGGCTGCGAGCATACCAGCCACCCTCCGAAGAAAGAGAGGAAACATACCCGATGGATCAGAGCCCCCATAGTGGCCCAGGTCAAGAAGAAGGCGGTGCACTTCAGAAGAGCTGAAAGCAAAACCTAGAAACCTCGGCTCAGGGTCACACGCTAAAGCAATGCCCACCCAGTTCTGGCTCTGCTCCCCATCAACGTGGCGCAACAAAAGGTCCGTCTTTGCTGCAAGGTCCACAACAAGGTCCCCAACAGCGCCAATTACAGGGGAGGGAGGCAGAATGGCTCTTCAAAGTGGATCACCTCTTACGTGCACTAACAGACGAAGCTAAAAATTCCCTGGACCCCAAATTATGTTCGCTCTCGGCTTCCTCACAAGTAACCCCAGCCTGAAGCTGTAGTTCCTTGAAGTGCTGAAAGTCAACAGCAGATCGGGTAGTACGTAAACGGGCATATGTCTCCCGCTTCAAATGGTACGCTCACCTACAGGCATCATCAAATCAGGGTTCATCGCCTGTCCTAACCGTAATGAAGCGGGAAGGGACATAGCCAAGCACCATGCCAGAGAAAAGCGGATCTAAATTAGACCCAGGAACGGAACACACACTCTCTCTCGCAACACCCTAAGCTAGGTAGCGCAAGGATGCTGCCAGAAACGGCGCCCCAATTCACTCTGGATTTCAAAAATATCTCACGCCTAACAGTGACTCTGGGGATCCGCTGATGAACTTGCAGCGTCGCAGAGAGAGCACAATAGTCCGAGGAACCAATGGGAGACGTCACTGACACTCCAACCAAATCAGGAAAATCAGTCAACAGAAGGTCAAGAACGCCTCCCATCAAATGAGTGGGTCCCTCAACCAACTGCTCACAACAAGAGGAAGTCGTGAAATCGAAGGCTGCATGGACATGGCAATCGGTCCTCCCAGAGAGTAACCATTCCACAAGGTGACATTTAAAATCATCCATAAAAACAAAAGCAGAAATCCTATCCGATGGCTGAATCCTACCCATTGCATCTAAAAGACAATCAAAAGCCCTATCATCAGCAGACTGGCTGCTATACACTGAAAAGAAATACAATTTTCTGAATGAGTCACAGACTCGAAGCACCATCAGCTCACAACATGGACACTCACATTCATTCTGCCTAAACACAAAAATACCTTTTTCGAACGTAAGCAGCCAGACCTCTAAATCCAGGGCACGAGTCTCTATCCTACACTATTAAACATTCGTGAGACCAAAGTCGGGTATATGTATGTTTGATGGTTTCGGTAGCCTATACTGCAGTCGATATTTTATTGAAACAGGAGTGAAACACTTAAAACGTCGAGAAATAGGAAAGTGTCTGAACTTATGTTTGTGGGACCAATATGGAAGATATCGAACTCTCTCTTTGAATAAAAATGTGCACATAGTGAGTGGATGCCCAAAAATAGATCCTCTTACCTCACGTGTGTGGTAATTTATTGATGATAACTGGTAATATGTGAAAATTCGACAAGGCGGTAGGAAAATACTTCAAAATAATGGACAAGGTGATGGAAAAATTAGCATTCATCCGCAGAAAGGCCTTTCACCTAAGAGCCTGCTGGGTACCGTAACCTTCATTTTCTTACCGGGATGTTTAGAAAATTTGATGTATGATGATGGACTTACCTAAATAAGTTTATACATCGATGGGACTTGGCATGTTGAAGTGATGATTTGGGGCTTAGACCTAAAGTGATCACGTGTCCGCACTACTCTCTCTTACATACAACAAAAATATGGATATTTTGATAAAACAACAACTTACAGCATAAAAACTGAAGTTCCTCACTATATTCAAAACTCCGCTATAGATTTGTACCTATCTGAAAGCCTATGAGACAAGTGGGGAGAAAGCCTACTGATGTCATGCATAACTACAGTGCGGGCAAACTACTACCTACAAGTTATTACGTGCAATGTGGAGACCACTTACTACTCTTTCGCTGCTCCTAACAACGAGGGGTTGTAATGTTGTGTGCTGGATCATCAGAGGTGTGCAATTTAGGGTGGGCCGAAAGCCAAAATTTTTGAAAATCAATTCTGGGATGTTTTAAAAAGTTGATGCATGTGATAATAACATTATTGTTATACATATATGTCAATTTTTTTCAAAAAATTGTTGCTATTATCAGGTTCCGAAATGCATCTAAAGCTTTACATATCAAGTAAACTATGTAATTTCTTGGAATTATCCATTTATAACATTTCACTCAGCTAATGATATTAGATAATTGAAAATTAATAATATTTATCAAAAGTAAACATTTGAAAAGTACTACTAGCGTTTAAATGAACTCAACACTTTCTTAACTTGTTTGAAACGAGATTTTCGGCAGGATTATTAGGGTGCATTCACAATACAAGCAGCGCGGCGTGAAGCGGCACTGCGCGTAGCAGTGCGGGAAGGTGTTCACATATAAACGGAGCGGCGAGACCTGTATCAGCCGTTATGGAGGATTTACTGTGTCTGTACCTTTTGCTAGGCAGCAAAAAAAAGAAAAGGAAACACTGGGTGCATCCCGTCTACACAAGTAGACGGGATGCACCCAGTGTAGGGAGAAGACCACCATCTATTCAAAGAACTACGTTAAGATGAGTCGCGATTCTTCGCATATTTAAGTATGAAACCGACCACTTTTGATGCACTTCATTACCTTATAGAAGGGATAGTTGCAAAATAGTGAGAAAAATTGATCATGATTTTTATATCGTGATTGAAATCTAAGTTTTTGATGCTCTATGAATTAATTTAAAACGAATGGTTTTGTCATGTTTCCAATAGAAATATGTAATAGATTCTAGTTGTAGACAAAATACGTTAATGAATGAAAATGAAACGCATTGAATTCGTTCTAATAAAATATCAATAAAATTACTCTTATACAATGAATATGCATAAAAATAATTCTATGCATACAAAACTGAAGCAAATCAAATAATTCGAAATATATCGCTTGACTTTGAGATGTAAAGAATAATGATTTAGAGGGAAAAACAAGTGGTCCACACTGTTACACAGGAGATATGGGGAAGAAGCTTAAAGATAGCGAGTTGAAGCCTGTTATCAAATTTACCCCTACTCCATCATCTTTCAGGGAGGTTGATACATCAGTATTAAGTACATATCAAAAGTGTTTATATGATATCCATCTAGAATTATCAATGGAATAGGTCTCGCTCGACTTATCAGTTTGTTCCCCCGGAGGATTAAATCATGCAAGGTGGCTCACCACAGCGAATAGGATTCTGTGACTATGTTTCTGCAGAGAACCCTTCAGAAAATTCAGTTTTAATAGGCAATTTTGTTATGGGGTCGCATGCTCCAAAGTGGTTGAAAATGAAAACAGAACCTCTTGTTCAAAGCAGTCCTAAATATATATTTTAAACAATTAGTCTAATTAGAAAGCAAACTGATCACGTTCAAAATATTGTTCTAGCTGTCGTCATGAGAAATGCGTATTTTACGCGCTGCAAAAACTTTCTATTAGCTAAGACAAATTATGAGAGACCTCACATAAGGAAATTAGACTGGAGAAGAATAAAAAGGGTCGCTCTTTGGCCGTTAGCAGTGGAGTCCGATTGCGAAGCTTCAAGTTGCCCAAATTGCATGTTAAAAATGACGATTACATTAGCATTATTGACTGGAATTCTGAAGTTGTTTCAGAGCCTCCAATTATCAAGAATTTTACTGATGATAAAATAAAGAATTTTATTCAAACAAAGCTATAAGTGAATATATAAGCTATATATCCACTTCACTCTCAAGTTGTATAATGTACTGTCAAAAGTGTAAGAGAAGCATCTTTAGAAGTTTGCAGTCATGAATTGAGAGGTGGTCTAATTTGGAACAGTTTGGTATAATTGGAACGAATCCTTAAGCCTGAGTCAAAAAAGATTACAAAGAATGAATGATTGCATAATGGTGTTCGTTTTCCTTTTTTTTCGTAACTGGCCATCATTCTGAGAGTTCGCTATTTTACTATTATAATTGTGCTAACAGTCTAATTAAAGATTTTTTATATCTTTGCATAGCTACCATAATAGATAACTTAAATGGGAAAATATTTGATAGGTATTTCATGTTTTTCAAATTTTATTATTTTGGTTTGGATTTCCTGTCTTGAAATTAATAAAGAAATCCAGCTTAAATGGCAAAATGACAATTTAAATATTATGTAAAGGAATATAAAGCGTTTACTGTAGCCGCTATATGTCTTCATGTCTATTTCGAAACAGTTAAATAGTTTTAGAAATAATATTTTCTTTTTTTTCCTTGTAAAATCCTTCAATATTTAAAAAAAATTATTTCGGAATCTTTGAACTAGATACTATCAAGCTGAAAATTTGTACATGAACTTAAAGTTACGTGACACTTATCATAAAACATCCCTACATATAATTTATTTGCAATGATCTTGAAATACAAACTGAAACCGTAAAAAATCATACATATATTATTTCAACTTCAATCTCATTTCAGAACCTCAAGAATACTTTCAATTTGCTTGAAATTTTGTCAATAAACTTTCAACATCGATCCACAAGTTTACCCCACACCCAAAAGCTTCATTTCTAAAATAGGGGCTTTAGCCCTTCCCCCACCCCCTCTCCCTCCCAAGAAAAACGGTCCGCCCTAGACTGTGTATGCTCCAGAACCAGTGGGAGGTGCGGGGGCGGGCTTTAGAGTGTGATGTGTAAACTGCCACCAGAGGATGCGACTAGGTGACCGTGTGCTTGATTCTCCGTCGAGAGACTTACCAGCTGGAAAAGAGAAGAAGAAAAGGTAAAAAAGTCTCGCATATTATTTCCATGAAGAATATACGGCACCATAGACCACACCATACATTGACTGGACGCTGCCTCTCAGGCAGATTTCGGTCCTGCAATTGGGACTCACTGCACTTGCCGCAGACGAAATTTTAAATGTTCTCCCATTACTTTTCCATATTTTGTATAGTCTATTTGGCTGAAGTCTTTTTCGTTCAGTAATGACTGGCGAACCTGTACAAAATTCTAAAACTTCTATACGCAAGAAATTTAAAAAAATATTAAGGTTGGAATTGCAATCACACATAGAGCGCTATTTATGACGTCCTTTGATATTTGCAGTAAACTTATTTCGCAGTAGTTAGTGAAAAAAACAGTCTTATGTTGTAGAACAGAAGCTTCTCAAATTCGTGGTATGCTCGATATGTAATGAAATGCTAAGTAAACAGCTGATGAAAATGTTCATGAAAATGAGAACAGACAGCAGAGCTGAAACGTGAGTTGGAGAAGCTGGCAGCCATAAAATGGTGGAGCCCGGACAGCAGTGATTTGATGAAGCGCTGGCCGCCAGGAAGTGATCTAGCATTGGAAGCAGTGAAGTGATCTAGTATTGTAACCAGTTAAGTGATATATCATTGGCAGCAGTAGAGTGATATGGCATTGGTGGCCGTGAAGTGATCTGAATGATGAAGCACTGGCCGCCAAGAAACAATGCAGTATTTACAGCAGTGATGTGAGTCAGCACTGACAGCCGTGAAGTAATATTGCATTGGCAACCGTGAAGTGATGCAGCTTTGACAGATGTTAAAGTGATATATCATTGGCCGCCCTGAAGTGATGCAATGTAGGCCACTGTGAAGTGATTCAACTCTGGCAACCATGATGTGTTTCAACTTAGTCAACCAAAAAGTGATGCCACCCAGGAAACCATGAAGTGATATAACGTAGGCAACCACAAAGCAGGGTAATATACCTGGGCAGTTATGTGAAATAATAGTGACAAGCACGATGCGCGGCTTTTGATGGTTCCAGTAATGAAGGGTGTACCAGCCATAAATTGTTTTGTTTTAATATTGTTTACCGGCTGTCTTTGTATCTTTATCTCATAGGCCTAGTTCAATATGTATTTCTAGTTCATTGCTACCAATGTACTATTACTGTGGTTTTGATTCATTTTTTTACCATTTCAGGGTTTTCTTAACCTCCCTTTTGTAGAGGCTAGTGGGATGAGGTCTACTGTACCAATATAGCTCTATGGTACATAGCCTACTAAATTTCTGAGTTCATTGCTTCAAATCTCTAATTAAAAAAGAAACTAAGTTGAATCTGATATAAAAGTGCATTACGTGTAGTATCTTTGAGCCATTTTTTTCTATAAAATGTTAGTATACATAGAAACTATCCTGAGTTTTCAATTTTTCTTTATGTCCGAAGGTATGATGTATATCGCGTATATCGCATACTGAAGATATATGATTATGGATTTATCTTACCTTCTCTGTAACGCATTCCTTATGGTACGACGAAGAAATTAATCTTTGTTTGATGTCTCTGTGATTGTTAGAACTCATTTTATTAACACGTAAATCAGCCTCCAGGCCCAATTTCGGTATCCACTCAATGTATGGTGTGGCCTATGCTGGCACATATGAAAAACATCACTACCAATGAGCCTACAAACAATGAGAAAAAAAATGTTGTTCGCATGCACGCTAACAACAGAAAGAAAGTCTTTTAAGCGGCTACACGCAATATAATGTTGAGAAAACTCGCTGTTAGCTATCGCCGATAAACCATGTATGGGCGGTAACGGGCAGTGTAGAGATGAGTCGCTGCTACCACTCGTACTCGTCGCTGTGTGTAAGACTCCTACATCCCCTATATAAAAGAAAATGCTGTATAAATAAGAAAAAATAAAAATAGAGGAGTATTTCTTGTGAGTTTTCTATCCTGAATAGAAAGTAAACTCCTAATCATAAGATTAAGACCACTTGAAAATATAAATAAAGAATAACAACGTTTTACTAGGAAATAAATGAACTCCTTTGACTAGGGGGTAGGGATTAGTATTTCATAAAGATAAAATGTGAGACAGAGGAAAAATATCTGCAGTAACAGTTTATTAAAAAATGTGTACTTCTGTCAAATAATGAAGTTTTCAGTAGATCAAAATTATAAGACCAGGGAAATAAATGTTTAGTTCAAGGATAATTTCTGGCGTTTCGGATTAGTTACAGGATTGCACTGATAGTATAAAGGTGTCACTATGCCCAAAACAAGAAAACTCTCAGAATTAAAACGTGGTCGAATTGTTGCCCTGCATAAGCAATGTTCGTCTCTGCGTGCAATCGCAGCTGAGATTCACCGTAGTAAAACTGTAATTTACACTTCCTAAAGGACCCAGAGAGTTATGCAACAGCAAAATCTAGTGGTAGACCGACAAAAATTTCCCCTGCATTGTGTAGGAGATTAAACGGGTTGTTTCTCATGCATGACTGAGGACGGTGTTCCAGACAAATCAGGGCACTCGCAGATGCTGATTGCGGTTCAACAACCATCAGACGTCACTTTCGACAAAAGGGTATGAAGAACAAAAAGCGTCTGAAAGGTCCTCGGTTTTTCTGCTTGACAAAGTGGCCCGTTTACAGTTTGCTTGAGAGCACCAAACACGGAACATTGAAAAGTTTTCTAAAGTTTTGTTTTTTGACAAAACAAAGTTCAATCTGAATGGCGCTGATGGCTTCTAACGGTACTGGCATGACAATGAAATACTTACTGAGACATTTTCCAAGGGTCAGAGCTGTGGAGTTTCCATTATGGTGTGAGGTGCCTTTTCCTAAAGGGGAGCAATGAAGCTTCAGGAGGTGCAAGGTCGCCAAACAGCTGCTATTTATGTCGGCATGTTATAAAGATAATCTTTGTCGACGGGAAAATCTCATTTATGTGGTAATGAATAGTTTTTCCTGCAGGATAATGCAGCAGACCACATTGCATTCCAGACTATGACCTTCTTTCAAGAAAATGGTGTTCCTGTTTTACCCAGTAGAAAATCTCTGTTGATGGACGGCGAGAGATGCTTACGGAAATGGTAAACAATTTGTGACAGTAAAGACCGCTGCAGAAAATAATCTTCTGTCCTGTGTTTTCACTTCACCGCGTTCGAATATTTCGCACTGTCCTTGCAAACAGGACTGAGAGTCTACCAAAAGTTTCAATAAAATCTTTACCGTTGTATTCCCTGGCTTAGCCTGTCTCACAGGAGCAGTGTCTTGTATCTTTTCAAAATTTTAGCGACTGTCGTCTCCAAAAGCAGCGTTCTTTTTTCTTGTTAAGACAAACAGAGCTACGCGCGAAGAGTTCGAACGCGGTTAAGTGAAACACAGCGGGTCTAAACGAATTTTTTTATGCCATCTTTAGGAGCTGGGACAACATTAATCCAATCCTCACGGAAACCCTCATTTCTGGTATGCTATAAAGAATTATTGAAGTTCTCATCAGTAATGGAGGCAGTACTCATTACTATATTCGAACTTTGCTCACCTCAACGTTCTTGTCGAAAGGTTATCTACGTTTTCTGTTTTTGGTCTCATAATTTCGCTCAACTTAAAAACTCATTAACAAAACGTAAATTGCGACGGCAGGTATTTTTCGTCTTTCTCACCTTTTACCTTTAGGAATTACTAATCCCTAGTCAAAGGAGATAATTTATTTATCACTAAAACGTTGTTATTTTTTTACATTTTCAAGTGGTCTTAAACTTTTGATCAGGAATTTATAGTATGGAAGAAGGTTCACATGGGACCGTAGATGAAATTTGAACGGAATATAGAAATGTGTTTCTTTAATAAATGCATTGTATAGGAAAATAACATCAATAATTAAATAGCGCTATGAGCCTTTTCTTTGACATGACAGAAAATTTGGGATGGTGAGAGGCTCATAAACAAATCATGTGATATTTCAACACTAGAACGACTCGTGGCGTATGACCATCACCCGTGGTCGGGCAGATTTCAACACCGTCATTTTTGATGGTCAACTAACTAATGACAAAACTAACTCTAAGTTCATGTCATTCATCAAGATCTTTGGCTCAGGACTGAAGGCTGTTATGTTTCAGAGTTACGGGGGAAAAGATCCGTAAAAACGACGATATTTCGATCAAACAGACCTTATTTCTGTTTGCTTGAATCATTTCAATGAACTGGTGATTTAATATTCAATGTCCATAAGCAAACCCGGAAGCTGAAGCAGGTTTAATCAATTGTGTTCTATTGAAATGATAGCAGAATTCAAATCGGAAGCTCTCGCCTCTGAATTGTTTATATTATCTAGACTCTAGAGTATTACTTGCGGCTTTTTGCAGAATGTCGCATATTGTATACATGTGTATATCAATAATTCATGAACACTAAGAGTATACCTGAATCAGTCCCTTTTGGAGCTTAAAAATAAATTTATTTACTCAAGTATCTAAATACATTCATGTACTTAAGTATTTAGTATTTAAATACAATTAAAAAATGCATTAGCATTAATTAAATGTTTCTGATGTACAGTATTTAGGATTCAAATACTTCATTGCATTTGGTGCCCATTACTTGTTCCTTGGTCATTTTTCGCCTACAATGATTAATGCTATTTTTACTATTGACTTGTCTATCGTCCTACGTCGATTATACTTGCATCTCGCAACTGTATATTGACCCTGCAACTCTCTGACTGACCCTTCCCGACTCACCCCACTATCCATATTTTCTATGTACTCTCAAAGAAAACGACACGAGGAGATAGTTCCTTGGCCATCTTCTTATATGGGGCATATATTTAACCTACAGATTCTATTATCATGTCAAAATATCACCCATCTTCTTATGGAATTCTCCTACATCCCTTTTTTAGTCAAATTTGACGATCGGTATGCAGCAGATATTGAATATTTTGTTATAATTTTTATGTAGAACACCACATTCTAATACGATTTAGTCCTGTTTTTTTTTTTTTCTGCAGGACGCGTAGTTTCCGAGATATAAAAGTAGGAAAGTTCGGATAGGAATAACATTGGCAACGCGACGATAAATCCTAACATATGGCTTAACTTGAGAAAGTTTGCTTCGTTCGGGTGTGCGGTGCTGCAATTGACTATCATGTCTCCTTGCAACAGATGTGACGAAAATTATTTCAAGATTGTTTCTCTATCTTGTGTCTTTTCTTCATATCGTAGGCTTTTTAAGGCGCTTTTTTTTTTGGTTTTTCGCTAAATGCAGAGTGCAGACTTAGTCCTGCAGTGCAGTCACTGCAGACTGCAGCACTAGCACTGACGACTGTCGAGGCAATTCGTTGCCCCGTGTAATAATGATGCTAATAGCGCCTTTAGTGTTGCTCAAGTTGCCGTTGGGAGAGACTGTGTGTGACGGGGCGGCTAAGCTCGCATCTGTATCCGCGGATGTTCAGATAGGAACCTCTGCATCCGCGTGTGCATCCGCGGATATTAATATGTTGAAATCTGCAATCGCATCCGCGGATGTCAGACTGTGAAATCCGCAAACAGATCCGCATCTGCGGATGTCCAAAAAGTTCTATCCGACCCATCACTACTTTATATCGTCCGACCCTCATATAAGGACCCCATAACGCACTATGGTCATTCGTCGTTTAGGTCTCCCCCTGTTAACACCTGTCTCAACTTAGTTCATCTAAAATAAAATAAATTTTTTCTAGTCATAATTGGTAGTTTATAATTCTGATGGGACGAATTAAGTTCCC
>LQNS02278091.1:29740013-29752157 GCA_001587735.2 Parhyale hawaiensis | reverse complement strand
TGATCTGCACCAAATTAAATCGTTTATGTCTTCTAACATTACTAACAATCCCTATGAATTTCATAAAGATCCATTCATTATTTTTTGAGTTATTGTGCTAACAAGCATACCATTAAAAATAATGACAAACGAACAAACGGATCATTACAAAAATTTGGTCATTTACTCTTTGTTATATACCTAACAGCTCATAAAAAGCCATCCAGAACTTTTTGAGTTACGGCATTGAGAAAAAGGAGGCAAACAAACAAACGGATAGACATATCTCCACCAAAAGTGGATTAACTGTTTCTCCTAACATACCTAACAGTCCCTATAAATTTCCTCCAAATCGGTTCATAACTTTTTGAGTTATTTCGGAGACAGACAGACAGATAGACAAACACGACGAAAACATAACCTCATTAGCGGAGGTAATAAATGTTCACAGATCATATCTATTCGATAATCAACCGCGATAATGTTTTCGTTGAAGATTTAGGCGTATATATCGGGCTTTGCAAAAGTCCTGACCTGTTTTCTATTTTCAACGTGTGAAACTCATTTCAAAGACTTGATAAAATTTATTATCAAGCCTAAACTATTTCAGATAATATAATAACTAGTAACAGTGCTCATTTTTCTACTTTGTTGGTAATGGAAACAAAAAGGATGAGGATAGCAGCTCTCCTTCGCGCGGGTCAGCAGAAGGCGGACACCACCACGTAGCAAAATGTAAGTTCATCAACGGCGAAACGGTCGAAAACCGCCTTAAGAATAATGAAAGTCTCAAAGATCGACCCCGTTCAGGCAGACCACATGTTATTCAACGGAAGAATGTTCGAAGAGCCTTTGAAAATGATCCGAAACTCAAAATGACTGAATTTGCGGAGAAGATTTCTGTTTCAACAGTGTCAAGAGCAGTAGAGAGTGAAGGTGGAAAGAGCTTGAAGCGTCAGAAAGACCACTGCTGACATGGTTAAAAAGCGGTAAGAGCTATGTTTCCGCCTTCTTAACGACTTGAAAAGTCGTTGAAATCGAGTCATCATTTTCTCAGATGAGAAGACCTTCACCGTCTTCAACAAACAGGACGATCGAGTTGTGAGCTTTGGCCAAGACATCTCTGATGTTCGTTATGTCTCCACAACAAAGCATCCGGCCTCTGTGGTGATGCTTGGCGTTGTGGCCTCCAATGGAGAGAAGATGCCTCCAGTGTGATTCGAGGGCGGTTACAGGTTGACAGGGGCTGAATACAGGGATATCATGGCCACAAAACTTCTTCCTTGGATCAGAAAAATCATCAAAGATGGATATTACGTGTTTCAGCAAAATGGTGCACCAGCGTACACTTCGAAAACCGTCCAAAACTAGATGAGCCAAAACATGACTTTCTGGCCCAAAGACTTGTGGCCCCCACAGTCGCTTGATCTGAATCCTCTGGACTACAGCGTGTAACCGCATATTGAGAGTAAAGCATACAAAGATCGCCGCAACAACATTGAGGAGTTGAAAGCCACTGTGAACCGCACTTGGGCCCGGATGAGGAAGGACTACGTCCGTAAATGTGTGTAAGGACTTTCGACCACGATTAGAGCTTGCCATTGCTGCCAATGGAGGTCCTATTCAATAGCAATGTTGATTAGATCCTAATAAACTAATACTTACAAATCTTGTTTTATTTCATTACAAACAAAGCTTTTACGAACTTCGGATGGCAAATTATTAAAACAGGTCAAGGCTTTTCCAACCGATATATATATCTGCAAATATATTTGTTTGTCCATCCAAAAAGTACTAGAAGGAGTTCAGCAATCTTTATAATGTTTTGAATAGTCTGGTGGATTCATTTAGATGTGACCGATGCCAACAAACTGGAGTTAGCTGACCATCAAATATGACGGTACTGAATTTTGTTGACTATGCAACCAAAAAGAAGCACAAGGAATTGAGTCATAATATTTTTTTTTTCGGTGGGTTGTCTAAGATGTGAAAACTTGTAAGAATTTTGAGGTAGCTTTTCATGAAAAAAATGACGGCACTGAATCTTTAACTCCGCCCGAAGAGAGACAGGAATTGAGCAAAGTTCATAATTTTTTATAGGGAATGAGGTGCGTTGTTTTAGATGTGAACAATGCCCAATGCCAAAAAATACCTAGGATTAGACGGCCATAAAAAATGCGGCCGTTGAAATTGCTCCCAGCCATCTGTGAAGGTCTTACGCCATGAGGCGTTCTAGCAAAAGAAATACATTGGTTACTTGGTACACATTATATATGAACAAGTCCCTACTGGTAGTTTTAACTTAATGGAAACCTCGGATAGCAAGTTTGCAGAAGAGTTGGGGCAAAGCCGGTGGTTCATTGTGATCAAATGTACCTTGAAATTTCCACTGAGGTGCATTTGCAATGTCTTTTCTGAGGATCATGTGTTCCATGAAAAAAAAAAAAAATAGGATTAGCTGGCCATTACGCCACAAGGCGTTCTAGTTTTGATTTCGTTTTGAGGTCCTGTGCACAACAAGGATATTGTCCCCGTATAAACATCGAATATCAGTTGATGCAATTAGTTCCGCTACTGAAAGCAAAGAAGGGTGAAGCACATAATTACCTCCGCCAAGGAGGTTGTATTTTCGTCGTGTTTGTCTGTATTTCTTTCTGTCTGTCACCAAGATAACTCAAAAAGTTCGGAACCGATTTGAATGAAATTTACAAGAATTGTTAGGTATGTTGGGAGGAACAGATGATTAACTCTTGGTGAAGATATGTCCATCCGTTTGTTTGTTTGTTTGTTTGTCTGCCTCATTTTTTCACTGCCATAACTCAAAAAGCTATGGATGGATTTTTATGAAATTAACATGAGTTGTTAAGTATATAACAAAGAGTAAATGACCAAATTTTGGTGATGATTTGCTTTTTCGTTCGTTCGTTTGTCACTGTTTTTAATTTTATGCTTGTTAGCACAACTCAAAATGGATCCTTATGAAATTTATAGGGGTTGTTAGTAATGTTGAAAGACATGAATAATTAAATTTTGGTGCAGATCGGTACGTTCGTTTGTACGTTTGAATCATGTTTGTCATAACGTTTGTTAGCAGTATAACTCAAAAAGTTATGAGCGGATCTTCAAGAAAATTGCACAAGCTGGTATTACTATTAAAAGACACGAATGATTCAATTTTGGAGTTAATACAAAGAGAATTATGATTTCAGAGCCAGTTTGAATTTTTATCTACCGTTGCCTCGCTTGGCGGAGGTATGCGCTCTCAGAGTGCTCTAGTTTATATAATCTGTTTGCTCGTCTGCTGACTAATGAAGCGGAAGTCGAAGTCAGCAGTTTTTGACTCCTTGTCAGTTGCAGACTCTGCTATGTTGAAGGTTATCAATTATGGGGTGGCTGTGTTTCACAAAATCAAACTTCTACTTATGACAGGGAAGTTGTTACCCATGTGGAGTTTAAAGATTTTGTCAGTCGTAAAAATCGGTCTGTATTGAGTTTTTCAGTTTTACTTCTAATTCAGATACGCTCTGTATGTTTTGTAATACCTATAATACAAGCGAACGTGAGTGCTCAAAGATCATTCTGCAAATCTGAAAAGGAGTTTTTGACCCATTGTTACCTTAAAAATCGATCGATGAAGTTTGCTTACGGCCCACATATATACCAACCTCAATGAAAAATTTTAGCTTTTACGTTAAAAACTACGGCAATGAGACACTTTACAAGATTTAACGCCCTACTTTTCGGGATACTTTGACCCTTCCAATAGAATGATAAAATTTTATGACATATTTTGTAAATCATACTACTGTTTCACACAATATAATAAATGGCGAACGATACTGAAAAGTAATAATACCCGATTAGGTCGCAAAATGCTCAATAAGTAACTTTGTTTTACGGAAGTAGCAGATGATGCAACAAAATGAAAGCGTACCTACCGAACCTACAGTATCGACTGTATAATAAAAAAAGATGTGTATTTATCTGTTTGTTTATGTATCTGTTTATTCATTTTCTGGCACGCTTTAAAAAACAGATAGGCGGAAATTAGCCCAGGTTGGAGGCTCTGGTCGTCCTCTCAAGTTCCATTGTAAAGTGTTAGGTAGAAATAGGCCGGGTTGCATAAGATGGCAAACGTATCTTAATCAGGGACAGTTGAAATTCAAATAATGAAGACATCGCAGACTTAGTCTGATTTGAACGAGTATTAGCTCCTCCANATGACAAAGTATCGGGCGACCTTATGTCTGAATGCACATCTTGCAAGTTGAAATCGCAGCACTGAAAATATCTGAAGCTTCCATTGGCACTCTCATGGATCTTGGTGCGTAGTTTCTTCCCCCAGACGATTTCGTTGCTTCAGCTATCCTCCCAAATTTAATTCGATGGTTGATGAAACAACTTTCGCTAAGCAAAAACCATTGGACATGTATAGGCTAGCCTACCGTATCCACAATACAGAATCTGAACTATTACTTTGAGCGTTGTTGATCGGGATTGAAATAAGCCATGTATTTTCTCCATTTCGGAGAAAAAAGTTTCGATACTGAGCGGCTGTGAAGCCGTAAACGCTCTTCTCAGGGTGCTTATGTTAGCAGTAGTAATAACGAATGTATGACCAACGAAGAAGGCCGTCACAAATTCTTCGCTGTCATTTTATGACAGCGCGGGCCCTCTAGTACAGTGCATTACCTTTGATTATGCAAATGGAATTTTTTTACTTAATTTTTCAAGATGAGTGTCTAACTTTTAAATATCAAATATTAACTAAATGTATGGCTATGTTGCCAAAATAAACAACACTTGTAAAATAAATATTTAGATATTGGTTAAGTTTATCATACAATTTGCTTATTTGCGAGTTTTTACTGTTACCTCAGATTATGCAATAAGCTAATAAAAACGTCATAAAGAGGAAATGAATACAAGTGAACAGGAATATATTAATGAACGTCCAAAATCAAGAAATTATAACCACAACAATTAAATTTACACCGAAATAAGTGTTCAGTAGCGGTTAACATAACAAGTTAATTTTTAACATGGCAACCTCCATTTTACATGATTTTTTAAGGTGATTATCAACAGACTCTGTCAGGTTTGATATTTCAGATGGTGGAATGAAATCTGCTGCTGTTTTTACTGCATTCCACAGGCTGACTTTGCTCGAAAACTGCCGACCACCTTCATAGACCTTCCTTTTGATCATTGCCCAGAGGTTCTCAAAATTATTTAACTCGGGGCTATTCGCTTGCCAGGACATAATCCTTTTTGATTTGAATCCTCCATCTGCAAGCCAGTTAGCAGTGTACCGTGCTCGGTGTGAGGGAGCGTTATCGTGCTGAAATACCAATTTGGATCTGCGTGCGATAGTCTGCTCATCAATCCATGGAATCAAGTTGGCTTCNACTGGCAGTACCTTTCTGCATTCAGCTTAACTCCTTCTGCCACTTCAAATAGACCAATAAGGGTGTCACCTACTATCCCGGCCAATAACATTATACCTCCACCTCTTTGTTGACGCTCAAGCTGTTTCTGTTGAGGTCGGTAATGGAGGCCCATCCAGACGCCCATCCATCTGGACCATCAGGAGTGGCTCTGCATTCGTCAGTAAATATGACATTAGAGAAATCAATTTTCATGCTCTCCTCAGCCCATTTGACCCTATTTTCTTTTATGTGTTCAATTGCCTTTTTCACTTTCCCTAGCTTCTGCAGAACCTAATATCTCGTCTTTCTGCTTAGTATTGGGGCTCCAGCGTTTTCAAATATCGCCTTACATGCAGAAATTTGTTTTCTAGCTTCTCGCGATAGAAACCTTTAAATGTCGCAGATCCCTAGCAGTCAATTTCCTCGTAGTGGCTCTATCCGGAGTTTTCCTGTTGACTTTACTTTCCATTCCATAAGCCCTAATTTTTCGGTGATCACGCAGTAATTCCTTGGAAACTTCGAGTGTTGTCTTATCAGATGCCAATAACGAGGCCACTTTGATCTTTTCTTTACTTTTTAAACCGCATTACTTGCCCATGTTGACTAGAAAGTGATGTTGCATAATCTGGGGTAACAGCAGAACCCTGTGTGATAAGAAATGTGGCCAAAACGTGGGAAATTGTTCCGTTTTCTTTTTCTCTAGTTGTTTATATGGTTACAACATACCTGTGCACTAACTTACTATTCACATTTTACATGTTTGACACTTATCCTGGAAAATAAGTAAAAAAATTGTATTTGCATAATCAAAGGTAACGCACTGTATATTATATAGAGTAGATGAAACTTAAATTCATCTTGATTGGTAAATCGTATCTGTTTCACTGAACAGTATGCATACACAACAACATTATTAATATACGGATATTTCAACAAATACAAACTTTCCCCAAGTAGAAATAAGTAGTATATAAAACTCACTTGCTCTTTTGCACTCATGTTGCTAGCGATAAATCTGGTGACAAATTGGCAATTGTGTCATGTTTGTGTGCATCTCTGAAATCATAAGAGTATCAAATACGTTCATTAATAGGCAGACAGCAACTATACAACCACTGGGCAGAAAATTTCCGTTCATTTTCACAACATATCTAGAGAGCACTTTCAGAGCGCATACCTCCGTCAAGCAAGGCAACGGCAACTGAAAATTCACATTGGTTCTGAAACCATGATTTTCGTCCTATCAACACCAAAATCTAATGATTTAGGCCCTTTGATAGTATTATCAATTCCCGTATATTTTCATGAAGATCCATTCATAACTTTTTGAGTTATGCTGCTAACAAACTTTATAACAGACATAAGTTAAACACTTAAACAGGCCCAACGACCATCGCCAAAATTTAATCCTTTACATATTTCATTCAACATAACTAACAACTCCTATGAATTTCATAAAGATCCATTCATAATTCTATGAGTTATTGTGATAACAAGCATAAAATTAATAACAATGACAATCAGAAGAACAAACGGATAATTTCAAAAATTTGGTCATTTTCTCTCCGTATTATACCTAACTACTCATATAAATTTGATGAAAATTAGTCCATTAGTTTTCGAGTTATGGCCGTAAGAAAAATAGGCCGACAGAGTAGCAAATGGATAGATGAAAGGATTTTCACTAATGGTTAATATTCTGTTACGAAAGACAAGCCTCACAATCCCTGTAAAGTTCACAAAGATCCGTTAAATACGTATAATTAATCTTGGTGTCAGATAAAGAGACGGACAAACAGAAAGACATACAGACAGACCAAAAGACAGACAGACAGACTGACTGACAAACACGACAAAAACATACCTAACCTCCTTGGAGGAGGTAATAAGTAACAAATACATACTGTGTGGGTTGTGCATATAGTACATCCGGCACTAATTGGTTGATTAATTAATCAATCTAGTTTGTTTCCTACCGAGCTCTTAGTGACCCTGTAGGATTAAAAACAAACCTGTAGTTTTCTCTCGACCTTTGATGCGAGTATAAAAAGAATATTCATTGAACTCTAATGAGAAGAGAGAAGCATCAATGTCGTTACCTGTTGCTCAAATGTGTTTATTGTCGCTAAACTAATTTATACTTCTTGTGTTTTTAGATTATGATTTCCGTAATTCCGTACCATGATCTTGAATTTCAAGGCCTTAAAGCAGGAGAAAAAAATGGCACCCTATTTTTTTATTGTGTTTATATCATATTCCAACGGAATCATGAGAGTTTTTACTTTTACAAATAAAAGGCGCGAACATTTTTTTTTATGACAAATGAGCCTACACTCTGTGTGCAATTCCACCAAGAGATGGTGGTGTTGCATAAAGTTTTGTGCTTTATGCTTATGAATGTCATGACAGACAAACATTTCAATTCCCAAATACAAGGTGAAAGTGTGCGCACATGATATATTTAAATATTTTTATATTAGTATGTATTATATTGACTCATTGCCAATTTAATGACGTCACAATATATTTATATTATAATTTATTTATAATTTATATATATATCCTCATAACAATCACGGAACGCTTGTAACAAAAAGAAGACAGTTATCATTGATCTTCCTTCGAGCAAAAATCAGAGCTTCTTGCGGGTTGGATTTCTCTCCCTCTTTAATACTGAAAAGCGTAACGTGCAGACACATGGACATACGTACAGACTAAGCCTCAAGCAGAATAATAATATAAACTAGAGTACTTGCGCTATCAAAAATGACGGAGAGGAATTACTGAAGACCAATTTCATCTAACATGGTTTTGCTACCAAATGTTTTTGAAGGATACGCTGCAATAGCCGACTCATATTGAAATTGTTGTAAAAGATAAGTGCGTTTTGTTTCAATTCATTAAGCAGCACAATTGTCCCCACCATAGATGACTTGCAGAAAAAATCTTACTTTCGCACACAGCTAAGCTTTACTGAATTAAATTAAATTTCCCGCTGCGGATATTAGTTAACGAAGGATATGCTCTTCAGTCCCTCTAAGTTTTTCTTTTGAAGTGAAAACTGCTTCGTCAAAGAAAGACAGCAAGCTGGAAGAAATAATTGTGTCTACTCCTACGTGAGCGCACCCTCTCGGAAATAATGGTTGTGATTATGGTAGAACAACTATGATTATGGTCGAGATCATGGTTGTTTATTATTTGATATATCCTCCATATTCAACGATTTATGGGGTGCATTATGGTAGAGATATGTCACAACCTTCGACCATATTGCCAACCATAATTCACGACTATACATACCCAATAACAATCATACAGGTTTTAGTTGCACAACTATGATCTATCATAGTTAAGCTTAAGAAACACCATTCACGACCAAAATCGACCGTGTTCAGCAAATGATACAACTATATTCTACCAAGATCAACTTTTTCAACTGTTGACATATTATGCCCTGGATGCCTGCTTTGTTTGTTGATGATTAATTTCTTATAAAAAAATGGTATTTTATACGTGCTTGTTAGGCCTGCAGCTCAGAATGGTGAAAAGCTCTAAGCTTCAGGACGATGCTATAGAGCAGCAGCTGGAACAAGTCTGTGCAGTTAACGCACGCTTATATATGTACAACTTCTTCAACTCTAACTGGTATGCAGCTATATATACGACACAGTTTAGAGGAAGTAACTATAGTCGATGGATGAATTCTGGCCTTACCCGTGTTGTTGTTGTTGTTACGTAGGGGGCGCCTCTCCCCCTGTCCTGGCAGGGTACGTAAGGCCAAATTTAACATGGAACTTGACATTATATTCCATAGAGCTAATAGGAATACTTTGTTTATGAAACTTTACAGATATAAGCTGAATGAACATAAAAAAGGTAGCAATATTTAATCAAAGATTGCAATACTGTTTTACAAAGGATACAGCAAATAAATACAAATGATGGGTAACTACGCTTAAGCGGTAAAGCGTTAGTAAAATTCAGAAACTACATGATAATAACGTCATGACAGTTAGCGTCCATACACACCCTGCAACTTTATGCAATTCATCGATAGGAATAAAAAAGTGAACAATTTTTGCCCTATAATATGAAAGTTAAGATGTTTCGAATTCAAACTTATAGTCATACAATATTATTTTGGTCGATTATGTTGGGAATTTGAAGCCATATTATTATAATCCGTGGCAACCCACACGTATTCTTCCCCAAATAATGGGAGAAATTCCACTCATGATCGTACGTACGGAAATCCGTTGATTACCTACCATGGTTATGCTCTAGCATATGCTCTACCATATATAGTCTTCAAACATCCATGTACTACCGTCTACCATACATAGCCTTCAAACATCCACGTACTACCATCGATCTTCGTTTCCTGAACAACCTTAAACAACCAATATTGCCTCCACCAATATCGACCTAAATATACTAAAATCAACGGTATATTATGGTCGACATACTTACCATAATGGTTCATCATCCATAATCGACCGTAATCGCTCATACACCACTGTATTCTACCATAATCACAACCATTATTTCCGACTGGAAACTGCCTAGCCAGCACAAATATTTGCTTGATTAAAGTGCTAAAATTTTGACCTGTTTTTTTCTTTTAAGAAGCGGACACGAGATCTTTAAATAAACAAATGCACAAAGCGTTTTGTTATATACGGATTTATTTGTTTATTTATTTGTCCATTTTCTGTCACGCTTAAGAAATAGGCTGAAATGAGGTGAAGCTGCAGGCAATGACAAAAGTATAGGGCGGTCTCATATGTGAATGCATTTCTTGCATTACCAAAGTTGAGATCAAAGCAATGAAGATATTTAAAGCTCCTTTAGCGCTCTCAAGCAGCTTGATTATCAATTTCTTCCCACTGATAAGTTTGTCGTATTGATTATTCTTCCAATTTTATTCCAATTGTCGACCAAATAGCTTTTCACTGAGCAAAAACCATTAGACATATATGATATACTGACGTATCCATGACACCAAATCGAAACATTTATTTTTACTGTTGCTAAGCTGCCTGCGAAGAGCAATTAATTTTCTCCGTCAGAGAACGGAAAGAAGAGTGTCGCTGCTCAGTAAATATTGTGAAGCCGTGAACGCCCATCTCGATGTTTTTTCAAGTCAGCAATTGTACTAAGGGGATCAACCCAGCGAAACCCAGCAATTTTGGTCAAAATTATAATATTTTTTGCTTGTTACTGAAGAAGAGTTCTTAGGGTGTCCTGAAATTTTACGGTAGTAGGGGCCTTAGAACCCCCAAAGAGGGGTCCGAAGGAAAGAGGGGGGGGGTGTCAGGGGCTCAAAATGATCAATTGCGAACCGATTGTTCTGAAATTTGTGCATTACATGCATTTTTGATAAAAAAAAACATTGTTTGCTCCCACAACTTTTGAGATTTAGGCCTTATAGTTTTCGAGATAATGTGAAATATATGTACATCTATACCTATCTGTTATATAGGACCTCCAAAGAGGGGTCCTAAAGGGGGCCGATGGGGGTCAAAAATGATGAAATGATGCTTGCATATTATTATGAGATGCTAATACAACATGAATAAAGCATTCAAATTTCATTCGTAGCGCAAAAAAGGGCATTATATGATATTTCACCACAATATTTTATGTTTTTGCCTGTCCTGTAAAATGCAATTTTATCACCTAAAAAAGAATAGAAGTCCATCAGTTTTCATACTAGGAAAGAAACAAAGACAGATTTGATCCCCTTAACGAAAGTTTGATCGATGAAAAAGTGTCATCACTCTAGTCTACTATAAATCTGATAAAGCTTAAGGAATTTTCTCTAGGTGGGTACACATTATGGGGATATATGTAAGGGAAGCCACCGGTTCTTCAGACAAAATAGGTAAGTCCCATGAAGGGACACGAATGTAACAAGAACCACTGACTCTGTGAAAAAAAGAAATACCCAGTATTTACTTATCACTGTTTTTTCTCCCTTTTTCGTTTGCTGCCTCCTCCTTTTGAATATCCTGAGGGGACTACCCCGGCACTCGTAGGCTCTCCTCTACACACCCCTGAATGAGAAATAGTCCCTCCGGGTAGCGGGAAGGTGACCCACAAAAGAACTAAGTGCGGGTTTGAATGGGCGCCGAAATTTGCCTTCATTACTGGCATTACTGTTTTACCGTTCATTGGTTATATGAATGCTGGATTGCGTAAAGAAATTACTTCTCTTGTACAAAATTTTTTGCTAGGCATAGATTTGAGAATTTTTCACAGAAATAACTTCAAGATAGGTTCGTTCTTCCCGAGAACGGAACGTTTGGAGGATGCCCTGCTGAGTGGCTGCGTTTATTCCTATAGAAGTGACCGCTGCCAGCGGTCGTATATGTTGGGAGTAGTTCTCTCCAATAGTTTGTGTGGCGCAGCCAACACGCAGGCATATCCCATCGTACGGGTCGGCCTAGTACTGTTCCCCCACATTCAGCAATTAGGAATCATTTCCTTAGATGATCATCGTTTAAAAATGCCAATTTTTTCATTTTAAGTAGGGCAAATTCAAAAACAGATCTCCGAATTTTAGAATGTTTATTTATTTTCGCCGACAGACCGTCACTAAATAATGATCAAGCAGCAGTATCCTTACCGATAGCTTTACATAATTAATTTTAGTATATAGTTGAACCTGGACAATTGTCATATGTTAATTAATTTCCTTGTAATCCTGCACTTTTTTATCCCTTTTCTACATTTT
>LQNS02278091.1:29582672-29593095 GCA_001587735.2 Parhyale hawaiensis | reverse complement strand
AAAAGGAGGTCCCACTGTACGCGACCTGGACACGAGCATGGCCTTAGTCTTGCCCGCATTTTGCCTCATCCCCCACCTAGAACACCAAGAATCAATCATTTCCAAATCATGCTGAATAGATTCGGAAACCTATAATCTATCACTATCATACGGTAACACGCCATTTTTTATCTTAGGGCAATGAACAATTTAATCAATTTTCCTGTAAAATGTGACAAAATAGAGTAATTATGAATATACAGTAGTACAAAACTCAACGTTGTTTCTTAAATACACAAATTATTCCAAGTATATGTAATAACAAATCAACGATGCTGGGCAATCAAGATAGAAAGCACCTTCTTCCGGTGCAAAGTTACGAATTGATCTGAAGCAATTTTCTCTCGAACACCCCAACCATTCTTCCAGCAGACAGTGTGAGTGTAGTCCGACTGGCAGTGTTCAGAACACGTGTTGCCAACAGTGTTACCAACACCTCCTTCACGGATGCCGACAGCAACGGTTGTTTCGACTGTCTCACCAACAGGTGTTGGCAACACTGTTGCGAACACGTGTTGGCAGCAGTGTGAGCCCTGCCTTTGTGATTGTACGAGTAGGAGGCGTCGTACCAAATAGTACCGAGCTTCTTTTCAAAGGGAAGGGGGTTCAGACAATGCAAACTTTCGAGCATATATTCCAGAAACTATATTTACCATCGTAATTCCAAGGGCTGAAACTTCATAGTATTTCATCTTCATATTCAGCAGATTTTCTCTTTTTCTAAATCCTTAAGAGCGTTGCAACGAGAAGGACTAATCAACAAAGCGAATAAACAATCAAGAACTGTGTATTATTTTATAGTGCATTGTTATAATAGTCATCCTGGAAAAAATGAAAGTATTTTTGAGAGAAAATATGGCTTTCCAATAACGCAACTTTTGGATACGGTGACTCAGAACTTGTGCGAGACGGCAGCCGTATTACAGATTTACAAGTAGATATCACAGTCTAGACGAGACATATGTATCGTATGGAGTCCTTGAAGGCGAAACTTCTACAGTACTGTATATGGGCAATCTATTCAGCGTGGACCAAATGCCCTGTAGCCCATCGTGTGCTCCTGATTTCAGGGTATGCATCAATGCAGCACAAATTGAGCCGGAAAGGGGCTTTTGGAATCTCATCTAGCACTGACAACGCTAGCGTTGATATGGCATTTAAAGGCTCGGGATTTGCATCTAAACTCGACTCTGCTTTTGAATTAATCACATTAGGCTTTCCCCAGCTTCCACTGTGGCCACCGAGCGGTGCTCGGGACGTGCTGCATAGGCAGAGCGAGTCTTCTGCTGACAGTGTCAGGGTATGACAGTGTGTGCATCGACGGAGTCCACATTATGCGCCTTCATAAAAATATCTTTATTTAGTTTTATTATAGAGCGCAGTCTTGCTGCATAATACTGCTGCATAAAGCGCATCGGTTACCAGTGGGCGACGTGCACTAGCGGCAGGCTAGAGATGCTATCAATGGCATTGAAGGTCGTCAGTTCGAATACCAACCCAGGCAAGCGAGCTCTCGCGGCACTTGACATGGTTACTCAGCAATTCGTGTCTGCAGAGCTTTTGCGGGGGTACCGACCTTTACCGGAAATGTAAAGGGTCGGGGGAGGGGGCATAGGTTGTTACGTAAGAGCCTTCCGGCGACGACGCCATAGCTCTTGACAATCTATGATCGACTGTAGCCGTAAACTCCACTAGCGCCAATTGGCCAATATCTGCACCACAAATCAGCGTGTGTCGGCTTTCGCGTAGGAGTAAGGTCAAGTATTAATTATCTTTATCTTAGCAATTTTATTCAATGCTTCGGAGTATGCGTTTGCACTGATCTGCTCACCTATGCACGGTTCCCGCATCATTTCACTCAACTCTTACCAAAGACTGCTACTTCATTGTGCTCCGAAAACTTGGATAAAAGTAGTGAATTTAGACAGTAATAAGCTTACTAGTGATTTCGGTACGCAAATAACTAACAAAGGAAATAAGCATCGTGTGAATTGGGCAACACTCCAATCAATTCCGCTACGCTTGATCCTCTTACAAGTGTAGTAATCTTGGCGCGATAAGCTCGAGATTTTCTAAAGGGACGAGGCGATTCTGACGCTCCGCCTTGAGATTGGAGTGTCACTCTGGAATTACAGACTTAAATGATATCGATGGTAGGACTCGTCTGGCGCCCAACTAATCGTAACTGATGACAAAAAGCAAACAATAGCTGGGATTTAAAAATGGAGATTTAGAATGTACTAAGTGTTGGCGTCGGGCAATTCACATTGTTCGTTTTAAATGGGAATTACAAGTATTCGTAATGTATTACTACATCATTGTGCTAAACTTTTATGCCGATAGACGCATAAAGCAAAGCCCTAATAATTCTATCAATGTTAAACCGTTCATTAGGTTCGAGATTAAAGATTTTCGCAACAGTGGGTCTGATTCTCAAAAAAAAAAAAAAAAAAAAAACAGCCAGACATTAGTGGTAGTATGTAGTTTCATTTAAATGAATGTAATGTAGTCAGCAGTCAAGGGCGGACTTATCCAGGGCTTTAGAAACAGGGGGGGGGGGGCGGCTCAGGCTTCTGAGGTGAGGGTATATCTTATTATTTCTTGCTGATACTTATTTTTAACACATTCTTCTACAGCTCTTAGACCACATCGCCAACAATTGAATCAAAGTAGAGTTCTAGTCAGTTCCAGTCTTTTAGGTGGGGGAGGCAAAATACACGCCCTGCAGAGCTATTTTAGCCTGTTTTTGAGAAGGGGCATAATCTCCCAGCCTGCCGCCCTGGGCCCACCATCTGTTACTAGCTGCAGTGGATAAAAACGGACTTTTAGGAAAGTCTGTTCATCCTTAGCGGAAAATTCTGCAATAATTAAAACGATTACACAATTAACTATTGTCCATTATGAACCAAGAAATCATAAACATACCATATACGGACCTTACTGAAGCTTCCTAAACTTATATATATAAGTATGTTGTCTTATAACCTATTGAAGAATTCATAATAACAAAAAATAACTAAAGCACTATATGCGCAGTGATGGGCATTAAATATATTAAATCTATTCAAATACTAAGTACATAGTCAAAATATAATTAAATCATTAATACTGATTACGTTTCAAATGTATGTACTAATTTCTAAATACACCAAGTGCATTACAATACTTTGTTGAATATATTACTGCCTGTTTCCATTTAAGCCCCGTAAGGCAGTAATCCAATGAATTGATAATGTAAAAAGTAGTTTAACCTTTAGCTCATGTTTTGAAAAGAGTCGTAAGTTACATTTTTGGAAATATAAAAACACTTCAGACCCGAGCGCTTCCTTGGCACCCGATGGGCAGTTCGATTGGGCCGTCACTTAATTAAGCCAAGCCCGCTATACTTCACTTGTCCCGAAATATTGACAGGAACTTTGGCTTCGTCACTTTGAATCGAGCGGCAGGCGCAAGAAGCAGCCCAATTCTGGTGCGCCGATCGAGCAAGACTCTGTTCATGGAAGAGTCACATGTAACTGAAAAAAGAGTCAACACCTTAAACATGAAGCAAGTCGAAGCCATGGCAACTGCCTGAAGATTCGGGCAAGTCAAGTTGCAAAGGCTGAAATTCACTGCCCAATCGAACGCAGCCTCAGTCATTTTACCAGAGAAATGAATGAGATCTGCGTCGGCTTCGTGGTTAGATTGGAGACATGGATAAGTTCCTTACGCAGTGTTGAATGAATTATAAGCACAGGCGTATACACGTGGTATGTATCATAACATTATTACCTCCGCCAAGGAGGTTATGTTTTCATCGTGTTTGTCTGTCCGTCTGACTGTTTGTCTGTCTTTATGTCTGTCTGTTACCAAGATAACTCAAAAAGTTCTAAACCGATTTGGACGAAATTTACAGGGATTGTTAGGTATGTTAGGAGGAACAGATGATTAACTTTTGGTGAAAATATGTCCATCCGTTTGTTTACTTGTTTGTCTGCCTCATTTTTCTCATTGCCATAACTCAAAAAGTTATGAAAGGATTTTGATGAACATAACAGGAGTTTTTAATTTTATGCTTGTTAGCACAATAACTCAAAAATTAATGAATTGATCCTTATGAAATTTATAGGAGTTGTTAGTAATGTTAAAAGACATAAATGATTAAATTTTGGTGCAGATCGGTCAGTTCGTTTGTATGTTTGACTAATGTTTGTCATAACGTTTGTTAGCAGTATAACTCAAAAAGTTATGCACGGATCTTCAAGAAAATTACACAAGCTGTTATTACTATCAAGAGACACACGTGATTCGATTTTGGAGTTAATACAAAGAAAATTATGGTTTCAGAGCCAATTTGAATTTTGTGCTACCGTTGCCTCGCTTGGCGGAGGTATGCGGTCTCAGAGTGCTCTAGTTTAGTATAATTTCTAGTGCTGTTGTTGCACTTCTCACCTGTTTTTTTTTTCAGTGTATATTCAATTTATACTAGTGGTCAAATTTTCCTTTCGTGAATTTTCCTAGCTCTGTGGGATCTACCTAATTTACATCGGTTTGTTGAGCAGCTTACAAAGCAGCTTGGTTCTCCCTGCTCAGCGATTTACAGATGGCACGCCAAACCATCAGCAAGGAGTGAAGGTAGCTTATGGTAGCTTACCGCTATTTTTATTTAGAGGTTAAACAGTTACCTCATCATTCGAAATGCTAGTTACACTACACTATTTTCCTGAAGATTTCTAGATGGCCTAACACAGATAGGGATATTTTTGCAAATAAAAAAGTTGCAGTCGGAGTTAAAACACAATTAATAACTTCGTGAGAATAGCGACAATGTGGAGTAGCACGAGTGGACAAGGGCTTGTTTTCGCCACGTCTTCTCCTGAAGGACTTAACGGCTGCTGAACTGCAGCACTACCAGCTTGAAATTAACCTTTATTTCTATTGAAATAAATAAATACTCTCAGAATAAATTTTCGAGTGGTTCCCGACATCGAAGGCTTGCATAGTTCGATGAGGGGCCTATTCATACTCTTCTGCCGTTTCTTACTCATAATACGCAGGGAAATGCCGGCATTATCTTATTGCACTGATAGCTTTCACTGAACAGACACTTGAACTCGATCCTGCTCTTAAAACCTTAGCTATAAATATTGATAACGTTAAATGTTTTACTAGTGTTGCAAGTTTAGTCGGATACATATTTCTCGCACTTTATAAGTTAGATATGAATACACTGATGAAGGCAGAGATAATGACTTCACCAAGCAACTGTTCGTATTATGTGACCTTAAATATGAATGTAGTTTCAAGCATCTTCCATCTACAGCAAACTTTATAAACGGTAACTTGTTATGGTCTGCGTCTGCAAAATAGATCGACTCCACTGATGGTACTTTTGACAAACAGTTCCGTTTGTGCCTCGTATCAATGTTATCAACTAGTCAAGATTTGCACTTGAACAAATATGATTGGCGCAAAACTATGCGTGTGCATAAACAAAAACTGAGGGGTCTGCTTGGTAGGATTATCCTGCAAGAATTAAGCGCACCGTCATGAATTAACACGGCATATTTTGAATGAAAAGAGGATGGATGATGAATGTCTTACCAATTCAAATCCCAAACACTGGCGTCGTTTTTGTTAAAGCGGAGAACTGAAGCGTAACCAGGTTTGCTATTGCAGATACTATCGCAAGGCTACGTTACATAACATAACCGTGGAGCTTCAAATGTGATAAGATGTGAAGGCTAGAAAGCAGTTATGATCTCCAGAAACTGCTAATGCTATCGAGTAGTAACGTAACGGTCTCTGCTTTTCGTTCTGTGCTGAACTTTCAGGGTCACCATTCAATACAAAAAGGCACTGAAAGAGTAAAGATCCCTACAGGGACCGCACGCCAATGATTGCATGTATAAAGCCACAGGACAGGCCGGTCCGCGGGGAAATCAATTCTTTTATGCATGCATTCTTTGCGGTCTACGAGTTGCTGACGAAAGGGACGTGAAGCGCTAGTAATGTGTCACGTCATGTGAAAAACTACCGATAATTTATTAGATAGTTGATGTTACGAACATTTTAGTTACCTGAGCTAAAAGGATGTATTTTATTGAGTTTGTTTGTCTGGCTGTCACCAAAATAATTCAAAGAAGTTATTAACGGATCTATATGAAATTTACAGGGAATGTTAAGTATGTTAGGATGAACGGATGATTAACTTTTAGCGAAGCTCTGCCCAACCGGCTGTTTGGCTGCCTCTTTTTTTCTTGGTAACATAACTGAAACACAGGTATGACTGTATCTTCATAAAATTTTCAGGACTCGTTGGGAATATTATGAAAAGTAACCAAATAAATTGTCTGTGATGATCTGTCAGTCCGTTTCATTGTCTTTGTTTGTTTTTATATTTACAAGGACGTAACTGAAAAAGTTACTGACAGATTCTCAAGAAAATTGCACCAACTGTCACTCATGTCAATAGGCACAAATGATTTAATTTTGATAATAAAAAGGAAAATCCTTGTTTCAGGACCAATTTGAATTTCTAGTTAACACTGCCGTGCTTGGCGGAGCTTTGCGCTTTCAGAGTGTTCTAGTTGATACTTTTCCTGCCAGCAATATATTTGTAGTTTAGGCCTCAAGCTAAATTGACTTCGAAAATGTTATACAGACAGCACTCATCTCATCGAAACTAGCATACAAAAATTTCAAGAGAAATTACCGCCTAAACATGCAACTTGAACAAAATTTCTCTACCCACAGACTACACAATATCTTGAAGGTCCACTCAAATAGAGCCCTTTTCCAGCTGAGTTCTAAACCGCTTTATCTAATCTTCCATAAATTATTGCTAATTAACCTAGAAACTTCAGAACAAAGAAATTCAGGGTGTTGTCAAAAATTTTAATTTATACGGAATAGATTTGTAAAAATAGGTCAGCAGTGGGCGATGATAACCGATACTAAAGTTGACAGAAGTGGCACAGAAACTCGTAACTTCCAAAAATTAGAAATTTTGAAATAAAAAAGTACATGCGTGCGCAGTACGTATTATCTAAATTAATATGAGGTACAGTGCTGAATAAATTTGTTTATAAATTTGATTAACATGCACTTAAAACAAGCATTACTTATTTTTTTTGTGTGTTGACAAACTGGAATAATCCTCGTTTCTGCTGCTATTTAATAATAGGATGCCGTAAAGTAGAGACGTTGAGAATTGAAGCATACAATCAAGGTCTTGCCCCCGAGCATTGCGACTTTACTCTCCACTACACGGATGCGAATTTGTTTTAATGCTGTAACATTCGAGATCCAATTGTAGTCTATAATTCATTTTTTACTGTAATTTTACTTATTGACAAATTACAACGAACTGTTTTTGCAGTTTTTTGGAGGCAGTCTTTCAAATAAAGAAATCAGGCAACGATGGGACATCGAATATGTTTTGCGTAGGGAATAGCACTTGTGATGTCAGGTTTTTCGTTTTACTGTAGCGTAAAAACAGTTGCAGATATACGTACATCACCAGTGAGCAATGTTAATAAATCTACAGCTCAGAATAGACTTCAGGGATACTGCAACTTCATTGTAAAACCTCATGCATAGCCCAGGCAATTATTGTATGTTTTTAAATCGAGGGATTAACTTCCCGAATTAGTGTAGGCGCGGGATTCACTATGATGGAAGAGAAAGAATCAAAATGTAATTTTTTCAAATGAGTGGAGGTGAAAACTCAGTTTCTCGTTGTACTGTATTTCCATTTACGCTTAATTTAGACAATTCATCTAGTGATTCTAGTCTAACATAAATTTGACAAGCTTCGTTAAGCATGTCACTAAACACATTATTTTTCATTTAAATGGTGATACAATTACGTCAATATAGTAAAAACGAAATAATAACTCGGCACCATTAGCTAGCTTATGCTTTCCTGTCTCCAGAGATTCCAGCGCATGCCACATGACGCACGGACATTGTGCATGCAAAAAGTCGTAGTTCTTTGCCAGTAAATTAAAAAGGAATAACACATCACTGATTAGCTGAGTTTGCCATCACACCTCAGCAGAGTTTTATCTGCAGCTTTGGACTGTTTATGGGTCGGTATTATTGTAAAGCCACAACCAGCCTGCTGCAAAAAAGTATTGTGGAGGTCAAAGCAATGAAAATTCAGTTTAATTCATCATGTTTTCTTAATTTTTCAGTTTGAAAATCCAGGTATAAACTGTCAAAATCGCTTTATTACTGATCAAAAATGTGTTAGCTTCTAAAGTATTATAAATCTCACATAAGTGCGAGTTGGTGCCCGTAATACCACAACTAGGTTTGTATACTTACCAAATTGCACATGAATTCATGCTATATTTCAAAAGTTAGGAGTTGTTTTGTAGTTTGAACCAATTTTAACCAAGAAGCTAAGCGTAACGAGAGAACTCCGACAAATCAGCGTCGAAAGGTGACGTCATTAACTTGGCGGTCACGAGTACTATGATGTCATATCGATGAAAGTTTCTGAAGAACTTGAGTACTGTTTACATGATATCGATGTAAAGTTGTCAACTATATACTTCAAACAAGTACAAAAATGAATAATGAAAAGAGCAAATAATAATTGAACCGTAAACATGAACACTGTAGGGAAATATTTTTAGAATAATTAGATACAATAGGAGTGTTATGTTCAGATCGACAAAGTCTTGGGTTATGTTAATTAGTTGCTGCTACGATTCAGATAAAATGCAACTTTTCACTGCTTGTTCGAGTCATACATCTCTTCATGTACCATATCCATGAAATTCAGTAATAACGGCTATAATCCAGCATATATGAGAGCTGGTATTATTTTGAGTGCCCTCTGGTAGCACTGTACAGGTAGCAATGCTGTATTTAAATTTAAATTAACAGTTCCTGTGGGTTTCTTTGTGATCTTTAAGATGACTTTTCGGTGACTTCCGGGAATTTGTACAAACCGCTGGGGCCTAAGCACGAATTGAAACTACCAGCAGCCACAGACACTTCTGGTAACTTGCTATATCAAGCATGAGAGTTAAAAATCTTCCTGTCACTATCTGAATATTAGTTGAAGAATGGCCGGGCATGAATGCTATAATATAAAAATAAACTAACGAAGATCAAGTATATTCTCATATGGATGCAGTGCCTAAAAATAGGGCGTTGGACCCTGCACCCAGAGCTATTCATTTATTTCCAAGTAACAGCTTTAAAACTAATGCATCCTTAAAACAATAAATTGCACAAAACTTACTTTAGACTTGGGGACTTACCCACATAGGTAGTTAGTGTTAACTGCCAAGTTAGAAACTAAAGAAGTAAGACACTTTTGACAGACACACATGTTTAGATTAGATAGGTAGGCGGCAATAGACGAACCAATAGGCCCATTCCCAAAGAGACACCGGAACATTTTGGAGGCATACCATACATATCATACATTTTAAGAAGAAAGTTCAAAACTTGAAATATATATATATATATATGTACTCTGAAGGATTGAAGTAGAGACTCAAAAGAAGAGGCACAATTTGTTACAGATACTCGTACTTAATACTTTTTCATCCTATGTATGATGAAAGAAAATACAAAACTTAAAATAGACATATTACTCTGATCCTTTGAAGTGGGTACGCGTTGTTTATGGGTTACAAGCCTAACCCAATTAGAAATTTTCGGTGGAAATACAGTGGCATTTGGTCCTCACATGGCCGCCGCAGGTTGCTATTTTGTGCGGGGCATCCGTGAGGCTCGGGTGCTGCACGGTCGCTATTCGCGTTTTGAGGATGGCACGGGCGACCTTGTTCTGAACATAAATCACCCATACAAGGTGCGTTTGCTCGACCGTGTTCCACGGATAGTCCGCGCCTCCCCAGAAGTAGCAGTATACTGCTATTTTGGCCAAGACGTGGAATAACAATGGAACACGGTCGGGCAAGCGCGCCGTGTATGGATGATTTATGTTCGTGTACTCGCATGGCCCTTAGCCAGCGAGTACTGTTCATAAATTAAGAGAAGTCAGATAAGTTAAAAGAAGAATTAAAAAATCAATGCGAATATGTAGCCAACACAAACCAGCACATAAATATTATGTTTAATGATTTCCTTACCAATGACAAAATGATTTCTTCTCCTGTGTGTCTTACTTCGCTGTCACTGTGTATTTGATGTATGTCATCCCTACTCTCAGTCTTACTCTACAACTAAATTTTGTCTATTGTTTATTTTATCAATTTTATCATTGACAGTATAATGTTGAAAATAAAGGACATCCAGGTTCCATATATTTAATAACGTAAAATAATACTTCTTCTGGACGACGAATTTTATTTTAACCAAGCTTTCGACATTCTCAGCGAATGTCGTTGTCAAGGTGGGAACTTCAAAACTGCAAGGTCCG
>LQNS02278091.1:29547791-29562990 GCA_001587735.2 Parhyale hawaiensis | reverse complement strand
GATACCGGCTCTGATGGATACCGGCTCTGATGGATACCGGCTCTGATGGATACTGGCTCTGATGGATACCGGCTCTGATGGATACCGGCTCTGATGGATACTGGCTCTGATGGATACCGGCTCTGATGGATACCGGCTATGATGGATAGCGGCTCTGATGGATAGCGGCTCTGATGGATACCGGCTCTGATGGATACCGGCTCTGATGGATACCGGCTCTGATGGATACCGGCTCTGATGGATACCGGCTCTGGTGGATACCGGCTCTGATGGATAGCGGCTCTGATGGATACCGGCTCTGAATAATACCGCAGCTTGGAGACGAACGAGGTCCGCTAAGAATTCTGACGCCCATAGAAATACGATGTTTGTAAAATCATCAAACATTCGAAGTGCACGTGTGAGAATACTCTCGGTTTGTACATCATTTGCCTTTCCCCCATGAATTACTCCTCCTTTCTTTGTACGAGTAGCGCTAATGGAAACGATCAAAGGCAACGAGATGAGTGAAAGGGTTAACACTGCGGCCAACTTGTTATCTTAAACTCTAGTCTGACCATTTTATCAAGGCAGTTCAGATGTGGTCCAATTCCTCTATATCGGTGCCAATTCTATAGGTAATTCTGAGATTTATCTATATGCTGGTAGTGGGCGGGGCTAAGATTCGGGCTGAACAAAATCTCAGAAATACAAATAGATAGAGGAATTTAACCACGACCGAACTGCCTTGATAAAATGGTCAGACTATAATATACTACGAAATACGATGTAAATTCCCCGACCACTTATCTGCGCAGTGCCTCTTCATCTTCGTAACATTTTGAATTGCTACGCGTGCAGTACACCTGAATTTCATTTAGAGTGCGTGGAAAGACCGCGTGTAGGCTTGCATTTTTTTTAGTAGTGTAAACTGAGTTTTTATACTAAAAAAAGATGAAGCATCCAAAAGTGCAGACTTTATACATGCTCTAAATTCAGTAAAGTCCTGGGGTCATGCAGGTCATCAATGGAGCTCATAGCGAAATAGTTTATATCATGTACAGTATATAAAACATAGAAATGCATGGTATGCAAGATTACAAATCTTACTCACATCAGGTCTCGGAAGTTGTACGTCTCCATCACTTATGCATTAAATGCGCTTGTGATAAGTCAGTTGAAGTGTAAACTTGTTGTAGTTGGCTTGAATTATAAATTAAGCCACTTTCTACACCAGATCAGGGTGACAAGGCAGATGGTGCAGGTGCCTGAACTTAGCTGACGTTAACTATTCGAATCAAGCCAAGCGTTAAGTGGATAGTTATTGTAGGCACGGCTCATAAGAAAAACTTGTTTATGTTAAGTTTCTTTAATTTTGTAAGCGATAATATGAATTCGATCGACGGCATTGCGGATCGATAAAAAGTTGTAGCATTTCTGTGTCCTGTCATTCAAGCTACTGTAATCTGAGATACTCACTTATTCTCTCGGTGCTATCAATATGCGCTATATACTTACGCGAATTTCTAATGTAGTTATATCGAACTACAATACGCGAAACAAATCTTATAGTGACTTTTCTATATCCGTATAATTTGCCTAAGGCAACCTATATATTTTAGCTGCATTTGGGATACATTGTTTTTCAACTAAAATTGAAATCACAATTTCATTCTTTTACTTTTTATTATAGGAGGTACAAAGCACTAGGTAAAAAAATGGGAAACTTGTACTAGTTGAAAATATACAATTGCTAAAACATCTTTACAACGGTCGCTCCAGGAAATTCACTCGTGTTTTCTTTACGCTCACAGAAAACTTATACAGTATAGGGAAAATAGTAAATTTTATTCCTCACATTTTCTGACGAGAGCGTAAATATCAATCGCGTATGACCAGTGCTGCTTATACTACAAATTTTTCGATCTACCAGTTGATACAGAAAAAGCTATATAATATCGCAAACGGTTCAAGTACTAATTTAACATATTAAAGCGCGTAGAGGACTTCGTGTCGAATATAGGTATCGTACTCTGTGAGAAGGGTTTAGTGCTGTCAAAATTAATTTCCTAGGTCTTAGTAACTTTTTTGGGGCCCCTCACGCGTATAGCCACAGACACTTTTTAACTCTCAAAATTCTTTCTAAATGCTGTAATGTCTACCTACACTTCTAACACATATATACATACGTGCATATATACATGTAACTGCCGCAACGTCTGTCATCATCCTGCAGCGTAAGTTTTGTGTCTATACGTAACATGAAACTATAAAAGAGACGTAAAAAATTCAGGTTGTAAGAATAACTTACTGTAGATAGAAGCATTTCGTCAACCTACCGAAGTTGCCGGCGAGATTCTTTCCTCTACTAACACAATATAATAAAGGGCGTTGTTATGTTATATGTACAGATAAATGCTCTGATTACCTCCGCCAAGGAGGCTATGTTTTCGTCAAATTAGTCTGTCTGAATCTTTGTCTGTCTGCCAGAAATACCGCAAGAAGTTACGGAGAGGTTGTAAAGATAATAGCAGGGATTGTTTTAATTTGTTTGGTATGTAAGGGGGAACAGATGATAAACTTTTGGTGAAGATCCGTTAAACGTTTGTTTGTCTGCCATTTTTTCTCGAAGTTGTTGAGGTTGTTATTAGGAGCAAATGATCAAATTTTTGTGCTGTCTGTTCCTTCGTTTATTTGTATCTATATTTGATTTTATGTTCATCAGTTAAGAACGGATCGTCAGAGAATTTGTAGAAATTGTTAGCAATATTAAATGACACAAATGACAAAAATTTGGTCTGTTCGTGTGTATGACTCACGTTTATAAAAATGTTTAGCGGGAGTACAAATCAAGAAGTTACGAACTGATCTTCATGAAATTTATAGGAATTCTGAGAAATGTTGAGAGGCACATGCACCTGGTCAAATTTTGGTGTCCATCGGTTTATCAGTTTGTGTGTTTTACAACTACACTATGTGCCGGAACATACATAGCTCTAATTTTAGAACGGATATTCATGCCATTTGCAGGAATGTTAGATATGTTAGGTGGTACAAATAACCAAATTTTGGTGATGGTCGGTTTTTCCGCTTATACGTTTGACTGTTGTTTTAGAAAAGGTTTGTCAGAAAATAATTCAAAACGCAACAGGGACAGATAGAAGCTGTTACAACTGTCACGAGGCTCATATGATAAAAATTTGACGACGAAAAAAAAAAGCAAATCGCAGTTTTAGGACCAATTTCTATTTTTCGTTGATGTTTTTCGTTTACGCCGCCTTGTTTGGTGGGGGTATGTGCTTTTAGAGTGCTCTAGTTTGTTGGGGTTACGATCTCACAAATCGTACGAATTACGCGATTTTGACCAAGCACGAGGATAAATTTGCCCTTAACGGCTACCCACATTTCCCCTCAGAAGCTCACAGAAAGAAAGATCGGTGCCCGGCAACTGCACAGAAATCATTCTCAAGTGAGAGAAAAATCTACATGATAATACAGACACAAGTAAATTGAGAGAGTACGAGTAACGCGGTCATTAAAATATAACGACAAGAATAGATTAAAATAGCATTCCTGGTGCCATTGTCCTGGTCAGATAATTACAGTCAATTATAAATTGTCGCTGCATTTGCAGTGCCTTGTGTCAGACTTAAGGCGCTAAAGATGGACCTGGTGGAACAGAGTTAAGCTAAAGCATCTAAGCTTGACTTGCCTCGAACTACTTTCAACTTGTTGCAAAGGGTAAAGGCAATCTAATCACTGTGGGAGTCCTGAAAATACCATATCATCGAGCAAGATTGAGTTTTTGGAAACTTCAAGGGTGACCGATTAGCGACCAGCTATTGAAACTCATTATCCAACGGGTTGAAAGAGGCGCACATTTCTGATTGGATTGGAGCTTTTCAGAATCGATCTCGCTGATGCCCACTCAACTTGACTCGTCCAGATTTCGCACAGGAATGTTTGTTTCGTCGCTTGAAGTATTCCAAATTCACTTGAAACGGCTGGAGGCTCCATTTTATCAAGGACAGTTGAGTTTTCCAAAGTTTCAAAAATAATCCGTTAGAGTTAACGCCTGAAATCCGATTCAAAAATGAGAAGCCAGTGCTCCTGTCTGAAACTCCGGGCAAGTCAAGCCTCGAAAGCTTAACTTTTCTGCCCAACTGATGGTGTAAATAATTTTACCGCCCCATAGCTCTGAAAGCTTAAGCTCACAAGCATAACTGAGTATAATTTCACAGCGCCATGCAGTAGATTGCGTCTATTGTGTGTGGAGCAGCAAGTGCGTGACGCCTAAAGAAATAACACTTGCCTCTACTTAAAGATCTTTTTCTTGCTTGCTGTTCACTATTACTGTGTAGAAAACGTACTATTATTGAGATATTTTACGGGTAATTTACAAGTCGCATAATAATAGACCCAGCCAATCTGGGTCTAAAATATATTACACCATTCACTTATGTGTCAATTGTTGATAATTTTCAAAATTATTACACATGAATTCAGCCAAAGTATGCAAAAAATATAATATTTACTATTTTTAAAATTAGAGGGATTAGAGTTCCAATTAATAAGTTCCTAACTTCTTTGAACAAGTACAGGCACAGCATTGGCGATTAAAGATAGGACCAAGGACTACTCTCATCAGAGAGTAGTCGTTGAATCGGTCAAATTAGGTGAATTACATGTATATTAATATATCATTTTTCTATCATGCATTTCTTTCTGCAAGTCCTTTGTGGATCAAAACTGCTTGTACGTAGTATTCATGTACATTGCAAACGTGTATTGGCTGGAAACTGAATAGCGAATTCAGCAGGGCGATAAACAGCATGATATATTTTATAAAATTTACGTTTAAAATTAACATGAATTTATTTTATATCAGATTTTATCCGTTTTCAGAGGGGTTAAAATTGTTTGCAAATCTTATCTTGAAAATAAGTAAGAAACTGATTGATGATATTTTTCAAAAATACTATTTATATAATTATTTATTAGAAAATAATAATAGGTTGTGGTAAAAACAAACTGAAGCTTTGGAAGGCCTTTGTATATATATAAGATAGTATTTATTTCGCTTTCCACTCTTCTTCATAAGTTCGACCAATCTGTAACAGAGGACATATACTGTTTAGCGTCCGCTAGTTAATTAAACATAGCATGAAAAACCTCTATGATCTTCTTTCGTAATACATCTTTACTGGTAAATATGCGTCCGTTCTCATAATCTTTACCTTTACTCCGGTCCAAGGACTCTAATTGGACTTCTCCGTGGAGGCCATTAATATGAAATTCTGTTCTGTGATATATTGATCTGCAAACCATCGTTTAGCTATTTGCCCAGCATTGCTCTGGAGCCCTGACCTGGACAAATAATCGCTACTTCTTTTAACGTCATAACTGTGAATATTAAACCAGGGTACAAATTCCAGCCCAAATTAAAACTCCACCACCCCCTTTTAGCCGCTTGTAACGCAAATGGATGAGCCATGCTCACCTCCATCCGTCACGACCCTCAAGTGTGTCTCAGGCCTCGTCGGTCCTAATGACAGTTTGAAAATTTGTTTTTAGATATTTTGTTGCTCAGAAAAGTCTATTTTACCAATTGATGTTACTTGAAAGGTTTATTGACAAACTGTTGGTGACTTCTGATTTGCCATATTATTCAAAATATAATTCCGGATTCGTTTGAATACTTTTAAGACTCCGGCGATCTCGAAACTTTCTTTGCAGATGTAGTACAGGTTTTGGGCTAAACATCTTGAAATTTCTTCTGTTCTCTACTTCATATTGCTTTGAGTATACCACACTTTTGTTTTCATTTTACCTTCGTTAACAAATCTTTTCACCTTACGATGATCACGTAGGGTAATTTTCGAGATTTTCAGTCTAATTACTAGTTAGCTTCACTGTTTCAGCCTTCTCATGTGCTCTTAACATCCTTCCTCTGTTCACTGTAGTAAATTTTTTAAAATTTGCTACCACTTTTGACCCACCTAAAATTAAAATGACTAAAATCTGAAATAAAATAAATAAATATTCTTTTTAAACATCATTAAAAACTTTCTCATTTAATCAAGCTGTCTAATCTATTTAATGAACTCACTATTGAAGTTTCATCCATGCAGGTCAACACTGAAGAAAAATATCCCCTGCACGTACTGTTCCTCAGCAGTATACAGTAGGTATAGCAAAGCCATAACTGGATGCGATATCATCCACGCTTATGTATCTATTGCGTCAGCCCCTTCAGCAACAATTAATACTGGCTCCAATCGCGGTTTGGTAAAGCTTCGCTAAACTTAGCAGAAGTTGGATTTCAAAGCGAAGCTCAATTCTGTGCCGATGCTGAACTCTTAAACTTCTTATAAGACTGACATCGCCTGCCTGAGACGGGAGGGGTGATTTATTGCTCACGGTTTCTTTGTGCGGTTTCTGCAAATTGTTTTCTAGGCCGCAGCAGAGTATTGGCCGCTGGCCTGAGCAATCAAAGAATGCAATTCGTCTGTCGGCAACAGAGTTTTTTATATAATGATGCAGATCGATATCTAATATTACCTAGATAGTTAGTGGCAGTATTTTGATAGAATGAAACCAGAAGACGATAAAAATACACTACCTACTTTGCCATCATGCGACAGACATAAATGTGTAATTAATAATGAAAACTAAGAACTTCATCTTCCCGAAAAGTTTTAGTTTCGGAACATCAGGCGTCGGTTCTAGAAGTGAAGCCTAGATGTCGAAGCATGTTTAAAAATATATATATAATGCTTCTACAAACGAAATATCGCCGTCAATTACTTGAAAAAGCCATGCCATCGAGAGCAGATAATGCGAAACATTCCAGTTTCTCGAAACAAAAGTTTCTGTGACTATGACTACAACTTAGGGCAAGGTTACACCAGTGCAACATTCAATGCAATGCGAGTTTTTGCAAAAGACACGTTGCCTTTGGCCGCCAGCTGTGCACTGTGAGTCTGCCGCGATCTGCGTTGCGTCGGTGGGGATAGCAGATTCCTATATTCGACGCTATAGTTTCTTTTCATGTAACAAATTTACTGCTTCGTACGTCGAAAGCCGCAGTGATGTGGCGGCGACGTTATTATAACGAGTTTCAACATCGCATTAGAATAATCGTTCTTATGAATTTAAACACCCTCAAACTTAGGACATATATTCAATATTGCTACATTTGCACACTGGCTTGAAATTTCAAACAACTTTTGGACAGTGTGACAAAGTGCTTGCAGTAATCTATAAAAAAGTTTTTTTTTGCATCTAATACTGCGACAAGGTGGAACCAGAATTTAAAGATTAATTTGATAACCGGTCATAGACATATCGGGTCGGGCAAGGGAAGAAGAATGGAAGACAGACTCGAGTAGAAAGAAGAAACTACAGCATAACCGAAATTGAATAAAGGATATGCAGAAGGCCTAACTAAGGTATCCTCACTATCCTGTGTAGTGATTCTAGTGAGTAACGCTTCATGGTCAGTCTCACAAACTTCACTTCACCAATTTTGTAACTTTGAAGAAGTACATAGAATCTGAAAAGTATTTCTCAGTTATTTTTTCTTTTACATATTATTGGTCATTATCGAGTACATTTTTCTTTCCCAACCCAGGTCATGCCGCTGTGTCACCGGCGAGGGGCACCCATCAACCCAGGGGCTGCTCTGGACAGAGTGATCTCACAGGCGGACAACGACGACTGTGTGCTCTACAAACTTGCCGACTACCGCAAAGGTTCGTTTTGGTCTTCTTTGCATGGTAGCTACTGCGTAGCTTCTTTCCAGCTGGTGATCAAGAAAATAAGGCAGAAACCTGCTCAAAGTACAAAATATATCAGGAGCGCACAATCATTTTCCCAGGTACTGTACCGGTCGGACTACGTTCGTGACGTGCAGACCCAGGCTTTACTTTAGGGAGCCTTCATTATGATATTTGAAAAAAATAAAAGATCAGTGCGACGAGAGACTTTTCAAGGTGGATACGTTTTACGTCAAGACAAGAGTCTGAAAACACAGATTCACTCTTTTTCTCTAATAGCTCCAGAAAAATTATAATATTAGCATGTTAGTACGAAGAGAACTGCAACTTTACCGATACATCGTGGTTGCAAAGATAAACAAAGAAATAAAATAAATCTTGCATCTGTCGTGCAAATCCCTTCATATTTAGGGGTCCATTTCGGCTTCTATGATAATCACAAGACAGTGTACTAAGTACATTTGAAATAACAGCCTGGCCATAAGTTGATTGGTTTGACAATAACACTTCGGCTCGTCCCATTGGCTGGCAAAATTAAGATTTGGAGACATGACTTGGATAAAATTTCAGATAGGTGCGGTGGCTTCGACCTGGTGAATCACCTTTAACCGATTATTCTTGAGCCTTCCGAAGAATCAATTTCGCTCCCTAAAATGAAATTTTCTGTTCATTAAAATTAGGCTGCTTCCAACATTTACTACACGATACGAAATGCCAAGCCAATACCCCTGTTAGAAGTTTCACGCACCAATCGAAGAAACCTTCAGTGCGGCTGACCGCTGTGTTAAGTTACTTTGGGCAATTCGACCATGTAAATACAACAGGCAGCAAAATAGTGCAGATGGATGCCTGAAACGACGCCTTCAGAGTCTGGGGTTGCAACATAAGCATTACTCCGTATACGATGAACAGAAAACACAGCTTAGTTTAGTGAATTATAAACACAGCTAATGCGATAAGAACGGTACACTGGAATGTTTGTAGATTGCAAGGAAAATATTTATTTTTAATTTTAGTTCTTTGTTGAAATTTTGCATTTGTCTTACCCGGTCAAGTGTCGTATACTTTTTAATCAACACAATAGTCTGCTAAAGCATGAAGCTATTGCACTTGGCACCAAAGTGTATAAATTTCGCCAGCTTCACTATAAAGTAAAGGTAAAGTCAACTCAGACCACACCCTCACCTGGGAAACCCACATGCTCTGGTTTGTCCTGCGGGTTTAGGCCCACTGGCCCCAGATGAGCAAGTATAGTCGCAGTCGCCCTCGGGTCACGAACTATGGCGCCAATATCTGCAAAGAGCTCGTGTGCCTCACGGGGCATCGAACGAGCGATACAAGGGGTTAGAGCTGAGAACGGAAGCATGCAGCTACCATGGCGGCGATTACGTAAGATTACGACGTACCTTCAACGAGATTCTTCGGAAGAGACCTCAATGATCGCGTGCGAAAATACGGTCAAAAACTCAAGCATGAAGCTCGAAGAACAACCTTAACAGGGAGCTTCAGCGAATTTTCGCCCATTGCTTCTTTAACAAATCTGACACTACAAAGCTCGACATTAACGCAAGCGATTTTTTATCAAATTACATCTCTCGTAAGTTTAATATAAGATCAAGCAGCCAAGGCTAATAACGTGAATTTCGTTGCATATAACTAGAAATATGTAATATTAAATTTGAAGGCCTGACGGCTTTTCCTGTAACTGCTGTCACGCTAGAAGTTCCTACAGGTGGAACTTTCATGCAAGGCTGGATAGCTCAATTGCTCTAGTAGCCTTTAGCAGTGTCTTCTTCTGATACCCACGAATGCGGGTCTTATTTAGTTGACATTTACATACAAAATGATCGAAGCTAGCCGGATGGGTCCCGCAGACATTCGTCGCACTTAGCTAAGGCTACTTGCTGCGTGAACTCCGGGAGCTTGTTAGCACTTTTTTCTTGTGATTTGTCACAGCGGGTGGCTAGTGAAGAGATGTCAGTCTATGAGCTTGCTTAAATAAATTTGGGCTGTCCATAAACAAATTTGCGTGTTTATGTTTTCATATATGTTTATTGTTGATACACATCTGCACCAGAAATATACTCACATATACGCATGAATATACATACTGTACATATGTATGTTTAGTGACACTTTCTACACACATTTTAAGCATATATGTATATACTTATGTATCTTTAATTTTATATACAGGTTGTTTTTTTAGGCGGACAAATTTCAACCATAGATAAAAAACTCAAAATAAATCGATTTTCAGGAATGATAAAATTCCCAAAATTTCTAAGTTTTCGAGCTATAATAACTTAAAGAAGTTGAGTTCGTCACTGTACTTGGTTGTGAGAGTGAACTTTATGCAGAATAATGTAATCAGGCTACAATGCTGGTTGGTGAAAAAATGTCGTTAAGATCTTCTTGTTTATTTACATCTTATTATACAAGACTTAGAAGATATGATCCAATAATAAGTAGCAAGCATGCTACTTGATAGATGCAGACAACAAAGTACAAGGTCTACATCTGAATAAGTACTACAAGCAGAATGCTGTAGACAATGTTGGTACAGTAAGGCTAAGCACCGAATAAGCTGATTCTTCAATGCGCAAGCCCTTTAAATATCTATAATTTGCCGGCTTCATTTGAACACCGGTTGCTCCCGCCGGAAACGAGTAAATTGCTGTACGTTTAAGAGACTGACAAATATCTCCGAAACTCTGGTTATAGGTATTGACAGACAGTTTTTACTGATAGAGGTTCCAACCGGAAGGTCATTAAGAATTACGCATGTCGCTCACATTTTGGCGACGCTGGAAAACAAGCACATTTTTCATGACATGGTTTATGACCGTTTGCCTTCCTTATCTGAGCCAGCCTGTAGACGGTGGTGGTCATATCCGCCCAAACATGAACTCGCATGATACAAAGAATGCATGTATACATTTAAATAAGTACATTACGTGCGTAGCCAAATGTCTTGTGTTTGGCAGCTGTTGTGCAATGAATCTGCAGATGTAGTTCTGTGTGATAGAACGGCTTTAATTGTTATTGTAGGAGTTCTCTTATAATGCTTCATAATTCTTTCTCTTCGCTTGTCCCATCCAATTTTAGTATCATTGGAAGGTATCGTTCTATTGTTTGGGGTATACTGCAGTATATATTTTATTGACATTTTATTTTGGTGCTTTGAAGAATTCGTATGACTGGTGTACGTTTTAGTGTTCCTTACGATGCTATTGTACAGTAAGTTAGGTATGAAAGTGCATCATACAAGCTGTCTAAATGTTTTACAGAAGGCATTTTTTGAAAGTACTGATAGTTTAACTAATGTTGTGAATGTTGTTCATAGTGTGCTTATTTAGTTGCTAGTTTTAAGTTATGACATTCGTCTCATAAGCTTTATTGCTTGGAGTAGGCAAATTCTCCGAAATACTTCTAGTCTCAATGTCAATAGGTTTTAATTGTTTTGTAAGCGAGAATAATAAAGGTGTTAAAGGTGCAAATGTTAGAGCTAACACATTAGAATGTTGTATGTGCGAAACGCATATATAACAGAACCCGACTTCGACAGCGTGGTTATGCACAGAAATTTAATGGTGACACGGGATATACAACTGGACTACGTCAAATACATAAATTTCCCTTTACATACAGGCAGAGGGTTGAATATTCCTTTGAGAATAAAGAAGCTGTTGATGGTGACCCGTACAGGTAGGAGTGGACGGTTCAAAACGCGTGTGGGCAATGACCAGCTGAATAACATCCATATTTATTTTTACAGAAGCGAAGATGGTGATGGTGACCCAATGAGTCACGGGCCGTCTAGTATAAAATAAAAGTAAAGTAAATCAGAATAAAATAAAAGCTGTCCTAAACTTTAACAACACTCTACTGCATTTCAAAAGAGAGAACTAGTAACGAACTATATGTAGATATTATGAAAAACTAGAGCATTCTGAGAGCGCATGCCTCCGCCAAGCGAGGCAACGGTAGCAAAAAATTCAAATTGGGTCTGAAACCACAATTTTCTTTGTATAAACTCCAAAATCTAATCATTTGTGCCTTTTGATGGTAGTAACAGCTTGTGCAAATTTCTTGAAGATCCGTTCATAACTTTTTGAGCTATAGTGCTAATAAACGTTATGACAAACATGAGTCAAACATACAAGCGAACGAACCGATCTGCACCAAAATCTAATCAATTATGTATTTTACCATTACTAACAACCCCTATAAATTTCATAAAGATCGATTCTTTATTTTTTTAGTTATTGTACTAACAAGCATAAAATTAAAAACAGCGACAAACGAACGAACGAACAAACAGATCATTACCAAAATTTAGTCATTTATTCTTTGTTATATAGCTAACAACTTTTATTAATTTCATCAAATTGCATTTATAACTTTTTGAGTTATAACATTGAGAAAAATGAGGCAGACAAACAAACAAACAAACAAACAAACGGATGGACATATCTTCACCAAAAGTTCATCATCTATTACTCCTAACATACCTAACAATCTCTGTAACTTTCATCCAAATCGGTTCATAACTTTTTGAGTTATCTTGGTGACAGACAGACACACACGACGAAAACAGAACCTCCTTGACGGAGGTAACAAGAAACTTGACTATTTAAGCATGGTAACAAGTCGAGATTGAAGTAGACAGTGAGGATATAAAGAGAAAAGAGTCCCAAAAGCAAGCGAGAGCTATGGTTTCTTAGTGATTCCACTATGTGTGCGATTCTATTGTGTCTCAAATCTTTGGACACGATCATCGGTAAAATTACAATTACTAGCTTCGTGCTGTTGAATGTTGTGAAGTGTAAATAGTTTTATCAGGTAATTTATCGAGGAAAGCACTGCTTTCAGCTGAAATTGATGTTTGTAGCTAGTTTTTTCAGGACATCCTTGTTTGTTGTCGTTCAACTTGGTAAGATCTCATGATGCGATTCCAATATAGTCATGCCACGCTTCAGAGGAGTTTCAGTTTTGTATATCGCGTTTTGAAGTGATTGTGACTCATCGCGTGGACAGAGCTCAACTCTGTTTGACCCCTGCAAAGTGTACACCCTGCGCACTTTCATTAAGAGGTACCTAGACTGTGTTAACTGAATGTCCCCATGCTTGTTGGTCTTTTGCATACTGTATTTCACACATGAAAACTACGACTGCAGGTGCATATTGTGCACTGCTTTGAATTCTAATAATTTTATGAATCACGAAAAAAAAATGTGAGTATCCTTTCGATTTTGTAATGAGTTGTATGTAGTGAAATGGCAGAAGGATTCAGCTTCACCGATCACCAAGAGGCCCATTAATTTTTGTTCAATGCACAGGAGGTCGACTGCTGGAAGAGTATGCGAGAGGAGGCGGCAGGGAGGTGGAGAAGTTAGTACTAGAAGAGTTCGGAGTGTTTATGTACAACAGCGGCAGAGGCATGGAGGTCACCCGTACAGAGTTTCTGAAGTGGAAGTACCGCAATGTACCCAAAGATCAGGTGTGCCTAATATTAAATTGTAGCTGTAATAGTAGAAATAATATATTGGCCGACAGTAATAAGCAAAGGAACATCGTGCTTTGGCAACGAAGTTTACATTGCTAAAACGGAAAAAAATAGTAGATTCTAACTGGCTGTCATCACGAAGCTCTAAGATAATGGTTCCCAGCCTCATCTATGCCTGGTACCCATAGAAAACTTTAATATGTTCTCGCACCCCATGGAATGTTAAAATTTACAACTCATATCGTGATAAAAAATAAATTTATACTAACTTTATACAACAAATTTAATTCACTGTTCAATGAATTACGTTATCCAATATTTTGCACTCTCCAAAAGGCCATACTCCACGGGGAGGGAGCACCCTTGGTTGGGAACTCCTGCTTTAAGTCATTGCTACCAAATATTATCGTACACAGTTGATTCTATCGTACGTACAGATAAAGTTACTCGGTTTTGGAGTCTTCGTACATGCAGCTAATTGCTACGAGTAGTAATAAGTAATATGAAGGCAACTTTTATGTTATTGTTAAAGTGTTTTACAGACAGCGGCACGCTTACGCGTTTAGTATCTCTGGTCTCTGGGTGGATGTCTCTTTCATATTTTGTTAAATACTTTTATAATTTGCTAATATGTTCGGGGGAGGAATACTGGAGATATCTACATCAGTGTAAAAATAAAAATAACAATGAAAACAGAACAGCAGATTTTATTCATTATCTTTTCTAATTTTGCTACTAGTGACGAACCCATGTTTATCAATTCAAAGGTGATACAATATTTAAAAAATGTTTACTGATATCACCGTTATTAGTTTTCTATGTAAATACTGCATTTTTAGCACTAACGTGTGCGTTCCTAAGCACTCCAGTAAACGTTTGTATTATTCGAGAGTTGTAATTTCAAATCTATTTCATGCAACTGTTTTCATACATTGAACACCTATTCCTTCCCACTCCTGTTGATTGTTCAAAATTCATTATATCACTTGTACAAGTAAAACAGCAGAGTGAAAAGTCCGCATTAAATGCTAGCAGTTATGGCTAAGTAGGGAACTGTATTTTATGATCCGGAGGACACGAAGAGAGGGTGATATTACAGGAAGCTACGAGCAGAAATGTGTAAAAGAAGTGCTTTATATTTAAAACTAATTGAATATCAAGTTTTTCTGACTGACGACTGTGTTATTGTCTCAAGTTATTGAGTAAATAAAAAATACTGTTCAAGCGCATTTGAAGGGATAAATTATTATTGAAGCTAAAACGATAATTATACATAAAAGTAGCGTTTCAAGTCATAAGTTTACGACCACTTGTAAAACACTATTTTGCATGGACAGACTTGTAGCTCTAATATAGCCTAACTAAATTCTACTCATTGGTATGATAAAGGATGAAAGAGGCAAATAACTTAAGTCATTAAATTCAATAATATTAGAAAAATTACATTTTAAGCAACTGATGTGCTTACCAACAAAATTTAAATGTAGGAAATTGATTGATTTCCCCTAAGTTAGAAATAGTCCCTCACGGTCTAAAGATGTCAGTGTACCCATAGCTAGCAAACTATCTTCCTTCGAAAGTGGTTAGATGGTCGAGCAGCAAAGTAAAGTTTGTCACAGCGTGCAGTTGCAGCTGAGGTTAATGCAGTAAAGAAATGGTTCTTGAAAGAACAGGAAAGTTATGGATGAAGCTTGGCAGGGTCACCACAGTTTTCAAGCAGATGAATACATTGATGAAGCCAGGACGGCCACAGCTAATTTTTGCCTATTTATTCTATTTATTTCGTTAAGAGCGTGACACCGAACATATAAATAACTAGAGCACTCTGAGAGCGCATACCTCCGCCAAGCGAGGCAACGGTAGCAAAAAATTCAAATTGGCTCTGAAACCATAATTTTCTTTGTATTAACTCCAAAATCGAATCACTTGTGTC
>LQNS02278091.1:29535535-29547382 GCA_001587735.2 Parhyale hawaiensis | reverse complement strand
AAACAAACAAACGGATGAACATATCTTCACCAAAAGTTAATCATCTGTTCCTCCTAACATACCTAACAATCCCTGTAAATTTCATCCAAATCGGTTCATAACTTTTTGAGTTATCTTTAGACAGACAGACAGACAGACAGACAGACAAACACGACGAAAACATAACCTCCTTCGCGGAGGTAAATATATAAACACACGACGGTCAATCTTAGTGTTAGATATTTCACCGACGTTCTTCCAAGCTATTTGACCGATGACAGCCGCTGAGCCTTAAAATTATTGTCTCGAATTTTCTTCTATCTATTAGTGATGAAGAGCGTGACACAAAAGGTAGGTAGGTACTATAGCGTATTAATGTATAGAATAGATTGGTAACCTTAAAAATAACTCTTAATATCTATTACACAACATTACGACAGCAAGTCAGGAAAGAAGAGAATGGAAAGAATTATGAACCAGCAGCCAGTAGTGTACGTCGGAAGGAAGCAACAAAGGTACGAAGGATGGCCGATTGCGAAGCTGCTTCGCGACCAAAGTTAGCTGTGCTTGATCTACAGGTGCCTCTCGCTACCGACAGAAGGCAGGATAGCTTTAGCCTATGAACCCTAATTTCAACAACCCTAGCGCGCAGTGGGCTTTAATATATACTGTAGACTGGAAGATGATACTATAACGTAATTAAAAATATAACTTGGTATCCGCAAGCACTCTGCATCATGACGTACGGATGCATATTTTGCAGACGATGCTGATATCCGCTGATGCGGATATTCGGTCCACCATTCCTCTAGTATGATTAGAATGACCAGTGATGCAATTGATATACGGTATATCGTCTATAAAAAGTAGGTACCTCGCTTAGTTCAAATTTAAATTAACAAGCGTCATATCGAAGTTATCTTATCACAGGATTGTCAACTAGTGGTTAGATATACGATGCCAACAGAGGCTGCGGCGTCGTAGCAGCTGCAAAATATCCAGCAGATTGGAAGTAAAAGGAGCATGCCTGGCTGACCAACAGCATAGCCACGCATATATGAAATGCTCGCTTGAGGAAGTTACTGTATATCATTAATACATAAACTGGAGAGCAGCTGGTCTTAACGAGAAGTACCAATACTTCTTGTGTATTGGAAGCAAATGCTCGGGGTGTGAAATTCTGTGAATTATGCTGGCCTACTGCATTTACTCATACTTTTTCTAACACTGTAAGGAATGGTAAATTGCCTACTGTTGAGTCTCCTGTTCATCGCAAGCTACAACTCCGTGCAGAGTCGCACAGATAGAGAGAGAGAGATAGACACTCGTCGTGTTACGATGATAACGCCACCTGGACTTTGTCCGAATACCATTTAAAGTATAAGCGAAATGTTAATGGTTAGGTTAAGAAAATTGTATTGTTGCACAGATTAGTTAAATGGAACTGAACTTCGATGTTTCACGGTGCCTCATGCATAAGTTTCGAGCTCGTGCTCTGTTTTACCGCTGTTACACAAGTTAGCTTAGAAAAGGCTGAAAAAGAAAAACGCTTTTCACATGGTGAGAGAAGCACGGCCCAAAATCGCTTAGAGAAAGCTGATCAAGCTTTCACACGTCTACAAATATACCAAAAAACCCATGCCAGTTCCCTCCTTCCTTCTCAACTTCCACAAAAGCAGATCAGATCGCCTGGACATCCCGAAGCTCATTACAGCAAAGAACCTTCAAGGTCTAAAGCAGCAGTAACGAGCTGATTGAGTCTCGGTAGCTCTAAGCTGATTAAGAACTTCAGTCCTAATGAGTACTTTCGCCAAGCCAACTGTAGCGCTTCCGTGCCACCGCTACACTCACGCAGTATACAAAAGCCATTTTTAGGATACTTGTTGGAGATAGGATAGCGCAGCACGGCGGGCCACTTCCGCGAAGGTGCCAATAAAGTATGCCACCGAGACGCAATGTGCCTGGCGGTGGGAACAATTAAGTGTATTACAACTCTCTGTAGCCAAGCGTAAGCGAGGATGTATAGGTATGAGCATGGTGTGCAGCAGGGGCGTAGCTAGGGTACTTGGCGGCCGGGGACAAAGCCAGTCTGAGCGCCACCCCCCCGTCCTCCCCAATTTTGAAAACATAGGGAGAAGGAGTGTTTTTGACATGTTTCACTGAATCATAAACCCGAACTTGAGCATCAATTACTGAACTCAAACTGCGACAACTACAACTTTGATTGCGATTTACTTCTAATGTATTAGATTAAACACATCATATGCTGAATATAAAGTGAACTTTGTGCAGATCAAGTTAGCCCCAAATGAAGACCACTTAGGCTGGTGGGCAATACGTGTATGAACGAATAAAATGTGCATTATAATTGGGGTAGAAAGAGAATAAGAACACGTACGATAGGGTTGTCAGAGTCGATGTAAGCCAAGCCTTCTTGACTTGAATTGTCGGCAACTATAGATAGGGATTTCGAGTTCATTTCTCGGAATCGTGGTTAGAAGTAACTTGTTGAGCCGGCTGAAAATTCCAGTTTGCGGAGTAAGATTGAGTTCTTGGAAGTATCACAAATGATTGAGGGTCAGCGCCTGAAACTGGAACGAACGAGTCAGAGCCAAGGTACTTATTTGAAGTTTCGGATCAGTTAAATCGAGTGGTTCTGGCTTAGATCGACCCAATCAAGCGCGTCATGAGAGGTAATAATTGGGCAGCCCTTAAACGCTCGCGTGAAATGAACTGTTAACATGTGCATGACGATCAACACAAGTAGAAACCATCACAAAAATAACTAGATATTGGGCGAGCTAGCTGCAACCTAGGTATAAGTTAAAATATGCACAGTATGTTCAAACATTCACTTCACAGAGGACACCTGATCCTTGTGAAGCACAGCATTTCATTAACCTGTTCTTCACGTGTGCTTCATTACTTGTGATATTATTCCAGTCGATCTGTTCTCTAAGCACAAAGTAGTTTTCCATTAAATTATACTGAAATTTCATAAAATGAAAGCTTTTGAAGACTCTTCATCTCATTCTAGTTCAAGATTATGGTCTCTGTGCCGCCCAAAATATTCGTCCATCACCTTTCAAATGTAATGATGGAGTCAGCTTGGCAGCAATCTTCTCTCCAACTAGAAAACTCACTTGCACTGCAAGGCTTTCTGCTGCAAATCGTGTAAATGTCCGCTACACCCAGGGGAGTTGGGAACTGCTGGCGCAAGAGACGAAGGCCCCAATAATATCGGTGATTTTGACCATCTCAATTTCACGTTAGGTCATCGCCCTATTAGTGGACACTCAGAAACGCTGATGCTACAATCCCGATAAGTAAAAAATAAGTTTCCCTGATAAAAACAGTCATCCAACCTGGTGAAATTTATAAGTCAGCTTGACGACACAGCTAAACTGGGAAGATCGCGATCGAGTACTGGTTTGTGCTGCAGACAGATGCTCTTTGATAATACGTGCCCGGTTGCAGACGAATGCAGATGGTGGGAGCTATTACTTGCAAACGAAAAGCAGTTTTGCGACAATTGCGACGTCCGGTTTCTCTCCATTTCTGTCTAGGGTCAATACGATACGCCCGCAATTGCGTGTAAACGTCGAAAATGCTAACTCAGCTAGCCAAACATTGCAGGAATTTCCTTGTTTGGCTGAAAGGCAACCCTCGCTACTACAGGAGAACTAAATTTGGGGACCGACCGAGGCCCCGGCAAACCCCTGCCATTTTCAAGGCCCCGGCGCCGGTCTATCGAATATGATTACTCCGGCCCCAGCTTTTCAAACTGGGAATACCAGGGGTTTGGCGGGGGCTTTTTGGGGGAGGGAAATCACTTAAGAGGCAGTAAAACAAGTTTTCTGGGGGAGTTTTTTCTTCGTGCAAACTGATTCATTGGGGGTGACAGTTCACTAATACCATATCAATATGCTGTCTTAAACTGTCGTCACTACCCCTTATGCGCAAAGATACCGAGAAACAAATTTGAACCTTAGCCTTTGAAGTTACACTTTGAGTTTTGATCGAGCATATAGCCATGACAACAAACATACATACAGAATCGATTCATTACTCAAGATTTTGTTTAAATATGTTAGTTTAGTAGACAAATTTTCTACTGAACAGTGTTTTTAATGTGTCATTTGTAACTTTGGATTTAACTAATTGTTACCGTATACATTACCTATTGTAAGATTTGTACAGCAAAGCGCTGCATATCACTAGTATCGTTACCGTAACTGAACCTGAGAGAAAGAATTGGAAAATTACAATTCTCACTTATTCAAAAATGAGTGATCACAGTGCAAAAGTTGATAGCACACGCTCTACTCTAATTAAAGTAAATTCTGGCCCTCGGCCCCGGCAATTGATTTTTGGTCGCCCCGGCCCCTGTCTTTCCCAAATTTTCACCCCGGTCGGTTTATACTCCTCATGGAGTGAGTCCTAAAACGGAGAGTATCCTGAAAAGGAGACTCAGAAACCAGAACAAATTAGGAAACATGCATACAGCACCATCTGGCAGGACTTGTCACAATAGAAGACGCCTATTTGAGAGACCAGCAAAAGGGTGTAGGGTGAAATTGTACAATATTAAATTGTACAACTTCACGACTTCCTACTATTTTAGGCAGTCAAAGAAAAGTTTTATAAAGGTAGGGGAAACAGGCATACTGTAAAACTAATCATTTTGAAACTTTGACTCTGCCCGAGACTGAGAACGTATACCTGTCAATATGTCGAGAATTTCACTGTAGCGCCGGTGAGCGCAAGGCACACTGCGTGTGCCAGGTGGCACCACGCTAGTGCAATGTTCTGCTACGTGGCTTCAGTGATGTTTCAATAGCACCTTGTAGTAATTCACTGCAGATTTATGAAATTGATCTGATCCTCAAGCTGGAGGTGGTGAATCAGCTTCCGATACTGTGGGCATTAATGAAAATTTGCATTGATTTTGCAAAGGAAGTACGCCAAGTTGCCACTTGATGGACAAATATCGAATGTGGCATAATACGATAGCTAGCGTGTCACTGCAAAATATGTAGCAAATTATGACAACACTTACAGACTGACCATTGTCTCTTGAATGGTATAATTTTACGAAGATGTGTCACTCTCGACAGAACAAAATCAGAAAGTAGTAAACATTGGAAATATCCCATGGGGGGCAGCCCTGTGCGAATGGTAATTTGCATCTGCCTGGTGCACCTCTACAAGAACACTGCCTCTCAAAAAAGCTGTAGTGCCCCCGGGGCGTACTGGCCAAAGGGGCGCAGTATAACGCTCAGCATAATACGCAATGCTCAGCTCTTCTAATTCTTTTGTTTGATCGTAAACGTATTTAGTAATCTGCTAGGATTAGGTTAGAATCCAGCCTCAGTTTGGCTCACCCAGATGCTGCGCCCGGGGACAGCTGTCCCCCTTGCCCCCCTTAGCTACGCCTCTGGTGGGTGTACGCCTCACGGAGACAGTGTCTTTTCTGGGGGCTCAGTGCCGGTCAGCGTGGTGTCGTGTGAGGTTGAGCTAAGCTCTGAGCTTTGGGTTTCCTTAAGGATTCTCGTTAACCTAGACGCTTTAGTAAAGAAACAAAAATATGTAAATTGCATAGCAGGATGTAGGTATGTAGTTCTACCATTGTGGCATCATCCTTGCAGTTACCTGACACGCTTAATCCTCGCGTGCAATCCATCAGAAAGTTCTCAGGCTGAGCTACGGCGGTCCATTTCTATTTCTGGAAGTGAGTGAAATGTTAGTACTTCTTTAGGTTGACTGGAGACAGCATGAGGTCAGTATTGATTGGGGCCCTCATTGAGTTTTTGCACATATTCGGCTCTTTGGCCACCTTCTTACAGGCTCGTTTTGTATTTCTCCTGACCCTCTCGCGCATGACCCTTATGACTATTGGGGGTGCGAGCTGAATGCACGCGTCCCCTCCTGGGAGCCTTCGTCTCAGTCAAGTTCATTAAATCTGTTCGCAGGGACGTAAACAATGGATCTCGTTTTTTAGCTGCTTAATTATCGGACTTCGACGCACCTCCGCGGTAAAGCTAACAATGGCTTGACGTATACTAGTTTCCTTTAATTTTAAACCGAACTGAAGGTGAAGAAACATATAGCTATTGCTCAATCATGTTTTTGAAGATCTAAAATAATTTAAAATAAAATTAATTACCCGCCAAGGAGGTTATGTGTTCGTCGTGTTTGTGTGTTTGTCTGTCTGTCACCAAGATAACTCAAAAAGTTAAAATCCGATTTGGATGAAATTTACAGGAATTGTTAGGTATGTTAGGAGAAACAGATGATTAACTTTTGGTGAAGATATGTGCATCCATTTGTTTGTTTGTTTGCGTCATTTTTCTCGATACCATAACTCGAAAAGTTACTGATGGATTTTGATGAAATTAACATGAATTGTTAGGTATATAACAAAGAGTAGATGACTAAATTTTGGTAATGATTCGTTTTTTCGTTCGTTCGTTTGTCACTGTTTTTAATTTTATGCTTGTTAGCACAATTACTCAAAAAATAATGAATGGACCTTTATGAAATTGATAAGAGTTGTTAGTAATGGTAAAAGACATAAATGATCAAATTTTCGTGCAGATCGGTTAGTTTGTTTGTATGTTTGACTCATATTTGTCATAATGTTTGTTAACAGTATAACTCGAAAAGTTACGAACGGATCTTCAAAAATATTGAACAAGCTGTTATTAATATAAAAAGGCACAAATGATCATATTTTGGAGTTTATGCAAAGAAAATTATGGTTTCAGAGCCAATTTGAATTTTTGCTACCGTTGGCTCACTTGGCGGAGGTATGCGCTCTCAGAGTGCTCTAGTTTATGTTGAAAAAGAGCTCGGGACTTTCACTGCTCATTGCAGTTCAAGTAATGTCCGTTTCAGGAACCATAGCAAAAACTAGAGCACTCTGAGAGCGCATACCTCTGCCAATCAAGGTAACGGTTACGAAAAATTAAAATTGGTTCTGAGACTATGATTTTCTTTATATCAACATGAAAATTTAATCATTTGTGCCCTTTAATAGGGTTAACAGCTTCAGTAATTTTTTTGGAGATCCGCTCCTAACTTTTTGAGTTGTGCTTTTCTAACAAATTATGACAAACATGAGTCAAATATACAAACGAACAAACCGATCTGCACCAAAATTTGATCATTTATGTCTTTTACCATTACTAAGAACTTCGATAAATTTCATAAAGATCCATAATTTTTTTAGTTATTGTGCTAACAAGCATAAAATTAATAACAGGGACAAACGAGCGAACAAACAAACGGATCGCTATAAAAATTTGGTCATTCAATTTTTATAACCTAAATAACAACTCTTACGAATTTCATAAAAATCCGTCGATAACTTTTTGAGTTATAGCATTGAGACAAATGAGGCAGACAAACAAACAAACGGTTGGACGGATCTTCACCAAAAGTTGATCATCCGTTTCTCTTAACATATCTAACAATCACTGTAAATTTCGTCAAAATCGGTCCATAACTTTTTGCGTTATCTTGATGACAGACAGACAAAGAAACAGATTTACAGACAGATTCAGAGACCGTCTGACAAAGCCGTCGAAAACATAACCTCCTTGGCGGAAGTAATTAATGTCTTTCATTATCATAGAGTATGTGAAAAATACAGAAGTTATTATAATGTCCTCGCACGTGTAGTATCGACGGATTTAACAAATATTAACGCAAGGAATGCACTCTCAGTCATTTGATTTAAACTGTATATTATTTGTAAATTTAGAGGTAGCTTAATAAAGTACATTTGTAAATATTTCCAAAAAAGGGCGGTCGATTTCCACTGCCTCCAGTGAATGCTGTAGCCCACTGTTAATGTTTTGAATATAAGCTCATTTTTTTAATTGTTAAAATGGAAATTAATGAGCGTGGTTCATACAGAATAAAAAATGCGTTAGTATCGCATAACCTCTCGTCTAGTGTTCGTAAAAATGTTTAAAGTATTTCTGGTCTAACTTTTATTTGTGACGAAATTATCAAATTTTTCAAGGCATTAAAATAATGTTGGCGAAACTTTGATATGTTAGGCGCGCACATGAAATTTACGTCGACGGCAAACATGAACAAAGCCAGAGAGAATTGCTGCAGCATCTGCTGTGTTGGTAGCTGCTGTTTTATTCTTGAGATAAGTCTCTGTCTTCAACAATGAATTGCAATTCAATTGATATGGTCATTCACCTGCCAGAACAATGTGTTTGGAATGACAAGTGGCAACTATTACTGAAGAACTGTGTCGATCGCAGTCACGGGCTGCCTTAAAGCGGCAATGTCTCAATGCGTGAATTATGCTTGGATGCAAAGTAAATTTAGGTACATATATATAAGAAAATTCCTGGTTTTAATTTCTTACTTCTAGCATTAACAGAAGTTTTCTTGACATATCCGTAGTCCATTTTTCTTGTTTTTTTTTTGGAAAATGAAACCCTACACCAATTCTTGAACACTTACGGCCATTTCTTACTCACATATTCATTGCTTCTGCTATCTCCCTTAATTCAAAGTGCCATCGCTTGGAGCAGTGCAATCGAGCCAGTCCAGCTAATTTTGCCGCTCTAAATCACGTTGCCGGTGTAAACAGCAACCCGATAACGCTGGAAGCCGTCGAAACCTTTCTCTTTTTACGGAATTGGATCGAGTTTTCGGGCGTGTGAAGTGGATACTCGATTCACGGTTGATAGAAAAAAAAACGCATTTTACAACTGCAACAAGAGCGTTCCTGTCTGAACTTCCAGACACATCAAGTCTAGTTAGCCTGACTTGGCTTGGATTCGCCACAGCGCGTTAAACCAAGTCTCAATGGCTGAATTTTTCTTGAGTTTCACACCTAAGTGTTGGTTCCGCCACTCTGGGATGAATTACAAGTGTTGAAATGAAGCCTATAAGCATGAGGCAGTTTCCGTAGCAAGTTTGAGTTTCCACGGTTCTCAAGTAGACTGACTGTCGGAAATCGGGTCAACAGGACGAAACCAACGCATCCGTCTGAACTACCGAACAACTCGAACCTCGTGGGCTTAGCCGAACTTTACGTTCCTGCGCCAGTGGGTGCCGCATTTTACTCTCTTGTCTTGTCGCAGCTCAGCCACAATACCTGTTGCTTGCTACTCGTACAGAAATGTTTATTTTGTTGTTGGAAATTTCCGGTTGTTTTCCAACTGAGTTAAATATCTATGCAATCAAGGTGAATATCATGCCGGTAAAAAGGGTACATTTATGTTTATTGTTTAATTTAAATAGAATAACTGAAAAGCATAAGCTACCATGCACTTGAATTTCAAAATATCTACGTGAAGTAGAAGGGATTAAATAAAAAACAATTGCACATATTAACAATTGCATGGATTATCGTAGTGCGGAACAGCAGGTTTACTGTAGCTATTGTATTTTAGATTGTAAAACTGTTGAAATAATTTTTTAAAATCACATCTAGTCTGTTCTTTTCTGTAACTGCTCAAAGTGCAAGGTAATGATATTGTAGATAATGCGCGACACAACGCACAGATTACCTGCTGGTTATGTGATCAGGCATGAGCAATGTTGTGGAATATTACAGAACGAAAACTAATAGTTTCTTAATGTATTTAAACACAGTTGACGCGAGTTACAACAAAGACTGGAGATAAAGTGCAGGACGCAGAGCCTTAGAAACGAAAAGCAGCACGTCCGTAAAAGCAATAAAGCTGGAATGTTTATTCAGCGTAACTTTAGCTGCGCTCCTAGCGGTTAAACCTTCAAATTAAACGAGAATATATTCTTTGCAAGGGTGAAGCTAAAGACTGTTTTAACCCAGTGACGATTGTGCAAACAGTTCTACGGACGGGCTCATGTCAAGTATCTACTTGCGCTCTAAGGTTTCACAAACACTAACACTTACAAAAGTTGCTCACCAAACTCTCGACGTCCTAGAAGAAAAGTGCAGCGTTTTCTTTTAAAATGAATCGCCGCCCGTGTGCAGCCGTCGCGTGCGCTGAGCATAACTCAAGGTGGTGCTTTAACGGAGAGTTTCTTTTGGGCCGAACACCGCACTGTCTGCAGCAAAAATTCAGCATTTGTGAACTAACTTCTGCAGGTGAGAAATGCTCACTTCCTTTAACAAAGAGAAAGTGGTGAAAGTGCAACTTCGTATGTTAAGGCTTAATGAAAATAGAGCATGGAGAGATATAGCAATCACGGTAATTATACGAAAAGAAAAACGTGTTTTATTTTAGCATATTTTAGCATATTAAGCATTTCGTCATTAGTTACAAGTCGAGGCTTCGCTCCTCATAACTGCGTGTTGCAATTAAGAAAGGAAGGGCCATGTAGCATGTTAAGAATAACGAAAATCCAATGCGTGAAGGATCATAACGCCTATACAAATTCACGTAGAATAGATGGATTAGTAGAACAAGATATGCTAAGTAGCGAGAGTATTTATAAGGAATTATAAGAAAATGATAACATCATTTCTACCTTAATATTAAGCCGACGGACAATAGTAAGATATCTGGCAGGAATTGCATAATCCACTATACAATAAAACACAGTTGCATGTTGGTCGCTTGCTTGCTCTCTTGCTCGCTTGCTCCAATGTTGGTCCGTCTCTCCGTCGCGCAGTTATGAGTTTAATAGGAGAAAATTCATATATTGAAAAACAAGTTGAGATACCATACAATTTCAGGGCTTGGGGTACCCGTGACAAACATAGCTCTGAATCTTCGGCCTCTGTATCTCGGTCTCTGGATCCCCGCTTTCATTGCTGAATGATATCGTAGTGGTTGAATCTTCACCCTTAGCAGACGCCTTTTTATATTGAACTAGTGCACCAAACGCGACCCTTTTGATGAATAAGTCATAGAAATATACATTTGAAAACACCTCGGCTCAACAAAAGGTTTGATATGTACCAAGTGCAACCCTTTTGCTGAATAAGTCATAAAAATGTATATTTGAAAGCATCTCAGCTTAACAAAAGGGTTGATAGTCTAGATGAGACGTAATTAAGTGACATCACCCGTAGCACCGTTGAAAATGAACATGTCCAAACACGGGCATGCAGGCAAGCGCCCAAGTGCCTCCCAGTATCCAAGATACCCTCTCCGCAACAAAAAAGTTGGGTACCTAGGAATTTTTTTCTTCAGTATTAGATAGGGGAAAATAAGGCTTCGGACAGCGGACGGACGGACGGACGGACGGACTGACAGACAGCTCTCTTATTATAGTATAGATTTACATCGCAGACAAAGTTCGACGCTGGAGGTTCAGCAATCAGTTGGTATCCACAGTACGGTGAGCCCTGGGCATTTCCAGTAAATTCTTTTGACTGAACTATATTTTTTGTTAGTCCAGCTTAACGCATTATCAATTTCAAGCTGATATCCACGCCTTATCTTGCAGGGGGATATGTTGCTGTCGCAAAACTAATGGTTGTACAGCTTGTGTTTCACTAATGGAAGATCAGACCTGCAGGGATGCGACCTAAATCTTTGCCGTCATTTTTGACGGCTGGGCCCTCTAGTTTTAAACTGAAAGAACAGTCGGTACTCGTCGGTGTAGGGTTAAATTCCCTGTAAAACTGTGGAGTACGTCACTGAAAATCTTACACGAGCACAGCAGTCGAAGCTATAATAGAGTAGATAATACAGTAATAAGCTATACAGTATATTTGTTATCCTTCGTTTAACATGGGCCTTTAGTTCTCAGGCGCCAATATTGGCGAAAATCTGCGAAGAAGGGGCGGTAGATTAGATTAGATTAGATAGGCGGCAGTAGACGAACCAAAAGGCCCATTCCCAAAAAGACACCGGGACTTACACCCCGGTCCTCTATGAGCTATTGCCATTATGTTAGTAG
>LQNS02278091.1:29503382-29517261 GCA_001587735.2 Parhyale hawaiensis | reverse complement strand
CTGTCCCTGCTAAACATCGCATGAGCTGGCCGCTTGTAACGTAATATAACCTTCTCCCTACCTTCTACCTGCGCCCCAGCCCTGACCACCCTCTAATGCGGCCCTAAGTTTTGTTAGGGATATACTCCTACCTAATTGGATTATCGTTCGGAAGCACGCCATGTAATGTGAACCTTAGTGCGACGTTTGACAGGGTCAAGCAGAGATGTCTATTGTATAAGTTGGAGTACAGTAGCGGCCATAATGGTTCGAACACCTAACAATAAATCAAGAAATCGTTTATATCTCCGAAAATTGGTATAATACCTCTTTCAAATTTGGCTCACATCAAGTAACATATCATACTTGCATTGTGTCAAAGTGTCACATGTAAAGGAGAAATGGAACCAAAAATACAAACGAATAAATATTTAGTTTGAAAAATTGGCGTGGACAAAATGGTTCGGACATCTCAATTATTCTAGCTTTTCTGCCCGTGTCAACGAAATTTCCAGTAAATACATTACGTCAATTGCTCCTAATAGGCTCCCAGTCAGTTTCTCTGCAACCTTTGCCCTGTCAACATGCCTAGAGGAGTGCCTACACCTGCTCCTGTCTGGAAGTTAATTGTCAAGGTGCGCCATGATGACCACATATCAATACGGGATATAGCCGAACACGTAAAGCGGCCTAAAAGTGTTGTTAGTGACATTCTAGCTAAGTACTACAAATGTAATTCTACCGCTGCGGGAATTTCTTCAGGAAGACCTCGAATTACCTGGAAAACCGATGACAATACTCTGGTAAAATTATCAAAGAAGGATCGTTTTCAAACCGCTGATCAATTTCTCGAGAAGTTAGCCAATCTCACGGAATGCAAGTATCGAGCAAGACTGTTTCCCGTCGTCTAAAGGAAGCAGACTTGCACCCTCGTTCCCCAGCAGTCAAACCTTTGATAAGCAAGAAGAATATGAATGCTCGCCTGAGCTTTGCATCGAAGCATGCCCTATGGACTGATGACGACTGGGCTAAGGTGTATTTTAGCGACGACTCAAAGTTTAATTTGTTTGGTTAGGATGACAAGAGATTCGTTCGTCGATCAGCTGGTGAAAGACTGTCCAAATTGTGTATAAGCAAGTGTGAAGTTAGGCGGAGGCAGCGTTATGGTGTTTGGCATGCTCTCGGCAAGCGGTACTGGACCTCTTGTCCGATTGCAGGGAAAGATAAACGCAAAAGTGTATAAGAAACTGCAGATGCATGTCGTACCTGTTCTTAACAGTTCTTCAAGCCAGAATCCCATCTTCATGCAGGATAATGCCCCCTGCCATACGGCGAAATTTGTTAAGTCCTTTTTACAGGAAGTAGGAGTGGACGTTATGGACTGGCCTGCTCAAAGCCCGGATATGAATCCCATTGAGAATGTATGGAAAGTATTGGGAGAACGCACAAGGAAGAGCAATCCAAAGAATATTAATGATTTCTTTACCACTTTACTAGCAGAATGGGCAAAAATACCACCTGAAGAATGCGGCCGTTTGATACAGTCATGTGGCAGTAGATGCCAAGCCGTTATTGACAGTAATGGGTACCACACAAAGTACTAATGTTGTAAAACTATTTTCTATGTTTATTTTGTCGTGTATTCTTCGTTTGATACATTTAATTCAATGTCTTAAAGTTTGTGCGAACCTTGTTGTCCACGCTAATTTTTCATAATAATAATTTGTTCGCTTGTATTTTTGGTTTCATTTTTCCTTTACAAGTGACATTTTCGCATTATGCAGGTATGACATGTTACTTGATGTGTGCCAAATTTGAAAGAGCTATTTTACTAATTTTCGGAGATATTAATGATTTCTTGATAAATTGTGAGGTGTCCGAACAATTATGGCCGCTACTGTAGTTTGGTGTGGGTGGTTACTGGTAGGTTCATTTCATCATTCGTGATTTTGTTTGTGAACGAACACAGGGTGTGTCTATCGCAGGTGTTTTTGAGATCCTCAGTGGCAGTGGAGTCTGGCGTCCCTCACGGGAACGTACTTGGCCAGCTCCAGTTTGTATTGTACGCTGGTGACATGCTCTTTACGTTAGGGAACACGATAATCAACTATGCTGATGCTTTTCATTTGATGGCAGTGATACCCTCCCCCAGTATGCCCAATGCTGTCCCCCAGTCTCTATATAGGGACCTGTCTCGGTTAGTGCATGGTGCTCAGCCTGGAGTATGAAGGTGAATGCAGGTAAGACTAATTCTATGGTTGTAAGCCGGTCTCAGACACTTTTACCGAAGCATGAAGATAGAATATACTTTGCTCCAGGGGGTCTATCTCCTTGGAAAGTCTTGGTCTTATCTTGATGAGGAGCTTACGTGTGAATCGCATATTAGGCGACTCGTGTCACGTGTTTCCGGTAAGATTGGACGCCTACATGAGGTAAATTCTGTGTTTGCTGATAAAGAGGTAGTCCGTTGATGCTTTTATGCTTTTTGATTGTTGTGTAGGAGTATTGCCCACCGGTTTGGGCTTCGGCTACAGTCACTTGCGTCTGCTATACAGACTTGTTAACTCAGCCAGCAGGATGTTTGCAAAGGGTTATCTGATGCATTATTATCATTATTAATACAGTACACTAGACTGGTAACGTGAGAACGGAGGAAACTCCACAAAGTTATCAACCCACAAGCAACCAGCCCAACGAGAGAAAAAAGAGAAAATAAAGATCCCAGAATCACATTGGTTACAAAGTGTTTAAAGCTGCAGAGCCGTGAAGATTATTCCAAATAATTATCTATACATGACGGAACAAACGAACGAGAATACTAGCTTAATTGCAGATTAAAGAGTAATATTTCAAGAGGAGGAGGATATAGCAACTAAGGCAGCGACGTATCTACTCCACCGAACCAAAAACCTTCCAAGTACTTCCCATAAGACCAATTTTCTGTGATGCTCGTGAGGCCACTGAACTAAACGGATGTGGGCCTCAAACGTCAACTTATGATCAAAATTGATAACCTAGATTACCAGGTCATTAACCACATGAAGTGACACACAATCAACTTTAAGTGCGGGGAAAGCAGGCCTCCCTGTACGTGACCTAGACACGAGCATAGTGTTAGTCTTACCAGTATTTAATCTCATTTAATCTCATAAAATAAACAATATAGGGCCCAGAACACTACCCTGTAGACACTAGATACCACACCCAAAAACTCACTACCTACTCTTCCCATCATCAACTAATATTGGCGTCTACCTGGCCGACACGAATTGACTAACACCCGTGAAAATGTCGTATGCTTATGAAGCTACCATAAGTAATTCATACCATCAAAAGCAGCTCCGAAGTCAAGCTGGACAAGTGATGGGTCGGATGTCATTTTTTTGGACACCCGCGGATACGGATGTTGAAGCGTTCTGACACCATCTCGATATCCGCGGACGCAAATGTTCAAAAGAGGTGCCGATGTTCCGCGGATGCAGCTATTCACCCCCCCCCCACAAACACACGCACACCCTCTCACGACGGCAGCTTGTACAACACTTGGGAAGAAAACTTAGGTGGTGCTTTGTTGACAGGGACACCGCTTGCACACATTTTAATCCAAATGAGAATTTGCACTATGGATGAGTTTAGTGTACGGTGATAAACCTGCACATCCGCACCTCCTTTGTTGCGCATCTTTAGTGGATTTTACAGTACTGATATCCGCAGATGCGATTGCGGATGTTACCATCTTAGCATCCGCGGATGCAGATACGGATGTCAAAAAAGGTGCGGATGTTCCGCGGGTACGGATACTCGCCCCATCACTAAGCTGGACCAAACTAGCTTCATGACCCCTATCAAGTGGTAATCTGTTCCATATGAGAGGGGGGGGGGGGGCAGGCTGTATGTTTCATAAGGTGTACAACAATGAGAGACATTAGCTGTTTTCTATTGTCCGTGCCCTCAAGGTCTTTGGGAGAAAAACGCGTACTGCTGTTGATGTGCACTCCTTCACTTTGGAGACTGTTAGGTGCCGAACTCGCCAGCTCAGTCGGTGTTTTCTGTCCTAGTCCGTAACGGTTTTGAATTCAATGCCGACATTGCTCTTTTCGTCGTGTCGTCCTGCGGGCGTTAAGGTCAGCTGTTAATGGCTTTCTGTTGGATGTTCATTGGCAGCGTTTCGGGCATCGCGGTATTGCATAATGCATCATTTGAGCAATACTACGTACCTGTCTAGGTGGCCTTAGGGTGAAGTTATTATAATGATAAGTACACTATCTTCATGGGGTATTTTAATATGCTAACACGATTCATACGAGAATAAAATAGACATGGGTGATAGTTAGGGTGTCCCTCGCCTCCTGAGCGCTAGCTGAGTGCAGCTCACTTCCCAGTCGGATATGATGGTTGTGATTATAATAGAACAACTATGATTATGGTCGAGATCTTTCTTCGTTTATTATCGAAATATATAACATATTCAACCATTATGGGTGCATTATGGTAGAGAAGTGTCACAACCGTCGACCATATTGCCAACTATAATTTCCAACCATACACACCCAATTACAACCATTAAGGTTTTAGCTGCACTAAGTGCACAACCATGATCTACCATAGTGAACCGTGAAAAAACAGAATTCACGACCAAAATCGATTGTGTTCAGCGAATGATACCACTATATTCTACCAAGATCGACTTTCTCAGCTGTTGACATATTATGCACTGGATGCCTGCTTGGTTTGTTGATGATTAATTGCTTATACAAAAAAGGTAATTTATACGTGCGTGCTAGGCCTGCAGCTCAGAATGGTGAATGGCTCTAAACTTCAAAACAATGCAACAGAGCACGAGTTTGAACCAGTCTGTGCAGTTAACGCCCGTTTATATACAACTTTTTCAACTCTAAGCCAGTATAGAGCACAGTTCAGATGAAGTCACACGTCGATAGATGAATTTCGGGCATACCCGTTATCAGGGTACGTAAGGCTAAATTTATCATGAAACTTGACATTGTTTTACATAAAGCTTATGGAAATAATTTGTTGATGAAACTTTACAAATATAAACTGAATGAACATAAAAATAAATGGCAATATTTGATCAAATATTGCAAACTGTTTTACAAAGGATACAACAAATAAATAATGGGTAACTACGCTTAAGTGGAAAAGCATTTGTAGAGTCGGAAACCATAAATAAAAAGAACGTCAAAATGGTTAGCGTCCATGTATACCCTGCAGCTTTTTGCAGTTCATCGACAGGAAAGAAAAACTGAAAATGTGCACAATTATTGCACCATAATATAAGTTTTTAGATATTTCGCATTGAAACTTATTGTCATAAAATATTATTTTGGTCGATTATGTTGGGAATTCTAGCAATATTATAATCTATGGCAACCCATATTATAATTATGATTAAATCACACCAGACTGTCGACGTGTGAACGGAAAAACTCCATGAGGTTGACAAACCCCCACGCAACCAGCCCAGCGAGTGAAGAAATAAAGAGAAAAACGAAAAGAAAGAGAAGATCCGAGATCACAGAAGAGCTCTGTGTACAGATCACTTAAAGCTGCCAATACGCGTACCAGCAAGGACAGAACCATCAAGACCATTCCAAACATCCACACACAATAGAAAAATCGAACGAGAATACTGGCCCGTACGGCATCGTAACGGTTCCAAAGCAAACGCATGAAGAGCATCAGTACGCCGCGTATACCTCACCCGAAAAAATGGCCCCCTTAAGAAAATCAGACAGTGGGTGACTAGGGCAGTTATAAATTTTATATAAAAAGTAGACCTCACCAATTCTGTGACGATGCGCCAGATCACAAGGCACAACGCCATTCAGCTTGAACGCACATTGACGAACAACTTTGTCAAGCAAACAAAGATGACACTAGGCAGCAGAATCCCAGACTGAGGAGCAGTATTCCAGAAGAGGGAGGACATAGCAATTACAGCAGGGACGTGTTAATTCTACCTTACCAAACACCTGTCACCCTCCAAGAACGCCCCATAAGACCAATATTCTGCGATGCACGTGAGGCAGCCGAACGAATGTTGGGCTCAAACGTCAACTTTGGATAAAAAAACGACACCCAAGATTTCCACGTCATTAACCAGAGGAATTGACACACCATCCAGTATGAATGCAGGAAAAGGAGGTCTCACGGTACGTGACCTGGACACGAGCATGGTCCTAGTCTTGCCCGTATTTTGTCTCATCCCCCACCTAGAACACCAGGAATCAATCACTTCCAAATCATGCTGAATGGATTCTGAAACCTCCAATCTATCACTAGGCCTATCGCAAACAGCCAGCAAAGTAACATCATGAGTGTAACCGACAAGTAAATTATTAATAAGATCACACAAGCCCACTGTATATACAATGAATAACAAAGGGCCCAGAACACTACCCTGTGGGACACCAGAAACCACGTCCAAGAGAAGCGACGGGTAAGAGGTCAGCTCATTGAAACTTTCAAATATTTGCAAGCTGTCGGTGATGCAGGACAGGAGGTGCTGTTCAGGCTGGATCCAGGAGATAGGACCCGCACCAACGGACTGAAGCTGCTTCAGAAGAGGTGCCGAACAAGGATAGCAGCCGACTTCTTCCCAAACATAATTGTATGGACATGGAATAGCTTGCCATCCTCGGTTGTGCAAGCTCAGTCGGTCAACGGCTTTAAGGCCCGGCTGGACAGACACTGGGCAGCTGACCGTCTGCTGGTGTTGATGTGCATTTCGCCGGGGACCCCGCGCCTGACGACCTTTAATCCAAGTCAAATTTCATGGATAACTTGCGCTAGGTCGTTGCTGCAGATTTTATTTATTATGCGTATCATGAAAATTTTATGCAAAGGGATTGAACATTTAGTTAGAGCGATTGTCAATAAAATACGATAGGGTGTCTACCATTTTAGAATGTAAGAATATCTGTGTGTACGATTTTTAGCATGTCAGAATATATGACTGAATATTTTAGATTACCTGTCTTGCTCGTGAATGCGATGAGTGGTGCGCCTGGTCCCGGCTGTAAGCGGGAACGGATGGTGGATGAAGGAGGATAGGGCAAAGTGCATCATTTAGGACAATCACTGACGTGAAATAAACCCTTTAGTTTGACAACCACTGAGAATCAGATAGCTGAACTAGTGTGGTGTTTTTTTTTTATCGAATAGCAGCCCGAGAGATGACTTCTGCGGTCGTGGTTGACTCTGAATCTAATCTAATCTAATCTAACAGGCTTTGTTTCCTAAATTTCACACATAATCTATTCCTTACGTACAGTTATGCTCTTGAAATTTCTGATATCCAATAAAATTTACTAAATACTCGCACTCTCAGTTTAAATGTATTAACGATGCAGCGAAATAAATATTAGCGATGCACTGTATAATACACTCCAACGCGCAACTACTACATTGATACTAGCTATTCTCCAAAACTAAACGAAGTATCCCAAAAAGTTGTTTAGATTATTATTTCCTACTTCAATGGTTTTGCAGTTTTTTGCCTTGTTGAAACTATAAGCAAATACTATAATGTTATTCACTGGTAGACAGCAGGACTACTTTCTCAAGACAAAAGAAAGAGCACTGAAAAAATTACGCAGTTCTTGAGCTTAAGCAGATCAACAAAATATTAATCAACAACAAATCAAGCTGCATAAACTGATATGCGCCAACTTTATTATAGCGAGGACAAATGCGCGCTTAATGCTGAATTGCAGTCACAGGCGTTGTGTCGGCCAGTAGCGAGGACCCCAAGTTTCTCCATGCGGGAGAAGACAAAGGAAACGGGAAATACGATATACGGTGTCGATGCTTGTTCTCTGGAATACCATTACTACGACTAGAATCACAGCAAGACAGCAGCGAGTACTGAAATATCCAAACACAGCTGGAATATCGCAGAAGATATCAACACTGCAGCATCAGAACGTCAATTGTCACACGCTAGCGACAAGGCGCTAAATACCGTATTTTAAGCACGTCTTCATCTCGCATTAAGTGAATTAGATCAAAGTCTTTCACAACGTTTCTATAATTTATGTAAATGTTACAATTTCTCGGGAACGATAGTAAATGAGTGTCCGACGTCAAAATTATTGCCGAACGCTAGTTTATCTAAAACTCACACAATTATTGTCAGTCTGACATACATTCCAGTGTTCTTGTACCGTGGCTTTCACGGCATGACAGGCAGTGATGCGCTTCACAGTACTCGTCTGTGTGCTTTGTGATCTCTAAATTTTTAACTTAAACAGGCAGTTGGAAACTGAAGTGCCTAGCTTCAAGCTGCAGCTGCGACATCAATCATCTTTAACTTTTTTTTGTCCTTAATTTTTTTGCAACCAAACAAAATTGCTACCGTGACACTTTCACTATTTTGCGGACCTTCACTGTTTTAAGAGTTCATCTTCATTAGCTTACGGGCAATGCTGCTTGTCAGTCATAATACTTCACTATTAAAAGTACCGCTAAAAGTTTCACAGATTGAGACAATAATTGATGCGGGAGAATTGATGCATGGAAAATGAAAAAAAAAAACAAGATCTTTATAGTAGTGCCGTGAGTAAGGTTGTTGTTTAACGTTATTTTTGATTGTCTCTATATAAAACGAACAAGCAATCTTGTGTTTATGAATATAATCAAAATTAACCACTACATGTATCTTGGTGCTAAAATTAAAAGGAACGGTATATACAGGATACAATTTGCATTTGCTCCTTGTCATTGTTCTCGTTCGTGGTCCATATTATGTAATGGCTAGCAGTAATTTTTGCAGAAACTATACTCAGAATCTTTGAGGAACAAACACCGTGTCCAAGTTGTAGCTAAACTACGCTGCACCATTTAAGTAAAGTCCCGGCAACAGGTTTATCCCATTTCAGTTTCGATATTTCACCCCTGTTTAAATCAGCTATTGCACGCTAAATTCAAAGAAAATTTAACCTTGCAGTTATTCCGTAACCTTTTGACTGAGGAGGAACTGAAAATATAAGAACAAATATGTAAGTAAATGTAAAAACACGCAAAAAGAAAAAAAGATAAGTAGATGTATCCACAATGATTTTTATTTTTGGCTTTCAAACTGTGAGATCTCTACAGAGTGGATGAACTTTCCTGTATTAAGCGTTCATTTCCTAAAAATAGCGACATATCTTATACGTGGCATGAAGGTCATTTTATGATAAACGGAGAACTGTATCTGCGAAACACATGCTATCTACGCAGTGGCAAATTTTCAAGTAAAACTAGCACATTAAACTGAAACTTCAGTAGTGCGACGCACCGGAAGATCGATAGCAGTGTTGTAAGCGCGCAAATTTTCATCGCAAGAATTAGTTTCGTAGAGCTGTCAAAGATCGAAATGTACTATAGCGGCTGTTATTATTATCACTCACGAACTAAGTGAGAGAGGTGATAAGGTTCTCGTTGAAGACTTTGGTATATATTTAATTGTATATTTGTCTGTCCACCTAAAAAGTGGTAGAAGGAGTTGAGCAATGTTCATAATTTTTTTGTAGGGAATCAGGGGCGTTGACTTAGATGTGAACAATGTCAAAAAACTAGAATTAACTGGCCATCAAAAATGATGCCAATGAATTTTGTTGTCTGTCCACCCAAATAAACAGGCAGAAGGAATTGAGTTATTATAATAAATTTTTTCAGGCAGTCAGATGGGTTGACTGAGATGTAAAAATATATCAAAACTCTAGAGTATGCTGGCCTTAAAAAATGAACGTGTGGCAATTACCCCCTACCGCGGGTGAAAGTCTTACGCCAAGAGGCGTTCTAGTTCTATGGTCATGATCAATTGCTCCTCTGATTTGCTGAATATTTTTTTCCAATTTGTCTCAAAGACGTACTCAAAGAAGACATCGAATCTGTTTATACATAAAATTAAATGAACAGTATTATCTGGGCTCTTCACTGTATCACAGAAGCATGCTTGCAAAGTTGATTACCATGAGAGCTAACAGCGAGTTAAATCCTTCAAGTGCTGCAAGTGCGCAACATCTGCATTCAATTACATTCAAAGGCTATTAAGACGACTTTACTGGTAATTATTTCACAGTTACAAGTGCACTTCAGATCGAGAGAGGCAGTAAGCACTTTTCATTAAGCTGTTAACTGAATTTCTTAACTGAATATTATATTTAAATTTCTATTTTACTAATGCTGTGCAGCTTGGCTTGGCTCTGCCAGCTAGGTAAGAGTAGGATAGGGTTAGGCTCAAATAACCACAGCGCACACTGTGCTCTAACGAGAGGAGAAAAAAAGGGACATTTCGTAAGTTGAGATAAAGACTTAGGACTTGTGCAAGAGGGCGCTCCTACACTGAAAGTGCTTGGGTACAGTAACTCGAGAAAGCGAAGGGAAAATAACACTAATACCATTGTCAAGGCAGATACTGACGAAATACAAAATATGGTGAAGTAGCATTTCGGCTGAAAAAATAATCTACTTCACTATGGGAAGACGTTGTCTGAAGAGCGAATTCAGCAGAATGTATCAAGGCCAACTTTGTTTGTAGAGTTCGGGTAACTTAACATAAATTCCAACCCAAATTTTCTGCTAGCATTTCAGTACTTCGTTGTGATGGCACAAGTGACTTAAACAAGAACTGTGCATTTATCTCGAAATGTGTAGAGATGGGAGTTACTAGTACAACACGTAAACAGAAAATGAATTATATTAACATTTTTGGTTCCACCCCATGAAGCATATCAAACCTTGCCCTAAAATATTCAAGCAATATTCCCATACACATACGGTATTGCGTGCAGTGAAATGTCGCAGTAAGCTTGGCGTTCCGACAAGTTCAACACGACAGAATCAGCGAAGATATCATTCATATTCAGACGCCATTAAGTGTACGAAGATGAAAAGCAGCAATGGGGGCACAGGGAGAACGAGACCCCTGCAGCTTTGCTAAAATTACCTATAGAGTTTTCTGGATGCCGGATGGGGGGGGGGGGATGTGGGGAATTTTTGATAAAAAAAGCGGGGCAAACATAACTGGCTAAGTAACCTTGTGCTTTTGGAGGCTTACCGAAAATATTTAATGACTATCCGACACAGACGTTTCACTTGAGCTAGAGAAGAGTCTACTTTGGACAAATAATAGATTCTGAGATCCAGGATAATTCAAAAGTAATGATGGTGAAGTGCCAAGCTGCGACTGAGCAACTAAAGTACAAGATAGCTACTCATCACAGCAGCTTAAAAGTTTTTGAAATGGTCCAAAATGTCCAAAATAAAGAACCTGAGAGGGCTTTTGTGTAGTTGTGAATGTCTAAGAAGTATTTATACTCTCTTATGTCAATTTTTATGGCATACGCTTTGTATAATTTTGTGCGAGAGACACTGAGTGGTATTTGAGGATAGTCTCAGAGAAGTTCACGGACGTCTTTTGTCTAATATTGCCGAATGTTGACCTGCCATCACTGGTCAAAAACCATGTCAAGTCAGAGAGACACCAACAATGTTATTGTGGCTTCGCCAAGTCGTACTCAGGCCTACTGTGGATCCCAACGCATTTAAGAATCGTCTTGACATACATTGGGAGAGACATCCTCCGCAGCTAAGAACTCCTCCTCCAGGAGTCGCAAACTCTTAACGGCCAAAACTTCCGAGGCCAGCTTAATCCGTCTCCTTCTCTCACCCGCTCCAACTACTCAGTTTGACATCTCTAAGCTCCTCATATCAGCGGCTCTTCGTCGTGCTTGCGTGCATGCATGATCGTCTCTTTGGCTGTATAGGAGTATAGAGCGTTGGAGTATGGTACGAGCGAGTTCGTTACGAATAGGTTCAATATTCCGTATTGTTATATTTGAACGAGTTAGCACAAGCGAGTTCAATATTATTATAGTTGAAAACATCACCTTTAGAACAATAGATTCCTATTGTTCTAACTGAACAGTGTATTGTGTATTGTAATACTTGGGTTGGTGTAGAGATTGTGCACCCGGATGTATCTGTGTATTCACAGCAGAGTAAAGGTTACCAACAAAGGCGTAGTATAATGCGATAAGACACGCCTGTCTTGGTACATCAAGAACACCTGTATTGGCAGAACAGCGAACAAGCCCTGTTAGGACAGTGGCGTTATACACGCTCTTTCCGCTGTCGTAATCAACAATGAAGTCTGGCTTAACGAGTCAAATTGGGTAAGCTAACCAAGAAACATCTGCTCGAAGGTGCATTTAGTCCAGCGGAATTAATATGAAATATTTAGCATTTATCAGGTGAAACTAATCGGTAATTAGCTGTAATTACCTAACAGCTGCAGAGGTTGTACTAACTTGGTCATCTTGACCACAATAACTAAAGGTATATAAACTTAGAGGATCCCGGAAAACATAGAGTTTCGTAAACTACGATTTGGCAAAGTTGGTGCAACAGCCGCCCCTCCTGATCTAATGCTGTATGTTTGTCTTGGTCACGCTCTACTTTTGTACGCTCAACTAATGAGTCGCGTTCAGTTCTCTGGACGTTCGACTTGGGTACTTTCGAAGGGCATACTGGATGCAGACCTTCGCTGTGTAATCGGGAAAACTTGCGAGCTGAACATCCGCTCATCAGCTGAGCCTGTGACTGTGGCACAACGTACAAACAGATGGATGGAGCAGAATACTACAATACAGCTCCTATACACACACGGGCATCTTGTTTCACTCAGTTTTGCGATGATAGATTTACAGCTTGCTTCTTTCATTTATTTTTCTTTGACTACCAACATCAAGTACCAACAATTGAGAATACGCCCATCTGAAAGTATTTTCTACTTATGGGATGCTTAGACAATTGACGCCATGATGCTAAACCAATAAATTGTCATTTATATTTCTAGTAACTTCATACTAAAAACATATAAACTAGGATACTTACGTTCAATTTTCATCGGTTGATCTAGTACACCACAAACTTTCGACATCAATAACAATACTATCATGTTAAGCGACCGGAGCATAGAAGTATTCGCTATGTAACACTACAATCAGCAATATATGGTTATCTAACATTGAAATTATCTCAAACTACCTATACCTTTGTTTAGGTGCAATACCGTCCACAATCGAAACAATATTTCATTCAGTTATGCACAATGATGCCTTAACTATCACTTGTAAGCAAATCAAAATGAAATAAAATGCCAGAACCCTGGGTTTCAGCTCCCACCCTTTGGTGGCCGAGTGCCTTACCCACGCTGAAACCCTCAACTGGTGATAGGCGTACAACACTCGGCCACTTTACATACGGAATACTGTAGACGTACCAGCTCTAAGCCAGCGCGACAATGTGCTCGCTCAGTTACAGCTTGATCTCGGTGGATATTCGCCACACTCGGAAATAGCTCACACGCCAACTCGCATACAAAGATAACGTAACACAAATCAGACACCCTGGTATATGATTTATAGCGGGTCTCCTTTGTGGATACATATACAATATGCTCATCTATATTCAAATACCCAGTGAAATTTGTTCTGTGAGGTGCCCTTGCGGCTCTTTGTAGCAGTTGTCAGAAATCAATAATGAAATGGGCATAACCTACGGTTTCAGCTCCCACCCATTGGTGAACGAGTGCCGCACCCACGCTGAAACCCACAACTTGTGATAAGCGTACAAAACTCGGCCACTTTAAATGCGAAATAGACTCGCTCAATTTGAGTTTAATCTTGGTGGATTTTCGCCACACCCATGGATGGCTCACACGTCAAATTTTATTTTATTTTATTGCTTTGCCTCATAGATGCCACCCTGAACCTCGCTTGACCTCTTTGGCGTTCAGATCTGCTACAGTCAAGGTGCTGCTTGAGGGCTTAGATCCGTATGGAGATGTGGATCCGGTGGGCATGTTTCCTCTGTTTTATAAGCAGTTGGC
>LQNS02278091.1:29470334-29502010 GCA_001587735.2 Parhyale hawaiensis | reverse complement strand
TTAATGGTTTTTTGCTGGATTTCCTTTAGCAGCGTTTTGGGCTTCCCGGTGTTGCAAATGTTTCATTTGGGTTGTATTACCTGTCCGTGGGAGCTCAAGCGTGAAGTTTTAATAATAATAATAATCACTGACAAGAGATAACCTACTAATCAGTTTGCCTGGTAAATGACTCAAAGCGGGTCTCCATGGTGAGCAAGTATGTGCCCTTTGTACCTAACTTTAAATACGAAGTGGGTCATTTGTTCTTTGAGGGGACCTGGCACATTGCAGCGTTTGGCACTCTGGTAGATCGTAGACAGTTTTTGCAGTTCTATCCTCGTGAGCGGTAGGTTGCATTTGTCGTCACGCGTATTATATCGGTGAGCAGGTATTAGTGGTGGATAATGCAGTTCAACCAGGTTATAGTCGTTATACATAGCAGTTCGTAGAAATTTGACTATAAAATAAGCATACGCATTTGGAAATTTCGTCAACTTTAGTGTAGTATACTAACATCATACGAAGTCGTGAAGTTGTATGGTTGAATATACTGCCAGTTCAGTGTTACTTTAATATTTTGCTCGTCGCTCAGTAAGGCTTCGGCTACTGCTACAACTCACGCCAGATGGTGCTGCACTGTGTGAAGTCTACCTTTGTCAGAATTTCCCCAGTTTCGTGGATCTCGCTTTCATGTGCTTTCTCAGTTTGTGCAGCCTAACTTGGACTGAGGAGTTCTACTTTAGTAGAGAATTATGTGATATGTTTTGCAGTAGAGAACGCAGAAAGTAGGATATAAAGTTTTATTGTTTGCAAAACATTTGATTAGTGTGTATACATAAATGATATATGTATGTAGGAACTTATATTTGTGCAGTTGAGACACATCTGTTTTAAGTTTGTCGTCATTTAAAAACAAAATTGTAACAAGGTATCGACGAACAGAACTAAAGAAATGTGGCACACATAAAGTTAACGCACACTTTACTTGCATATAGCAATTCATGCTGAGTCCAAATAATTACCTGCAATATAGAAAAATGGATTGTCCTCCAAAAATTTTTATTCAACAGTGCATATCTATAACAATTCAAACACATTCAACACAGTATCAGCTGTCGTGTATTTATTGCGTAGTGTTCATACCTGTTGAAAGATAACGGAAACAAAATTAACTAATGAAGAAAAAGTTAAATGGGAATGCTCAGGTTTGCTGTTTAGAGCTAAACTTCTCCATAAAATTCTGAGCATGTTATACTTCATTGGAAAATTGTACTAACATTCACATACAATATAAAAGATTTTGGTACTATAAGCATTCCTTTTAGAGTCAGGGACTATTCTCCGTAGTCCACAAGTGGGTCTCGGACCCCCTATTAACAAACCTTACGCTCTCTCTGCTGAGATGAATTTAAATAACAGTTCATAATAATACTCACGTTTCTGCTCTTATATTGCTGTTTTTTACCTACATTGGATGTAAAAAATACTTATGGCTTCGCTTCGCAGTTTGCGCGCTTTTGTTGTCTTCCATACGTTTGTGTTATGTGCTAAGCAGAATAGCAAATGACCTTGTTTGTGGCATGCGAAAATTTTCTGTGTAACATTAAATTTTAGAAATGGAAATAATCGTATGATTTTCCCGGATAGCTTCATTTGGCGTGAAAAATAATGTATAATATAGTGTAGAACGGCTCGAGGGCACCGGTGTCTTATGCCGATATTATTGAGGGAGAACTTTTAACTCCCAGCCGCCCAACTTATTGGTTCGTTGTATGAACATTTTGCATTGCTTAAAACTTTAAGTTGAGCTATTGCTCAGCATTTTAAGATAACAGGAACATAGAAAATAGTAAAAATATATGAACTTATAAAAATACAGACGGTGGTAGCTCAAAGATCTCCGTTTCTCACATTTTTCCAGGTAATTTGGTCGGGACGAGTTTCGACCGAATTACACACTTCGAATATCCAAATCTATTCCTGAAAAGTTATAGAAAAGACTTAGAGAAATGAAAAATGTCAAACTTTGATACTGATTCAGATAGCAAGTTATCAAACTGCTGACAATCAAAACAATCATTTTTCATCGTGTGTTACATGAGATATATTAATAATAATTAGACGAAAATGTATCTTGAACTGAATCATCTTCCAAGTTGCTTAGATAAAAGTATTTTACTTACATTTTTTGAAGAGGATATAGTAAAATCATAATTAAAAACTATTCTAAGTCATTCAGGTTTCGTTTGCATGTTCTAAGCGCATCGCAATTTTTCTGGAAAGGTATTGCTATTTTTTCAAGAGATTCTTTTTACACGATTTCCAAAACAAATATTTCCCGCATTACTTTTTAGTTGAGCTATAATCATGTACATCTTACAGTGAATGTGTGAAATCAGTATTTACATGAAATTCCTAAAAATTTTCGTGACTTCGTGTAATCACTGTTTCACTCGGGGATTTCACGAAATCACTGAAATACTTGGGAATTTCATGAAATCGCTGAAAAATGCAGCCAGTGATTTCATGAAATAACTGTAGCACGAATCGGCAATAGGCGGAATTATGACTGAAAAGCTACATAGAATTAAAATCTTTTCTTGATACCTGAAGCACAAATAAAGAATTAAAATAGACGAAGCTGTTCCAGGTTTTTTCTGACGGCGTACATCAATATTATGAGCTCTTAGAGGTTATAAGTTAAATTGCACGTTCGCGAGTTCATAACTTATTTGAACACGAAACAGAATTGTGACATCTGGCATTTCATTTGAGTTTTGCCTTGAAACATCTACATCGATTCGTTTACACTTTTTTCCAGCACGACAGATGCACTTCGTGAATCACAACAAAGGCGATATCACAGAAAAATAAAGAAAAGATATATAGTATGCCAATAGATACGAGAACCCATGCACGCAGAAATAATAGATGAAATGATGGATTTGAGAAGTGATATTACTGATAAAAGTGGCAATATAAGTTTATCGGTGTAGTATAGCATGAGAAACGTCGTATGCAACGCTGCGCGCGGCCTTTTTCGTCACTCCAAGTTACCCTTTTATGAAGACTTGACTGACTGTGGCTCTGCCAGGGCTCTTTCTGTTATTGCAAAATAAATGTTTCCTCTTGCGGCTCAAGGTGTAATTATAGTTTAGGATATCTTGAATAAAAATGATTGGTGATAGCTTTCTACAGTTTTATGGAATGTGACTGAATGGCCTACATCTAGTGCCAAATCTGTCCTTGACATGCGCAACACACCTTAAATCGCAGGAAAAAGAAGCTCAAATTTATTGCAATAACAGAAAGAGCCCTGGCCATAACCGTGGCAGAGCCACCGTCAGTCAAGTCTCCATATATATATATATAAAAGGGTAACTTGGAGTGACAAAAAAGTCCGCACCCAGCGTTGCATGCGACGCTTCTCGTCGAAATTTTTCGCATGTCGACTTTTGGCTTGGCTGCTTCCAGCAGCGAGTTTCAAACTTTCTATATAATAGCGAAATATCCATTCTTTGGTGTAAGGCATGTCTTATTTTCCTCATAGCGCTTCATTAACTGCTGCGTAAAAAGACTTTAAATACTTTCACTAGACATGGTATCTGCAAAGTAAGAATCAAAACATTGAACATCACAAAGAAAACGTAAAAGTGGTTAAAAAAATGAAATAAACATCTCTGGTAGCGGAATCCAATAAAACTGGGAAGGAACAAAATGGGCACGGAAGAGATGTCCCAATGACTTAACTGAAGGTTGGAAAGATTGCAGTAGCTTACGAACGACCATGAGGGCGCTGAACGAGTCCCACCAAAGACATGGCAATGGGACTTCAGAAAGAAAAGTAATACACAGCGAGGAGATAACGCCAGCTTTTTAAAGAAAGTATTTCCCATGAAATTAACTGGTATGGCACTTCTAAGTCTGGAAAGACAGGGAAAATAGAAAATGCCTAATCAGTAAGAGTATGAAACTGTAAGAAATCAAAGTGGACAGGAAATAAAAGCGTCTTGCATCCCTATAGGTTGGCATAAGTTAGCTTAAGTTGTCTTCTGGGTGTACATTCGCTGACAGCATTGTACACTGAGAAGTTGAAATGCTTGCCATTTACGCAAAAACTCGTTCCCTTAAACTGCTACCGCAGCTAACTTTTGATCCTAGCTGCATTTTAGCTTATAATTACCATAACCGACAGTGTGGCATGGGTGGGTGCCACGTATCTTAGTAACTACTAAAAAGGCACGCCCCATGCCAGATTCGAAACTACCACTGGTCGGAATTCCTACACATTGCCTATGCCCTAACCACTCGCCCATTTCGACCTACTCAGAGGATGAGCTAGATTGCTATAAAAGTGTGATTATTATTGTTACTGAAAAAATAAACTACAATGCACCTGGATGATCAAGTGTAGTTTGATTGCAAATTGCATCTTCATGTAAGAACTGATACAAGAGATAATAAGGAATATAACAGCCTAGCCTATTTGTTACTCGCGGGGAAATGTCCAGTCTTAAATTGCTCCTTTACGAAAATTGAATGAGACCCACAATATTACTCATGCTGGATATACAGAAAGTTTTCGTTTTAAGTTGCAGACTAGTGCAGGAACAAGGTGGCTACTTAATATCGAATAAAATAGGCCTGAATAAACGGCCACAATCCTTCCTAAGTTGAGGGGTTGCGCCCCTATTGCTTTACGGACGGCGTTACAGAAGAAAATAGAGAGGGTTAAGTACTGCAATATTTCTGAATGATTCGCGGACAGTTGAATACGAAAGCCAAGAAAGTTAAAATAATGATTTACCTTGCGCAGACAGTGTTTAATTAATGTATATTTAATGAACTGAGTCAGATTAGGTCTATACACGCGAGTGTAGTACGTCGCCTGCAAGTGTTTCCGTGTAACTGACATGTAACCAAGGTACCTCCATCGAATACCTGGAATTAAATATTTGAATCTACTGTATATCGTAATCTACATAAAAAACAAGCCCGACATATAGCGAGGACTACCAGTGGGTGCACCATGGGACGGTCAATCGTTACTCAACTGATGCACGAATACTGCGTGGCGTTCCCTATTCAATCTACGCTGTTGCTAATGGTTACGCACTTGACAGTTCCGTGAACGCTACTTCGTGATGTTTAACGCCCCAGGTTACTTCAAGCTGTCACAACAACTTTACATCACTTATCTAAACAGTTACTGGTACACAGGGACAAATTCTAAGCATAATCTGTTCCGCTTTGTTGACTGTAGCTGCAAACTGAAAGAGTAAAACATTCGCTCGGCGCATTATGACAAGACGTTCGTTGTTTTCAGTGTAAGAGCGAACTCTACTAACCGTACTTAACCAGGCCTATGGTCAATGGTCCAATTCTTCATCTTAAGGGACTACACTGGTTTAAGTGACACGTACATGGGCCGAGTGCATTCTAAGCACTCTTTGTGTAATTTAAACAAAAATATATACCAGCTTTAGCTAATAAAAAATTTACTTCGAACGTTAATTAAAACTTATTCACAAATGGAGGTTATTGTCTTATTTATGAACCAGATGTAAAGATGGAAGTATCAATGCATAATGAAACGTCATAGGTACGTTTTCTTTCATTCACATACATCACGTGTTTCCTTCAGTCCTTGCTTAAACATGCCGAATTGCCAGAATGACAGAACATATGACACAAATTGGCATAATTTTTGTTAACAGATTAATTTTTAATGCACTTTCAACAACCTTTAACACAATTCACTAAAATCGCACAAAAACATTTTATGTGCAACTTCATCGAAAAAGTTCTTCAGTTTTCAATGACTCGCCGCACAGGAGTGGCAAACCTAGAAGGCAAATTGTCGTAATTTCTGAAACCCGTGCAATGTGGTGGGCGTATCTTGGTTTTTGCACAATAAAATAGACTGCACGTTGATCGGTTCCGCGTTGCTTGATGCGTACTATCTGCTGTTCTACTGTACATATATATTTAAAAAGCTCATTTTAGAATTTCTATTGATTTTGACATTGACGCCGTTGGCGATGCTGATTACTGCTCAGCTAATTTGTTTGCCTATTTCGCATGTTCTATTAAAGAAACCGGCTGAATTTGTTGTATTTGTAAGCGGTCTACCAGGTGGTCTCACTAATATTTTTCTAGAGTTTCCATTATTTTGCTACTTTTAATTTTTTGGAGCCGCAACCTTTTTTGAAAGTTCAAGTGCTTCAGACAATATAAGGTAATTTACAAACTATTCTGGAGAATAGTGAACACTTACATCAAAACACTAAGAACCAACATGTACGGGAGACCGAGGCACATTAAATCTTTATTGTGAACCACTCTGGTTTCTCCTTCATCACAGCACTTGAACCAATCAACTATGGACTGAAAGGTACTCTGTTGGTAGCTTACCTAGTCCCTTGGTGTATGCGCCTCACCAGTGTTAGCAACAGAGTTATGAGAGTAAATTTTTCCAAATTCCCTCAGTATTTACACAGAAACACGTTTTCAGGTCTGTTTAATTGACTAATTAAAGCAGCCAGTAAGCAAGACTAATAATTACCCAAAAAGAATATGTATTTATGTATATGTATATGCATAGTACTACATGAATTCTAGGACGGGTCAACAGCGTGGCAGGTTGAACCGTAATTTTCGGGACGTACTGTATCAGATCCTCATTTGATCCTCAACTCTCGTTATAGGTGCTCAATCCCTCTTCAGACCCTCAACCCTTGTCAGTTCCTCAATCCTTGTCAGATCATCAGCAATCGGCAGAACCTTACTTCTTGTCAGATCCTCAACCCATGTCAGATTATCGACCTCTTGTCAGATCCTTGACTCAGGTTAAATTCTCAACCAACGTCGTGGAACAAAATGCATGGCAGCCGTAAAACATTTCCTAAACTAGAGCACTCCGAGGGCGCATACCTCCGCCAAGTAAGGCAACGGCAATGAAAAATTCAAATTGCCTCTGAAACCAAACTTTTTATCAACTTTTGATAGTATTAACAGTTTTTGCAATTTTTTTTGAAGATCTGTTCATAACTTTTTGAGTAATGCGGCTAGCAAATATTGACAAACATAAGTCAAACATACAAACGAACCTTCCGATCTGTACCAAAGTTTAATAATTTGTGTCTTTTACCATGACTAACAACTCCTGTAAATTTCATAAAGATCTATTCAAAAACTTTTTGGGTTATTGCGCTAACAAAAATAAAATCAAACATAGCGACAAACAAATGAACGAACCAACAGATCATCACAAGTGTGTGTTCATTTATTTTTTGTGATATACTTAACAAGTCATGTAAATTTCATAAAAATCCATCCATAACTTTTTGAGTTACGGCTTTGCGAATAATGGGGCGACAGACAAACTAACACACAAACAAACGGATGGACGGATCTTCACCAAAAGTTAATCATCAGTTTCTAGTAACATGCCTAACAATCCTCGTAAATTTCGTAAAAATCCGTCCTTAAATTTTGAGTTATCTTGGTGACAGACACATTGAATAACAGGATATAAGAATAACAAACAGACTAACAGACAGATAGACAAACCAGACGAAAACATAACCTCGTTGGCGGAGGTAATTAGAGCACTCTGAGAGCTATTACCTCCGCCAAGCAAGGCAATGGCAACGAAAAATTCAAATTGGTCCTGAAACTATGAATTTCATTCTATCAACAGCAAAATTTAATCATTTGTGCCTTCTAACTTTTAACAGTTTCAGCAATTTTCTTGAAGATCCGTTCACAACTTTTTGAGTTATGCTGCTAACAAACATTGTGACAAACATTAGTCAAACTCACAAACAGACCAACCGATCATCAACAAAATTTTATCATGTATGTCTTTTAATATTACTAATAACTCCTGTAAGTTTCCTAAAGATCCATTCATAACATTTGAGTTATTGTGCTAACCAGCATAAAATTAAAAACAGCGACAAACAGACGTACGTACGAACGAACGAGCAGTTCATCACAACAATTTGGTCATTTACTCTTCGTAACACACGTAACAATTCATGTAAATTTCATGGAAATCCGTTCATAACATTTTGAGTTATGCCATTAAGAAATATTAGGCAGACAGACAAACAAACAAATAAACAAACGGATGAAGGGATCTTCACCAAAAGTTAATCATCTGTTCCTCCTAACATACTTATCAATCTCTGTAAATTTCATGATAATCCGTCTGTAACTTTTTGAGCTCTTTTGGTGATAGACAGACAAATATACAGACAAACAAACTCGAAGAAAACATAACCTCCTTGGCGGAGGTAATATACACGAAAAATACATGCATCAACAAACCCTTAAAATCAATGCCAGGTTCAGGTCATATTGCCATTTCTCGGTCTGACCTGGTCTGTAACACAGCAGATTTGACACAAAATACGAGTACATTAAATGGGTCTTTCTTTTCAGGAAAGATAAGACTAAGATAAGTCGTACTAGTCGGTCGTTCGCGACGTGCATCCAGGGCGTGTAGGGCGTGTTCGATTGGGCGATAAAATTAAGTTTTCTTGGTTTCACTTGTTCGAAACTTCACACTCACTAGCTTCGGCCCTCTGAATAAACTTTCAATCACTGACCCTCAATGGGTTATCCTTGAGACGTGCAGACTCTCAATCTTGCTCCGTAAAATGGAGTTTTCAGCTGGCTCAAGGTAAACGCGTTACATCCAAGACATGCAACACAACTCAAAATGACAGAGCTAAAGCTTCTGTCTGCAGTTTCGGACAAGTCAAGCCTCCAGAGCCTCATTTCGGATCCCTATCAAACATGGCTCTTGTCAGTTATTGAGAGCCGGCCTTTGTCATGCGGGCGTTGCTGACATTCAGGTGTGTTATTTTGGTGGTTTACCTGCTACTGATTGGTGAAAGGGATTCAATATATAATCACGTTGAGGTTATTATGTAAATTTTATTTCAAGACCAGAGTCATCTGCTTAATGTGCACTTGTTCAATGCTTATATTTGAATGCTACTATTCGTACTCATGTGATGTGCAAGTACTGGGTCTTCTGTAATTATTACTGCAACAAACGTTTCATCAGTGCGTCAATGAACAAGCAACGTAACTGGTAATTCATTAAATGAAGACACATCTGAGAAACATTAAAAATAATCTACAGCATTTGTTCAATATGGCCCTTTCTTATTTTAACGACCCCCTTCATATATATTTAGAAAGCCTCACAAACAAAGAGCCACGAAGCACTTCTTGCAGATTCAAAGGCCATTCTTTACGCGGCTTAGACTTCAAGGTATCCAAAGTATCATGTGTAGATCTGCAGGTCTTACTCTCCATGATGGACAACACAGAAAAGTTCTGCGAGTACAAATTTGGGATCTTCGAGGGCTGGAATGTACACCTGAATCTAGCTAGCGTTGTGTCTTGCTGGAGCCATGCGATGGAGCAGAATGTTGTTGAAGGATTTAAGGGGCACCACCGAGATGATCATGTGTCCAGGGAAGCAGTTTTTTTTCAGCTCTACTTTCAGTATGTTACAAATGTAACGCTGTCTGTTATGTTTGACTCCTGTAGAATAACAAAAATATATATAAACGAGAGGAGATCTCCCAGTGTCAATGATTGCAGCCTTCACCATAACAGACACTGGATTCTGGCGTCGTCCTACTCAACTGCCTTCCACTGATCAATCTCTATCCCAAACCCTATCATTCTGATGATTTAGCATTTGCTGAAAATCGTATTTCTTTCATAAGTGAAAACCAAACTGGATAGCATGAAATGTTCCATGAGGCTGAGGATGTGTCGATTTATATCACATCTCATACGTTTATCAGTTGTCAAAAGTTTGAGTCTTTTCTCCATTTTATATGGATATACCTTGAGATCTCCATTTATGAAACGGCGCATTGAAGTGCGACTGACTTCTGCTTCTGTGGCAAGCACTTTTCTACCAGCAGAGCGGCTCGGATTTGTTCTTAATTTTTCTCGCCTGGCTTTGATGAGAAATTGAGATCAAACGGACCGTTTTCTTTCCTGGCCCGAATGATTGTATTGCTTACCAGTTTCCTTTAAACTTTTCACAAACTGTTTCAAAGAGAATGTGCAGCTTTTCCTGCAATAGGCGAATTACTCCCTCCGTTTTAATAAAGGGAAACAACTATATCTTACTATAGTTTTAATACATTCTTACTTCTAAAATAAAATAGGCATAATTAAGTTCAACCTGAAGTAAAAACTGATGACTTGGCTTTGAAACAAACAGTTTTAACATTTCAATATTCTGGTGTTATAATTACGGTGTTCCCGGTATCACTCAATCTATAATGTTTTTACAGGGTGTTCAATAATTATCGCTATCGTTATGTGCACTACAGCTTTTTACTTAATATTCCTTTTTCTGTAGGCGTTAATCCCCTCCCATGTTGAAGAGCAAGGGCTCAGTTTCACAACACAGAAACGTGGAGGCTTTGAAGGCAACACTCTTGAAGGAATGGGCTCTTGACTCTTGTAAAACGTTCTCCTAGCTGTTCACAGTAGGTTATCGATACCGACTGAAGGAATTTTGCTATTCAGAAAGAATAAGAGTTAAACAACATGTTTACATTGGTTTGAATTGTAGATTTCGATTTCTTTAATAAATGTTCGCAAAAAATTGTGACGATAAATTTTGAACAGCTGTATATGCCTAAAGCGAAAAAAATAATAATTATCTGTTAAATCATGATAACACTTCTCTTTGTCAGCCATTTGGTTTGTGGGTCATGTGCCTCAATGGGTGATACAATGTATTAGGCTTTGGACCACACTGAGCCCCAAAACTATATTTTAATTTCGATTTTGATTATGATAAATTTAATTTACTAGCGTGAATATTTTACCCTACACGGCCACCATTTCAATATTTATAATTATAAGTGCATGAATGCTTTCTTAGCATTGCATATTGGATTAAAGGCTAAGAACTAAGAAAAACCAGTCCACTGTACCTCTGTCTCCTCTATCAATTAATTTAAACAGTTTTAAGGTTTCGTGATTTTTACTATATCTGCACGCCAAGGATTCGAAGGACGGGTATAAAAAGCAATTGAAGTATTAAACAACCACAAAAAGTCCAAAACGCTGCTAAGAGGAATTGTGGCTGGCTTGAAGACTTGCAAACCCTCTCAGCCGAACATAAACTAGTGCAACGAATTCCATGCCAACGCTGCTCCGGGTAGAAAAAAAGTTAAGCGCCCTGGCATATTAGTTGAGCACAGATCACTACTAGGAGGTACGGCAGAAGGTCGAAACACAGCTGTTTTTGTCCTGGCGAGCCAGCTTTTTATTCTTTCCGGCGCGGCTGATTTCTGGTGGAGCGGTTTTCCACAAAAAAGTATTTTATCAGGTCGATGAAAAAGATTTTGTGGTTTTAAAAGTTTACATTGAGAATTGAAAACCATGTTTAAAAAAAAATAAAATAAAAAATTATTCCTAACAATAACGTCATTTGCTTTGCGTCCTTTGATGCGAGAATCTAATAAATTTTCAATCTCCTATCGTGATGCCAACCTTAGGTCATCTAAACGCTTTTGTAATCCTCGAAGTAAGTGATAATCCGAGGGAGCTAGATCAGGAGAATATGGTGAATGGGGCAACACTCTCAGCCAAATAGTCCTATAAGAGGGCTTTGGTCGGTAGCGTTGTGTGTGGGCGAGCATCATCATGATGGAAGATGATTGCCTTTTTCTGCCATTTCTGGTCTTTCAAGCTGAAATTTCCTTCCTGAAAACGGGGAAACCGCCCCTGCAACTTCTCATCTTCACTGCATCACTTCCCCAAGCACACTGAATATTTTGTGCTGCTGCACTCGCGCTGGAACCTCTATCGACACTCATGTAGTAAAGCGTGTCTAATGAGTTCTTTTTAGATGGGATGAACGTGGGAGTAAATTTTGCAGAAAAATACGAATGATGCCTTAATAATCTGAAAGAAATAGTCATAAATTACTCATGATGTTTTATATGAGTACAAAGAATAGGCATAATATAGGTATATACAAATGATTTGATATTCCTCTCTTAGAAATTGGCAAACACTTTACCACCGACCTGATACATATAAAGTGCGTTTAGTGCGGTCTTGCGATGATTAGTGGCAGAAGAAAGCTAATAAAGTATACCTCAGTCCGATTGTCCTGCCAACTTTGTTTTTTCTCATCGCTGACTCTGTCCAGCCACAATGTTACAGTCTCCCAGCCACCACTGTCATTCGACGTACCTTATGGTGCTGACAATTCGTTGTTCGTCAATGCCCGCCCGCACATGCGCACACTACAATAGATATATGCATCTTTTGCTGTGCAATACCCAGAAAACTTTAAAAATCAGCAAATACATGTACTTGCAATACATATGTGCTTGCAGTCAGCCAAGCTTCAGCTTTGCCGGTAAGAAAAGCTTCATCGCAGAATTTTGGCGTTCCCTCCTTCTCTTTAACCTCCTAGTATCAGTCTCCACTTGCCAGGGATACGTCTTAGCTGCTGCTGCTTCTTCGGTTCTCCCATACATGTGGGGGGGGGGGGTGGCAGGCAGGAACAGAGGACTGCAGCCAATGGCTCTCATTACTGAAACCATATGCAACACACAAAGGCAACCAACACACCGTCTATGGTACATGTTTGCCAGAGTATTCTGGTCAGTCAGGTGACTGGCCGAGCCGACAAGTTCGTCCAACTGACGGAACTGACTGGCAGCAACGGAAGCCCCGCCAGGGGAAGAGTAGTCATAAACAGAAACAGCAAGAATACATACCTAGAAGCATGACAGACTGCATAATTATCACCAAACCCACTCTAGTTTTATCTACATTCAGCTCCATACCCCAGGGAGAGCATGATGCTCCGTTCAAAAACTTCGCGACTGCCTGACGCAAATACCATGCCATGGTCGGATCACTGCTCTCGAAGTGAACTCATGGGTGAAGTGGACTAAAGTGTTCTCGTAGGAAGAGAACAGCCCTAGAGTGGCAAAACAGCGATCTTATCTAAAGTTCTCGATAAATTGAACTTCTTGGACATACTTTTTACATCAGCTTTGCTGCGCCAGTCGGCGATACCATAATTTTCATTGCCGCACCGTCATCTTCAACATTAAGTACGATTTAAATTAGGTTTTTATTGCGAGAAACCCGAGACGCTTCAACAGGGTACAACGAGACATTTACGGAATTAAATTTGCTCTCGCAGCAAATTTAAACTATAATGCCACTCCTGGTGCAGATATCGCCATTCGAACCTCCCGAGTCTTTCAACGTTGAACGAACTCGGGCATACCGAATCTACCCTCAATTACACTATAAAGCGGTAAATTACAGATACAGATGGATTCTTGAAATTTAATACAGGAGTGAATTTACCTTTTTACGTAAAAGGGTGGAAATAAGCATAAGACACCCCCTATAAATGTTAATAACTTTTTAATCATGCCGCAATTTTTTTCATGAAAATTTGAGTGTTGCTTCTATGTAGCATGCATGAGAATCAGTGTATAGAACCATTTCCATAATAAATTTCCAGAAAAAAGTTATGGCGAAAAGTAAGTTTAAGACACACGGAAAATTGGTCGTCTATCCGTCCTACTTCACAATGCCAAAAACAGAATAAGTTCACATTCAGTTCGTGAACAACCATAATTGCTGTCACGATTCACCAGCGCATATGGAAACAGTGATACAGTGGTATAAACAGCCTCTGCTGAATGCCACGGAATTCCCTCCTACTGACATCTAGAAAAATCAAGTTGTGCTTACAACCAAGATGGAAAATCCATTATCTTCACTGCAAAACAGATATCTAGGTCCCGCACTATTGTGAGTAACTTTCTGAAGGACACTCAATCATATGGAATCAAAAAACGGTCAGCCCGTCCACCACAAATTTCCAATGCTGCCAGGCGTCGAATTTTTCGGGAGTCATCTAAGCGTCAGTCCTGCTCAAGAGAACTGCAACAATCTCAAAACCTACCGATCACTTCAAAACGAGTTCGTCAACAGATGCACGACTCAACAAATTTCTTGTATCGAAAAAAAAAAAAAAATGGCTCCTGCTTTGACTGCTCAAGACAAGAGGGTACGTGTTGATTGGGTGACGGCAAAAGTTACATGGACGGAGGAGAATTGGGACAATGTGATCTTTTCCGACGCAGAGAACCTTAACTTGGACTGGCCCGACGGATTTCAGTGCTACTGGCCTGACTTGAGGAAAGAAGAAGAACTGTTTTTAAAAAAGACCATTTGGAGGAGGGTCAGTAATGATCTGGGGAGCCTTTGCTGCCTCTGGAAAAGCCAAGTTAGTAGTGATGGAGGGTAGACAAAACTCTGCTCGATACATCAGTGTGTTAGAAGAAAGTCTTGCTCCATTTCTGCATGATGTACATGGCAATAATGCAACTTTTCAGCAGGACAATGCAGCCATCCACATCTCAAAGATAACAAAAGACTGGTTTGAAATGCAGAACATTCATGTTTTGGACTGGCCTGCCAAATCTCCGGACTTGAACCCAATAGAAAATCTATGGAGAATTTTGTCACGGCGAGTTTATCATAAAGTACGTCAATTTGCAGCTAAAGCATCTCTAAAATCTTGCCTAAAAGAATATTGGAATGAAATTCTCATTGCAACTCTCAAAAATCTCATTGTTTCAATGCAAAATAGATGTTTTGCAGGGTTGCAATCTATAAGGAATACCTGCACATTTTACATGTAGGATAATCAAACAATATCATAAAGACTGTCGTGTGTTTATTTGTTTATATATTTATATGTTTATATATTTGTATGTTTCGTGTCCCCCATCTAAAGAAATAGATAGGAGAAAAATAGGAAAGGTTGCAGATGATGAAAAACGTATATCTCAATGCAGTTCTTTCTTTTTCAAAGTTGAGTTCACTCAATGCAGATACATACAGCTTCCCTAAACACTCTAGTGTATCGTGATGCGCGCTCTCTTCTAAGGTTTCTTTCAATCAAACTTCAGCTACCCTGAGTTTACGCCTATGCTCTTATTGGCTGCATGATCATCGAAGCAAGTGGCAAGATATTCTTCAGCGGTCAGAGGGCGGGAAAAGAACATGACATCTTGGCAGCAAATAATTTTCTCCAATTTGGGTTCTTCTTTCAACAGAACTACATTTCACTTCAGGAAAAACTTCCAAACTATATGACAGCGTCAGTATCCTGGATACAGATCTCAGTATTTATTAGGAGATAATATCGACTGGGGGCCAAAAAAATGTTTTTTCAACATATTACCGAAGGAAAGTTTGTCGCTGCTCAGCCCTAGCATTAATAGAAAAATTATGATCAATGAAGACGGATCATCAGCTATTCTTCGCTGTCATTTTTGACGTCACGGGCACTCTAATTTTCTTATAAATACAGATAATCCAAAGTGTCCTATAATTATTTCCACCCTTAACACTGTACTTTTGGCTATATATAATTTTTTTTTTGCGAAATTTATCATGAAATTCATTATATACACTGATTCTCATGCCATACAGAAGCCAAACTCAAATTTTCATGGAAAAATGTGGCATAATTAAAAAGTCATTACCATTTTTAGGGGTGTCTTATACATATTGTACCACTTTATGCTACCAGATGTTAATCTACTAATGTATATGTCAATTCCTGATTTGTGCTGTAGTTATTATACGACATCGCTGGCTGTTATTTTCAATGATTTCACAAAATTCCTTCACACTGGTAGCCTATTTTGCTAATTTCGCCAAGCCTTGGGTGAAATAGTCATTAGGCACAATAGCTGAAATTTTCAGGGATTTCGTGAATTCATGGACTTCACAATTTCCGATAACATCATTGAATACCTTAAAATAACTAGCTCTATATGTATATACATACATATATATATTTTTTGTGTCGCCTGCAACAACTTTCGCTATGACACGTTTGGTTCATAAGCAAGTCTGCAGTTAACAATGAATCGGTGTTCCGACAGATATTATTCGTGACAGTTGCAAAAGAATTCTGTAGGGTGCATTGGGCTATAAAGACTGAAATCCTGAAGCATCGCGTGCGACCAACCATGCGATGTAAAGAGAAATTATGCAGACACTTTACCGGAACTTAGATGAGATGTGTTGCAAAAAGTGGGGCACCACCTTGTTCTTCTAATCTAAGCTTATAGCATGTTAAAGCGCTGGCGGCAAGCTACTGCTAGCGAGAAAGGCTTCAAAGTGCCAAACAGACGGACAGTAAATAAAAATATAAAAAAGAAGAAAACCTTGGACGAAGTCCCTTCTGTGGCCCTTTAAATTCGGTGCAAACTTAACGACTTCTGTTAGCGCAAACAACCAAGGGTTACCTTCACAAATCCGGTTACGCTGCTGCGCCACGGCTGTAGTTGCGTAAAATTTAACTAACATTTTTTTGAAAATCTCAGCCGCTATTACAGTTTTTACACCATGCCAATTTCCAATGGTGAACTTTTAACTATCGCGCATACTTATGCGTAATTGAAATCCACCAAGATCGATACTTGAAAATTTGGAGCACATGTTCATAGACGTCATGCGGAAGTCGCAGCCTCGACCACGCGATCGGATAACCTGAGTTGGTTCTAAGCTGCTAGCGCCAACGAAAGTCGTTAAGTGGACACTGGGCTTTACACTAGATAAAACAGTCTCATGTAATCGGTCGGCCATTCAGTTCGATCGAAAGTTGATCACATTCAGTGTAAAACACAAAAGTGAGGTTTCTAATTACCGTACAGTTAGCTGGCAGCCCGCACATCTCCCGGAAAGAGCAAATGGAACCTCGTTCAACGATCGGATACAAAAAGGAAGCCTGTAACAAACTGTTGGTACTTCCACTCCACGAGATGTAGTTCATACGTCCCTAAAACGTTTCTGTTGGCGCTTACATTTAGTTTGAGCTGCAATGAGTTCACTTGAGCACGCCGATGCCACACCTTGTCTTAACGGCCGAGAGTGTCAACTCCGCAGCGGAAGTGGTTTTGGCTCTGAAGAGAAGTTTTCCCTGGTACGGTTGTACAGAAAGTGATTAACAATTAAATAAACAGCAGAGTTGTTGCTGGAATACACAAAAACATGTAAGAAAAAACATGAGTTACTGCTGAAAAGTTCAGGGATTGATATGGCTATTTTTATTCAAGATAATAATCCTCGCCATAAGGCTAATCTTGAAATGAAGTATTTCAAAAACAAAAATTAAAGGTGATGGACTAGTCACCTCATTTTCGCTATAAGCCTAACAGAATTTATGAAAAATTGCTGGCCAAGTTTTTACGGCTAGAAATCCAAGTGATGTGGAAGATTTATGGCTGAAATTGAAGAATGATTTAGCAAAAATAACAGTAATTATTAGCCAAAATTTTGTGAAATACTGTGCGTAAATGAACAGCGGTTATTGAAAAAAAGGGTTTAAACAAAAACTATTCAACATGTTTTCATTTTTCGTTGTGTTAAATTTGCTCAAAATTAAAGTTTGCTCCTAAAAATTTTGCAGTCGTAGAAGAGAGTCTATTTAAAATAACTTAGTTTTCACTGTTCCTTGTCACCTGAAAGCTTGAGGCAATCTTTGTTAACTACAGTATACAGTCTACGAACAGTCAAAATCTCAGTATATATGTATACGAACAGTCAAATTTCAAGGAAATTCTGCCGTAACTTTAATAGATAAAGGATTTTTATTTTTTCCCTTTATTATAGACGGCACTGAATGTAGTTAGGTGAATGTTACTCTCGGTGTTATTTGAGAATTGCAATAAGACAGCAGGTAATTCCACGTCTATCCGTATATCTTTAGACATGAAAATGAAATGCCATAGTATAGTGTTACTTCCGTCACTCGTGCGGTCAGTACTAAGAAACTTCTATCATTTAATGATATGTTTTCATGGGGTCTATCACTGCGATGGCTCAATTGTTTAGTTTCGGTATATATACGCCGCCCAGTGCGAATAGGATGCAGTGTAACATCAAGCTGTGAAGAGGTGCTGGTCAAGTAAAACAATTGGTATCTGCCAATTTCGTGCTTGTTTAAACAGTGTGATCCAAGTTAGATGTCCAACTATTTATTTGGTTGAATAAATACTTTGTAGAATAAACAATTGTCCAAAATTTGAATAAACCGTGTATAAAATGCATGCTAAATTTACAGTATTATTATTATTTTGAAGTCTGGGTTTCAAAACAATAATAAAAATGTTTTATTATATTCTGACAGATTAATTGAACCACGGTGTTAGTCTCACGAGATAGGAAAATCAACTTGCTAAAGATATTAAAAACGAACAGTCTTGTTTTAACCAATGTAATACTTAACGAAGAGTAATTTTTTTTAAAGAGATTAGAGTACCCGGGCTGACAAAAATGATACCGAGGAATTTCTGATGAACCTTTTTCATTGGTCAAACTTTCATTCCTTCAACGGCCTACTCATATTGTCATAAGAAATGAGTGCTCTCCATTTCAATTCATTTTAGCAGCGCGCTCCGTCCTTACTTAAGCTAAGATGACTTGCCAAAGAAATAAAATAATACTAGCAAGCAGTGAAGCATAACTAAATTTTATTAAATTTATCGGTGCGTATCCTGTATATGGCGTGATGCAACTTCAGTACATTGACATTTTTCACATCAAGCGAAAACTGCTTCAATCAAAGAAAGAAAGCAACCTGGAAAAAGTAATTGTTGCGTCTGCTGCCCCTAGCCAAATCGCTTCGTGTGTGTTTCGTTGATCATCTACTGCACCTGCACGTCGAAAAATGAGAGTAGCTGCAACTTCAATGTGTAAAATAAGTAATAAAATCAAACTCCATGGCAGCGCTCAGAAGAGCCGTAAATATCTTCATAGTTTCGATTTCAACGCTGACTGAGCAAAAAGTGCACTCAATAATCAAGATAAAGATTCCCAATTTCGCCATTCTCTGCAACCCGGTCATATTTTCGCTTATCGATCTCCATGAAAACGTAACAGAATTACCAAATCAGATTCCTGGCTTATTTTTCTCCTATTTCGTTAAGAGCGCGACACGAACGATTCAAACATGTAAATATACAAACCCAATCAGAAATTGTCGGCTAAAGCACCGATGATTATGGGCGGAATGATTGATATATAGTAAAATACAACTATTTTCAACACAAATTATTTTCAGTGGAATTCAAACCATAAATAAACGCATACTATGAATGGAACGGCACACATACGATCAAGGGTGAATTTCTTTCTTTAGTAATGGTAGGTTATCAACGGGATTCGGTACATATGATCATGAGTGAAATTCCTCCTTTATTTGAGGATGAATATGTACGGGTTTCCATACATAATAATATGGCCTGAATTCCCACCATATTTGACCAAAATAATATTGTATGACGATAAGTTTGGATGTGAATGTAATATCTGATAATGCTTAGCATAGAGTAAGAGTTTTGCGTCTTTTCAGTTTATTCTCTCCTGTCACTGAATTGCAGAAACTTGGACAATATACATGGATTGATATAATTTTTGCATGTTGGTTCCTACTTTTAGCAACGCTCCGCAAATTAGCGTAGTTACACATTGTAATTCACTACCAATCGTGTCCTTGGTTAGTCAGTATTGCGATCTTTGACCGAATATAACCATTTATTTTTGTGTTTATTTGATTTATTTTTGTTGAGTTTTATCAACAAAATATTTCAATTAGTTAATATAAAATGATGTTGAGTTTTACGCTGTATTTGGGCTTATGTTTCCTGATAAAGTGTACGGTCGAAATTCCTATATAAAGGCTTAACTTCCTTTAAGCTGCATAGTATTACTCTGTCGTAGCTTAGAGTTAATGGAGTTGTATATGAACGTGTGTGAGCTGGTAAAACTGGTTCAAGTTTCTGCTCTAGCATCGGTCTGAAGTTGAGAAGTTTTGACCGTTGTGAGCTGCAGGCTTAACACGCGTGTATGACTTAAACTTACTTTTTTGTGTGGAAAAATAGTTCAAGAGTAGTACAGAACCGGCACACTGCGCTGACGCGATTTTTTAGAGCTAATATGACACGGATTGTAATATTTTTTATAAGGAAGGAAGATGCTATTATCGAATATGGGTAGCAGAAGGTTCGGTAAGTATGGAAGCATGGGTGAAAAGCATCCATGATTACGGACAACTTTCAACCCAAAATTATGGTTGGAAATTTGGTAATTTGCTCAACAATAAAGATTGGAAAGCACCCTATAAATACCAGTGATCACGAACGATTTCTATTCAAGCTCGATCTTAACCATAGTGGTTGCCTAAGATAAATTCTGATAGGGAACATGCAAAAATATAGATATATATATATAAATACTTAAACACACGGCTGTAATTATTATATTGTTTTGATTTATTGAGCTACAACGAAACATAATTTATTTTTAATGTAACGGCCGTTACATCAGATGACATAAAAAATTCACTCTTTCACAGAACCTTCACGTTTTTAGGTATTGTACGTAGCATACAGAGACCTTGTAGTTATTTTTATGATATGCCACAATTCCTGTTACGGAGTGAATTGCTGGCAATCAGCGTAGATTTTTTTCTTGATGATGACCCAAAGAATTTTCAGTGAGAATCAAATCAGGAGAATTTGGCACCACACCATCAACCTTACATCTTTGAGTCTCACAGAAGCCAGATACTCCTCTGTTGTTATTAAAGAATAAGCAGGGACATTATCCTGTATAAACATAGTTTTTTACGAAAAGACAAACTTTGCTTATCAATTAGGCCATTAAAAAAAACTCACAAAAGCTGGTAAGAATTAGCGGATGCGTTTTTCACTCCTTCACTGAGAAGAGTTTGATTACATGTAGCTAGGTGTTTCACAAGGAAGAATTTGGATGCACTTAAGCATATCATGCTTAGTTTTTTGTGTCATCGCAACAGAAACTGCAGGCAGAAAAAGTTATTCTGACTAAAAGAAGGTGGAAAAAAAGCTTCATAGCTTTATTACTCTTACGAAGCAACAGACAGTTTCATACCATCACGCAGACAGATCGCTATTGTAATTTGAAGTTTCGTTTCTTCAATTGCATGAATTTTGCGTTTTTATGATGCTTAGTGGGGCATCCAGAGCCTGGCACGATGGCCATCGGCGATTATGCAATGGCGATGGTGTGTAGACCATCACCAGAGGAAGAACTACGATGTTACGATGGAACTTAGCAGAAATCCATTGGCGATAGCGATGGTCCGATGGAAATCGTATCAAACAATCGGCGATGGCAATTTCCTCTGTCGTTGATGGTGTTATGACGAAGAAATGGTCCGATGAAATGACTGAACATGCCATCGGCGATGGCATACGGTGGGCATCGTCATCGATTTGAAGTTAAGAAAAGCAAAGTGTGACATCGATTTCTTGAAAAATTGCATCCAACATCGTTTGACACCAAAATTTCTACAGTTTCGACTCTACAATCGGTAGTTAATACGCTCCCGGATCTATTCTGATTTTCAGAACAAACTTCTCAAAAAGGAACTAAAAGCCAGGAAAACGCATCTCAAAAATTTGGAATCAAGGAAGAACACCATCTATTTCAACCTTAAATCACTAACTTCTTGGTTTGATTTCTACCACCTGCGTAAGTTTATTCAGTCAACGAACAAAGAGGAAATTGTTGCAACGAAACAAAGTCAAGCAAAGAAGCTTTTCAACCTAGGACCGGAAGAACATGTGGAACAGCTGGACCCAGATAATTGGATTTTCAATTATTCAAGTCGAACTCTAACGAATTTAGAAAAAGAAGTACTGGCGCATGGCTGGAAGTTCAGTATTCCGCCGAAAAGAATGAATTACCATCGACATTTCCTGTCTTTCGAGAAGTTATTCCGTGAACTGAAATCTGAAAATATCTTCTGCGCGACATTGGACGGAGTTCACCAAATTATTATTATTAAAACTTCACGCTTGAGTTCCTACGGACAGGTAATACAACCCAAATGAAGCATTTTGCAACACCGGGGAAGGCCAAAACGCTGCTAAAGGAAATCCAGCAAAAAACCATTAACAGCTGACATAAACGCCTGCAGGCCAATACGACCAAAAGCCGATGCCGGCAACAAATTCCAAACCTTAGCCGACCAGGGCACGAAGCACCGACAGAACTGATTAGATCGACATCTGACAGCCTTCAAAGTGAAAGAGTGCGCTCCGCACGCAGCACGAGTCGCTCTCCCAAAAACCTTGAGGGCAGAGAGAGAAGAATATAACCAATGCCTCTCATTATTGTACACCTTATAAATTATGCATAGCTCGGCTACTGCTACAGGTTCACTAGATCATTATCAGCGCACAGCCGCTAGCTGAACTAACAAGTTAATCCAACAGACGCAAGTGAGTGTCAGCAGCAGAAGCCCAGACCGGTGAGCAATACTCCAACACAGGCAGCAAAAACGCATAAAAACATCTACGGGCAACCTCACTATCACCAAACACGGAATTCACCTTACGCAGGAGCCCAATCTTAGTGGAAGCACGTGACACCAACCTCCTAATATGCAGCTCAAAAGTAAGCTTCTCATCAAAGACGACACCAAGAATCTCCAAGGAGCTAGACTCCTGAAGTAAAGTGTTATCAGTCTCCAGTTTGGGATGCTGCGATACAAGTGTCCGAGACCGACTGATAATCATCGACTTGGTCTTATTAGAATTCAGCTTCATACTCCAGGCCGAGCACCATGCGCTAATGCGCGACAAATCCCTATTCAGAGACTGAGCGACAGCATCACGCAGGCGAGGAGCAGGTAGCACTGCCATCAAAGTGGAATCGTCGGCATAGTTCATTAACGTATTTTCGAGTGAAGAGAACGTGTCACTAGTATAGAGAACAAAAAACTGCGGGCCAAGCACACTGCCCTGAGAGACGCCAGACACCACCCCGACTGAGGCGCTCAAAACGTCGTCAACAGACACTCTCTGCTTTCGCTCAGAAACAAAATCGCGAATGATTGACAACGTTCGGACCCATCTTAAGCACCTTGCATTTAATAGCTTTTACAGCTTCAACCCCTTCCGCAACAAGGTTGATGACGAATTCTTTAGAACGCTGAAAGATTTGAGCAACGATAAATCAATTATTATTCTCCGTCCGGACAAAGAAAATGGAATAGTTATAATGGATAAGACAGACTACATATATATCCAACAGTATCCTGGCAGATAGCTCAAAATTCACTGTAACCAACGAAGACTGGTTTAAAATCATCATTAAAGAAGAGAATAAAATTAATAGATTTCTATTAAAACTTAAAAATGAAGAAAAATCAACGAAGATCTATAGAAACGTTTGTATATGTCAGGAACAAGACCAGGGATTCTTGGAGCCTTCCCAAAGTGCACAAAGAAAACATCCCTATAAGACCAATTTTATCATCTATTGGAACTTGCGGGTATGAAATTGCCAAATTCTTAGTGCCATTTATTGCTCCAATAACACGAAATCAATATACTGTTCAGGAATCTTTTTCTTTTGCAAGCGAAGTTTCTAATATGCAGTGCTTTGATGGCTTCACAATGGCGAGTTTTGACATTAAGTCTCTAATTACTAACATTCCTCTACAAGAGACTTGAACATCACCGCAGAAGAACTCTACCGCAACCAAAATTCGGTCCTCTCCTTCACAAAATAGCAATTTATCAAGCTTCTTTAATTTGCAGTTAAACATGTATTGTTTGTTTTCTCGGGACAACTATTCTCTCAGATAGACGGTGTAGCGATGGGAAATCCCCTTGAGCCCGACACTCGCGAACGTGTTCCTCTGTTTTCATGAAAATATTTGGTAAAACCACTGTCCTTCAGAGTCAAGACAAAATTCTACCGCCGTTAAATCGATGACACATTTCATATATTTGATCATCCAAACCAAGTTCCAAAATTTCTGGAATATTTGAATTCGAAACATCCAGCTATTCAATTCACAAGTGAAACAGAAATTAATGGTAAGCTAAATTTTTTGTATATAACAATCGATAAAAATGAAGGATTCTTAACTACCTCTGTCTTTAAGAAACCAACGCTCACAGGTCTCGGATTAAAATATAATTCTTTCGTACCTTCTGATTTTAAGACAAATTTAATTAGCTACTTGGTCGTTTAGGCTTTCAAGATTTGCTCAATATTATCTCATTTCAATTGAGAACTTCAACGGCTCAGAAAATTCTTCATACAAAATTACTTCCCTTCTAAACTAATTCAGAATGTGTTCCGCAGGACTCTCAACAATATTTACAGTAGTAGACCATCCAATCCCACTGTTACATACAAAACCATGTATATCAGTTCTAGGATATGAAAGCTATCAACTTAAAAAAAAAAAAAAAAAATGTGTCACTTCCAAAAAGGTTTTATCCGCATATTCAAGTTCGTGTAATATTAGAACCTAGCTTAACAATCGCTTCATTTTACAAATTTGAAGACAAACTGCCTCTCTCACTTGCTTCTCCTGTCGTTTATAAATACCAATGCAGACAGTGTTCTGCTTCCTATATAGGAGAGACAGGGAAGCAAATGAGAGTCAGAATGTCTCAGCATCAAGTCATTTCATTTTGAACAGGACAACGAACTTCTAACATTAATAGTAGAATAGAATTTTTGATCATTTCCTTGAAGCTTGCCTTAGAATAACAATAGAAAACTTCAAAATACTGTTATCCTGTCATCGGTTTGACTTGAAACTTTTGGAATCGATCATTCTTTAGTAATCCCAAAGCCTGAACGATCATGCGTCTTCTTCCGAATTTTTTATTTTAAAGTAATAGATTTCTGAGAATAATATGTTGTGGTATATTGGATACATTGAAATTGAACTTTGTTTCAACTGATCTCAAACGGTCTCAATTGTTTTCCTGAAGATGATTCACGAAGGATCGAAAGCTTGAAATAAAAATGAATTTACTACGTTTTGAAAATGTCTTCAATTACAGCTCTTGTCCTACTACTAATTATAAAACTACCGAGAAGCAGCCTTACGAGTTTGAAACATTCCCTTCTTTTTTAGTAACATAAAACAAAGCGGGGGTTACAAAGTTTGTTTTAATACCTTTCTCTGATCTAACAATGTCAATTAATAACCTGGGCCTTACATTTCGCACCTTTTATCAGCTAGAAATAGTACAACTGCATTAAAAATGGTACACAGGCCGAGGTTATAAGAGATGCTGCTTTTATTCGATGTTTGTGGTCTGAGATGTTTGCATTTTTAAAATGTGTTAATGCGACGGTCCATCGCCGATTGTGACGCCCTACGATGGCCATCTCCGACGTTTATTTCATCGTAGATCATCGCCGATGAAAATTGGCGATTGGCCATCCTAAGAACGATGGCGATGGCCATCGTATAATCGATTTTGCCATCGTACCATCGTAACATAATCGGAGCTGCCATCCTCTGGGTGCATCATAGTCTTGTCCCAAACCAAAGCACATAAGTACATTACCAGTGTGTAAGTGCATCATGAGACATCTATATGCAACATCATATCAGACGTCTACTAACACGATTGTGATGATAACACTAATAATCGCTTATATTGAATACACATAACGTAGTTTCATTTTGTCTCAATTATTCTCGAATTTTGACCCTATGGTACTAGTAATGGGGAGAACATATGAAGTGTATGTTGCAGAGGGGTGAAATCCCTTCGCAGGCTGAGTTCAATTTTTGGATTCTCACAGTGCTGGCTTCCCCTTTTCTTCACCATCAGATCTTCAAAATATTACAGTTAATGTAAAAGATATACCTCGTTTGGTGTATAAGTGCATGATGATGCACTTAGCACATTGATGATGCATTAGCGTGCTTCGGGTTTTGGAACAATAATACATAAAATTTTGGTGCAAATAAGTGCACCAAAAACGGCAAAAATTCCCTCCGTGTTCTTGAACCAAGATGGGGCCAACGGTATCATTATTAATAATACCTGCCCGCTACATTATTCCCCTTCCAACTTGGTGGCAACGAAAACGGCGATACAATTTCCCCTTACTCCTATACCCGTCCTCTGGCCCACCTATCAGGGCTATCCAAAGTGGATTTGGACTCAGTTCTCGATGAGACAAATTGCATAGCCAGTTTTATGTTTTCAAGAGCTCTCCTGCTGCAATGGAACCTGCCTTACAGCTTCGAGTATTTTTTTGGAACATTGGGATGGGCGAATTTTCAAAAAAAAAATGTTCAACAGGTACTTCCAGGACACATTCACTTGACGCTTTACTTTCCTTATTTCTCGTAAGTTCATGACTTTCAGTTTCTCGTTATCAGACTTTCGGCTGGAGGGATCGTTCAAGGTTCGTGGGACTATCTCAATTGCAGCGCATGAAGATCCTTTTGCAGTTTCTATTATAATAAAATCGTTTCTGCATGCGCCAAATTTTTAGCTCGTTCCCGATAAAATTCTAGCTAATTGGATTAATAAAAGCAGGGACAAATGAATATTATGGCTAAAATTTCTAAATGAAAGCTAAAAAAATGTTGCAAGCAATCCGTGTACCGGGTTGCTTACTTCCATCGAATATAAGACACGTATTTTCGTTTAAAAGGACTATAAAAATAAAAGAATTAGTTATGATTATTTTCGTGGGCCGCAGTGTACGTAATACAACAGCGAATCATTACATCATTAAAGGGTTGCTGTATTTGTTGTTTAGCGTACTATTCTATGGACTTAGGCAGCTGAAAAGTACATGAGCTAACAATGAAAGTTAAAACCGTGTTGCCTATAATATCCGCGATCTTTTGGCACAGCTCTTGGTACAGATGGAGCCTAAGAGTCCATTTGATCCCCTGCGCAAATGGAAGGACCACGAGGCGTGCTGGCGCATGCAGTACCGCGGGTCGCTGGGGGAGACGCTGCTGCACGTGCTCATCATGTGCGACACCAAAGCGCACACGCGAGTCGCCAAAATTCTTCTCAAGTGCTTCCCTAAGCTGGCTCTGGACGTGGTGGAGGGCGAGGAGTATCTTGGTGAGTGCTTCCTGAGACGCAGCTCTCCAGTGTAGGGGCGCACCGGCGCTCTTTAGACTGGGTTGTTGCGTCCAGTATACCATAGGGCAAGCTTTTTTCCTAAAGTTCGAATTTAAACGATAATATTAATTTTTACTAGCGGAATGCGGCACTTCGTTAGGCTTAGCTTTCTAAGGCCTCCCATAGGTTTTTGTTCCGTAAAAAATGAAAGAGTAGTAACACATTCCCTCCACTTTGCAATTATTACCGACCAGAATCCCTCGATTATCTCGGTTCTGAGCACCCAATGGTCTTATGACGAAACGGTCCAAACGAAATTAGGACTAAACAAAACGTCGTCCAAAAATCTGATGATAATATATTGTACAGAGTGATAATTAATTTTCTCTCCCCTCCATTAGTATGCATGTTCATTTGTACTAAGCTAATCCACTTTAACCTTGTGTTGCCTGATGCACCTTGTTTATACTGACACACCTAAAGTGGAGGAAATAACTATAAGGCACCCCAAATTTTTTAATAACTTTTTACTTACTGCGCCTAATTTTTTTTTTGGAAATTTGGATGCATTATCTCCTGAAGATTTTGTCATCACATGTGAGCTATAAGTCATAGTTTTTATATGAACTTGCACAAAGAACACGATCACCAAAATTTACAACGGGCAAGAAATGCATTCATCAGATAATAAAGGGGCAAGGATTTCACTCTATCCCTCTGTCACTTCGTCATCGTTGACTACGAAATCTGCATCCTGACCTATTATTCGCCTATTTCGTTAAGAGCGGACATGAAAAAATAAATAAATATTGAATGATGGAAACCTCAGAAGAGAGTACGAACGAATGCAACGAAATGCAATAGAGAAACTGTATATAAGTATCTGCATTGAGTGAACTTCAACGTTGGAAAAGAAAGAATTTTTTCTTATCTATTCTTAAGAGCGTGACACCGACAATATAAATAAATACATAAATATATAAACACACGATGCTCATTCTTAGTGTTAAACTTTTCATTAATTTTTATCTATCCATTTTCGGCCATGCTCGAAGGAAACAGACAAGCGAACATCAGGTAAGGTTTCAGATGATAGAAGCAGTATACGGCGACCTTATATATGAATACACTTCTTGCATTGCCAACATTGAAATCGAAACACTGACGATAGCTAAAGCTTCTCTTAGCACACTCTTGATTTTTGTAGTTGTTGTTGTTGTTCTCACAGTTAATTCCTTTGCATCATCTATTCTTTCAACTTGCTTTCATTCGTCGATAAAATGGCTTTTCAGTGATGGAAAAGTTACGAAGTATGTACATGAGATCCTGGCGTATCTATGATACCCAGTCAAAATTATTTGTTTGAGCCCCGCTTGACTGTCTTCATAAAGCAATTAATTTTTCTCCTTGCCAGACTAAGAAACGAAAGGTTTCGCTACTCAGTAGGTGTGAATCTGAGTTTTTTATGTTCCTTTATGTTGGCAGTTGCGGTAACAAATGTGTGGCAATGGAGAAATGTCATCACAAATTCTTCACCTTCATTTTCAAAGGTCAAGTAGACTAGCTAGTAAACAATCTAATACTAAGAATGACCGTTGTGTGTTTATTTATTTATAGGTTTCCTGTCACGCTCTTAACGAAATAGATAGGCAAGAATTTGCTCTGGCCTTCCTGGTTTCATCAGTGAATTCATCTGCTTGAAGACTGTGGTCATCCTGCCAAGTTTCATAAAAAACTGATAGGCAGAAAATATTCCAAGTTTCATATGACGGCACTCGGATCGTATGTCTGATTCCGGTCCCTCTTTGACAATGTTGTAGCCCACTCGATGTAGATGCATGCAGCTTCTCTAAACAATATCTTCCATCGTGTTGTGCACTCTCAACTGAGATTTCCTTCATTCAAGCTTCAGCTGATGCTTTTATTTTCTTATTTTGGCAATTATCGAGGCAACTGGTAAGATATTCTTGAGCCGTCAGCAGGCGAGTAAAGACCACGGTGATTTCTCGGCAGCAAATTATTTTCTCCACATTTTGTGTTCTTCTTTCAACAGAACAAGTTATCTGTTGAAAAATGTTCAGAGTCTGAGTTATATGCGACCCTGGACTATCTTGGAAACAGAGCACCGTATTTATTAGAAGCAATATTGACTTCGTGCAAAAAACATCGCTTTCTTGTGTATCACTAAAAGAAATCTTGCTTTGTTCAGCCTTGTGCGCTTATCTGTATGGTTCCCTAATTCAAGTTGGCAGTTGCGCAGCATCTTACACAAGGAAGTTAAGAAGAGCCTTACATGTATAGAAGGAAGCTCAACCGTCTACCCTAAATAGTTAATAACCTGAGAATTCATAAAGTGCATGTCCCGTCAACACGCTGCATTACCCAGACAGGGAGCTCCTTTTTTTACATGAAAGGCTCTGCCTTAATATCTTTGTGATGATGCTACAGGCAATACAAGACGGATCTTCACAAATTCTTCGTTGTCATTATTGACAGCGCGGGCACTCTAGTAAAGTAAGAGTACTACATCTCGACTTGCTATCAAAGTGTCTGAGTTAGTATGAAAACTGCTCTACTTCTTAGGCGGTTACTGATATTGTATTCATTGAGGGGATTTCACGACCCAAATTGAATCGGTTGAGTGATGTTCAGCTCTACACTCTGGCGCCGGGTCACATCCCGCGACCTAAGGCTCAGAGCACTTTACGAATCATGTGCGCTGTTCCAAACAGAGCGCTTTTCTGGAGGGTTCCTGGGTGGATATCGCCGCACTTCAGCTCTCGCAAGGCAGTCTTGAGATTCTTGGACATTGCCCCAGAGCTCCGATGATTCATTATTATTATCATTAATATAATTATTATCATGGGGATTTCACGACCCAACAGTTGGATCGGTTGAGCGATGTTGGGCTCTACACTCTGTCGCCGGGTCACATCCCGCGACCTAAGTCTCAGAGCACTTTGCGAATGATGTGCGCTGTTCCGAGTAGAGCGCTCTTCTGGAGGGTTCCTGGGTGGAGATGGCCGCACTTGAGCTCTCGGAGGGCAATCTTGAGATTCTTGGACATGGCCCCCAGAGCTCCGATGACCACTGGAACGACGTCGACCTTCATCTGCCACAGCCTCTGGAGCTCGATGGCAAGGTCCTGGTACTTTTCCTTCTTCTCTGCTTCCTTGTCGATGATTCTGGAGTCGAAGGGGATTGAGACGTCGATCAGTTTGGCCGACTTCTCCAGTTTGTCTTTGACGACGATGTCCGGTCGGTTGGCGTGAAGTAAACGATCGGTTTCCATCCTCTTGTCCCAGTAGATCTGCACGGCTTCGTTTTCAACCACGGGTGCGGGTTCGTGCTCGTACCACCTCTCACTGACTGGGAAGTTATGGATCTGCAGGAGGGTCCAGTGAAGGTGTCGGGCAACTTTATCGTGCCTGCGCTTGTACTCGTTTTGCGCCAGCACTCCGCATTCGCTTATGACGTGGTTGATGGTTTCATCTGAGCTCCTGCAGATTCTACAGGTACTAGGGACGTTCCTCTTGTCGATTTTCTTTTGGATATACCTGGTTCTGAGGGCTTGCACTTGAGCTGCCAGGATGGTGCCTTCCGTTTCCCGTTTCAGCTCACCCCTCAGGAGCCAGTTCCATGAGTTGAGGACTATTTTGTCCTGAACAGTCTCGACGTACTGGCCGGACAGCTTCATGCTCTTCCACTTGTTAGTTCGCTCGAGGCGTCGTTGCTGTTTGAATTGCTCAGCCGTTTCGGTCTTCTTCAGCAACTTCGCCTCGGCCAAGAAGCGTGCCCACGGGTCGTCGCTCTCTCTAAAGTGTTGGAAGAGAGCGCGTTTTTCCGCTTCGACGCAGTCCTTGACGCTGATGAGGCCACGGCCCCCCTCTCTTCTGTTGAGATAGAGTCTATCGACGGACGATATTGGGTGCAGTGCTCGAAAGATGGTCATGTGCTTCCTGGTTTTGATGTCCATGTCAGTGCAGTCCTTCTTGGTCCAGTTAATGATGCCAGCAGAGTATCGGACTACGGGGACGGCCCAGGTGTTGATGGCCTTGATGGTGTTGACCCCATTGAGGTGTGACTTCAAGATGAGACGGAGTCGGGTGAGGTACTCCTTCCGAATGGAATCCTTCATCGTTCTGTGGAGAATGGTGTTATACTCCATGACACCCAGGTACTTATAACCTGATTCCACGATATCCTTGACGGTACCTTCTTCGATGGTGATTCCCTCAGATGCAGTAACCTCTCCCCGTTCGATGATAAGGAATCCGCACTTACTGATGCCGAACTGCATTTGGATGTCTTGTGAGTACTGATGGACTATATTAAGCAGCTGCTCTGCTTGGTCCTTTGATTTGGCGTAGAGCTTGAAGTCGTCCATGTAAAGCAGGTGGTTGAGCTTCATGGCACGACTGTAGTTGTAGCCCTGGCCGGCCTTGTTCAGTGTCTCGGAGAGGGGGATCATGGTCAGGACAAATAGTAGTGGAGATAGGGAGTCGCCCTGGAAGATACCCTGCTTGATGCTCATCTCGCCGAAGTGTTTGTTGGCGCTTGTGAGCTGGGTCTTCCAGTTGGGCATGGTCGTCGCGATCAGATTGCGGATGTTGCCGGCAATGCCGTAGATGTCGAGGCATTCCAGGATCCAGGAGTGAGGGACCATGTCGAAGGCTTTCTTGT
>LQNS02278091.1:29444228-29459271 GCA_001587735.2 Parhyale hawaiensis | reverse complement strand
GTTGGAGCGGAAGAGAGAAGAAAACGGATTTAGGAAGCCCTGGAGGCTTTAGCCGTTAAGAGTGTGCGACTCCTGGAGGAGGAATCCTTAGCTGTGGGGGATGTCTCTCCCAATGTAAGTCAAGACGATTTTTAAACTCGTTGACTGATTCCACACTAACAACGATGGAAGGGAGTCTATTCTAAATGCTGACGATGAAATACGGAAAGAACTGCTGACTTAAGGTCGTTCTTCGAGCTTTGTGCTTGAGTTTTTTACTGTTGTTTCGCAAGCGATCATTTGACGACAATAGTTTTAGTGTGTTTTGTGTGTGGGTGCAGCTCAAGTAGCTGGCCAGTGAGGAGCGGGAGATTGAATGAATTAAATTGAGAAAAATATGATGATATGTTTACATGTTTTGCGAAGAGCGCTGTAACTGAATATGAATACTTAGTGTAAATAGGGGTACACCTCAAAAAAGATAAATCAGAGGATCATACAGCACTAGGGATCATATCCCTAGTGCTGAGAAAGTTTCCACCAGCCTTCACTGCAATTTTCTATAGATAATTGTTTATTGTTCAATATGTGAACATTCTCTCCGTTCATTTATTTGCTTAGGGGCTGACATTCAAAATTAATGGCGATTTTTTTAGGCAAAATTGATTGAAACACCCATAGGCTTCCAAGCCGGAGCATTCGTCGATGTTGAGGTAATTGATGACGTCACTTTTTGATGCTAGTTTTTCGTGAGTTCTCTCGTTACGCTCTTCGCTCTCTGGATTGGGGTAAACGAAGATACCTGATTTTTGGACTTAGAACGAGTCCAAAAGGTAAAAATTGGGCTCCTATGCATTAAGCCTAATCAATCTCACTAACCTCACCTAACTTAACCTCACATAAAGGTAAAGGTAATGTCAACTTGACCACACCCTCACTTGGGAAACCCACATGCACTGGTTTGTGTTACGGGTATAGGCCCACTGGCCCCAGATGAGTAGCCTAAGTGTAGTTGCAGTCGACCTCGGGTCACCAAGAACTATGGCGTCGATTTGACGGAAGGAACAAATGACCCGAGACCCGCACCTCTCTCATCTGTGAGGAAGGTAAGTTCCACCACGGTACAGTGCATGCACACAACTGCCGAGTGTGCACACCTAGATCTGCAAAGTGCTCAAGTGCCTGGGATGGCCTCGAACCTGCGAGCGATGCAAGGTGTTAGAGCTGCTTACGGAAGCATGCTGCTATACCGTGGCGACTTAACCTATTTCACATAACCTATTTCATGGGTTATTGCATCCCACGTTCGCACATGCAAATGCCAGGTCAAATTTAGCTTAGCACAATACCGTTTAGTTTAATTAAATATGCTGTATTCAACTAAATGAATAGAGATCTCATATATAGCTTCGAGAGAAAGTGGGGCTTTTTTCCGGGTGGCTTTTTTCTTCCGGGGATTTTTCCTGATACCGGTGCTGATAGATACCCGATAGTCGCCTAGTATATCAATTACGATCAGAGCTTTTGCGACAGAGACGCAAGTGTTGTGAGACTTAGTGCGACTTACTGACCATCCCCCATGTACATCCCCGTATCTGCTAGGGAGCAGGAAACCCGTCATGGGGCGTAAATGGCACATACGCTGACGGAGTAAGCTGGGGAACGCAAGAATTTACTTACCTGGGCCCAGATTTATCTAGCTACTGACAATGTTGTAAGTCCCTAGTTAAGCTTGCATCTCGACCAACTGTATTGTAACTCCGGCCAGATTTATCAAGCTACTTACATGTTGTAACTCATGTATCTAGTACCTTGAATTACTACTCGGTTGTAGAAAGAAAAACTTTTTTTCTGCAAAAAATAGAGGAGACAAGCTGGAGAATCTTCTAAAGTATGTTACATATTTTTGCTAGACCTTGTGGATACTTATAAGTGCTTACAACACTATAGTAAAATTATTTTAGGAAGTCCATCGTGGGCGTTCCCAGATGGGTGTGACGTCACGCCCATTATGCCAAGTGTTAATTACCTCCGCCAAGGAGGTTATGTTTTCATCGGATTTGTCTGTCTGTGAATCTGTTTGTCTGTCTCTCATCAAGATAACTCAAAAAGTTATGAACGGATTTGGATGAAATTTACAGGGATTGTTAAGTATGTTAGGAGGAACAGATGACAGTATGATAAATGTGACCAACCTGGCTTTGACTTTTTAAAGATTTGCAGCTACTTGAATTTGAAAAATATATCATAAGGTAATTGAAAATTACTTAATGTAATAAATTCTGCGAATGAAGCAAGCTTTCATTCGAAATACGTACTCTTGTCACACATTCTGGAATATACGACAATTTTTTCTCAACTGTATTTGCTGGCCTGTGCGCTCCTCAACTTATCGCTTTTCTGCTCTGAATCGCATGCCATGTGTTAGAACTAACCTGATCACAGCTGTAGACTCCATTGTGTGGATCAAGACCAACTTTGCAAAGTCTCATTTAAACTGAGATAAGAGTTAATGCCTTGAAATTCATTGAAAGGGCAAAGGGAATCCACTTGTTTGAAGTCTTAGGAAAAGTTTAGCATTTTGGGTTTAAGTTCACTTCACAGTGGATGCACCCTTTGCCGTAACGTCTATGGAAAGATAACTTAAAAATAACTTGACCGCACATACGAACTGCTGTGGGAAGCCAACTCGCACTGCGGTAGATATGTGCCTTCCGGTCCCAGAATAATGCGCAGCTGCAGTCGACTACAGATCATCAAAAGCTATATCACCAGCGATGTAAGGCTCCCTATGCGACGATTTGCGCCCCGACAATCTCCTATCCGGTGAAGAACAATACCCCCAAATAGCATCTGGACCCTGAATGTTGGCTAAAGGCTGGTTCCCACTTGATGAGCGGGAAAAAATGAGGCTGGCAGCCAATAAACAAGCTAAGCTCAAAATTGTGCTGGTAGCTCGTTTTTTTAGGCTAGTAGCCGATCAACGACGCTTTCATCCACAAAAATTTAATCATTGCTTTGTGCTTGTACCCTTCAGGTACCAGCCAGCAAAAAAGGAATCATTTTATTTTTTTTTTGCTGCCAGCCACATCAGTCGTGTTGAATTTCAGGTAACTAACGAATTAAATATGAGTATTGATTACAGTGTTATTGCCAGACGTTCGGCTGCAGTGATGGATTTTCTGAACCGTGTTTCTCTACTCGAAATATCGTGCTCGACAAGCCGAAGTAAACTTTGGGAGGTATCTTTTCTCATCCTAATGTGGGTCTGGGAAAATTCTTCATCCCCCTCAGTGATGTCTTGCACTAGTGACCGGTACTCTTCTCTCTCTGCCCTTCGCGCAAACAGCGGCTTCACCCACACTTTTCGTTTTTGGCGCCTTCGCCTGAGCAATAGCCTGGCAGCAGCAAGTTTCGGCGGTTCACCATCATCCATACAGTCAAGTGGGGAACTGAGATGCAAGCATAACCACAACTGGCTTGCGAGCCAAGCTACAAGCCAAGCTTGCAAGCCGATCAGGTATGCTTGCAAGGCGTGGAGACTGGCTGCCAGCCACATTTTTGGCTTTCAGCTCATCAAGTGGGAACCGGCCTTAAGTGACTCACCTGCTAGCAACAGCCTCAAACCTACGCAGTCCGGGCCTGACATTAGCACTGAAGCATCTTGTTGTTGCACGATGCTTGATTGATGGGGTGAGAGTTAGCTTTCTTAGTGGGTTTCTTTAAAGGTAAAGCCAACCAGATCACACAACCCAACTAGTAACTCCACAAGCGCTGGTTCGTTTTTCAGATAGTTATATGCTAACTGGCCCCAAGGAGTGCACGGCTGCAGTACACCACAGATGATCGAGGTCTAAGGTTTAGGACTGACGGCGATTGTACTTTAGGGGTTATTAGGAAATAAATTAGCGACGTATAACCCACGGGTAGTATAACCTTAGTTACAATATTTTAGTTAGCTTAAATAATTTCTTTAAGCGGCTGATAAACTTTTTAATGTTCATATTCTAACCAGGAAGCTGAAGCAGGCTAACTCAGTTCTCCGGTGAAGTTATGGCAGGTGTGCAATTGGAGGCTCTCGCCTCTGAATTATTGTGGTTTTATCTTTTCTAGAGTATAACTTGCCGCTTTTTTCAGCATGGTTGTCACAAACTGTGCTGCTATTTGAATAGTCAATCCATAAACAGTATAAACATACGTTGATTTGTTCCTTTTGGCATTCAAATAACAAAATGAAATGTATATATTCAGGGTACTTAAATACATGTCCTGTACTTAGAATTTAAATACATTTCAGAAATATATTTAGCATTTATATGCGCATCTACTGTGTAGTTAGTATTTAAATACTTGTACCTAGTGTATGTATTTTGAGCATATCACTGAATACCGCCCTGAGCGATGGAGTTGCATCTGCATTTGATGCAAGCTAAACCCAATCTGCAGATTGCGTATTGGACGCTGTCTATTTTCAACTTAGCGTCTGTGGAGGCTAAGTTTACTGCCGTTGAGCAGAGCTGAGCATGCAAGGTTTGTATTGGCAATTTTTCAGCAGTGAGCGTAGTGTTGGTTGCCATACGCATCTGAGAGTCGAATGCCACGTAATCAAGGCTCCCAAAGGTGGACAAAGAAACAAGAACTAAAGTTTTCTTGAAGAGTTGGTATCCTCCTCAAAGAAGCTACCGTAACTTGCAGGTTTATCGGCCCTTGTTATTCAAGATGCTCCTTAGAGAATATGCATCGCCATCGACCGCTGCTGTGATGGAGTAACTCACGAGCAGCACAGAGACCCAGAGCAAACACAGCCATCGATCCGTTCCTGGATGCATATATTACTTCGCTGATCTAGAATGAGGCCTGCTTCAGCAGGAGTTAGAACAATTCTCGCGTACTTTTGTTGGCTATGTATGGATGGGGTAGCTAGGAAGTATCAGCTGTTGTTAGAATGGAAACAACAATATTTCATTGACTATCTGGAACATTTTACAGAATATATGTTTTTTTTTCTCTCACATCTACAACGCTGGAGAGTATATGGTGCGTAATGAAAAAATGTTGAGGGACAGACAAACTGTAATTTCTTTGGAAACCATCAAAACAATCTAACACTAAGAATGACCGTCGTGTGTTTATATATATATATATTTATAAATTTAAATATTTATTTATATGTTTGGTTTCACGCTCTTAACGAAATAGATAGGCGGAAATTAGCCCAGGTTGGAGACTCTGGTTGTCTTCTCAAGCTTCATTGAAAGTGATGGGCAGAAAATATGCCGTGTTGCAGAAGATGGCAAACGTATCTTAAGCAGGGACAGTTGATATTCCTACAATGCAGACATCGCTGGCTTAGTCTGATTTGTAAGAGTATTAGCTTCTCCATACATCGAATCTACCGCAAAGTATAGGGCGACCTTATGTCTGAATGCACTTCTTGTATTGCCGAGGTTGAAATCGTAGCACTGAAGATATCTGAAGCTTCCGTTGGCACTCTCATGCTTCTTGATTCGTAGTTTCTTCCCACAGATGATTTCGTTGCATGAGCTATTCTTCCCACTTTGATGCAATTGTCAACGAAACCGACGAAACATAAGTTTTCACGGGTAGTCGACAATTATTTCTTCTAGCTTACTGTTTTCCTCTGACGAAGCTGTTTTCTCTTCATAGGTCAAAATTTGAGCACCTCAAATGAAACAGATATTTGAGGTGGAAAGACGGAATCAACGGTATCATTGATACGGAGCGAACGCATTGTATATAAGATGCACTTCTTGCATTACCGAAGTTGAAATCATAGCACTGAAGATATCTGACGCTTCCGTTGGCACTCTCATGCTTCTTGACTCGTAGTTTCTGCCCACAGATGATTTCGTTGCATGAGCTATTATTCCCCGTGTATATATATATATATAAGTTTGTTGGAGTTTTGTACTCAAGATGTTACTTCTGCCTGTCCTTATAAAAGACCTAAGGATGAGAGCACGACAAAGGATGAATGAAGAAACTTAAGAAGTAAGTAAGAGAAGAGGAGATTCCGCACCGGCCTAGAGACATTAGGCAAACATATCGATTATTGCGTGAATTTTTCACGCACGGGTCCATTAGTAAGAAATACTAAGCATCACCTAAAAAAATCTACAGTACATTTTTTAACTTTAGCACTTTGAATCACAAAGTACATTGTGTTCAAGTAAGAATTTAGCCAAAGCGTTTAGCTTAGCTTCTCTGAAGTCACTTCACGGCGTTCTTTTGACCATTGTAAATCGATATATATATATATATATATATATGTAATAAGCAGAAACGGTTTTCACTTGAGACGGACAACAATTTATTTCTGCTCGGTAGCTGGCAATGAAGCTGTTGATGAAGCATCAAAACGTGCTCACGCCGAGCGTATCCTCGCTACAGCTGCTTTTTTAGTTTTTGATTGTCGAAATTGTCAGAACTCTGTGTCTATGTATATGCCCGTGGACGACCTCATGGGGTCTTCAGTTCAGCGGTGTTTTAAAGGGACTTTCTTACATTTATTAAAACTCGTGTTGCAATCGAGTTATGTTTGTCATACAATTTGTGAGCAAAAGGGTGACCGGTGTTGCCCTGGTGACACGAAATTGTGATTTCAATACGCCTCTGAAGTTGCACAATGGCGTATATAAGATACACTGCTGAAATTTCAATTCAGTGCTGATTGAGTGCTCACTATTAAAAATTCATTTAATTACATGCCACCTAAGGGGAGGAAGGCTTGTGCTGCTCAGATGAATAAACCGAGAGCCCTTATCTCTTATGACGGGGCCACACTATACATTTGTACTAACAACCAGCTGCAAGGACGAAAGACTCAGATGTTATTTATACCACCGTATCTATGCTACCGACTTTAAATATGTAACGAAGCAACAAGCGAGCTGCACATCCGATAAGCCCGCTTGGCGTGCGTGTACACGAATGGCTCCTACATTATGATAATTTGAGTTGACCGTCGTAGTCCGGCCTTCATAACCATAGCAGTAGCGAAATTGAGATCAATGAAGAATTGTCATAACATATTTCTCGCCATATTTCTGTCACACAGGGAAGTTTAGTCTGTAACACTACTAGAGTATCCGTAAAAAATGACAGCAATAATTTTGTAATTAAACTTATTATTTTTCCTGCTTGCGGTGCAAGGTTTGATGCGGAATGTGGCTCATACCTGCAAGCTTGATCTTCCCTTAACTACGCGATAGTTGTGCCGTCATGAGTTTGCGAGAATAAAATTTCCCTCCTGCAAGAAAGGCGCAAATTTCAGTTTCGAAATGCCATAAAGTTGAGCAGCGGCAACAAAATATAGTTTATTCACTGGAAATTCTCAGTGTAAGAACATTATTTGGCCTCCGCTCAGCGTGAAACTCCCCACCGCCATGAAGAAATTAAACTATGGAAATAAAAGCGAAATGGATTATGTACAAAAGGAACGAAAAGTTCAACCAAGATTGGGAAATTCGTCTAACAAATATGCCAAATAACTTAGGCATGACAACGTCAATAACTCTGGCAGAGACATGCAGCCTGCCATATACCACGCGCTAAAAAAATAACGTATCAAATAGTACCGCTTCTTCTCGAAGCGAAGCGGACTTCAGAAAATGCTGTATATTGACTTTCGAGTATATATTCCAGAATCTTTTTTCGCTAATGTAATTCAGGACTGAAATTTCATGGTATCTAATCTTGTTATGCTGCAGATTGACCCACAGGGCGGGGCCATGCTGCAGTGCACCATGGGTAATGAGGCTTGTGACGTCACAAAATTCAGGTACGGAAATACGCAGCTATTTTGTATTTTTTCTCCATCATTTCATTTGGGCCTCCAGAGTGTCCTACATGTCCTATAATCTTTATAGTTGCACAAAAATGTATATCAAAGTATCTACGAACTTTTTATATAGCTCTCTGAAAGATAAAATTTTGAAAGAACGTTGGCTAAAAGGCTGTTAAAAGAGCGCGTGAATTGAACACGGCAAATGCCCGCGAGTGTCAGAAGCGCTTTTAGAGTCATGTTTATCGTCTTTAAAATGCAATCAATCAAGTGAGTTTTTATCGAGAGTAATATGGCATTCTGAAGATTGAATCATATGAATGACAACCTTCATGTTTTCGATTTTTTCTTGTCTTCTACCGATGACCTGCTTTCCTCTATCATTTCAAGCCGCTGCAACAAAAAAATGGTTCAGATGCGTATAAAGTATAAACGCCAGGATAGAAGAACGTTTTACTAAGATTTGTTTGGAACACATTAAGCATCAGAGAAATAAATTGCTCTCCTTCCAGTGAGGTAACATGAAAACAAATCTGGACATAATACGCAGAAGCCATACAATTGCTCGGTAAAATGAGAAAAAAAAGCATCAGCTACTTATACGCTGCGTGCGTAACAGCAGTATAAGTGACTAAGTATAGCGTCGGACTCACATTAACTAACTTGGCAAAACATTACCTAACCATATTCCCCACACCTTAACTGTCTTTTGAAACGGTGTTGTTGAAACTGGCGAATGTTAAATCCATCATTTTTTCCAATGATGCTGCATTTTTACGATTAGCAGAGCAGGATCTGTTAACGACTCGTACGCGACAGCACAGCTTAGGGTTACATTTCACAGACACTCTCCGAAATAATAATGATGAAATTTTATCCTTCAGAAAGCTAAAAAAGTTTGTAGATGCTTTATACATTTTTCTGTGCAACTATAAAGATTGTAGGACACTCTGGAGGCCCAAATGAAATGATGGAGAAACAATGTAAAATATCTACGAATTACCGTATTTGAATTTTGTACCGTTACAAGCCTCATAACCCATAGTGCGATGCAGCTTGCCTCCGCTCCGTCGGTTAACCTTGTAAAGTCTCATCATCTCGGATTTCATCCTATGTACATACTCATGAGCGTGACAGAGAGAAGGACCAACCAAAGGAGTAATCATGCTAACAAGTTTGCAATCAAGCAACATTGCAACTTGCAAGCAAACAGGCAAGCAACCAACCAACAACCCTGTATTATTACTCGTGTATAGTGGACTGATGGTATCAACATATTTTTCAAATACTGTTGAGTTGTGAGAACTAAAGATAAATATTTCTAGTGTTGACATGGTAGAATATTAAAATTTAATATTGAACACCCTGCTTAGTGAGACTGACAATATCATAAAATAAATTTGGTAAAAAACTCTGTTGCATTTGCAGTGCATTATTTCTTAAAGCGCAATCGTAAAAAGGTTTTTATCGGGGACTAAAACCTCCTGGTGAGTTAAGGGGGTCAACTCATATTCGAGAAAACTTTCTATTTATGGACCGATTGTTCTGAACTTTGCGCAGTATATATAATTTTGAAAAGAAACACATTTTGCTCATGTAACTCTTTCGATTTTGGCCTTAGTTTTTGAGAAAATAGGGATAAGTTTTTCATGGAAATTTCAAAATAATAGAAGTCAATGAGTTTTTATGCTAGGATAAAAAATAAAACAGTTTTAAGATTTTTGTAACATCCACTATATAATAAAACACAGTTGTTGGTCGCTTGCTTGCTCCCTCGCTCCCTTGCTCTCTTGCTTGCTCCAATATAGGTAGCGTGCTTTTCCCCCTTCTGTTCATAACTTACATCAGTGATCTCGATATTAGCATCTACAGTGAAATCAGTAAGTTCGCAGAAAGTACTAAATTATGCCATCCTGCCAAGAACAGAATTGAGCTCCAAAAAACCTAGACCGCCTCATGGCTTGGTCCAAAACTTGGCAGATGAGCTTTAATTTCGATAAGTGTTCAGTCATGCACGTTGAGCCAGAGTTGGACCTGGGAATAACGATCACAAATAATGTGCAACACAGTTATCAAGTTGACAAGAGTGTCAAAAGGGCAAGTAAAATACTGGGTTTCATTACAAGCAATGTTGAGTACTAATCAAAGGACATAATTATTTCTTTGTACAAAGTACTAATGCGCCCGTATTTAGAATTTGCTGTTCTGGTCGCCTCATAAATGCAAAGCTATCGACAAAATGGAAAGCCTCCAACGCAGAGCAACAAAGTTGATACGTCAACTGCGAGGTAAGCCATACGAATATCTCTTGCAGCAAATTGGACTCATCTCTCTGGAATAACGATGATTGAGGGGTCAACTGATATAAACATTTAAGTATTTGAATGGTTTCAACGGCGTGCCTACAACAGAATTCTTTGAACCTCGAGCATAAAGATTGAAGAACTGCTCTCAACCAGCAGTTGTTCCCGTACTTCATAGTGAACATTTGGAATGGACTATCCTCAGATGTTGTTGGTGCGGCAGAGTCTTGACAAAATTAATATTGGGATCATCATCCTTCAGAGTTACGAGCTCCTCCTCCAGGAGTACCAAACTCCTAACGGCTAAATCTTCCAAGCCACCGTAATCCATATTTCAGGCCACGACTAACTGTAGTATCTCCTAGCTCCCTAGATCTGCAGCATTTAATTGTGCTTGCGCGATCAAGTCCTTCCCTGATATCATCGTTATTGTTTTTTTCTTTTTCTCTCCCTTAGAAGTCTCTATGATTCTGAACTATTGGTGATAGCTCATATGTAGAGGGCAGGAGCGGCTGCTATTTGATGGTCTGTCTACTACCAGCTGTCTCTTCTATTCTACCTTATTAAATACGATACGCAATTTGTGTATATGGTAGTTTTTGCGAGGGGAGACTCACAGTTTTTCAACTGACTGGGAGTCTCTGCATTTTTTCTTCGCTTGCAGCTTTTTTGTCTGCCAGAAATAACTCCAGATCAGTCTGTTGGAAACCAGGCCTGCCTCGTGCAATATAATATCTTGGGGAATTTTTCATGGTTGAAATTATTTGTCATCAGAGCTGCTTCTATTGATGCTTTTTATATTTTTCACATCTTCTAGTTATAATAAGTACAGTATAAGCTAGATGTTTGAATTAGATTTATAGAAATAAGGTTGTAACACTTTTTGCGATATACAGCCATAATACATGCTATGAATGTGTTTTCAGCTTTGGAAATATAATGAGGCGAAAAGTAAGCTTGCAGCATACACTAAATTCTACCAAAAGCTTTTCTCGTACTGAACTGTGCAAGTGTTATATGCATACGGTATGATGGTGCCGAAAAATTAAACTCTATATTCTACATACAGTGTTCATGTAAGTAAAGGTAAAGCAGATTCCGCTGAACATCGCAATAAACTTATTCTAAGTATAATTCTTTTTAAAATTTAAAGTTTACCGTAGCTCTCGAAATAAATTGTGGATTTCTTGCTTAAGCCCCAAATTTAGACAGAAAGCAGAGCTCGGCTTTCTTTAACCATATGCCTCTTGGTAAACTGATATGTTTTACCAAAGCGTCATCAACTTCCTCGAATATCAGGAATAAACTTACAAATCTTTCCAGCTGCAGTAGCGTTTCCTTCATACATCCTGCCTCGCCTCGAGGGAACTAAAGCCTCATTTTAAATCAGGGCTCCTGGCACGGCTGAGCAATATGTGTTTTTCTCCCGTTCGGTGTATGCAATTATCCGTTGTAATCAGACTACCTAAAAATGAAACGATATCGGTAAGAGTTTTTGCATCTCAATACATCCTGAAAACACAATTTTTGCTACTTATTTTATTGAACAGAAATTAAGGCTTAGTGAAGTTATGCGCATATGCCGCTGGTGTAGATAGAGGCGTCAAAATACAGCTTCGGTGCAGATGCTATATATAAAGGAAACTATTCAGCACTCTGAGAGCACATACTTCCGCCAAGCAAGGCAATGGTAACGAAAGATTTAAATTCGTTCTGAAACCATAATTTTATTTTTGTTAACACAAAAATCTAATCATTTGTGCCTTTCAATAGTATTAACAGTTTCTGTAAGTTTTTTGAAGATCCGTTCATAACTTTTTGAGTTATGCTGCTAACAAGAATTATGACAGTAAATGTCAAACACACAATAGAACAACCGATCGTCACCAAAATTTAATCATTTAAGTATTTTAGTATTACTAACAAGTCCTGTAAATTTCATAAAGATCCATTAAAAAATTTTTGAGCGATTGGGCTAACAAGCATAAAATCAAACACTGTGGCAAACACACAAACGAACGAGCAGATCGCAAAAAATTGGTAGTTTACTCTTCGTAATATACTTAAAAATCTATGTGAATTTTATGAAAATCTCTCCACAACTTTTTGAGTTATGGTACTTAGAAAATATAGGCTGAAAAACAAACAAACAACGGATTTTCACCAAAAGTTAATCATCTTTTACTGTAAACATGCCTAACAATCCCTGTAGATATCTTCAAGATCCATTCATAAATTTCAAGTAATCTTGGTGACAAACAAAGAGACAGACAAATATACAAACAGGCACGACAATAATATAACATCCTGGGCGGCGGTAATAAGCATTGTGTGAATAGAAGAAAACGAAGGTAATTTGAAACCATTGCTCTGCACTTCGCCAAATCACGTGCATGTGGGTAGGCTGAGAGCAAAGAATAAAGTATTGATAAATAATTGACTGAAACTACCTCAATCTGATATTTTAAGGCAAAATTTTCAACGTTGCTAAAATGGAAAGTAACGAATTAAAATTTGGAGCAATCGTTTCGAAACCGCAATCTGACTGAATAAAAGTTCGGTGCATTTTGCGTTTTGAGAAACAGTGAGAAGCAGTTAAGACATAGCGCTCGTTTCCCGAGAGCAAGGCTACAAGCCAGCACAAGAACAATGCAAGGGCCACAACAATGTTGAATGCATCACGTTCTGTGGAGCATCTAATGAGTGTACATTTGGGCTCTATGGGCTCGATGGCCACCACAGGAGAGCGTCGTCGCTACAGACAAATATTCATGGTCTGCAGCTGAGCTCCGTACGTACAGTGTCTTTGAATGCTGTCATTAGCAGCTCAATGGTCGACCTCAATAACTCCACGAGGCTTTTGTGCAGCACTCGCTGAATATTTCCCTGTTTGTTAACACTGAACTGAGAGGAACGGTTAAGTTGGGGGGGATGGGGATGTAAACTGCCGATGACAGAACAGCTGTTTAAGGAGTTTCCGGTACGGCTGAGCAGAATATTCTGAATACCGCAGTTCAGATAATTGTTACGCAGCTCAAATGTAAGCATAAGGATTGTTTAAACTGGGAATAGGCCGACTACTGAATTTTAGAGCTGAGCAATGCCTAGAAATTTAGCGTCAAGGCTTTTTTCAATTGAAGAGAAAAAATGGAAGTAGGAGGGCGCCTCGTACGTCTGGCGAATAAGGTGGATGGGGAACAAGTTCGAATCCACAATTCACGCTTGCTGTTTGTGGTTTTATAATTTAGATTAACTGAAAAACTCATTATTTGACCAAAATGTACATTCCTTAATTAATAAACTGTTACAGCATGTATTTTTCATCTTTTTCTCCTTTTACCTTCAAGGAATTACTGATCCCTTGTCGGAGTTTATTTACTTATCACTAAAATGTTGGTATTTTTTTACATTTTCAAGTAGTCTTAAGCTTTTGATCAGGAGCTTATGAAGAAGAAACAATGGACTAAAATATAGCTTTTGGGGTCTTCTCTCGCCATTTCTTCATGGCGTCTCTGCATGTTTCGGTTTGCATTTGTTATCTCAACCCGCTTGGTTAAATTTTTTACTTAATTTCTAACTTCCTGCTAATGTCCTGTGCTTGCAGGGAGCTTCTTCCTGCCGGCAGACCAGCAGGTGCAGAGGCCCAAAGGCCCGCGCTTCTCAGACTACGAGGGCCTCGCGTACCTAGGGGAACTGCCACTGGCCTGGGCCGCATGTCTAGGGAATGAGACCGTCTACAACAAACTTATTGACTGCGGGGCTGATCCCAACCTGCAGGACGCCTTCGGAAACATGATCCTGCACATGGTGGTGGTGTGCAACCAACTGGTGACTATCTCAGGATATTGATACACTTAAATTTGTTGATATGAGAATACTCATTACAATCGAGTCTAGAATACAATTTATTTGACTGCGTTTTAATTAAGTTGCGCACTTAGTCTCTACCTCTTCTTCATGACAAATGGAGACGGTTCTGCTTCTCAGATGCCAATGCAAATTTCAAGTTGCAGTGTACATGAAGCTTTGAAGCTTGTTTTATTAAAGGCATAAGCGCTATTTCACGATCTGTAGTTTTGAGGCTACATACGGCGAGTCACGAACACCTGCCGCAAAGAAGGTTATGTTTTCGTCGAGTTTGTCTGTCTGTCACTAAGATATCTCAAAAACTTATAGACGAATATCAACGAAATTTACAGGGATTAATTGTTAGGTATGTTAGGAGGAACAGATGGTCAACTTTTGCTGAAGATCTGTCTATCCGTTTGTTTGTTTGTTTGTTTGTCTGTCTCATTTTTCTTCATGCCCTAACTTGAAAAGTTATTGACAGATTTCTGTGAAATTCACATGAGTCGTTAGGTACAATACTTTCGTGACGAACTGTCTCTTCATTTATTTGTTGGCCTGTGTGTTTGATTTTTTGCTTGTTACAAAAATAATGACACATATTGCGAACAAATATTCATGAAATTTTCATTAATTGTTAGTAATGATGATATATTGAAAATGTTGCAAATTTCCCTGAACCAGCACTGATGCAAGTTGCTCCCATACACACATGTGTGTTCACGGAGATTGAGATCCTTCAAGAACTAACCTACCTAAATGTGTATAAATTCACTGACGCTGATAATCTTAGTCCCCGTGTACTACGAGAAATGGCTCCAGTCATCCCCAGTCGGAAATTATGGTTGTGATTATAGTCGAACAACTATGATTATGGTCGAGACTATGGTTGTTTATTATCGATATATCCTCCATATTCAACCATTTATGGGGTGCAGTATGGTGGAGATATGTCACAACCTTCGACCATAATATCAACCATAATTCCCAACCATAAACACCCAATAACAACTATAAAGGTTTTAGCTGCACAACCATGATCTACCATAATGAACCGTAAAAAAACCATTCACAACCAAAATCGACTGTGTTCAGCGAATAATACAACTAT
>LQNS02278091.1:29398963-29425598 GCA_001587735.2 Parhyale hawaiensis | reverse complement strand
GATTGTCGCCAGACACTCGGAAAGAACTGGAAGGACCTGTGATATCCGTATCCCAAGCAGAGATGGTGGAAAAGCTGTGGCCACAAAATATTCTAATAACTTCGCTGTACGAGGAGCAAGATTGTTTAAGAAAATGCCTCGGCATATTCGAAACGCCACTGATATCAAAACTGTAAAGTTAAAAAATTTGCTGGATTCACATTTAAGAAGAATACCAGATCAACCAGCGGTCAGCGGTTACGTGCACTGTGGAGATAATTCGCTGCTGGCTCTCTCTTTGGTTGCAAGCTGCGGCACCACAGAAGACACCCAGCAGAGTGAGTCCCTACACGTGAGGTGATGTGAGGAACGTCACCTGGACTTCTTCCGAAGATTCTCAAGGTAACTCAAGGTATGTATTATTCATGTTCCGTTCTTAACAAAATAGATATGCAGAAAATAAGCCAGGTTACAGACTTTGCAATTATGCTGAAATTCCATGTAGATCGATAAGCGGAAATTAGGCCAAGTTACAGAAGATTTCCCAAGTTCGAACCTTATCCGAATGTACTTATTACTCAGCCAACCGTACAATTCATCCAAACAATGAAGCTATACACAGCTTCTCTTAGCGCTGCCATGCAGGCTGGTTTTTATTACTGTCTCCTTGCATTAATTGAAAGCTTTTAAAGCTATATTATTTGCGCCTAGTTCACGACGTACTAATTGAGTAGATAATCAACGAAGCGCAGGAGAGGCTATTTTCGCGATTCCCAAGACGCAGATTTCTTATTTCCAGCTTGCAGTCTGCCTTTATCGAAGCAGCATCATACCGTATATAGGATGGATGCGAAGCCGGGAATTTATTATATTTTTATCCCATTTTATCTTAAGGGATAGGAAGCAAGGAGTGCGCTGCTTAGATGAAAAAAAAAAAAAAACAGAGAACACTCATCGCTTATAGCAGTTTGAGTTGGCCGTTGTAGCGCATCCTTTAGAAGCTTAGTAGAAGCTAAAGTGTGATCAATAAAGACGGGTCATCTCGAATGCTTCGCTGTCATTTTTGACAGCGAGGGCACTCTCATACAGTATATCGAGCTACCATTCCTGTTGTTCATTCTCACACTGTTTTCTATCTCGATTATCTTAAACGAAAATCCACTATGAGCAGAGTTCATATCATCAGCCCTTCATTTCTGATGAACGTTGAATCCGATATTGTAGCAGAGTGTATACAAAAAATGTACCAATTCAACTTCAAATAGATTCAATTTTTATTATCTTAGAATTGCTTAGTCGTAAAACAGATCCAGTTTGTATTTTTTTTCATAAACGAGGGCAATGTTGCTTCTTCGAGCGGCAATTGTCTGCTCTTCGCGTTAGTATCAGTATTAGAAATAAGAATAATCAGAACGTATTATCATAATTTTCTTGTCGTCATTTTTGACGACCGTGTACCCTAATTCGAAATACCATCTTACATTGACGTTCTTTAAAAGTGCGTATTTCTTTAAGTCTACAGGTATCGTACTACTATTATTATTAAATACTTCACGCTCGAACTTCCACGGACAGGTAACACAACCCAAATGCAAATGAACACTTTGCAACATCGGGAAGCTCGAAACGATGCTAAGGAAATCCAGCAGAAAGCCATTAACAGCTGACTTAAACGCCTGCAGGCCAATACGACCGCAAGCCGATGCTGGTAATAAATTCTAAACCTTAACCGATCAGGGAACGAACACCGACTGAACTGATTAGTTCGACATCCAACTTCCTTCAACGTGTAAGAGTGCGCACCGACCTTGAGGGCAATTACAGAAGAATACAACCAATATCTCTCTTTGTTGTACGCCTTATAAAACATACAGAGTTCGGCAACCCTTCTCTTGTGGGACAGGTTCACCAGATCATTATCCGCACACAGCCTGCTGGCTGAACCAACAAGTCGGTCCAACGGACGCAAGTGTCAGCAGCTGTAGCCCAGACCGGTGAGCAACATTCCAATACACTTAGCAAGAAAGCATAAAAACATCTGTGGACAACCTCACTGTCACCAAACACAGAATTCACCTTACGCAGGAGCCCAATTTTACTGGAAGCATGTGACACCAGTCGCCTAATATGCGGGTCAAAAGTAAGCTTCTCATCAAAGACAATACCAAAAATCTCTAATGAGCTAGACTCCTGAAGCAAAGTGTCATCTATCTCGAAATGTGGATGCTGCGGTACAAGTGTCCGAGACCGACTGATAAGCATCGACTTGGTCTTACTGGCATTTAGCTTCATACTCAAGGCCGGGAACCATACACTAATGCGAGACAGATCCTTATTCAGAGACTGGGCGGCAGCATTACGCATGCGAGGAGCAGGTATCACTGCTTTCAAAGTTTAGTCATCGGCATAGTTGATCATCGTGTTTTCCAGCTAAGAGAACATGTCACTAGTATTCAGAACGAACAACAGCGGGCCAAGTACACTACCCTGAGGGACGCCAGCGACCACCGCAACTGAGGCAGTCAATACGCAGTCAACACTCTGTGTTCGCTCAGAAACGAAATCGCGGATGATTGACAGAACCCTTCCACTCACATCAAAGGACTCAAGCTTATATAATAGACTCCTGTGGTTGACCCTGCCGAACGCCACACCTAAGTCCAACTGTACAAGGCATACGTCAGACCTACAATCCACCGCAGACTGTAAATGGTGTGACACCGACAACAATGAGCCACAACAACCCAAACCACTTCTGTGCGCAAACTGACCATTAGGCAGCCAACCGGTAACCTCAGTAAAACGACTAACCATACAAGAGACCAATTCCTCGACCACCTTCGACAAAATGGGCGGCAGTGTAATGGATCGATAGTTCGCGACATGGGGCGACACTGGACTCTTGGGAGTGGGAGTATTATTCATAGTACACCAACAACGGGGAGAATTTCCTAACTGTATCAGGCACCGAAAGATCACTGCTAGCTTAGGGGCAAGAACGCCAGCAAGCTGCTTATAAAACAGAAGAAATATGCCTACCGGGTCCACACTTCCATACAGATCAAGATCCTAAAGCAGCACATTGATTGTACCAGATCTGAACGCCAAAGAGGTTAAACGAGGTTCAGGGTGACATCCATGAGGCAATGACAACACATCTCTCCTCTACTTCCCTTCAAAGTGAGCCAACAAGAGCTCCACCCTAGCCAAGGGATCTGTAATAATACCTCCACAGGGACCAGCAATGGGCGGTAACGAAGGTTCAGTACCGAATACTGAACACTTTAGCTCACTCCACCAACGATGTGCATGATCAATACTCAGCGGACTCACTGGAACGCTGCCTCTGACGGTCCTATGCCTCCTCCTGCACACGCTTAGCCTCGACCCTACGATCAACGTAGGTCTGCCGCAACGTGCGCCATGCCCGATAAGCCGTTTGTTTTAACTTCGAAAGCTAACCGACACTGGTCGTCAAACCACGGCTCATTCCAAGACCTCACAAGAATAGACCTCTTAGGGACAAACCTCTCCAAGATAGACACACAGTCAAGTCGCTAAGCTCACAGATAGGATCATCACTGCGAATAATCTGGCGCCGTCATCAAGTCCGAGACATCAGTCATGACGAGATCGAGACAGTGACCAGCAATATGTGTGGACATACAAATTAGCTGCACACAACTAGATAAGGTGCAAAGGCCTCACCATGACAATCAGTCGGAGATGCAGATCCCAGCCAGTCCCTGTGGTGTTCATTAACATCTCCCACAAAAACAAACGCTGACTTAGGATCCGTGCTTTAGATCTAGGCCGTTGCCGTCAGCCAACACTCATACAGAGAATAAACAGTTGCGTGGCTCCGACATAAGGAGAATAAATAAAAATTATTCAGACGTCAGACCCTCACAACAGGCGCATTCGTGCACTGACTGCCAATAAGCGCAGAAACCATTCCGAACATAGACGGCCATTCCGCGGAATCCAGGCCTCGATCTCCATGGTCTGCGGAAAGGGGACTGAAAATGCGCCGAGGCAAGCTCAGAGTCGTGCCTCCTACCTGTCACTAACGTCTCGGAACAGCACACGACATCTACACCACGGGACAAAAAGCCGAGCTCCGCGAGGTTCGCATGCATTCCTCTTGTATTGCAATAAAGGACACGACACTTCCGAGCCCGACCCATCCAGGGTTGCTCTCCACATACCACAAAGTAAGAGAGAAATGAAGACAGAAACAGAAATATATAGAAATGTTCAGAAAAATACAGAAATGTAATGTAATTTACAGAAATATATAAAATGGAAGAAAGAAATCCCATAAACAAATGAGTCACGTAGGCAGAAGTACTATCCAATGGCAAGCAGAGTAGGGATATGCTTTCATAAGGATATTTCGGTATTAAGTTTCTGCTCGCTTAGTGAATGTGTAAATTGGGTTACCTCCCTACTGAGTTTGTACTTCTTTGATGTGCAGAAGACTAGAAAAAATCAGGCTATAACATTTTCTGCTTCATTCCCGAAAGGGTCATTATATAGCCCTATCTGCTGACGACAAACATTTCCTGAAGTATTTTACTCATTCTGGTGACCGCCTTGCATACAAACTTAATACACCAAGCCAATGCGTTCTCTGTTCAAGTGTATTATTTATTAAGTTATTAACGACTGGTACAGGCATTAGATTATATTTGGCCGAGCTTTCGGCACAGGGCGTCGAGTTTGTGCCTTCTTCAGGGCGAAAAACTACAAGTTGGTACATTGTGACAGTCATAATGTACCAACTGGAATGATAGAAAATTTATAGAGGTATTCCACTCTATCGCCTACGATAATATTTTCAACCGGCAATTAGATATTAACCCGATCTATACAGTTTCATTAAATTATTCTCAACTCAAAACCGAGACATAGAAGTTCAAGAACATCTTCAATATTGTTGCTTTATTATAAACGTATGTTGTATAACATCCAGAGAAAGGCACTGAGAAAACAAAATTATTAATTTTTTTATTTATGATGCAACTGAACATTTATCGTGACTCGAAAAACTGTTGCATTCTCATACGCGACTTGCCGCGGGACTTATCTTGATATTGAATGTAGCACAATTTCAGACTTAAACATAAAATGATTCCATCGAATAAGTAAGTTTTTACGAAACTAAATAGGTACTTCAATATTTTACGTAGAACTTCTGTTCAAAGGAAATATTTACAATGTGTCCACCTTAATATATAGATAAAATTTCAATTGTGTTTATTAGATACCGTTCTCGTCGTAATAGCTCCGCAGCACTTCTAGGTTTTCGCCATGAAGAAAGTACAAACTCGACCTGTGCCGAAAGCTTGGGCAAATATAATCTAATGTCTGTACCAGTCCTTAGTAACCTAATATGATGAACCTCGACAGACCTCCAGCCACGTTTTCGATACTTCAAGAGTATAAGTAGAGCAAGAATGGGGACAGTAGCATTAGCTCCTCTATATAAGGGGAAGTTAAAAAGTGCACAGTAAATTTCGGGTGAAGCGACATTGTCATTGCCTAAGTATTATTAGAATACTAGAGGGCCCAGTCGTCAAAAATGACGGCAAAAATGTTGTGATTGAGCTTTTTATTGTTCCGGTTCCCAGTATAGGTTTTGTTGTATTACAGGTCTCATCCCTGCAGGCCTGATCTTCCATTAGTGAAACGCAAGCTGTACAACCATGAGTTTTGCGAGAGCAAAATATCTCTCCTGCAAGATAAGGAGTGAATATCAGCTTGGAATTGATCAAACGTTAAGTTCTGCTAAGAAAAATATACTTCAGTCAAAAGTATTCACGGGAAATGCCCAGGGCTCACCGTATTGTGGATACCAACTGATTGTTGAACCTCCAGCGTCGAAATTTGGCTGCGATGTAAATTCCATATAAAAAGGCGTCAATTCAGCGTGAATATTCAACTACTACGATATCATTCAGCAACGAAACTGGGGATCCACAGGCTAAGGATCCAGAGGCTGGAGATCCAGGGACGGGATGTTCAACACATCGTTACGTGAACGTGGCGACCAGCTGTTGCCGTGACACCGCTTACGTGCACTTTAGAAGTTGTGACCGAATGCTTAAAATATTTAGAGCGTTCACTTAGCTGGAGTTAGTCTTCTAATCTTCTAATACTAAGAATGACCGTCGTGTGTTTATAAATCTATATATCTATATATTTATATGTTCGGTGTCACGCTCGTAACGAAATAGATAGGCGGAATTTAGCCCAGGTTGGAGGCCCCGGTTGTCCTCTCAATTTAAGCTCCATTGAAAGTGATAGGCAGAAGATAGGCCGGGTTGCAGAAGATGGCAAACGTATCTTAAGCAGGGACAGTTGAAATTCCAGCAATGAAGACATCGCAGGCTTAGTCTGATTGGTACGAGTATTAGCTTCTTCATACATCGAATCTACGGCAAAGTATAGGGCAACCTTATGTCTGAATGCACTTCTTGCATTGCCGAAGTTGAAATCGTAGCACTGAAGATATCTGGAACTTCCGTTGGCACTCTCATGCTTCTTGATTCGTAGTTTCTTTCCACAGATGATTTCGTTGCATGAGCTATTCTTCCCACTTTGATGCAATTGTCAACGAAACCGACGAAACATGAGTTTTCACGGGCAGTAGACAATTTCTTCTAGCTTACTGTTTTCCTCTGACGAAACAGTTTTCTCTTCACAGGTCAAAATTTGAGCACCTCAAATGAAACAGATATTTGAGGTGGAAAGACGATATCAACGGTATCTTTGCTACGGAGCGAACCCATTGCATATAAGCTGCCATTTTGTTTAACTTTGTTGGAGTGTTTTACTTAAGATTTTACTTCTGCCTGTCTGTGTAGAAGACCTAAGGATGACAGCCCGACAAAGGATCAATGAAGAAAAGAATAAAATTGAGAAGCAAATAAGAGAAGAGGAGATTCCGCACCGGCCTACAGGTATTAGGCAAACGTATAGGTTATCGCGTGAATTTTTCACGCACGGGTCCACTAGTCTTAAATATGCTCCTAACTTTGAGGTTGGTGGGAGCAGTCGTAAATGCCACTAAGCTAACAGCTAAAATAGCAATAAAATGATTAATAAAGACAACAGTATTGCATAATTTTGAGCTTTTAGCTCAATTAGAGTTGGATTCATGATAATAGCAATGTGTTTGGTGCACCTACAACCCTCAGCCTACAGGTATTTATCAGACGACAGAATGCACTCATTCAATGCTTCAGGGTATTCATAGTTTACTAGCGGGACCTGTGGAATTCCACGGTTGAATAAATACTATACTTTCCAAAATGAACCAACCCACCCTACACTAATGCAATTTACCTCAGTCTAACCCAATGCAGCTCTTATAACGTACCCACCCCGTCTGAGTAAACGTCCGTCGCTCATTCCAACTCAACAATGTCAATGCCTAATAAATTCGTATAAGCTAACGTGACCGATGGGAATTCACCGATTAGTTAATACTCCCACTTTATAAGATGTAGCAATCTAAGCAATACGCTACTATAACGTACCTCCCAGTCGGAAATTATGGTTGTGAACAACTATGATTATGGTCGAGACTTTGGTTGTTTATTATCGAAATATCCTCCATATTCAACCATTTATGGGGTGCAGTATGGTAGATATATGTCACAACCTTCGACCATAATATCAACCATAATTCCTAACCATAAATACCCAATTACAACTATTAAGGTTTTAGCTGCACAACCATGATCTACCATAGTGAGCCGTAAAAAAAAACCATTCACAAGCGAAATCGACTGTGTTCAGCGAATGATACAACTATATTCTACCAAGATAAAATTTTTTATTTATTAACATATTATGAAGTCGATGCCTGCTTTGTTTGCTGATGATTAGTTGCTTATAATAATAGTTTAATTAGGCGTGCAGCTCAGAATGGTCTAAGGCTCTAAACTTCAGAACGATGCTAGAGCAGGAGCTTGAACCAGTCGGTGCAGTTAACGCACGTTTAAATATAACTTCTTTAACTCTAAGTCGGTATAGAGCTACTCTACCCAATTTAGAGGAAGTCACAACTCAATCGATACTTTTCGGGTGGTACTCGTTATCCGGGTACGAAAGGTTAGATATCTCATAAAACTTGACATTTTCCATATAAAGCTAATGGGCAGAATTTCTTGATGAATCTTTACAGACATAAACTGAATAAACATAAAAATAGAAGGCAATATTTGATCAAGGATTGCAATACTATTTAATAATAATTACAACAAATAAAAATGAATATGATGGGTAACTACGCTAAAGTGGCTAAGCGTAAAAAAATCGGGAAGCAATAGATAAAAATAACGTCAAGGCCGCTAGTGTCCATATATACAGTGCAATATTTACATTTCATCGACAGGAAAGAAAAGACTGAAAATATGCACAATTTTTGCACTATGATATGAATTTTTAGATGTTCTGCATTCAAACTTATAGTCATACAATATTATTTTGGTCGATAATGTTGGGATTTCTAGCCATAATATTAAAATCCATGGAAATCTATACATATTCTGCTTCATATAATGGGAGGAATTGCCCTCATGATCGTACGTACGGAAATCCGTTGATAAGCTACCATAGTTATGCTCCAACATATGCTCTACCATATATAGTCTTTAAACATCCTTGTACAACCATCTACCTTACATAGTCGTCAAACATCCATGTACTACCATAAACCTTCGTTTCTCGACAAACCATAAACAACCATAATTGCCTCCACCAATATCGACCTAAATAAACTAAAATGAACGTTATGTTATGGTCGACATATCTACCATATTGTTTCATCATCCATAATCGACTTTAATCTCTCATACACCACTATAATCTACTATAATCACAACCATAATTTCCGACTGGGCTAACCTAATACAGCTCCTGTAACCTAACCTACCACATAAATAACGCTAGTCGCTTAATCGTGACGAATTCAGTCTAACGAAGAATAGGAACGTTACTTACTACCCTTCTGATTACGCTGCTGTGGGTGCAGCTGGAACCCCTTAGAAATTTCACAGAACAGAAGCAATGTTCTTCAGTGATATCTCAGTCCCGTATCATCCGAATTTTCCCTAATTCTAATACTGAATGAACCTGTGGAAATTCTACAAAGAAAAGAATTGTTCTTTAATTATGATACCCTCGGACCAGTATCACGCATACCAAGGTTGAAAATGTCCCAAGTCTGGCCGTGAAGCGTATACCCTAGACCTGCGAGCCGCATAGAAGCTGAAATATGAACTTGACTATTTCTTCCTTGGATCCCTTCCCGGGTCGTATCCAAGAGTACCTCGGGACACTCTAATTTCCTTCTATCTGTTAGAAAAGAGCGTGACACACACGGTTAGGGAATGTTTTTACTCACCTTTTTTAATTTGAGGTAGCGCTTCTAATTTAATGCACACCGTCCCAACTAACATCCGCCGCTTAATCCTGTCAATCGTTATGCATTCCGTCTCTAACGTGAAGCCTGGGTGACCCGTGAGAATTCGACGATTTGTTAATGCTCTCACTTTATAAAATGTATCACTCATTTGTTCTCTCAGCAGAGAAGTCGCACTTGTGCCTTGATAAGAACATAGAAAGACGACGGTACTTCTTGCAATGTTCTCCTTTTATTTGCACACATTTTTTTCAAAACTCTGTTTCCCGCAGTTTACAGATAATTTAGCCCGCCATAAGGTTACACGTTCTAATTTTTGTCGGCGTATCCGATTTTTCTTACTATTTCGGAACCCGTGAATACTGCTGAGCAACAACTCATTATTTTCCTGCTTCGTTCTATGCAATACAAAGCAGTATACAATAAACGAAAATAGATTGGGTCAATTGTTTCATTCGCTGGAGAGTATTCTTTTGTTCTGAAGATGTCATTGCATTTCCTCAGACATCGCACTGTACCGGCTGATGCTTTCCCAGCAGCATACGGGTGAAATGAAGTCAAGTCTCTAACTTACGCCTATCTATTTGTGAAGAACGTGACACACTGACACACACACGTAGATACAAGCGTATTAATGTTATGATAATGCTGCACTCAATGTCTTTTGGCATTTCTGAATATGATCACCGTCTGGTATAAGCTAAAAAGAAACTTTAACAGACTGGGCAATAACTTTCATATACTAGTTATTTATAAGAGTAATTCTCATCAATGCACTTGCTGTAATAAATGCTAATGCTCAAGATCAACAGCTTTTACGTAAATGGAATATTACGCCCGCGCCAGACGATTGACTTTCGTCCTGTGGTTTCACGTCACAGCGTTCGAATGTGTTGCTGTGCCTGCGCAAACAACAAAAACGAGCACCACTTTCTGAGACAACGTTCGATAAAAAATTGAAAAGACACAAGATGCTGCACTACTGATACTTGCCAAGCTAGCGCATATGATGGTAAACATTTTATCGAAACTATTGGTTGACCCACGGTTGTGTTTGCAAGGACAGCACGAAGTATTCGAATCCGGGGATGTGAAAACACAGTTATACCGTATAAAATATGTCAACTTTAAGCTCCAAATTTTAATGATTGTATATCATAATGAGAAGAAAACTGCGAAACAAAAATCTGTATTATGCAGAACTGTGCTACTTCATTAGTTTATATCGGGTTACAACTGACTGCCCACTGGTGTTAATTCAGAATATAATGGTCAATCTTGTCCCTTGCGTTAGCTTTAAGAATGGTACTTATATGGCGATGACACACGCTAGTCAAAAGAACGAGTATTGTCATTTTTTGTCCGAAAGTTATGTTGAACTCTTCAACACAGCTTTGATATTGCCAACAAATGGTGTAAAAATGTTTAGCGTCAGTTCAGCAGTTTACTCCGCAAGTGCCGTTATAGTCTATCCATCTCTAATGACGATTAAGGCGGAGCTACTCGAGGCTGTGCACACTAAGCAGCGTTGCCAAATCTCATGTGTATCTGAAGTCTGCCTGTGTACGTCAAATGCCGTGTGCAAAAATGTATTTGCGCACATGAGATATTGAATAGTGAAACCCAATAAAGTATGCATTAAAATGTAGGTTACATTGAGGTGTTAATGAAGGGGCATTATCAAAGTAAAGATTATAATATCTGGGAAAAAAACAATTCTTTTACATTGTTTGGAAATTATAATAGTAATTAGAAACGCCACATATAAGCTAGGCATGTACTAAATCTAAAAGGAAAGCTCTTCATCCGAGCTTTCTGTGATGTGTATAACAAATCAATAAAATGGTCAACTGCGATATCCAGCTTTGCATCATCATCTTGGATTGTTTCTGCATGTGGTACGGCGTCTGGCCAATTTGTTTGTGTTATGGAATATACTGCTTCCTCTGTCAAATTTTGCTATTCGGACATTTTAAACTTATTTCTATGAGAAACGAAAGTCTTCACATTTTCCCTTATAATTTCAATGGGATTATATTGGCAATGATGAGGAAATAGCCTAACGACCTTATAGCCAGCTTCAGATGCAATAGCATCAATTTCATATTTCTTGCCTAAATTTGAAGATAATTGCTCTGCTATTTCAAGGAGTTCTGCTCTCAGAAACGCGCTGTTGGGGTTCGCTGCTTTTTTAACTAGCCAGTCGAATATTTCTGCTTTCCTCCGAGATGCAGTGGGATATCTCCAAGCGAACAGACTCATAAGCAGCATTGTCTATAACAATTATTGAACCTGAAGCGAAGTTTGGCAAAAATTGCGTGGTAAACCACTTCTCAAATACTTGGGCATTCCTTTGGCTGTGATAGTCACTGCCGTCGTTGTTTGCTTGAAAAACGAGATCAGCCTCTGGAGCAAATCCATTCTTCTTTCCAGCATGGAGAATAATTAATCTGTTCCCTTTAACGATGGGAGGTTTCACTCCGGTCGCTAGATTTGATGCGCAGTAAGTCCAACATTTCTACACTGTATAATTTTGATTGATCCACGTCTCATCTAAGTAAACAATATAGGCTTCTTGTTGCCTGAACTTTTTTATTTCTTGCAAAAATTCTGCTCTGGTGGCGACTAGACCACTTCGTTCCATTAAGAATTTGTGTCCATCCACTTTTGTAAATTTGAATCCTATTTTCAACGGAAAATTTCTTAGCGATGCCAGGCAGCAATCAAATCCAATTTCATCCCTTAATAATTCTTCGTTGATTTTACATAATGTCTGAATTTCTTTCCTAGCATAAAAGTTCAAAACAGTTCTTCGGAGTACATCCTTATCAAACTGATTAATTTCTGTGACAGGAGAGGATCTTCATCTCTTCTTTGGTGAAGCAAAGGTTGAGGTGACTGGTGGCTCTTCTGGTGTTGGACGTTTGCAAGCTTGATTAAGCTTGCTGCAAATCTTTCCAACTGTGCTATTGCTCAATTTAGTAGCTGCAGTAGTGCGACCTGCAACCTTGTTGATATCCATAAAAGTTCCTCTGTTTGCCTTTCCTGCTATGAAATATCTATTAACATTATAGACTATTTCTTCAGCCTGAGGGTGGAGACGACCGAGAGAGTGAGCTCGACTAGAAGACGCTTCAATATCCGTTCCATGTACGTAAATGACCGCGTTGTGAAATGACTGCATGTCAATTCCATTCAGGCGATTTGGCATATGCGCCTTTCCTCATGTGCCAAATCTCTGTTTGTTAATAAAAAAATCAAAATGGTTTATACACAAAACAATCTATTTATACTGTATATTTCTACACATCGTTTTCATACTTTTATAAAATTTGTTAAGGCGAAATATGAGTATTCTACAAAGAATGATGATCCCGCCCTAATCGTCAATTAGAGATGGATAGACTATAGTTACTTTCGGACATAACATTATATCTGGAGGGATTTGTAATTCAGAATTGTTGCAAGTGTGTGTTATTTATATTCAAAAGGGCACATCAACATATTCGGACGAAAAGATGGCGATACTTGTTCGTTTTACTAGCTTGTGGTATCGACATTATAAGTTGTACTGTAGAATGAAAACTGGCACAATCCAAACAGAATGTGAATTACTGCAGCTGGGATTATTTCTCTTGTAATAAATTGTAGCCTGTAGTTCTTCATCACTAAAGTTTGGATTTTTTTTATTATTTTTGGGTGGAATCAAGGTATCCATTTATTGCAATAAAGCCCAAGGAACGACAGCTAGAGCTGAAACAAGAGTATCAACATGAGTTTCTCGCACAGGGACACCGATCAGCTGTTGCTCCAGTGTTTACATAGCGCCCTCTACCTACATTTGTAACGCGGTTTCCTATTGGCTGAGCGAGCCTCACGGCAACTTTTCAGCATGCACTCGTAGAAGCCTTTACGTTCACGTAAAACTGCTGTGAACATCTCAACGTACGATTGACGCAGAGAAACGTTAACGTAGTCATTTACGTTTGAAATTGAGCCGTAACTTTACGCATACATGGCGAACTTTTAAATATCTGGGCCCAGAGCTATATATGTTACCGGTACTCCAAGCGCTGAAATTGTATGGAATCCCTACGTGTTTTTCAGTACATGAATTTTCTCCTATTAAACTCTTAACTGCGTGACGGAGAGACGGACCAACTTTGGAGCAAGCGAGGGAGCAAGCGAACAACAACTGTGTTTTATTATGTAGTGGATAACATCAAGAATCTTTCAAAATGACAGCTATACGCTTCATGCACAATTTAAGAAAAAAGTGTTCAGTGTAGAAAAATCCTGATAGCAGCTTCGCATCCATAGAAATTGTTTTCAATATTATAGTTTTTGGACCAGCCAAGACTTCCATTAGTGATTATTTCTTGTAGCCGCACTTAAGATTCACTGCACTTGCGAGCCAGTGCAAATTAAGAGTCCGCTTTGTTTTTCTCATCATCCTATTGCACTGGAGCGGCCAGTCACCGCACTGAAACCAAACCCGTGATCAGCTGTGTCTCAAGGACTCAAGAGTCAAACGTTTGTCGCCTGCCTAGCGAGTGATTAACTGATTTGGGCGATTTACTTATACACGTCTTGTCAGAATTACGCCATAGTTGATATAATCAGTCCTCAGAGAAATCATCATGCGCAAGGCTATTCATTTGCATATTCTAGCAAAACCGCATGAAATTGTGGAAGACTTGCTATCATTTATCAAAAATTACTTTACCGACCTGCATACAGTATGTACAACTACTTGAAATTTTTTTGGAGCCATTTTTCATGTTGCGGGGATTGTGTTAACTGACCCACATATGCAAAACTGCAGCAAATTTTGAGCTTTCTGATTTTTCGAGATTTATATCAATTACATACATAGGTAAAACTGTTTGAAATTTCAATCTTTGTCCCGTTTTCTGGAAATTGTCTTATATAACCTCCTTAATAGGATCTAACGAGGCAGTTCCACTAGCTTTCTTTCACTAATCTTAAAACGCTGCAATTTACTGAAAACTAACAGAAAATGTGTTTTAGTTGATAAATCTTGTCCCTATGGCCGTACGAGTTAGAAAAAATATACTTCGCTCTTGTTTACCCGACAGCTCCACGTACACAACTTATTGTGTATTTAGTGCATCTAATTTCGACCCAATGACGTGGATACTACGGACAGTACGTGACACTGCAGGAAATTGACCTCGTAATCACGCTTAACGATTGACTCATGAATATTGTGCGGACGTCTTTTGTGAATGTATGAACTAGACGTGGACGACTGGTACACACGTCTGAGAACTAGTTACTATAGTCACCTACCGTAAGCTGCACTTGCATTTGGCTGCTCGCTGCAGACGCGCTCTTCAGAGTTTCTCGGGCTAGTTATAAGGACCCTCATTTACCACAGCCGAGCTGCACTCAATCAGGGCGAAAATTAAAAAACTTGGGAAACGAGGAACATTTTTCCTTAAAGCAAAGCTGTGAAACATATAGCTTTATTGAAATGTTTGATAGCAGTGCTTGGTTTTAGTAAAAAGAGTGCATATTAGTGTGACCATTGCGGTATGTTTGATAATGGAAATTAGCCAAGCTACAGACTGTTACCTGCTGACGGTCCACACTTTGTAGCTGCCTTTGTGTCGACTAACCTAAGCAATCGATAAAGAAAAGAATAAGTTTATGAATAGGCCCTATCTCGAGTGGTTCCAGTGGTTACAGTTTGTTTACTAAACAACCCAGCAAATTAGAATTTAGTTTGTGGTATGAATAACATTTTCTATTGTTTTAACTTTGTGCGACTGACTTCAGAGCTTAATAGTGAGTTTGTACGTCATTCGTATCAACGCGTTCGGTCATCCACTTATCCGAATGTGTTCTACCCAACTTATTTACAATGTCCTCATCATATGGAATAGGAAAATACATGGTAGAGTGGTGAAAGAGAAATGTACACAGACACCGTTTAGATCCTGGACTAATTAGAAATAGCAGAAAACTGCACTGTTTTCTGAGCCTTACTTTACTCCAAGTTTGACGAGACATCTGTGACTTGTCTAGTGTCAGTTGCTGAGGAATCTGATTTGACTTTTAAACTTTTAGTAACTGTTTGAGGCGTGCACAAAGTTGTGCAGGCAATGTCGCTAGAAAACATTCGGACGAGTGAATGACGAGTGAACTTGGCCAAGTAGTAAAGGAAGATGTAGATGATTTAGGAAGCGTTAATTTGGCACTTCGCTTCCTCTTTCCTTTACTTCTATAGCTTCCCACAAGCATAATAAATGCAAGGTTTGGCAATACATGAACTGTACGGAATTTTTCACTGGGCCACTGCGACAATTTTTCTTCATTCCATAAATGGCGCAGTTAGTACCTTCGAAGATAACTTATAATTATTTTCTGGGAGAACAAAGATTTGCGTTTGCCACACAATGCACATGGTAATAAGCCAAAATGGTCATAATTGCTGCCTAGCCCTCACATAGCACTTTGCATAGTTGAAGAAACTTGCGAGCATTTTATCCATACCCAAAGACACCCTAAAAGATGTTACTTGACTAATTAGTATTTTTATGGGTCAGTTTAGTGCGTTATTCGGATGCCTGCTTATTGTAGTAGGATAACTGGAATGGAGAACTAGTTACGTTAATTGCGAAGTATCAGGATAACTTCAACGGAGAACTAGTAATATTACGTAATTGCCAAGTATTAACGCTACAAACTCTCTTAACTCAGCCAGCGAGTAGCAATCTGAGCGTGAACTGATGAAGTAAGCGCACGGTTTGTCTTTTTCTGATTATTCCAGACTGGAACTCAGCTCTCATGATTATCCTGAACGGAACAAAGGCCGAGCATTTGGACATGCTGGAGGGAGGTATCATCCAACGACTTTTGGAGGAGAAGTGGAAGACTTTTGCGAGGGTGAGTTGCTGACAGGGGAACTACGCATTACACGTAACGTTTGCCATGAATCCTTCACAGAGAGAAATGACCAGGTAGGTGTTACACTGTTGTATTACGTATGCACTTGTGCAACATCTGAGTTGCAGATACAAGTTTTTCTGAGGTACTTGTAGATTTACACAGGGCTATCGGGTAACCCCCAGCTTGTTGGAGTTCTCTCAATTCAGAGTATATATAAGTACATACATCTCACTCACATTAAGCAGTTGTTATTGATGATTTTCCTACATTGTGACTACCTATTAAATTATGCTTTGTCGGTACCGTTAACAACCAAGGCTGCAGTTATCGATGGTGGTACGTGGCTACTAAAGTGTAGCTGCTGCACAGTTCTACGCCAGGAAACTTGCAATTACCGGCAATTCAACAATCAAGAGCTGGAGCCTGGCTACTTGCTTCACGGGACGGTGTCAGTAGCCTGCCTCAAGTTCAGAAGCGAATTACAAATAACCTGGGATGGAACTGCACGACACCCACACTTTATGTAGCAGCAAAGAATCACTGGCCCATGCTAGCAGTGAGACTACCTAAGGCTAAAAAAATGAAATAACAAGGATTATTTTGCATTTGTCACTTTCACTTCTGTGACCTTTACAGAGAGGTCTTGCAGACGACATATCTTGGTGGCCCACTCCAGTCCAGGAGTTTGGAAGGTGTCTAGTCAGAGGACATCCTCTTCATTGAAGTATTCTTCGACCTGCAATAACAGCAGGGTCTGAGATTTCAATGTAGCACAACCAAGCGCTAAAAAGTACACTTTCAATTTGGGGTGTGGCCAGGGTTGCAGAATTCGACTTCGTAAATTACAGGGGCTAGGAGTTGTAGTTGAAGATTGGTTGGAAATAGGAGTTGGAGTTGAAGATTGGTTAGAAACAGGAGTTGTAGTTGAAGATTGGTTAGAACCAGGAGTTGGAGTTGGTGAAAACTGTCAAGTCAAATGAGTCAACGTTGGAGATTTTTAGGTCCAAAGACATGAAGTCAGAAACTGGGAAAGTTTCAGAGTCAGATTTAGTCTAAGATCCGGCTCACTCTTGGAACATGTCCTTCCTTGTTTGTATTGAAACGAAAAGTTAGGCACATTTAAAACATTTTTAAGCTGGCTTACAATAGCTATTTAACTCCGATTCCCATTTCTGGAACTAGAGGGTGTAACTCGACTCTAAGTTAATCTGACTCCTGTAATTTTTCCTCATCTTCAGGGGCAAAAGGAAGTGTTTCAAATCACACCCTAGGTAGTGGGTGACATCTAATAAATTAAGGTAGACTTTTATTATTTCAAGTTTAGGTCTAGGTATTTGCCATCATGTAATTTTACATTGCTCACGCAATGGTATTATACGCATTGAAATTAAGCTTGTGGAGTCAGATGGATCAAGTTCAACTCGAACTCTGCGCCTTGCAATATTTCCGACTGTATTTCTAGAGGACTAACTCCGACTCTTTTATACAGTTCGGATGTAGCATGACCAGCGATTTAAATCAGCTATTTTTTTTACCAAAATACAGTAAATACATAAAGGGACTAGAGTTATAAAAGTGGGGCAAAAAATATTGCAATACATCGCCAATGAAATTTAATTATCTCATATATGTCGTTTAGTAAGCCTGCACGATCACCTCGGGCTGAAGAATATAGAAAGCATTGCAAACGCGTCACCCAAGAGAATGAAACTTTCTTCCATAATCAGAACTTACACAGTGGTGTAAGAAAAAATTGTTATTATTATTATTATTTTTAGAAATTCTTTTGCAGTATTTTTTACCTTCAGCAATTGTTGAAAATGCACTAAAGCTCCTGTACAAAAATTTGGAAGCTGACCTTCATTTTGTTAACTCATTTAGCAACTGGTCTAGTGCTTCTGCTTCCAACAAGCAGAATTATGTAATGGATGATACCCAATGCCTTCAAAAGTAATATTAAGTTTAATTATATGATAAAATATCTTAAAAACGATCAACCGGTCCAGCTCCAAAAGCGAACTGAAGGCCCAGCCATATTTTTGGGAGTTTGACCAGTTTATGCTGCATGCTCCACCCCAGAATTTTGCGCAACAGCGGGACTGTGCAAGTTTTTAGACGTCGATTCCGTGCACAAAACTCGGATACTCGTTTTTGGATAGTGTGACAGCGGTATTAGGATGGCCTATACAGGCAACGTTAAGCCTGTTACGTACGAGTCGGAACACGGAACCGCTTCACGTGCATGGAACAGATGCTTCTGTGAGCGTGATAACGGTAGAATCCTGCAACAGATGTTTCTATGCGCGAGATAGCGGTTGAATCCATTAAGACACACCGATTACAAATATGTACAGTTGCGAATTGAAACTCAAAGAAATTCAAAGACAGAGTTTAAACTGAACCAAGTTCACTCGCTGTAGCGGAATAGCTACCGCGGTTCAGAGTTTACTAACCAGTTTTTGAATACAAAAATATAAGGGCTAGTTCACACGTTAACGCGTTCAGTCACGAAAATAACACAAGCTGTCCTTCAACTGCTTCTGTCGCTGTCCATACGTAGAAGCAACCTTCAGTCAAATGAATGATGCCGCGCGTTCAGTTATGATATTGTTTCTTTATATTTTCACGCATTTTGCGTGAAAGTTACATACGTATCCCATAATCGCATAGCCTAAATTTGATAGGATAGGAACAGACAATTTTCAAAATATTCATAGCCTGATAAACCAATAAAATTCAAAGCATCAAGCAACAATACGCTTCTTTGTCAATTCAAAGATGGCGTCTGTGTTCCCAGTACAACATTTTCAGCTTAACAAGTTTTCTTGTATTAAATGGGAATAAAGTGATTTTGATCATTAAAGTGGCGTTAAAAAAGCATCTTTGTCAACTTTTTCACGATTTGAAAAGCCCATAGAGGATTAATTAAGCATTTATAGGTTCTGTTTACTAATCTTCATGCCGCAGCGCGTTGAAAAAAAAAAGAACCAACGTGCGTCATCCTTCACTCTCCCGCACTTGCTGCTGCCGCTTCTAGCAAATCAACTCGCCAGTCCATCTGTTTGACTGAACGCGTTACGATGAGGGACGTGTGAACACTGCCTTAGATAAGTCGAAGCTACTACATACACAACAGCGTGATGGGAAGGATAGGAAGAAACGTTCCCATGTTTCGACTCTTGTCCAACAGACTTGAGGTTAGACGCCGTTCATGAGATTAAGGGACAGGCGCTATTGATGGGGTACGTTAAGTTAAGAAGCTGCATTAGGTGGAAGTAATTTGAGCTATGATAGCGTAAGTTATGATTGCTTCATTGTAAAAAGTGAGAACATTAACTAACCGTGGAAATTCCACAGTCAAGCTAGCTTAATTAAATTCGATAAGGTTTTGCTGCTAGAAAAAATGGAAGTTTTTTTTCGCAAAGCACATATAAGGTGGAGGACGATTGTGCTGCTTAATGAATTAAAACAGAGAGTACTTCTCTTTATAGAGTTTTGGTACGAGTGAGTTTGTTACGAAGGAGTTCAATGCTCCATATTATTGTAATTGTGATATAACATCTTGGAACAATAGGAAAAACACCGATTGTTATATCTAACATTGTATTGTAATACTGTGTTAATCCTTGTGTTGCTGTACTGTGTACCAGGATGTAGCTGTGTGTTCACAGCAGAGTAAAGGTTACCAACTAAGGCGTTGTATAATGCGCTTAGACACACGGTTGTCCTTGTATATCAAGAACACCTGCATTTCGCTGAACAGCGAACGAGCCCGGTTAGGACAATGGCGATATACACGCTCTTTCCGCTGACGTAATCAACAACGAACTCTGGCTTAACAAGTCAAATTAGGTAAGCTATCCAAGAAACATCTGCGCAAAGGTGCATTTAGCGAGAAACTACTCAGAAGAACTAATATGAAATATTTAGCGTTTACCACTTGGAACAAATCTGTAATTAGCAAGTAGCTGCAGAGGTTGTACTTACTTGGTCATCTTGACCAAGATAGCTAAAGGTATATATGTTGTGCGCGTTTGGTATATTTGCGCGATCGATCGATCGCGCTGCGCGTTTGGTGGATCGTTCAAATTTTTAAATGGAAAACAAAAAAAAAACAGTCCTTGCCTCCCCTAACCTACCCAACATTAAACCTGAATACAGTCCAACTTACCCGAAATTACGGCCTAATACCTACAACATCCACCAAACGCGCAGCGCGATCGATCGATCGCGCAAATCCACCAAACGCGCGCAACATATAAACCTAGAGATTCTCGAAAGACGGGCTTATTCAACTAGGCAGCCTTCGCCACGACCGTACTGCGGATTAGCCAGAAATACTGAGTTCATTGTGTTTTACTAAGTGCGACTAAATATAATGGAAGTTGAGTGAAACGAGTTCGTTTCTTCAATCCATTCGACGAAGAATATCGATACCACTCCTGCACGAAAGAGTCGAGTATCAGAACCCCTAAGTCATAACAGGGGGTTAAGAGGTTTAATACAAGAATCGTCTCTGAACTGTTGAAACAGAGACCACGTGAGAAGTAATACAAACAACTTCTTACACAACAAAAGAAGAAAACCACGGAGTTTTCAACACTCTTTGACTATAATTTGAGTCGGCTGTTGCAGCGTATTCTTCAGAAGCTTTAGTAATAGAACATGTTAAATGAAAAAGTTCATCAGTAATTTCTCCCTTTCATTTTTGTCAGCGAGAGTACTAGGGTCAATGTTATTAATCTGCTTGAGGTTTCGTGTGTACGTCCGTCCGTCCATGTGTATGCACATTAATAATTTCAGTATTAGAAAGGGAGAAATCCAACTTACAAGAAGCTCTGATTTTTGCTTGAATGAAAATCAACGACAACTGTCTCCCTTTTGCTTCTTGAAAGCCAATTTCGGTGAAGTAAGTAAGCCTTCTGGGATTTTAGTTTTAGTTGACCTCGAGCTTTCGAGCCGTTAAACACGACTCGTCTTCAGGAGAACGAAATTTCACCCGGCTTGAGCTATCTGCTTAAAGTAGGTATCCTACACTACAATACAAAACAAAATATTAGCAAATCGAAAGAATAAAAATGAACTTCAGTTTTTGTATAATTGGAGGACGCGACAATAAGCTTCGGAAAAGTGAACATGCCTGTTGATAGAATTTGGGTTTCAATGAGAATGGAAAGCTTCTAAATGTTGCCTAGATTTAGGATTAGGTTCATTAGATAGAATTTTTGGACTACAAATTGACAATTTATGATTGTTTGACTTTACAAGATCGTTAACTAGAGATGCTTAAATATTTTATCTGATATTGTTGTCGTGCTCTTTCATCCTTTCCGAAACTTATTTACGCGTCTCTCCAATATACACAGCGTCACAGTTGTTACAGTCAATCTAGTATACAACGTTATTTCTTTCTGGGAGAGGGAGCTTCGCTTTGCTATTGTTAAGAAATTTTTACAAAGTATTCGTTGGTTTACTGGTGATCCGAATGTTGTGGCATCTTAGAATTTAGTTTGTTTTTTCAGTTGCGCCTTTTATATAGGGAGCGGACACGTACTTGATTTATCTTTGTTGTTCATTGATTAAATTGGTCTTTGGCGTTTCTTGATGGTTGATTTTATGAACTAGGTTGGGTATCCATTTCCTTTAAAGATGTTGTTGACTTTTTCTTGTTCAGCTTTTTTATTTTCAGATGAGCAACATTTTTCACTTCTGTCTATCAGTGACTTCACGACAGCTCGCTTAGTTGAAGCAGGGTGATAACTTTGATATTTCAAATAGTTGTTCGCGTTGGTCGGTTTTCTATAAATGTTGAAGTTTACTGTTCCGTTTGCTTGGCGAGTTATCAGCAAATCGAGGTAGGGCAATTGATGATCCTGTTCAACTTCTACTGTGAATTGAATGTTCAGATGTACTCCATTGATGTAGTGAAGAAAAGTTTGGACAGACTGCGAAGGGAGTAAAACTGCACATTCAATTCACAGTAGAAGTTGAACAGGATCATCAATTGCCCTACCTCGATCTGCTGATAACTCGCCAAGCAAACGGAACAGTAAACTTCAACATTTATAGAAAACCGACCAACGCGAACAACTATTTGAAATGTCAAAGTTATCACCCTGCTTCAACTAAGCGAGCTGTCGTGAAGTCACTGATAGACAGAAGTGAAAAATATTGCTCATCTGAAAATAAAAAAGCTGAACAAGAAAAAGTCAACAACATCTTGAAAGGAAATGGATACCCAACCTAGTTCATAAAATCAACCATCAAGAAACGCCAAAGAGCAATTTAGATCAATGAACAACAAAGATAGATCAAGTACGTGTCCGCTCCCTATATACAAGGCGCAACTGAAAAAACAAACTAAATTCTAAGATGCCACAACATTCGGATCGACAGTAAACCAACGAATACTTTGTAAAAATTTCTTAACAATAGCAAAGCGAAGCTCCCTCTCCAAAAAAGAAATAACGTTGTACGTATACTAGATTGACTGTAACAACTGTAACGCTGTGTGTATTGGAGAGACGAGTAAATAAGTTCGGAAAGGATGAAAGAACACGACGACAATATCAGATAAAATATTTAAGCATCTCTAGTTAACGATCTTGTAAAATCAACCAATCATATATTGTCAATTTGTAGTCCAAAAATTCGATCTAATGAACCTAATCCTAAATCTAGGCAACATTTAGAAGCTTTCCATTCTCATTGTATCCCAAATTCTATCAACAGGCATGTTCAATTTTCCGAAGCTTATTGTCGCGTCCTCCAATAATACAAAAACTGGAGTTCATTTTTATTCTTTCGATTTGCTAATATTTTATTTGTAGTGTTTTGTTGGTAAATGGGATACCTACTTTAAGCAGATAACTCTAGCCGGGTGAAATTTCGTTCCCCTGAAGAGGAATCGTGTTTTTAACGGCTCGAAAGCTCGATCGGGGTCTAATAAAACTAAAATCCCTCAAGGCTTTCTTACTTACTTCTCCAAAATGACTTAGCCTGGGAGTCCTCCAATCTTCGAATCAATATTAGCTAGTTTGGAAGGAAAGACATGAAGTTCATCTCACCTGTATCATATCTACCGCTTTTTTTTCCAAGTCAAAATAATATATGCTTTGAGAGCAGCGGATGAAATTAATAGGGCCACATACGCTTTGAGAGCTTAGAGCCGATATTAATGGGCGTCTTCACTATAATTTTTTTTTGAATGAATATGAGTCGTCTATAGAAATACAATGACCGGCTGAAAAAAGAGGGTGATGATATTGTAACTGAAGAAACTGGCCGAATCCGTTGGACTATGTTGTTTAGCTATCGCATTAAAACAAAATGTGAACTTGTGGGGTACTGGTCATTGTCCACGTGCCATGTAATCTAATACTAAGAATGACCGTCGTGTGTTTATTTATATGTTTGTTGTCGCGCTCTGAACGAAATATATAGGAGGAATTTAGCCTAGGTTGGAGGCTCTGGTTGTCCTCTCAAGCTCCATTGAAAGTGATGGGCAGAAATAGGCCGGGTTGCAGAAGATGGCAAACGTATCTTGAGCAAGGACGGTTGAAATTCCAACAATGAAGACATCGCAGGCTTAGTCTGATTTGTACGAGTATTAGCTTCTCCATACATGGAATCTACGGCATAGTATAGGGCGACCTTATGTCTGAATGCAAATTCTTGCATTGCCGAAGTTGAAATCGTAGCACTGAAGATATCTGAAGCTTCCGTTGGCACTCTCATGCTTCTTGATTCGTAGTTTCTTCCCATTTTGATGCAATTGTCAACAAAACCGACGAAACATAAGTTTTCACGGGCAGTAGACAATTATTTCTTCTAGCTTACTGTTTTCCTCTGGCAAAGCAGTTTTCTCTTCGTAGGTCAAAATTTGAGCACCTCAAATGAAACAGATATTTGAGGTGGAAAGACGGTATCAACGGTACCTTTGCTACGGAGCGGACACATTGTATATAAGCTGCTATTTTGTTTAAGTTTGTTGGAGTATTCTACTCAAGATGTTACTTCTGCCTGTCTATATAGAAGACCTAAGGATGACAGCACGACAAAGGATCAATGAAGAAAAGAAGAAAATTATGAAGCAAATAAGAGAAGAGGAGATTCCGCACCGGCCAAGAGGCATTAGGCAAACGTATAGGTTATTGCGTGAATCTTTCACGCACGGGTCCACTAGTAATGTAAGAAAAAAGAAAAATCGAATTTGCCAGCCGAAAATTGAAACATGTAAGATTATGAAGGGTTAAATTATCTGCATCCTGCTGGAAACAGCGCTTAGAAAAGGAGTGCGAATACAGAGGAGGGAGGAGAACAAAGCGCATACAAACCTCGTGCAAAATACACAGGAGAACAATGCAAAAAGTCAAATCGTACCTATATATCTTTATCAAGACACAAGTGCGAACTCGTTGCTGGTAGAACAAATGCGAGGTTCACAGGTGACATCAGACCACTAAGAGAGGTTAGATGAGGTGTAAAATAAGAGGTGTAGGGTAAACAGACTGCGTAGCGGTAGACAGGGTTAAGCGGCGGACATTACTGTAGTTTAGACAGGGTGAATTAAGTTAAAAGAGTTGCCTCAGACCAAGTTAAGGTGAGTGAAAACAACAAACAGTGGAATTTCCTCGGGTCCGGCAAGTTAATCGTATTGCACATATACCCTACCATAATTTTCTTTTGTTTTACATTTACACGCACTTGATCGAAATTAGTAAACTACAACTATGTACATCTGATCGTGATTTTACTGAAAAGCCTGAAATTTCCATTGAGCAATTTATTTCAAGAATGTACTATGCCCATTTACATGGTGGACTGTTTGCGTAAAATAAAGAAAAATATTGTTTTTATTTTAGTTAAAAATATAAGATTTTGAACTAAAACGAAGCGCTTTTTTTCTCTTATTTCAGCATATCAGAAAATTTTTGAAAACTTATGCAAGGTAATTAGGAAATTTTCAAGATAATCACTTCCGCCAAGGAGGTTATGTTTTCGCCGTGTTTGTCTGTCTGCTGTTTGTTTGTCTGTCACCAAGATTACTCAAAACGTTTTTAACCGATTTGTATGAAATTTACAGGGAATGTTAGGTATGTTAGGAGGAACAGATGATTAAGTTTTGGTGAAGATATGTCCATCCGTTTGTTTGTTTGTCTACCTCCTTTTTCACGATGCCATAACTCAAAAAGTTTTGGATGGATTTCGATGAAATTAGCATGACTTGTTAGGTATATAACAAAGAGTAGATGACCAAATTTTGGTAATAATCCGTTGGTTGGTTTGTGACTGTTTTTAATTTTATGTTTGTTAGCACAATAACTCAAAAAATAATGAATGGATCTTCATTAAATTTATAGGAGTTGTTAGTAATGGTAAATGACATAATTGATCGAATTTTGGTGCAGATCGGTTGGTTTGTTTGTATGTTTGACTCATATTTGTCATAATGTTTGTTAACAGTATAACTCAAAAAGTGATGAACGGATCTTCAGAAAAATTGAACAAGCTGTTATTAATATAAAAAGGCACAAATGATTAGATTTTGAAGTTTATGCAAAGAAATTATGGTTTCAGAGCCAATTTGAATTTTTGCTACCGTTGCCTCACTTGGCGGAGGTATGCGCTCTCAGAGTGCTCTAGTTCAGAATAATTTGGTGATTTTTATGCTAATTTTGAGTTTTACTGTCTCAAAATAGTAGTATAGCTTATGAACACTTTATTACTGGATTACCGATTGCACTTTACCGATAGCGCTGGTATTTTTTTTTTTAAATTATCGCTTTATCGATAGCGGCACTTTGGAAATCCGTTACCTTTTTACCGATACCGCTTCAATGGAAAAAATTACCGTTACCCACCTCTGCAGAATCTACGACAAGATTAGCTTCCTAAGACTGCCGCAATTTGTGCACTGACTTCGACCTTCTATACCTATGTGGAACTTTCTAGTTTTCATTATATGAAACAGGATTTGTTGTACGTAATAAATTAATAAATTCTTAATAATACTATTTACCTTACGGAAAAAACATACGGAGCACTGGCACTTAGCCTTGAATAAATACTGCTTGAATTTTTCTTCATCTGCCAACTTGTATATAAATGGGCTGATGGCAAATTGGCTTAAGACAAAAAGTCTAAAAAGTCTCAGCGTATCAAGAAGTTTAATATGTACAATGCAGCTCCCAGTCGGAAATTATGGTTGTGATTATAGTAGAACAACTATGATTATGGTCGAGACTTTGGTTGTTTATTATCGATGTATCCTCCATATTCAACCATTTATGGGGTGCAGTATGGTAG
>LQNS02278091.1:29316224-29350467 GCA_001587735.2 Parhyale hawaiensis | reverse complement strand
GGCCCTTGCTACAGACTGTCAAATATGTATAGCCGATGGCAGCGCATACTCTTACCAAACAGAGGCCAAACAATGAGCCGGAATGCGGTGTAACGTGTACTTATGATATCAAGCGCTCTCTGCATTTAATTTAAGTCTAGTGATAAGCTATGTTTAATATAACTATTGTACCACTCCTGTGAGTACCTAATAAAGTTGATTGATTGATTTGAAGTTGAGAAAGTCTTTCGTGATAGTTTAAATCTTGCGCGCCCCGGATTTTGAATATTCTTTCGCCCAAAATGTTTAACATTCCCTGCAGCAATTGCATCGCTACATAGACACGTCCGCTAATGAGCCTGAGCATTATAGGGCTTAAGTGCTACGTTTGCGTTTCCCAACAGGCTGGCGACGCTCCGAAGTTCATTTTCCTGGTGTCCAACTTCTTGCTGCTTGCGTGCGTCCCCTGCCGTGTGGCCTATTACGTCGCTGCTAATTACGACTCCGCCGCCCGCGCTACGGAGGACGAGCTGCTCGCCTACGCCTGCGCCGGGTCATGGTTTATGATGATGTTCTTTGCTGGGTGAGGTCATGTTGTGTATGGCTGTTTGCTTCCATTAGTGTGAAAGTTTCTTTGATTAGTTGGCCTACAAGTGCGGAGTTTTGCGAAGTAATGCGAGGTTCAAGTCACAGACTACCCCGCATATAAACATTCAAGGTAAACGTTCACAGAGCTGATAGAGGCTGAGTCAGTCTGCCATTATTTCTTTTTAAGTGATTCAGTTCATTACATTCGACAAAGACGGCAGGCGCTGCTCCAAAATGTGCAAAAGCATTCACTGTTAAGTTTCATTCCGTATGTTTGTAAATGAAATACTTAGCACGATAGATCCTCTGCTCATATGGTGCCTCTGAAATTTAGTCCTGCGTGTCAATCTGCGTTTAGAAAGAATGAAAGAAAGAACGGCACTGGATAATTCCTATGATGTGACCTAATTAAGAGCTCTGTCTGCTCACGCACTGTCGCCTGAGGACTGCCCCCGCCCTCCCTCCGGCGATGCTGTGGCAAGGATACACTAATTCCAACGCTTTTGGTATCACGCTATCCAAACTCTTTGTTCTGTGTTGATATATTCCGATGTACTTAAGTTACCTTTACACGATGCAATATGTTGCTGGCAACATCAGCTTCCCACCCCTACACCACCAGCCAGAGTAGAGCAACATATCGCATGGACTCCGCGTCGCTGCGGAAGGGACTGAAGACTAAGTTGCTTTGTCTAATAGCTCTACTCCTTATTAAAACGAACAAAAAACAAAGAAAGAGAAAGGTGTGGAGTAAAAATTACTTATTGAGAAGGAAAAGTAAGAGTTCTTACAAAACTATATTCATTAAAGATCCTAAGTATAAAAGTGACTTCATTTATTACAATAGAGTCGGCGTTGGTTATTTCCATGAGACTTTAGAAAAAATTGCAACAAATCTAGAAAGAAGATAAAGTTAGGAGAGAATGAGAAGTAACCCTTCGTTCTAGCTATATAAACTGTTTTGTCAAAACAAAATATTACTGTTGTACTGAAATCGATCACTAGTAGGAAGTGCATTGGGATCAAGTAAGATTATTACAGGCAAAACCTTGCTGCCTCTGGCAACGAAACTTGTTTCTCTGACAGAAATATGAAGGATTTATCTGAAATAATTTTTCGTGATTTATGTACAATTTACATTTTATTATTACTACTTGCACATTTAACTTTTAAAAATTCCTGTTTCCCGTATGTTAATACGGAAGAACTAGACTTGTCAGTTTGTTGCCTTGTATGACATTTCGGAAAATATTAAGAGCTTTGCATCATTATAGTTATATATTATCGTGAGTCCAAGTATGTGGCAGAGAGGCAGCTGAGCCGGAGCTACTAGCTGACACCATGTTACTCACACGTCGGCCATAGCCATACTACTGCCCCAAGGAGCTTCAACAGGGCGGAGGGAACCATGCTGCTAAGACTTAGGCTTGCCAGCGAGTCAGCCAGATCACGTGTGGCTGTGAGACGCATTCATGAGTCTCATTGGTGGAAGTGACGGTGGAGAAGCGAGTTTTACGGTGGGGATCAGTAGAAAAACCGATGTACTGGTATACGATTGATGCATGCGGCGACTGGCTGCAGCCACACCCAACTCTTGAGCTTCACGGACGAGGCTCATAGCTTCCTCTTCTCTATTGGAGCTCCTTGTACTGCCCACTTTGTTGCAGCAGATTATCCAGCAGTGCCGGATAAGCGAGCAACATCTCAAATTCACCCCCACCGCTCTCAAGCGAAGGTATATTGAAGGTCTTGTTGTGATGACAGCGAGTATGGCAGCGAGCGGGGGTAATGTTGCCAGCAACAAATTGCATCGCGTAAAGGTAACCTTATTTGGGCATCGAGAATACAAGTGCAGTACTTGTTAGCTAGGCAGTCACATAAATTATTTAAGAAGCCAATCATTGTCTGCCAAGATAAGCAAATTTCATGAAAAGTGGAGATTGCCGCCAGCTCTTTTGAATATGGCGAATAATATGATATGTGAGCCATAAATATGGCTTATCACCGAATATTACTTTGTATTGTACTAAGTGCATTGCTTGTAATCCTATATTTTTCACCAGTCTCAAAAGGCCAACAATATTCTATCGCAAGCAGTAACACTACAGTTAGTAGGGACACGCACTCATTCTCAGCTCAGGAGCCACTTTAGGAAGACTGTAACTTTGGCCACGTGCCCCTGAAGCCGTTGAACGTAGTGGCTATTTCGGAGTATCAATGTTTGCTTCAGACCTGACGCTCTGCTTTTGATCTGGTGCCAAAAGAAGCACCAAATGAATACCTTCTTAATTTCGTTTAAGGCGATCGGTTTGTTGCGTGGACTGATGTCGTGTGTCTCTTGGGATGCGCTCTTCTTTGTAGCAACTCGATATTATTGATAGCCTCTGAGCCTCGACCATATCTAAAAAAAATATATATATATGCTCCAGAATTTGGTGCTGGCAACAGCATTCCACATCATATTCGCGACATCATTAATATCATTCTCCATGTCTCTAGAAGCATAACGAACAATGAACTTTGTAGTCACGAACGACACCAACTACTTCCTAAATATGACTAAGTTGATACCGAGCAATTCTCTACTAACTTCACATTTTGTCTTGCATGGATTCATTGAAGTAGCCTGGCTGACAGAATTATCGTTACATTTACTAGTGATCATCGATACCTCATTCTGCTGCTTCATGCGTACTACTACCCCTTATCCCAAGGAGGCACGCCTTTGTAGGTTCTGGGACGTTTGTAGCCTTTGTTTAGTTCGATTTTTATTTTTCATTACGGTAGAGGATTCAAGAATATGTACCGTAAGCGTGGATGCTTTACCTTGAAGCCTTGATGACTCTTCGGATGATGTCCAGGTGACGTATTCATGCCGCCCATGTTATACAGAGCCAATGCTGCAGTCCGTGACAAGCGGGAGGGCTAGTAGCGAGGTATCCCCACATTGTAAGTAGCCTGTTACAGCTGGTTTGTCTGGCACTTTCAGTAAGTATGTGTCCACTAAGTTTCTAAATTTCACAGTTTCAGTGAAGGTTTCTTGGAGCATCGGTGTTCTTGTTAGGAACCCAAGCAGCAGCAGCAGTCAGATACATCTGTTATCATTTAGCAACAACACGTGAAAAATGAATGTCCTTAATTAACTGGTTTCGGGTAACTCGTGGGAGATATTTGTAGGCTAATTAATATGGCAAAGGTGAAGCCAGCCTGGCCGCTTGCTCAACTGAGAAATCCACATGCGCTGGTTCGCGTTGTAGACAGATGTCCGGTAGGCCTCAAACAAGTCACGACTGCAGTCGACAATGGACTGTCAGAGCTATGGCGTTGGAAGCCTCCTTCCCCCCCCCTATCGCAGTGGAGGGATGCTAAAATGATATCGCCGAAAGCTAAGCATCGCATAATTTCTCCTGCCTGGCTAGGAGGCGACCTTGAGAACTGTTGCATGCTACGAGAGCACTTTAGCATCCCTCCTCTGCGTATATGATAATGGATGTAATCCATGGATGCACTGTTTGGAATGGTTGCGACTGTTATAGCAAATTTGGATAGTTACTGACAATTAAAATATAATATTCCCGTGGTACCTTGCAGTGCACTGAAGCTGACGGGTCCTTTTGTAGTGATGATCTACAAAATGATTTCTGGCGACATGTTCACCTTCTCCATCATCTACGGCATTATGCTCTTGGGATTTACGCAAGCGTTTTACTTCCTCTACAAGCGCAGCATCATTCCCGATAAAGACAGCAAATTTGTAACGTACGGAACCACTTGGATGGCACTCTTCCATATGACACTTGGAGACTATGATGTAAGTAGCATGTTATATCAAAGTAAGTTGCTAAGGTAAGTATGAGTAATATACCGTGTAGAGGTCTGAGCAGAGGGCTAGCTCGATCAGGAGACGGTGATATATCCGCACTGGCACGTGACGATGCCATTACAGTGCTGTGCAAAGAGATTTTAAGATGCGGTTGCATAGGGGTTTAGTGTCTCAGCAGGCTAGAGCTTAAGTTATTGATTACAATGCTTCTGGTTGAGGGAGGGAAAATGTTGAGGCAGCTTTGTATAATTAGTTTTACTGGTAAACGCGACAGCTATAGAAAATATTGCTCTAAATTCTTATTATTTTGTGTAGCTTTGCAATGTTTTTTTTACATACTTTTACATACTTCTTCGAATCAGACATAACTGAATAGTTGTGTCTGATTCGAAGAAGTATGTAAAAATATTGTATTAAATTTGTTAACTGCATAGTTTTGTAATTTAAATCGCTTCAGAAGCATCATATACATAGCCTTCGCTTTTCATTTTTTTTTTTAATTGTACTCTTTGGTCTTTTATATCAAAGAATGAAAAATTATGGTCTATATTCCGAGGACTAAACGGTAATAATAACTTTCATCCTCTTACAGAGTTTCAGATATTATTCTGGTCAGTGACAACACTTTCTACAAAAAATTAAAGGCTATAGAGTTTAGTTTGTACTGTTACATGAGAAAATTATTAGTGTGCCAAGGTGGATGTCTTGAAATATCCGTCCTGCTAAGCATAGCTGGGGTTGCTCCAGCTGAGCACACAGACACTGGCCAAGTCGCTGCCACCTTCAGTCCTTAAGATCAGGAGGACTGGAGTGGGAGGTGTGGATGTGGCTCCATACCGGCATAGCCCAGAGTTTAGGAGCATCAGCAAGTAGTTAGCTGATACAGCTTCCAAGCAAGCGTACCTCTCTTGTGTACCCTGTGAGTCTTCGGACAAAGTCCAGGTGACGTTCCTCATATCACCTGACGTGCGTGGAGTCCCGATGCTGTTTTTTTCTTCTCTTGGATCGCTGTTGTAACCAAAGGGAGAGCTAGCAGCGAATTATCTCCACAGTGCACGTAACCGCTGACCGTTGGCCAATCTGGTATTCTTCTTAAATCAGAATTCGGGATTATCCGGAAAATTTATGAATTCTATAACTCATAGATCAGCGGCATTCGAATATGCCGCGGAACTAAAATAAACAGTCTTGCTCCCCATACAGTGAAGCTATTAAAATATCTTGCTACCGTTGCTCTGTCATCATCTCTGCGTGGAATGCTTAAATCACTAGTCCTTCTAGTGCTTTCTGAATGTCTGGCAACAATTCGTTCATTCATCTTCACAGTGATACGTTCCAGAAATTTCAAAACATTTATGTTTGTGAAGCGTTCGAATATTCGCTGTATTGAATACAGCAGGAGATAGCTAAGTCGTTTTGCTGTAGTCTATTCGTGAATGTCTCGAATTTTGGCAGTGAACGATTTTTGAATAGCTTCAAGCTGTTCTAACTTTTTATTGGCCCGTGACCCGTTGGGTCGTCATCACGATCGTCTTCGCTTTCGCAAAAAAAGCAGGTGTTATTTAGCTACGCCATGAAACATATACGTGCATCCTGATGCTTCTCTGTGAAACACCTAGCTTCATCCAAATTTTTCTCAGTGTACGTACCAACTGTGAACGACGAAAATTAAAGCTTAGAACCGCAAAATGGCCTAAAATTGGCTAAAATCAATTTTGCAATTTACCAGTAGCCAGTGCTCACGACTGAGTGTTTCTTTCCAATACATACATACATTCCTTGCGTTTCCAAGAACAGTTTTGTTTCAAGTCGGTACGTTGAATGGTACAAATTTTACCGAGGATGTATCAATTTGCCATCAGCCTCATTTACGAGGAGTGGACAGTCAAGGTATCGTGTGGTCTATGGTACAGTGATCAGTATGTATTATTTCCGGTAACAGCCCAGAGCATGCACAAGATAAGTTAGGCAAGTTGTAGGGTTACAAGCACTGGTCCGTAGTATTTTTTTTAGGGGGGGGGGAGGGTGCAGGGCTGTGACTGAAAGCTATTAACGACGGTGGGTTGTTGGGGAGAGGAGGGGAAAGAGCATTCGCACATGCTCATTAGTTTATTGCCAGAACGAAATGTTGACAGGAAGAAAACTTTTTTTAGTAACCCATTCTAGCCTTAAAATTAACCTTTGATAACAAAAGTCAAGTAGGCAACACTATCCTGTCGGTAGAGCTAAATATATGCTTTTAACGTTGAGTAAGAGCGAATACGTCGATAAGGAGCTTCATAAAAGGGGAACGTTATTTAGGTAATAACAGCGCGGAACGTCACCCCCCCCCCTGGAGTTCTACGAACCTTTACGGGGGGCTTTCCGGTGATAGAATGTACATCACGGTGCAGAAAAGGGAGTAATATCATAAGTGCTACTGACGTCATGAAGTTTATGACGTTTCAGTGTTGTAGTAAGCAACTAGCCAAACACAAGTTACAAGTACCACTACCAGTCTACCACAGCCTCTCAGTCATTATTGAGGAGCGTAGGAGAGAGGTTACGTTGCAGACTGCTCTCGATCCTACTGCCTTACTCCTGGGAAAAGCCATTCAAAAAACTAGCAATTGAAGGGGCACTTGGTCGCCCTTAAAGAAGGTGTTCAAAGTAAACAAACATTCGACACTGCATCATGGATTCGTTCAAATAAAGGTGCCACGTACAAATCCAGCTCAAACACTGTACATCTAGTTTAGAATTGTTTGGCTATAGTGCTCTGCAATAATGATAAATTCATGAGTAATAGTAATCTGATAATCTAAATAAATCCGATGTTATAAATGTAATTACGCAATTAAATGAAAGGAGCTACATAGTATTTGTATCACAGCAATCTATCAATTTGGCTATTAAAATCGATTTGAAACATAGGTAGGAAAAGAGATGAAATGGGAGATAAGGAATTAGGAGAAGAGAATGGAAGAAAGAACGAGAAAGTAGCTTTAACGCTGAAGGAAACACAGAAGGGACAGAAAAGATGATGTCCCTAGGGGCCTAACTAACGCATTACAAGGAACACTGGGTTTCCCTGGAGAGCTGCTCCGGCAGGGTAACGAGGTTTGCTAGAAATGACAGCTGTAATCGTAGGGCATGACAGGCATGCTCTGATGGGGGGAGCCTAATATGCACTAGTTCTTCGTACAACTAAGAAGAATAATGGATTGCGCTTACAGCTATCACAATGAAACATCACTTAATACATCTATCACTGCCTACAATAATGCCTCAGCAACTGAGATAACAACGAAACGGCGGTTTTTTGGGTATATTTTATTAGGAAAAGAGTTGGGAGAACGATCGCACTGGGGACCCTGCCAGCTGAGCATTGCCTGTTGCTCTCGTAGCTCTTGTAGCTCTACAATTGCTAGTGACGCGTAGCCGTTAGCAGAGGGTGGCCTTGCCAATCCTCTGTTTGCTTTTACTTTTCCTTTACTGTACTGTGATGTGAATTCATTGCTTAAAAGGCTTTAAAGTCCATTTTGTATCATAATGGCTCCAATAGTAGTTAAAAAAGAACGAAAAACTTAACATTTTACACCCCAGGAGCAGCCCGGGGAACCGGTCGATAATTTTGGAGAAGTTGAGTTTACACCAAAAAGAAAAAACGAAAGCTTACACAATGAGAAATCTCCGTGTTTACAGTGGAAAAGGCTAACAATTCTTTATTTCGTACTTTATTTGACGTCAGAGTGTCTTTTCGTTCTCGAAAGGGTGAAATAGGTAAATTTTTTGTGGATTGGGCTCAAATTCGGTCAAGGGTTAACACTAGGCAAGAACCCAAAATGGGTTAAGTGGGAAATTTAATATCCTTTTGAAATGTATAAAAACACTATTGGGATAGGTAAGATAGTTTTCGAGCAATAAACGTAAAACTAACATTAGTTTAGCCTAAATGTCGAACTGGGATGGGGCCCCAACCTTCGAGGGGACTCAAATCCTCGAAGATAGACAGCGGGCCTTTATTATTATACATATACTAGATGAAAGGTCTGGAAATGAGAATTCCAACGGTGTGTAACATTCTGGGTTTTTCGTATTGCAAGTTAGTCAAATGAGTGAAAAACTAGGCCCGATGGTATTTCTGAACAATTAATTGGGGGAAAATTGCGATTTGAGAAAGGAAGGAGTCGCTTTTAGGGGGGCTCCTCTATACTATTTTGTCGATCTTGCCGAGCTCTACAAGAAAACTTCTTTCGGAACTGCGAATTTGGCATAGGTTTCGAGACGCAGGTTCAAAATCCGGCTTTGTTTGGGGAGGGGGCATTAATTATTCCCAGCAGAGGGGGGGGGGAGGGAAATTCTCCTGGGGTAAAGCCCCCCGTAGAAGTCTACTATGTGAATATGAGCCGGATCGGAGTATAATTATCAGTATTAATCCGTTGTTGAATGAACTTAGATGGGAACTTTGCATTGGGTAAGATTGCGCATTGGCACGATTCAGCAGATTTAATTTATTTATCGTTTCCTTTTTTGGGGGGGAGGGGGGTAAACACAAAGCTACCAGTGTGGAAAGGCGATCATATACTAATGTACTTATAGTCACCCTATAAACATTTTAGTATCACTTATGTTTAGTCACCTCAGGTCACTAATATATGGTCTGGCTCATTGACTAGACTAGAAACGTGAAGAAAAGGTTTCGTTAATTTTTTGGTGATTATTTTACTATTACACCTACGCAAACCCAAATATTTTACACCACTATTCTGGTAGATTTGAATGTGTCACAGCCGTCGGAAATGAGTAGCTTTGAGATACTGATGTTTTTGGCTCAGCATTATATCAGTACTCAAGCGCAGTTAGGAATTGTTGAGCTAAACGATTATATTATATGAGGGAACTTTCTATAAAATTTGCACAGAAGACACTAAAGTATCTCAGAAAGAAACTTTTCTTGTTGTTAACGCTATATTATAGCAAAAGTCTGTACATAGTACACTTAGACAAGCAATCACGCATTCGCATCAACGAAACATATCAGCCGTTGCATCACTCGACTGCGCATTGTTTACTGTTAACGTCAGAGACAGAAGAAACTATATTATTATTAAGATGCACTAGATTGGCGACGTGACAACGGAGGAAACTCCATAAGGTTAACAAACCCCACGCTGTCAGCCCAGTAGGAGAAAAAAGAAAGAGAGGATTATAGATAAACAGAATAATTCTGTTTACAGATTCCTTAAAGCTGCCGATACCCACACGATCAAAGGCAGAGCCATCAAGACTCTTCCAAACATCCACATATGATGGAAAAAACGAACGAGAATACTGGCTTGTACGGCATCGTACCGGTTCCAAGACAAACTCATGAAGAGCACGAGTATGCCGAGTAAACAGCGCCCGAGCAAATGACCTCGGAAGAAAAATCGCCAGTGGATGATCAGGGCAATTATATACGGTATTTTATTGAGAAAACAGACCTTACCAACTCTGAAACGATGCGCCACATCATAAGGCACAACGCCATCCAGCAGGCACGCACATCAATGTACCACTCTGTCAAGCAAACATCAGCAGCAGAACCCCAGACTAAGGAGCAGTATTCAAGAAGGGGGAGGACATAGTAATTAAAGCATCGATGTTTCAGGTCTGCCGAACCAAACACCCTCCAAGCACGTCACATAAGACCGATTTTCTGCGATGCTCGTGAGGCAACTGAACGGATATGGGCTCAAACGTCAACTTTGGATCAAAGTTGTCACCCAAGATTACCAAGTCATTAACCACAGGTAGTGACACACCATTCAGTATAGTGCAGGGAAAGTAGGTCTCACTGTACGTGACCTGGAAACGAGCATGGTCTTAGTCTTGCCTGCATTTAGCCTCATCCCCCCAAATAGAACACCAGGAATCAATCACTTCCAAATCACGCTGAATGGATTCGGTAGCCTCCAATCTAGGATTCTCACAAACAACCAGCAAAGCAACATCATCAGCGTAACCAACAAGTAAATTATGAACAAGTTCAAACAAGTCCGCTGTATAAACTGTACAATGAATAATAAAGGGTCCAGAACACTACCCTGTAGGACAACAGACACCACATCCAAAAACTCACTGATCTTCCTATTAGCAACTACACATTGGCGTCTACCAGACAAAAACTGACTAATAATCGCGAAAATTGAACCACCAACACCCATCAATCATAGCTAATGGAGCAACCGAAGGTGATTCACGCGATCATGAGCAGCACTGAAGTCAAGCTGGATCAACCATGCCTCATGACCCCTATCAAGTGCCAACTGCAGCACATGAGAAATGTGAAGCACAGCATCACAAGTCCCCAAGCCCTTACAAAAACCAAACTACATGTTGGAGGAAGGACACACTGCTTCTCAGAAAAGCGACCAACCTCGACGCAACCAACCTTTCGTACATTTTTGACAAAACTGGTATTATCGAGATGGGTTTACACTAGGAAATTCGAGATGAGACACAGCCCTGCGGAACAGGCGTCACATGAGCGACACCCCAGCAATCTGGGAATGAGCCTATCCCTAACATCCTACGGAACAAGGAGGCGAGCGGGGCTGCGAGTACAACAGCCACCCTCCGAAGAATGAGAGGTAACATACCCGATGGATCAGTACCCTCATAGTGGTCCAGGTCATGAACAAGGCGGTGCACATCTGGAGATCAGAAAGCGAACCCGGAGAAATTCAGCTCAGAGTCACACGCCAAAGGAATTCGCACACGGTCCTGGCTCTGCTTTCCATATAAGTAGCGCAACAAAAGGTCTACCTTGGCAGCAGGGTCCACAAATAGGTCACCACTAGCACAAAAAAAAAAAAATAAATGAGGGACACAAGAGCCTTCACCAAGCGCAGCGCTCTTGAAGGTGGACCACCACTTATATACGCTAACTGACGAAGCTAAAAACTCCCTGGACTTCAGTTAATGCTCCCTCTCATCAGCCTCATAAACAGCCCCAGTCGGACGCTGCAGTTCCCTGAAACGCTGAAAGTCAACAGCAGACCGGCTAGTGCGCCAACGGGCATATGCCTCCCGCTTCAACTAATGCGCCCTCCTACAGATATAATCAAAAAAGGGTTCATCACTTGTTTTTGACAGTGAGAGCACAACACGCACAACTCCAACGACGAAAGAAAGTATTATTGACAATGTTATGGACTTAAGCGGGATTTATGCATATATATATATAATATAATAATAATAATAATAAATATATTTAATAATGATAATGTAATTTAATCAAGAGCAAGTTATTGAATTAATGAATGAATAACGAAGTAATCAAACAACGTCATGGTGCAAAGCACCGGTTCATTTAGATAAATTTTGCGTCCATATTGGGAAGGAGAGCAAGCCCTTCCAAGTATATAAACTAGAGCACTCTGAGAGCGCATACCTCCGCCAGTTGAGGCAACGGTAGCAAATAATTCAAATTGGCTCTGAAACCATAATTTTCTTTGCATAAACTCCAAAATCTAATCATTTGTATCTTTTTATAGTAATAACAGCTTGTTCAATTTTCTTGAAGATCCGTTCATAACTTTTTAAGTTATACTGTTAGCAAACGTTATGACAAACATAAGTCAAACATACAAACGATCAAACCGATCTGCACCAAAATTTAATCATTTATGTCTTTGAACATTACTAACAACCCCTATTAATTTCATTAAGATCCATTCATAATTTTTTGAGTTATTGTGCTAACAAGCATAAAATTAAAAACAGTGACAAACGAACGAACGAAAAAACGCATCATCATTACTTCAATTTATTTGTCATTATTATGTTTAGTATCATTGTTATTTTATTTTTGATGAGCTCGAAACTGCAGTTTCTCCCGAAACGGGGACATTATGTCTGTTTTTGATTGAAGAGTTCCACAGGAGTTACGGTAGAACACTACGTAAACTCTACGAAAAGCCGGCCACAACGACGTATGGTTATGGCATGAAATGTGTGTTACTGAGGAATTTTATGATATTTGGAATATATTTCGGTGTTGTTTTTGCTCCCTGAAACAATGAAAATGCAATTTATCACTGTTTTCTAGCTAATTATTACTAGTGGCCCGGACCGTCATTATAAATGACGGTAGAAAATTTGCACCTCAGTTAAACCCCCTCTGTCTCCGGTGCTTAGTACTGTTCAGAGGCTTCTTTAATGAAAATTCAGCATTCTGCATGGAGCGCCCAAGTGCGACCCCCGTATCCAAGATACCGTCTTCGGCACCTGAACATGTCCAGACACGAACATGCTGGCGAGCTCAGGTCACTCAGCTGGAACGCTCAAGTCCGACCCATGTATCCAAGATACCGTCATCGGCACCTGAATTTTCTCCTATCTTATTCCCATAGAGCGTGACTGGGAAGATATAAATATATAAATAAAAACACGACGTGAATTATTATATAGTACTGATACTGATTTCAAAACTAGTTAATTCGAACATTTCGTGAGCCGAATTTTACTCGAAGTTCTCTCCAACGCGTTCCAAAACAAAGCGTGTTCATTATGCCGTCACACGACCTAGCTCTGTCATCCGTCTAAATATGGGCGTCGTTTGTTGGTGACGGGCTGTGAGGGCAATAAAAGTCTGCGTATAATGTAACTCCGGCTTGAGGCCCATACAGATTGCCAAAACACATTTTTTGCTGACGGCAAGCAATGCCAAGGTCACACTATGTAATCGCACGCTCAACTTGATATTGGACGCATTTCCACAGTGATAGTCGGTATCCAACATACCCTTGACGAATACTTAAATTGCGTTAGGTCCGAGCTGAAAATTCCCTCACAAGTTAAATATACGATTTTATAGTGTGTCCGGTGCAAGAGCACATAAGTATCGCGTCAGTTGTGTACCGATGGCGGTAGTTACTGGATAGAAACAAAATCTGCTTGCAACTGACTATTGTTGTTGTAATGAGGTAGTTATTACCGTTGAATATACCAATCTCGATATGTTTTCTTTTACAGTACGGAGCTATGAGTCAGAACATCTACAGCGCTCTAACGAAGGTTGTGTTCCTTGTGTTCACCATCATGCTGCCCATTATGTTGCTCAACATGCTGATCGCTATGATGGGCAATACATACTCCACGGTGATATCTATGTCAGAAAAGGAGTGGGTCAAAGCTGTAAGTGTCTGTGTACTAGTTCTTTATTCCCTCAATTAAATTTACGACTCGTTAGTTCATATTTTCTAGTTTTGTTCATTTCAAATACGCTCCTTATTTGAAATGTTCATGGCCCAACGCTGATGGTTCACCGAGACATGTTAATGATGACGTCATAAGAAACTCGAGGAAAAGCTGCGCTTACAAACTGTCCGTCTTTTACATTAGTCTGTAGCAGCAAATGCATCACTATATCTGTCGTCCTTATCCTCAGACGTCTTTCTTCGCTTATACAATGTCTTCACTAGAGTCGATGCTGTCTACGTAGACTCTAAAAATGCAATTAAAATTTTTACCACTTCAATCGGCGTCAAATTCCACTCCCAGTGGCTATGATACTATTCCTAAGTTTTCCCCAATTTCCGTTGCATGCTGATTTTTTCGCCCTACTTTTAGCAATGAGAAGCAAGGAGGCCAACGCTCACTACATGGTGTCTTGGTGACGGCTGGGTATGGTGTTCATAATAAATTATATTTCAATCCGTATTCATGGAGGAGCACTGAGTAAATTTCTGCTATATCTTGAAATTCAAATTTATTGCTTTGAAGTCAAAATGAATCTCCTTCTCGAGCTTATTATACATGGCCGGAATAGTGGAAACGGTACTGTTTTGCCGGAGAGGAACGGATGTCCACTACCTCTGGTGATTAACAGTAGTATCTATAAAGTATCTTCGGCAGCAGCATCAGACACTTAAGAATGTACACAAAATATGTATCTACGCTCATTCCTACCCTTCATTTTTGATGACCGGCCTAATAGCAGTTATAATTTTTGTGTCCCAAGTCTTGTACGTAGATAAGATGCGCAAAAGTCGACCCTCGAATCAACAGATATAGGCAAGTTGGTATAGAAAAATCAACAAGTAAAACCCACTGTCGGTGCGGAGCAAATTAGTTTTTACCAATTTCAGGTTTCCGCTTGATGAGCTACAATGGCGGCAGAGGGCTAACTAACAATAGCATCGGATGCCACTCTCTTCTAAGCGTCTTGGTCTATACTCTGTCCATTTTATCGAGGCAGTTTGGGTGCGATCAAATTCCTCTACAGCGTTGCCAATTCTATGGGCAATTCCGAAAATTCGTTCAGTCCATATCTCCCTATCTTTAGATTTTTTCTTCAAGTACTTTTCAAGCCTTCGCATAGGCCGTACCTACAGGGAGTCTATCTTTATACTGAATGCAATTTTTTATTCTGGCAGGTTGGAAGTTGGTGTTGCTGTGCTTCGAATGAATAAAATTAACATTCGTGGCATATATTGCACCTAATATGCACACTGGTAAGAAATTTTTGAACATGACAAGCTACAGAGAAAGGAAGGCACAGACGCACAACTTCTTAGCGCACCGCAGCTCGACCGTTCCAGACATTGTGACGTCATCACTGTTTCTTGGCGTGACTGGAAGCCTCTAAATAGCACTGGTATCATGGATATAAACATGCAATATAATGCAAAAGATTACTTGTGACGTGATCAGTGTCTTTATTTTTCTCGCAAATACACGGAAGAAATATCCGTCGGTATTCTTTTGTCGGTGGTACACGCTGACAATTTTTTTTCCGAAATATGAGCCAAAAATTTAGCTCTACTTTTCAACAGTAAGACAAAGACGTTGTTTATGGTTAGGCTCAGCTTGTTGGGGCTTACAGAAGCGCCGCTTTCAATACTGTAAGCGGGACATGCAGCGGCCCAGTGCACTGCATCCTTCATTGCGGAACTGCCAGCACGAGTAATTTATTTATCGCCATGTCTGACGGCAGGTCTACGTCTATAATAATATTGAATAAATAACGAATTTACGCCGTTTCATTTATTTCAACTTAAGATTGTAGAATTGCAATGAAATATCGCTCTTTGTAAATACTGCAGCGATTCAAGTTCAAAGTTTCGTGTTGTCTAACAAAAATATTAGCCATAATCAAAATATTCTGTCCTCGTCCTATCTGCGTATGCGGAACACCAGGGTAGTCACCTACAGGTCCCCATCTGGTGCTTCGATATTGGTGTAGTGTACTCAATAACGTAGTTCTATTTCTGCATCCGCACTTATGTTGCTTCTACGTACTGTGGATCTCCTGTGTGGCTCTCGGCAACTAGCAGGGACAGTCGCTATAGATGCATGATGGGAGCTGCTCAGTATGTGCAACGCCTCTTCGTATGACACAAAGTATCCGAGTGGCTCTTTATTACTCACGCTTCAGTATTGTTGCTCGCTTCTCTCCAAACATTCCAGTCTGGCTGGCCAAATGACCAATCATGGAACGCAATTACGCTCAGGCTCAGCTCGATTTGGCTCCCCAGCTCGCACGGAAATTACGCTCGTGTTTTACCCAGAACTATTTTACTTTATCCGCCGCGTACTTGGAGGGGAACGTGGAAGATAGTGAATTTCAAAGGTTGGAATATAACAGCAAGGTTTTTTTAAGACTTGATAGTTACAGAATATTCCACCATTTTGTAATCTAGCTTCTATACGTTGATATCATTGAATTTTTGGAGACCCTAAATTTAAATGGCTATTAAAAATATAGGCATAAATCTAGCAGTTATCCATATCAGGAATTATACTACAGACTGCAAAATGCCAGAGTAACTTTTCAATAGGCTTTTATTTTCCCTCGAACTACAACGCAATTATGCACACCATTCTCAGCATAATAACTGTGATAGCAGCCGTTTTGTAACAGTCCAACAATGCTCTGATAACGGAAGGTACAAAAGTGCATCCATACAATATACAATATATATATATATATATCTTTAGTATTCTTAATGTCGTAACAGCTCGTGAGGAGACAAATCGATTCGGTACTACTACACTTGCAAAAAAAAAAAAAAAAAAGACTAGATAATCTTTGGTGTAGGTAAAGTAAAACTTTGTAAAACAAGAGATAGCTGGCTTATACCAGAGCTCTTTGGAACGAACTACGCACACGCTACTTCTATAGCAAAGTAACGAATGTGACAAAAGTAACAAAAGCAGGCACTTAGCCGAGGGGATGGGCGACTATATGCTGTTCGGGCGCAGGCTGGGCCACCTAGTTAGTAGGTGGCCTCGGCACAGGACGATAATGACATGTTGCGGTGTTAGAACAACTTGTACGGAAAGACGTTGCTCTGGTAAAACTTTTATTTTCAACAACAAATCTTATTGCGGTAATTATGAACTAGTTACAATAAATAGAAAAAGACTTGTCGAAACAATATATCAATTTCATTTCCATTCATACACAATGATGTTTTGTTCTACAGCGACATTTAATTAACACATTTTTGTATCATTCCACAACTTTATTACACTGGGACATATCTCAAGTTAAGCTACTGAAACATACTGTCTAGCTTTTTGGTCTCTATTAATAGTGCTATTCCCAAGAGGAAGAAAGTTGAACTTTGTGGGTTAAAGTCTAGTTTGTTGCTATATTTTTATTAAAGCGGGACAGCCCGTAGAACATAATTTGCCGTAACTTTTGCGCAGTGGGCGAAGATTGTGATCGCTCTGGAGCGTGCGGTCCCGCAGGCCAAAGCCAAGGAGTTCCTGTACGTGTACAGCGTGCCCCTGGGGGGCGGTGGAGAAGACGGGGGCGAGGAGAACCTCGGTGTAATGGTTATTAAATGCAAGGACAAAACAAAGGCGAAGCAGCGCAAAGGAGCTCTGTCTAACTGGAAGGTTAGTGGCCGAGGCCCTTTGATGTGTAGAGAATTGTTGTGCTTGTGAGCTCTCCATATGTAAAAATAGGACAAAGTCAGGGCCTGAAATGGAACTCTGCTGTGATATTAACGAGTGAAATTAACAGATGTAATTCGAAGAGCTGTAACGACGTGGGACATAAATGCATAATTATTCGTAGCGCAAGTAACAGGCAGTGGACGGCTGACTTACATAAGGATATGCTGTCAAACCCTTTATAAATAACTTTTGTTCTACATCAAATCCTAATTTAAAAGTAAATGCTAAGGAAATTTGCTGCAAAAGTATGTATTGGAATGAGGAGCAAATTATTGCACTGCTAGGTGTTGTCGCCCTCACTGATTGTTCGCATATCGTATCTGAACTCTTCCCTGCTTCGCTCCGACAGGCACGACGTATGCTAAGAAATATGCTAATAAAATTTTCCAGCCGATCAGCTAGGTCGTGATGACCGTGTGCCATTCTAGTTCCTTTTGATAATTAAAATGAACCGTGGGGAGCAGACGATTCATTGCACAGATGTATTTTGTAATTTTTTTATACAAGCATCAATAAAAATTTTACTCTGATGTGCTGTTTGTGAAGATGAGGACAGAACTTGACTGGGTGAATAGGAGTATTAGAAGGGACGAAAACATGCCTCAGAATAAAAGCGCACTTTTTACAAACGAAAATGCCTCTCTAATTCCTTGTCTACTACAGCGAGTGGGCAAAGTTACGATCAAGGAGCTGAAGCGCAGGAACGTCACAGGGGAGTTCCTGAGGCGCGAGATGTGGGGCCTCTGCAGCGCCCAATCCACGCCGCTCCATGGGTGAGTTGAGGCTGGCAGCACTGATAATGATCGAATTACGACGAAAGTCCTGTCCTTTTCATTGCTTGCTGCCTCCGTTTAAAAAATTTCTCTACATTTGTAAAACAAATTGTTGAATTATTCGAAAAAAAATCATGGGGGTATACTACGGTACTGTATATACTTGCTGCGTTTGGATTTACTGTATAATTTGTGCAACGTTACCGAAATCAGCTACAATTTCACAGCAATTTACTGTTTATTGAAAAAATTTCTATGGCATTAACCGTACAATTTTGTTCTTAGTAGACACAACGCGAATGTGATGTAAATCTGTATTTCGGACGGTTAACTCGTAAGTAGCTGTGAACGTAACTGGGTAAAATTGAGGCAATACTTATGATCGGGATAATGTAGGTTATTTTAATACACTTGGTTCTCCTATATGCGAGGTCTTACTAGGCAAATTTCCTTTTGAGGGAAGAGGCAGTTCTGACCATAGATTTTTTTCTTGCGAGAAAAAATCGGTCCTATGCGATTTGTGTGTTCTGTGGGGAGTGCGAGTTATGAGCGGGAATCACCCCGTGACTCGTGGCTCGTGGCTCGAGCTGATGGGCCGGCCCGAGCCGAATGCGACCGATTCGCAGTCTCGTGTTCTCGCCTGTTTCGCGCCACCCACACTTGACCTGCGATACTGGAGTGAATAATTATTACAATGCAGGATCTTGTGTTTTCTTGTTTACCGTGTTTTCTCGAATACACTTTTGTAACTCTGGTTTAATGCAATAGTGACAGAAACGTTGATAATTGCCTCCGAAACATCCCGGGCGTAGGTTCTCCGGTTTTGCTTGCAGATCTACTGAAGTACACCGCCTTCTTCTTCATCTAGACTCCTATGGGGGCACTGACCCATAGGGTATGTTTCCTCTCTTTTTTCGGAGGGTTGCTGGTGTGCTCTCAGCCCCACTTGCTTCTGTGTTTAGTCGGATGTTACGGCTGCGTTCTTTTCCGGAATGCTCGTGTGTCGCTCATATGACGCCTGTTCTGATCCGGGCTCTGTTTCATCCCAATCCTCAGACTATAGACCCATCTCGAGCACACCTATTTTGTCGAAAGTTAATGAGAGGTTGGCTGCGTCGAGGTTGAGTCGTTTTCTTGAGCAGCAGGGTGTCATTTCCCCAACACAGTACGGTTGGGCTTGGGAACTTGTGATGCTCGGCTTCACATTTCTCATGTGTTGCAGCTCGCTCTTGATGGGGGTCATTGGGCAACGTTCGTACAGCTTGTCTTCAGTGGTGCTTTTGATCGCGTAAATCACCTTTGGCTGCCCCAAAAGCTGAAATTGGTGGGTATTGGTGGTCAGTTTTCGCGGTAATTAGTCAGCTTTTATCTGACAGACGTCAATGCGCAGTAGTTGATGGGAAGAGTAGTGAGTTTTTGGACGTGGTTTCTGGTGTCCCATAGGGTAGTGTTCTGGGCCTTTTGTTATTCATTGTATAAACAGCGGACCAGTAAAGTAAAGGTAAACTCAACTTAGACCACACCCTCACCTGGGAAACCCACATGCACTGGTTTGTGCTGCGGGTATAGGCCCACTAGCCCCAGATGAGCAAGTGTAGTCGCAGTCGCCCTCGGGTCACGAACTATGGCGCCAATTTGACGGAAGGAACAAATGACNATGCACACACAACTGCCGAGTCAGCACACCAAGATCTGCAAAGAGCTCGTGTGCCTCACGGGGCATCGAACGAGCAATACAAGGTGTTAGAGCTGAGAACGGAAGCATGCAGCTACCGTGACAGTTTGAACTTGTTAATAATTTTTTTGTTGGTTACGCTGATGATGTTACTTTGCTGGCGGTTTGAGATTAGCCTAGTGATAGATTAGAAGTTACCAAATCTATTCAGCATGATTTGGAAATGATTGATTCCTGGTGTTCTAGGTGGGGGATGAGGCTAAATGCGGGCAAGACTAAGATCATGCTCGTGTCCAGATCACATACAGTGAGACCTCCTTTTCCTGCACTCATACTGGATGGTCTGTCACTTCCTGTGGTTGATGACTTGGTAGTCATGGGTGTCAATTTTGATCCAAAGTTGACGCTTAAGCTCCACATTCGTTCAGTTGCCTAACGTGCATCACGGAAAATTGGTTTTATGAGGCGTGCTTAGACCCAGGTAAACTCGTGTTGAGGATGCGGGTGGGAGAAATACCTCGTCCCACAAGCACCGAAGCACTCTGAGACCCAGGTAAACTCGTGTTGAGTACGTGGGTGAGAGAAATACCTCGTCCTTCAAGCACCGAAGCACTCTGAGACCTAGGTAAACTCGTGTTGAGTACGTGGGTGAGAGAAATACCTCGTCCTACAAGCACCGAAGCACTCTGAGACCTAGATAAACTCGTGTTGAGTACGTGGGTGAGAGAAATACCTCGTCCTACGAGCACCGAAGCACTCTGAGACCTAGGTAAACTCGTGTGTGTGTGTGTGTGTCGAATGTAAAGCTGGTCTTCTTGCAAGGTGTGTTCTCGGCCATCAGCCGCGGTGGACTCCCCCCTGTGAGTGAGTGGAGTGAAGAGAGGAGAAAATTAGACGATAGTGGGAGAGATGTTAGTAGGTAGAGAGGAAAATGGAAGAAAGGTGAAAACAGAAAAATAGGAAGAGAATGAATGACCGGTCAGTGCCGGTTTAGTTAGGGTAGGTTATGCAATTAGGTTACTGAGTGGTTTGCAGTTGGAGGTGCGAGGGTCCTCCTTTTATATCCCTCTGCCTGCGACTCGTTTGCTGCAGCCTTTCTCGTCCGTTGGGTTTGAAGGAAGTTCGCCGTCCCTCTCCCCCGTGCTCCCTTGGTCGCTCGTAGCTTCTCTGCTTAGGATGAAACTGCGTTCCTGTGCAGAGGAGTGCTGCACGCGCTCCTGCTGTACTCCAGTCTTGATGCCGTCCCTCCTCGTACGTTATCCATGCCTTGGTCGATCTTGTACATTTTCCGTCATGAGCATACTGCATCTTACAATCCAAACGCGTTACATTTCCTTTCATACCGAATACAAATATCGGGTTTTGACATGAAAATACGAAGGACATTCCCATGAATTTTCACCAGGGCAATTGATTGCTGTTTATATTCCGTGAGCCCATAATCACTCTCATTGATATATAATATTAGAACCGATTCACAGTGTGATAAACGCACAAAATATTAACCAGAAATCCATCATTTCTGCCCCTTAATATGAGCTATTCTCAGAGCTCAGCCGTAAATACCTTGAATAGATACGTGGTCTATTTACCGTGTTTCAAAATCCTTTTGCCTCCTGAATTCAATGTACAGAATAGCGTCATGGAACATCTAATATTTTATTTCCCTTGAAACCTGCTTCTACATTACATAACCTGCTGCCTCTCCAGAACCAGTCTATAAACAATATAAACAATCACTTATGCGCCCCGAAAGATGATTGACAATATACTGAAGTGTAGGGAATTCTCACGCGTCGTCTTGATCTTATTCTCCCACACCATGGTAGTGAAGGCATTGTAGGGTGCCCGGGACGCCTGGGACGATCTGCCTCCCCCTCTCTTTGTTTATTCCGTCTTCGTCTATGGACAAGGAATAAGGACAGCTGGCGCCCCTACCCTTGGTCTGTTGCTGCTCGCGCCTGCGCTGCTTGAACTACTCCCTGCCTGTATTCGCTAGCTATATTCCCTCCTTTGAAAAATAATTCGCCTTGCATACAATGTCGACCCATGATTTCTCACCTTTAGACCAATGAAATAGTGCAAAAATATATTCCTAATTCTCGGCTTCTTCACGGCACCAAAATACTTAGTACAAAAATATGTTTCTTATACACTGGAATGCCTGGAAATCTACGGCATCACCGGCACCATCCGCAATCTGATCGCAACGACCATGCCCAACTGGAAGACCCAGCTCACAAGCGCAAATAAACACCTCGGCGAGGTGAGCATCAAGCGAGGCCAGGGCGACTCCCTGTCTCTCCTGCTATTTGTCCTGACCATGATCCCCTCTCCGAGACACTGAACAAGGCCGGCCAGGATGGAAGGCCATCAACATCTGGGCCGTCCCCGTAGTCCGATATTCTGCTGGCATTATTAACTGGACCAAGAAGGACTGCACCGACGTGGACATCAAAACCAGGAAGCACATGACCATCTTTCGAGCACTGCACCCAAGATCGTGCGTAGACAGACTTTACATTATCAGAAGAGAGGGGGACCGTGGTCTCATCAGCGTCGAGGACTGCGTCGAGGTGAAAAAAATGCGCTCTCTCCCACCACTTCAGAGAGAGTGACGACCCGTGGGCACGCTGCTTAGTCGAGACGAAGTTGCTCAAAGAGACCGAAACGGCTGACCAGTTCAAACAGCGGCGACGCCTCGATCGAACAAATGGAAGAGCATGAAGATGTCCGGCGAGTACCTCGAAGCTGCTCAGGACAAAATCGTACCAGACCCATGGAACTGGCTTCTGAGGGGTGAGCTGAAACAGGAAACAGAAGGCACCATCCTGGCAGCTCAAGAGCAAGCCCTCAGAACCAGGTATATCCAAAACAAACCATCAACCACGTGATAAGAGAATGCATAGTGCTGGTGCAAAATTAGTACAAGCGCAGGCACGATGAAGTTGCCCGACACCTTCACTGGACCCTCTTGCGGATCCATAACTTCCCGGTCAGTGGGAGGTGGTACGAGCACGAACCCGCGCCCGTGGTTGAAAACGAAGCCGTGCAGATCTACTGGGACAATAGGATGGAAACTGATTGACTACTTCATGCTAACCGACCGGACAGCGTCATAAAAATAAAACAGGAAAAGTCTGCCAAACTGACCGACATTTCAATCCCCTTCGACTCCAGAATCGTGGACAAGGAAGCGGTGAAGAAGGAAAAGTACCGTGACCTTGCCATCGAACTCCAGAAACTGTAGCAGATGAAGGTGGACGTCGTTCCAGTGGCCATCGATGCTCTGGGGGCAATGTCTAAGAATCTCAAGACTGCCCTGCGAGAGCTGAAGTGCGGCCATCTCCGCCCAGGAACCCTCCAGAAGAGCGCTCTGCTTGGAACATCGCACATCATTCGCAAAGTGCTCTGAGCCTTAGGTCGCGGGATATGACCCGGCGCCAGAGTGTAGAGCTCAACATCGCTCAACCGATCCAATTTGGGTCGTGAAATCCCTCCGGTAATAATAATAAAATCATTTACGTCAAAAAACGAGCTAAGTTAGCAGATTGCTCGCACTTCATAGTAGAGATTTTGAATAGACTTCCCTCGGAAGTTGTCGGTGCACTCAGTCAACACGTTCCAAAATCGTCTACACATATACTGGCAGCAGCACTCTCCACTAAGAAAAATTCCTTCTTCAGGACTCACCAACTCTTAATTCAGGGATAAATCTTGAGAGGCAGCTTTGCTCATTATCTTTAATTCATGCCCCATCTAACTTAGTGTCTTCGAAACCCCGTGTATCTGCTGAAGTAATCGTGCTTGCAGTCAACATTTTGGACGAAGTTTTTTCTTAAAGGTACATAAATGATATAATTCAACGTGATGTATATTACTCATGGACGCCCCAAGCGTGAGTCTCAGTTGCTTAATGTGAATGGGGCTGTTGGTCCGTCTACTGCCAGCTATCTAATAGTATAATAATTCTTCGTCTTCAAATGTTCTCGGTGCGTCAGAGCGTGTTTCATATTCAACGTCAAAATATAAATTTTTATCGTGTAAACCCATCTCTGCATGTGTGTCCGACAGGGCATGGTCGACGTAAGTCCCAACCAGAATTCTATGTTCTTCCTCTGTAGATTTCTTTTGACTAAGATTGTGCGGGAAGTTCCTCACAAATGCACTTTCTATGGCTGGGTATTCGTTAAGTAAAACACAATGAAAAACAATGTTGTTTACACTTCGGCGAAATGACACACTGAATTTCGAGCCTGCTTATGCATGGAATAATTGCAACTTTAAAGTACGCGCAAACAATTCTGGGAACGTGACTTTTAAAATAACAAAAAACAAAAACTTATTCAGTTATATTTTCTTCAGACCATACCACTGTATAAATATTAACAACCCATTGCTTTAGCCGTTGAGTACCATGAAAACACAATATGAAGAAGGTCTGAAGCACAAGTTACTACAGATTCGAACATGTGCTGTGAAAGGTTCTTCGAGAGTACATTTAGGAAAGTAAGTCAAAATATAATTCTTCGTAACTTGTCTATTCACTTAACATTTTGAAATTACTTTCGTATCCATCTCTGTCTCTCGCAACAAATCAGCGCTAAATTTCTGTTCGCAGAGTGAAGAAGAAAGGAGGTGCAGGCGCTTACAATGTGAAGGCTGGCATCACGACCAATCTGGAAGACGTTCTGTACGGAGAAGATGAAGACTCTGATTTTGATGCCGATGCAAACGACGGTTTCGGCGCTCTGACGGGCGCCATAGATCAGCTGGCCTTCACTAACGATTTGGACTTTTCTGGTGATGGCGTTGATGATGAAGAGATTAAACCGTTGCGGCCTGAGCAAGTTACTGCTCAGAATATGAGGGCGAAACAACAGCAGCAACAACTTGATCCTGCAGCTGTTGCTAAGAAGAAGAGGCATGGCATTGACAACCAAGCGTTCTTGACAGATGAAGATATTTTGCTCGCAGCTGCTGTAGCCGCCGCCGATGATGAAGATTCTGATGACCCTGACAGCGTTCAAAAGGCGAGAAAACAGAAAGCAAAAAATGCAGCGGCGAACAGTACAACTGCTCAGCTAGTTCCCAACGCTGCGTTTGTTGCGAACCCTGCAATGGTTCCTCAGGGAGCACAAGGGCCGTATACTGGTCCTGGCATGTATGCCGGGCAAGGTTCAGTGCAGCATGCTCCACGTCCAGCTATGGGCCCTCCGGGAGCTCCTGGGTCTTACTCAGGAACGACAATGCCGCCTGGCACGGGTCTACGTCAACCTGCTCCGTATCAGCCAGGCACTGTGCAGCAATATCCAGGAGTCACAGGGCAGGGTTCGGTCACGCCTGGTCAATCTGTACAAGGTTACGCTGCTCCTCAAAGTGTCGCTATGGCTGGACCTCCAGGTGTGCCACATGGAAATGTTCCCCTGCAAGGGTCTTACCATCCTGCAGCTCAAGCAGCTCCAGGAATGTCTTACCCTCATGGCAACCAGCAGACACTTTGCAACGGTGCACCTGCTGGCACGTTGAGCGCCCCTGGTCAGTACACCAGTGGGCAGTTTCAGCCAGGTGTTGCTGCTCCTGTTGGTGGCCAAGGCCAAGTTGCTATGCAGAACGGCTACGGGCCCTGTGCTCCTGGACAGGTTAATGGATATGTCAATCCTGCCTATACCGGCCAACCCATGCAGGGAGGGGGAAATTATCCTAGTCCTGCGCCAGGAATGGTAAGACCCGCTGGGCCGATGGGGCCAGGGCAACCAAACGTTCCGGGAGCGTCTTCAGGACCTCTAGGGAAATTGCCACCAATCAACCCAGAGAAACGCTCGCGGCCACTTTCTGCTCGCATCAAGAGACTTGGTTCAGCGCAGAAATCAAAACCAAACTTCGACAAAACTTTCAAGCACTTGGAGCCGACGCCCATGGGTGCTAAGCTTAATGGCAAGGGTGGTTTAGGGCCGAGTGGACTGAGGCCAGGCATGCCAGGCTTATCAAAAGGGGGGACGACCTCCAAAAGCGACTTGCCTCTAGTTGAACAACCTGCAGCTGGTAGCACTGAAAAAACTGTAGCTCGTCAAGTGTCTGTTGAAGAGAGTAAGGTTAGCACATCATCCAAATCGAGCTTCGAGAAGTCAAAGACAAAATCCCTTGATTCAGTAGAAGAAAATGCCAATGGAGAGGAGGCAGCATCAAACCCAGAGGATAATCCAACTCCCTCACCGCAAAAGAGTGAAAAAGCACTTGATGTCTCCAATCAAAAGTCAGTGGACTCTGCTAAGCAAAGCGTCTCCTCACAAAGAAGTTCAGTGGATCAACAACAAGCGTCATCAAACTCCCAGGAGGAGAGTGTTAAGTCTACAGACAAAGAGCTCGCTGATGAACAGTGGGCCGATAAGAAAAGCAAGAAACTGCAGAAAAAGAAAAACAAAGTGAGTCCATCATCGACCGAGGGCAATGAGCCCGAGTTGACGACTCAAGATGATGGAGTAGTCGGTTTGGCGTCAGGATCAGACTCTACGAAGGAAGAGGTGAAAAAGAAAGAGAAGAGGGAGAGGCCAAAAACATGTGTGGCTGGTAAGCGGGAGCAAAAATTTGATTCCGAGAGTGTAGAGAATATGAATGAAATTGTTCCATGGAATAAAGAAGAAGAAACTGGGGAGAAGAGCACCCCTGCTTCTCCCAACTAAGAAGAAATAAGCGTCGATCTAACAGCTGATTCTATTGTAATACTGGCGTAATGAACTGAAGAAAAACTAAGTCAAAGGCGTCAGGAAACTGAAGCAAGCCGAGATTTTATTTATCAAAGTACTGCTACAGCGACAACTTTCATCGAATTATGAACATAAGGCTGCAGCACAAAGGAGCGAGCGATTTTGGTCGTGGTAGTATCGGTAAGATGGATTAGTCGCTTACTTTGCATGATCGAGGTGTTTACGGCAGTCGTAAATTTTAAACAATTCGATTTTCGACATCTCGGTTATAAAGCCACTGTTTGGGACAGTAATTGAGAGTTCAGACTCATTCTGAGAACGTAGCAAATTTGACCATAGCAATTAATATGTTATGCTTCGCAGCATGTTGCTTGTTGCTGCAACCGTATTAGCTAAGTTTGGTGATTTTCTAGAGCAAATGAAATTGTTATAAAACGTTTAATGTATAGAGGGTTGAAGTTCGCGCAATTCCTGACCTGCGATACACGTATCCAAGCAGTTCCTTATCTACAGTGAGTTACACTTATAGTAACGTACTTTCATAAATCAATCTGATAATGCAATATTTCAATTGCTTCAAATGTGAAAGACTCTATTACGAGAATGACATCCTGAGAAAGGTATAAAAAGTTATTTAAAAACACATCACGGCAGCGGAGACTGTGTATAACAGCTGCAACAGTAAATTATTGTTATTATTAAAACTTCACGCTTGAACTCCCACGGACAGGTAGTACAACCCAAATGAAGCATCTTACAACACCGGGAGGCCCAAAACACTAATCCAGCAAAAAAAATCATTAACAGCTGACTTAAGCGCCTGCAGGCCAATACGACCAAAAGCCGATGCCGGCAACAAATTTCAAACCCTAGCCGACCAGGTCACTAAGCACCGACAGAACTGATTAGTTCGACATACGACAGCCTCCAAAGTGAAAGGGTGCCCTTCGCGCCCAGCACGAGTCTCTCCCAAAAACATTGAAGGCAGGGAGAGCAGAATACAACCAATGCCTCTCATTATTGTTCACCTTATAAAACATGCATAGCTCTGCTACCCTTATCCTGAGGGACAGGTTCACTAGATCATTATCAGCGCACAGCCTGCTGGCTGAACTAACAAGTCGGTCCAACAGACGCAAGTGAGTGTCAGCAGCTGAAGCCCAGACCGGTGAGCAATACTGTAACACAGGCAGCAAAAACGCATAAAAACACCTGCGGGCAACCTGACTGTCACGAAACACAGAATTCACGCTACGCAGGAGCCCAATATTAGTGGAAACACGTGACACCAACCTCCTAATATGCGGCTCAAGCCTCCAAGTCTCCAGCAGCACCGCTACGTGTACATGATTTTCATCATTTTCAGTGGCTCTTGTACGGGAGCCGCACTGTACATTCCCACGCATGACGTGATGCAAGGATACTAAACTCGGATGTGATTTATGCTACCGTATCTATGCTACAGAGTTTAAATATATTTTAGGAAGACGAGTGAACTGCCCCCCCTCGCGTCCAGTCGTTCCAACGAATGCATGCGTGGCTCTGCCTTGGGGTCGGCATAAGATGCTGCCAGCAGCAGCCGGATTAATATTTATGGAATATAAAAGCGTTACGAATAATTCACGGGATAGCGTTAAAATAATGAATTAGATATTCATATTTGGTCATAAGGAGAAGTACAAACTTTAATTTATATTTGGCCAAGATTTTGGTACTGGTCGAGTTAGTGACTTCACCTGGGCTATGACGAAGGCACTAACTCGTTCTGTGACGAAAGCTTGGCCAAATGTAAATTAAAATGTATGCTTGCCCTTAACAACCAAAAATGATGAATCTCGATAGACGTTGTAGATGCGGCATAGGCTTCGGTTACTGTACGATCATTAGAGCAGCTTTCAGAAGAACCCACTGCACTGTTTATCATTTTCTAAGGCTTTTAAAATTTCCAATACGAGAGTTTTTAATTGATGACGACAATCTTCATTGGGTTGAAACGGTCAACGTTTCTTCAAAACAGTAGCATAATTTTCCGATTAAGCTAAACATTGTTCATGCTATTCTACACTGTCTATGTAGACATAATCATACTCAGTGGTACTGTAATAAATGTTGACCAGCTTAAAGCCAAGAAAACATTCTTTATATTCTTGTGCAATGTTCATTTGAGTGGTAACAGTCGAAACAAGTAACCAGTAACTGAAACAATGAACGAAAATTTAAACAATGATCTCATATAAACAATCTTCGCGTTTTATTCAGTGAAGACAATATGAGGCTTGTGAAACGATTAACAGTAATATATTATTACAAAACGCTGTACACAGAATAACAACAGTAAAATTTCGGCATTCGTTGTGACTGAGCAGCCACAATCACACTGCAACATTTTTTTCATGCCTCGAATGCACATAACTTGAAATAACTGTCATTATTGCCAAACAACGGTACACAAACACGAAATGCCTAATTATTTTTGTTGTAATGTATCTGCAAATTCATTTTGTGTTTGAAATATTTGTAGCAAATAAGTGCATAATTTGCCGTCCTTATTGTGACGATGAAACAGGTTAAAGAAAAAAAATCATGGACTAATTTGTATTTAAGGTTTTTCAGTAGTTGATGTAGACATCAATTAATTCTATCATTCATTAGCAATCATCAACAGCTGTTTCACAGAGACAATTGTTCCTGAGAAAACGAAAACTTTTGCGAAGGAAATTGAGATGGTGCCACGAGATGAAGTTTATTTCTTTCTCTTAAGTAATGATTGTTTTAACACGAAGCAGATCGCTTCATATGCGTGATAACTGAATAAAAAAAATAATATATGGTATACTATATTCGCAGCATAGAGTCGAAAACAGTGGCAAATCTGTGCCGATGGATATATCACTCTAATATAGTAAGTAAAGTCACCTTTAAAGTAACGTGTTACGCTCGTCTGCTCAGCTTCAATTTTTCATACTGATTTTATTGAAAATTGGATATTTACTTAGCTGTGAGAAATACCAGAGTTCGTATTTGAAAATCTCATTGGTGACTGACTGTTAAAGTTTATTTCTTTCCTTCGCTGAACTTGTTGAAGTTGCAAAGCGCTCGTTGAATTACGAGCGTTGACCAGTGTCTTTGGTGTTCAAACTTCATTGTATTCTAAATTGCATCGCTAACTTTCTTTGTTGCAGCATGGAACCTGCTGCTAATCCTCCACCTTTACTAAGCTTTATTGAAATGATGTGGGCGAATCCAATTGGAATGACTATAGCTGAGAGTATCAGATTATATCATTTGTTTGGCTAAATTTTCCGGTTTGGATGTGCTGCGATTGACGTACTCGTTTGTTAAAAAATCTAGTTTTGTTTCTAAATAAACTTCAAATCGCATCGGCAAGTCTTGAAGAAATCTGAGGGTTGAAATGAAAGTTACAAAATGACTGTTGTTTAAATTTATTGTATTCTCTCAACTTAATACAGAAAAATAGGCAAAGACGTTATTTAACATCACATTTCTATCTTAATCGTAATAAGTGTAATTATTTTGTAAGAGTCTAATATTAAATAACAGTCGACCCAGCAAACCCTGGGTCAGTAAATTGTACTTCTTTCATTCGCTTCCGTTCTACAACAAAGCATCTGTTAGTGCAGTAAACACTTTGAAAACGTACCTCTCTGATGCCTACCCTCATATCAACTTCAAATTTTCATATAAAAACACATTTATCATAGGGTCCTACTTCAAATTTAAAGACAAACCCACAACACCACTTTTGTCCAGTGTTATTTACCGTTACCGATGCCAGGCCTGCTGTGCCTCATATATAAGTAGCACTGGACAACACTTCAAAGCCCGTATTGACCAACATTTAGGCATATCCAGTCGTACCGGCTTACCACTAGCGAAACCACCACATTCAGCCCCCCGCCAATATGCTGAGCAAAACAACCATCCCATCAGTAGGAATGACTTCTCCATCATAAACTATTCCAATCCCATCGAGCTTACATCACTAGAGTCTCTCCACATTTATAGAATCAAACCTAGCCTGAACATTATGTCCTCGGCTGTACCGCTTCATACCGTGTAACCGTGCACACTTAGCCTAGAATCTGCCAACTGTACAGGAGCTGACATCCAGCTCCTCCACGCAGCTCTGTTCATTTGCCTTTTAGACTTCCCCCCGCTAACACCAATGCTCCCTGATTGTTAGCTAATAAAGAAAGTTCTTTTATTTCATAGTGTAGGTTAACCTTTTTTTCTGAGGATGGGATTCTTAGTCCCGAAACGTTAAATTTTAATTCTGTCGACTGTTATTTAATATTAGACTCTTTGCCTTAGTGTATTTTATATTTTGTAAGATATATATTGCTAAGTTTTTCAGTTGACGATGCTGCCGTAATTAGAACAGACTTCTCCGGCCAATTCTTTTTTATGAAAGAACAAAAAGGTTGACTGTACTTGTGTTGCATGCATGGCTGGACTTCTGTAAACAGTCACGTGTGTAAATGAGGGTCTGCAATAGAGTTAGATTAGTATGGGTGTTTCGTTTCCAGCCCAGGCGAGGCTGAAAGTATCTTATAGTGAAATTTTTTTGCTCTTCTTAGAATAAAGTAAAGATAAGATACTTAGTAGTACTTTCTAGCAATAAAATGCATAATTTGCACCAAAGATTCATTAATGCTCTTTGTTCGACGTAGTCTTTAGTCTTTAGCACAAAGCACTATATAATCAACGAATTTACACATTTTAAAGTAATATAGGATTCTCAAAGTATCTGTTTGTAAAATCTAGAGCTCGTATGTTAGTGAAGTTAACAAGAGAGTCTTACTTTACTCACAAACTTTCATTCACAGCAACTTGACAAAGCCGTCATCAGTGAGAGAGTTTTGTCACAAGCACGTAGCTCAACACTGTCGTAGCTAAATTCCACACAGTTTGGGTTTTATATAATGTCATCGCAGCAAAAAAACTCTACTGGAAGTGTCATGGAGACTGTAGTTATTAAAGTTGTATTTGAAAAATGACAGTTTTAGCTCTCCTATTTAATAAACTATGGAGCCAATAGATGAAATTTAAAACATTTATTCTAGTGTAACATATGGATATCAAACAAACAGCAAATTATTCGTGGTGATATATGACATGTATAAATCAGCAAAAACACAAATTCATATCTACAGGTGAATGGCTTTAGTCTTTTAATTTTAGTTTCAAAAATAGACCAAATTGATCAAAATTAATTTTGCCCTTTACAATAGGCCAATGCGTATAAATGAGTGTTTCTTGTCAATGAATGCATTCCTTGCGCCACCACGAACATTTTTGTTTGTTTGAGGCCGCTGGGTTGATATGAAAATAATTTATCAAAATTTCATCAATAGACCGTAGGACCGACCGACTTTATAGGAGTTCACCATGAACGTTTAGTGCTGTACGGCACACAGTCCAAGTTTTTGCCCAATAACCATATTCATTTGAGCTTCCACACAAGCCCTTGCATGTGTGAGTCGTTAGGGTGGTAGGTCCAGTGTGATGACTTATCTTGCTGGTATCTGGAATTTCAAACTCTCAGTACTTTTTTATATAATTCTAGCAACATCGAAAGCAATGAAATGAGGTTGAGAATAGAAGTCGATTTGATTCCGGTCATTCGTAGCTTCAGTCAGTTCACTCATGTCGCTTGACAGAATGGTGTGAAAACTTATGTGTTTCTTAGTATTACCCCTAATGGGTTTTTAAATTGGTGAAATTTCCTCCTTAGAGAGCCAATCACAATCTAAGGATAATTCGTTCACTACTAGCGCATGTTTTCAAACTCCTACTCTCTCTCATTTAGCATCAAAAGTTGAAAATTCAAACAGTACATCTTTTAGTAGATCTGTACATCAGTTATAAAATAAAGGTTGTCAAGCATTGGCATGAAAAATATAAGCTTTATATTCAATAATTCTAATCGGTAAAATTATTCCAATTATTAGATTAGATAGGCAGTAGTTGACGGACGCACAGGCCCGCCCATTCCCAAGGAGACACCAGGAGTTACGCCCTGGCCCTATATGAGCTATTGCCATCATGTCAGTATGATATAGATTACTGCGGAAAAAGAAGAAAAAAGGGGAAGAATTTCAGCCAAAGTGACGATCATGCATGAAGGCAAGCACGATTTATGGCCGCTTATCTGCGGAGCTTAGGACGTCTAGCTAGTTGGGGTGGAAGAAAGATTATGGATTGAGGTGGCCTCTGAAGCTTTGGCTGTGAAGAGTTTTTGGCTGAAGGTGGAGGTGTTCTTAGCTGTGGAGGATGCTTCTCTCAATATTTGTCAAAACGATTTTAAAATGCGTTTACTGCCTCCGAACAGACACCGTCGGATGGGAGTCTATTCCAAATGTTGACAATGAAATAAAAAAAAGCTGCTGGCTTATGGTTGTTCTTCGAGCTTAATGCTTGAGATTTTGGTCGTTGTTTCGCAAGCGATTATTAACGTCTCCTAAAAAACTCCCGTTGTAGGTACATCTTGAAGCCATTCAAATACTTGAATGTTTCTGTTAGTTGCCCCTTGAGTCGTCTTTGCTCGAGAGAGATCAGGCCCAGTTCTTGTAGGTGACATTCATATAGCTAGTTTCGGGGCTGAGGTATCAATTTCGTTGCTCTGTGTTGGATTCTTTCTATGTTATCCATAACTTTTGCGCAGATGTGGCGACTAGAATTGAATAGTAAATTCTATGTGTAGGTGCAATTGCACCTTGTACAAGGGAATGCTGATGTCTTTGGATTTGTATATGAAATTCCTGGTGATGAATCCCAGTACTCACATGCCATTTTTTCACTCATGTCAACTTACTGACTGTGTTGTAGTTTGTTTGTAATACTATAGTTATTCGTAAGTCACGTTGTTGGGTGACAACTACCAATTCTATCCCGTTCATTTTTAATTAGGCTGAGGGGTTCTCCGGTTCTGCGTGTATTACTGAACATTTATCGAGATTAATTTGAGAGTATATGTGGATAATTAGATTGGCAACGGAAAGGATGACAATGTTTGTTTCAGTGTAAATGTAGGTAAGCACGCGCTTCATTGCTTCATTGATCAGTAGTGGTACTGCGTCAGAACTTGCCTTGTTAGTTCAATGATAAGAGTCTATGTCGTTAATCTTTACCTAAAACTCAATTTCGTAGATCAAAATAGCGATGACACAATGCGTATTGTATAAGCTAAGCACTCAGTAAAGTATCTGCATAGCACAAGAATAAGTTGTTTTACTTTTCACATCGCACCCTAAACTAATAATTTCTCAATACATAATACTACATATACACATGTAAAATGAGCTGAGAAGCCAAGGGGTAATAAAAAACTCAAAAAAACTTCCGTTCAATTTCCCTATTGAATCTCACACAAACAGTGCCTGTCCCTTATGAAATGATATCGCTATTGAAAACTGTAAATTCGATAGGACAAAATATGAGTGCAAATAATTAGTTGCTGGATTACATCATTCTCGCCACCCAGGCGGAAATTGTGGTTGTGATTATAGTAGAATATAGTGGTGTATGAGAGACTAAATTCGATTATGGATGATGAAACAATATGGTAGATATGTCGACCATAACATAACGTTGATTTTAGTATATTTAGGTCGATATTGGTGCAGGCAATATTGGTTGTTTATGGTTTGTCAAGAAACGAAGGTCTATGGTCGTACATGGTTGTTTGACGACTATATATGGTAGATGGTTGTACAAGGATGTTTAAAGACTATATATGGTAGAG